>CP106722.1:102243771-103443771 GCA_025506655.1 Gossypium rotundifolium | reverse complement strand
AAAATCTGAAAGTATGGGGCCGAAGGGTTTAGGCCTACAGCTGATGATGATGCTGGGAGAGTTGAGTTTTGGCTCGAGAATACAATTCAAGTGTTCGATGAGATGTCGTTGACTCTTGATGAATGTATGAAATGTGCAGTTTATTTGTTGAGAGATGCGACATATAACTGGTGAAAGACATTGATATCTTTGGTTCCAAAAGAGAGGATCACCTGGGATTTATTTCAATTCAAGTTCTGAAAGAAATATATTAGTCAATGATTTATAGGCCAGAAACGTAAAGAGTTTCTAGAGTTGAAACAGGGCTGTATGACAGTTACAGAGTATGAACGGGAGTTTGTAAGACTGAGCCAATATGCGTTGGAATGCATTTCGACAGAAGCTACTATGTGTAAACATTTCATTGAAGAGCTGAATGAAGACATTAAATTGTTGGTTGGGATATTTGACATAAATAAATTTGTTGTGTTAGTTGAAAGAGCTTGCAAAGCCGAGGAGCTTAGCAAAGAAAAGAAGAAAACTGATTCTGAAGCTCGTGATGAAAGAAAAAGATTGATGAGTAAGTTGACTCAACCTTCGACGAAGAGATTTAGAGATGCAAGCAATCGCTCAAATGTTTCATTTGGACATCCGGTTAGAGATCATCTGAGACAAAATGTTGGACCAAAAGCTTAATTCCCAACTAAATCAAGTGTTGGTAGTGCCAAAAGTAACAAACCTGAGTGTAGACAGTGTGGAAGACAACATGTGGGAGAATGCAGGGGCAAGTAAAATAATAAAGTTTGTTATAAATGTGGATCACGAGATCACTTCATTTGAGACTGCCCAAAGTTGGCTAAGGAAGAAAATGTTCAGAATGTGAGATCAAGTAATGTGACAGCTAGGGGTAGATCACCCAGAAACACTGGAAATGTAAGTGGATGCCAGAGAAGGACTACCGATACAGCTGTGAGATCCAAGGCGAGAGCACCTACTTAAGCATATGCTATACACGCACGAGAAGAAGCTTCATCTCCAGACATCATCACTGGCACTTTCACTCTATTTGATACTAATTTGATTGCATTGATAGATCCAGGTTCTACTCATTCCTATGTGTGTGTGAATCTAGTATCAAGTAAGACTCTACCAGTTGAGTCTATGGAATTTGTGATTGGAGTATCGAACCCCCTAGGCAAGTGTGTCTTGGTGGATAAAGTGTGCAAGAACTGCCCATTAATGTTTCAGGATGTTCGTTTTTCGGCTAATTTGATGTTGCTACCATTTGATGAATTTGATATAATTCTGGGTATGGATTGGATCACTTTGCATCATGCTATTGTGAATTGTAAATGAAAGAGTACTGATTTGAAAAGTTAGAATGGTGAGATAGTTTGAGTTGAATCCAGTGATTTGAATGGGTTACCAACCGTTGTATCTACGATGAAAGCTCTGAACTATGTGAGAAAGGGTTGCGAAACTTATCTGGCATATGTGATTGATATAAAAGTGTCAGAAAAGAAAGTTAAATCTGTGCTTGTGGTTTGTGAGTTTCCAGATGTGTTTCCTGAAGAACTATCGGGATTACCTTCAATTCGAGAAATTGAATTTGGAATTGAATTGGTGCTGGGAATGACTCCTATCTCAATAGCTCTGTATAGAATGGCACCAATAGAATTGAAAGAGTTGAAGTCTCAGTTGTAAGAATTGACCGATAGAGGATTTCCATGACCGAGTTTTTCACCCTAAGGTGCTCCTGTGTTATTCTTGGAAAAGAAAGATGGAACTATGAGGATGTGTATTGATTATCGACAGTTGAACAAAGAGATGTAAAGAATAAGTATCCCCTGCCACGTATTGATGATCTGTTCGATCAGCTGAAAGGACCTATAGTGTTTTTTAAGATAGATTTGAGATCGGGCTACTCTCAGCTACGAGTCAAAGAATCAGATGTACCGAAGACTGCTTTCAGAATGAGGTACGGACATTATGAATTCTTAGTAATGCCTTTTGGACTAATGAATGCTCCTGTAGTGTTTATGGATTTGATGAATCGAATATTCAGACCGTATTTAGATTGTTTTGTTGTGGTATTCATTGATGATATTCTGATTTATTCCTATGATGAGATGCAACATGCCAAGCATTCGAGAATTGTGTTACAGACTCTACGTAAGAAGCAATTGTATGCAAAGTTTAGCAAATGTGAGTTTTGGTTGCTTGAGGTTGGTTTTCTGGGGCATATTGTATCAGCTGCGGGAATACGAGTTGATCCGAGTAAGATCTCAGCTATTTTAGAATGGAAGCCTCCGAGAAATGTGTCTGAAGTCCGTAGTTTTTTGGGACTAGCAAAATATTATAGACGATTTGTGAAAGGATTCTTGATGATTGCGACTCCTTTGAAGAAGTTGTTATAGAAAGATATTAAATTCGAGAGGTCAGAAAAGTGCCAATGGAGTTTTGAGCAGTTAAAAGCATTGTTGACAGAAGCGCCAGTGTTAGTTCAGCTAAATCGGGCAAAGAATTCATAGTTTACAGTGATTCATTATTGAATGGTTTGGGCTGTGTGCTGATGCAGGAAGGCAAAGTTATCGCTTATGCTTTGAGGTAGTTAAAGTCTCATGAAAAGAACTATCCAACGCACGACCTTGAATTTCCCTCTATTGTGTTTGCATTAAAGATTTGGCGTCACTACCTATTTGGTGAGAAATGTCACATTTGTACCGATCACAAGATCTTGAAGTATTTGATGATTTAGAAAGAATTGAATTTGTGACAAAGTAGATGGTTAGAGCTGCTGAAAGACTATGAGCTCGTGATTGGTTATCATCCGGGTAAAGCTAATGTTGTTGCTGATGCTTTGATTCAGAAGTCTATATGTGCTTTATGAGCAATGAATGCTCAGATAGATCTGTGTGATGATTCAGTTTTGGCTGAGATAAAAGTGAGACCGATGTTCGTACATTAGATCTGCGATGCCCAGAAAAGTGATGTTGAAATGATGGCCAAATGAGATCAGCGTGAATATAATGTTGATTCAAAATTTCGAGTTGATAGTGATAATTGTTTGAGATTCAGAGATCAAATTTGTGTTCCGAAGAATTCAAAGTTGATTCAAATGATTTTGAATGAAGCTCACAATAGTCGTTTGACAGTGCATCCGGGGAGTACAAAAATATATAATGATTTGAATCAGTTTTATTGGTGGCATGGTATGAAACGGGACATCTCTAACTTTATGTCAAAATGTTTAATATGCCAGCAAGTTAAAGCTAAAAATTAGGTTCCATCCGATTTGTTATAGCCGATAATGATTCCTGAATGGAGATGGGAGAGGATCATATGGACTTTGTGTCGGGATTACCTTTATCTCTTAGAAAGAAAGATGCAATCTGGGTAATAGTTGACAGATTAACAAAATTAGCTCATTTCGTTTTGGTGAGAACAGATTATTCACTCTATAAATTGGCTGAATTGTATATTGTTAAGATTGTGAGATTACACGGGGTGCCTGTAACATCTTGAAATTCAAGAAGTTATGTTTTACATTATACCATGCGTTAGATTATTTAAGAGTGTTAGTTGTGTATGTTTAGGGACTCTAAGAAGGCTTGGGGTTAAGTTGGGCCTTAGTAGAATTTTTGTGTTTAAGCACTTTAAAGAGAGAAGGTAAGTGACATCAAGGCTTAAGGAAATAAGTGTGTATTTTGCTAGCACAAGTGGAGCTAGTAGCAGAGTAGAGTGGCATCACATGAAGAAGCTTAAGGGGTGGAGTTCAAATCCCACATATTGCAACTTTTGGAATTTAATTTTTGTGCTAATCATGTAATAGAAGGAAAGTGTCAGCCAAGGCTTTAAAGAAGGAAATGAAGACTTTTTATTGATGGAAAGAACACTATGGAGAAGGGTAAGGAGGAGATCAAGGAGAAAATAAGGAAGAAGTAAAAGAAAGAGTTAAGGAGGGGATATGTTGGCCGAATTTTTGGAAAGAGCTTGGGAAAGAAATTTGGTCAACTCTTATCTTTTTGGTAAAGGTTGTACATGGTTTTAGTAGGAAGAAAATGGGAGCCAAAATTCTTTTGGTCATTTTGCAAGTTTGTGCATGAAAGGCTTTTATTTCTTTTTAACATTTTGGTGCTCTCTTTTTCGATCCTTTCTCTTTGTTTTGTCGAAACACTTAAGCAAATTTTTCACCTTTTTCCCTTTATTTGCCGTGATACTCAATCTTTTTTGTTCATTTTTCCCTTGGTGTTAGTCGAAACCCTCTAACACTTCTTTTTCCATCACTTCTTTTCTTTTTCACTATTTCTTCAACAATTCTCTCTTTCTCTTAAAACGACATTACCTTGTGGCCGAATCTTCTTGTTCATTTCTCTCTATAGCCGAACCTTTTAGCACTTCACCTCTTCTTCATTTTCTTTTGTGTGTTAGGCACTCTCTTCTTTGACCGAATTGGTAAGTGATTTTATTCTCCTTTTTTCATTTTCTTTTCTCCATGGCCGATTATGTGCCCTTAGTATTCGGATGGTTCTCTAAACCGAAATATCACTCTCACCTATTCTCTCACATCATGTGCTCCTTCTATTGAAGTGTTATAGTGGGAAATCCGAATCTTATATCTTTGTCTCATCCGTAGCCATAAGCCCAATCGGTGAAAATAGGATTCATCATCGTTAAGGTAAGGAGTTTCTTCTTAGTTTATTCGATATCTCTCTACACGATTATTTTGCTAATCAGATCGAAAGTTTGACTAATCAATTATTTTAGGAACTAAACCACTCGTCTTTCTCTACTCGTTGATCCTCCAGAAGTAGTGGTAAGCTGAAATTCTCTCATTAGATTTTCTCTCATCATAGTATTATTCTAACTGAGATTTTTCCAATGGAGGCAAGTGGTAGCGATACTAAAAGAAAATTGATAGGAGGGCAAAAAGGGAGTGGACTTGAAATCTCTACTCCCAAGTCCAAACGTAGGGCGGTACCGGCAGTTTGGGATTTCCCACCGGGTTGTGGACCATCATCCGGTGAGTGTAGACAAATTAGGGTCGTTCACGACACTAAGGGTAAGCATTTCATTAGATCATTAGATTTGGATATTTGGATTAAGACACCCTCTTTTTGTTAGCTAATCAAGTACTATGGTGACATAGGTGCTGACGATTAAGAAGGTTTAGTCCTTACCGTAATTAGGTCTGTAATCTCACATCTAAATTCCGTAGATTTACGATTCACTATCATGTTGAAAAATAGATTGTTGTTGCTTACTAATCTAATAATCGTAATATGGCATGAATCGAGTAACTTGCTTAATCAACGCTATTTCTAAAGATATGTCAAAATTGGTATTAAATTGCTAAATTACCAAAATGCCCCTATGGGCTGATTTACAAAAATGCCCCTATGGGCCGATTTATGAAAATGCATCTATGGGCCAATTTACCAAAATGCCCCTATGGGCTGATTTGCTAGAATGCCTTAGTGGGTCGAAGTATTAACTTGCTTTAATGTGCCAATTCACCGAAATAATTCACTAGATTAATGGTGGTTATATATATATATGTGGATAATTCATTATGTATGTTGCATTTTTACATTTTGCATGGGATGGGAAAATTGTATGGAGAGCAGTGTAGCCTGGTGGCGTAGCCACAATTTGTTTATTATTGTGCTTAAATTATGATTTCAGTGGCTTGACCACAAAAATAATATATTATAGCAACTTGACTGCAAATTTGGTGTGAGCGGCGGGCTGGGTTGACTTGATCCCCACAAGTGTGATTGGCTGGTTAGGGGTGTGATAGATGGATGGGTTGGGTTGCATTCATTCCATTTAATTATCAATTTGTAAATGGGCTTAGGCCCAAAATGTTTCCTATGCGAGTTCAGGCCCAGTGGATGACGGTAAAGGGGATTATACACTGAGTTCTAGTAACTCACCCCTTCTTCTTAATCCTTGCAGGTAATGCTCAGTGACAAGGACTTGGGGCCATGGATGACTCAATGGAGGCCATTCTTTTGGAATGATATTTTCAAACTTTAGTAAATTTCTTTTCAGCTTTATTTTCTTACTTTTACTATTTTGGGTTTAAAGTTGTAATAATGCCTCTGGGATTTTATTTTGGTTTTTATGTTTGACTATTTATTACCTTTCATGGATTGATTTAAACGGGGATTTTCTGAATCATAAACAACGTTTTTTCATAAAAAATTATCAACAAACGAATTTCGTAACAAATATGGACAAATAATTTAACTTGGGTTTTCCTTCGAATTATCAACATTATTTTCAAAAATCACGGTTTAAAAGTTCACTAGTTCGATTTTCGATCAACCTCTTGAAATTAGTAGTTTTTCTAACAAATATTTATACACCAAACTTGTTTTCTTAACTATAACTAAATAACATCAACTTCAGTAAAAATCATAAATTCTTTATACGTTTTCTTCATGTGACATGCCAGATCTGGTCATACCGTCTGGGCTAGATTTGGGGTGCTACATTTTATGGTATCAGAGCCCGATTGCAAAACTCGGCTGTGGTTTGGGGTCAAAAGTATTTTCCAAAGATATTTTGAATTTTAATTTATAAATGCATGTTTTAGAGGAGGTATGGCACCACGAGTATCTGGCACCAAGTCGGTAAGTTTTTTCATTTTCATTTTTATGATTATTGTGTTATGACTGTGGTAAGAAAACTCCACAAAATAGAAATACTCTAGAACCTTTAGCTTTAGAAGTTGAAAACTATAGGGATTGAGACCTTAGGATACATTTTGTGAAAATAACTTTACTTCCTATACTCCATAAAACATTGTTTAATAAACATTGAATAGCATACTGATTCATAAGACTCTTAATCAAATTAAATCGACTTAGCAAACATGAGCACTAGAGGACGTGGACGTGGTAAACGTGGACGTAGTAGAGGCTGAGGTGCTCGAGTTGTATTTGAGGCATCGAAACATATGTCAGAAATGGACGCACCTATGTCACCAGTGATTGAAGCTGGGTCACATGATTGAATGAGAGAGGACGACGCTTTGTCCCTAGCGATGTTGTGGGTACTGGAAAGGGTTGCTGGGGAAAGAACTGGGTCGATAGCTCGTGGGTCGATATCAGAGCGACTTCGATCGAATGGGGCTGAAGGTTTTAGGGTATTTTGGGTGTAGCCCCAAGTATAGCGGAGTACTGGCTTGAGGTGGTGGAGCGGATTATGGATAACCTGGATTGTGCAATTTGAGCGAAAATCCGAAAGGGTTGTGTCATTCACGAGAGCGAGGCGTATCGGTGTGGCTCCTTTGTTCATATGATTTCTTGTGACCGATGGGGCGCTCAACAACTGCCTAGATGCCGTGGGCTAGGTCGAGGTGGTAATGGCGTAGGACGAGGTCAGGATGCACCGGGTAGAGGTACCGATAATAGGGGTAACATGAAGGCTAGACAGCCAGGTTTGATCTATGTGATTAGACGTCGAGAGGATGGTGATGCACTGGACGTCATAACCTGTACGTTCTTCATATCTGATGTACCTTTTATCGCTTTAATAGACATTGGATCCACCCATTTGTATGTTGCGTGTGCTGTGTCTGGAACTCTGAATAGGCTAGAGAAACAACTGTGATTAGCCCTTTAGGACAGTCGGTGGTAGTAAATAAGTTGTTTAGGGATTAGCCCTTAAAAGTTTAGGGAGTAGTATTTTTGACGGATTTGATGGAACTGTCGTTCGGGGAGTTCAACCTTATATAGGGCATGGACTGGCTAGTTAAACACTGTGCAAACTTGGACTGTGCTGCAAAATGGATGGTACTAAGAACTTTAGAGGATAAGGAAGTGATGATGATAGGTGAAAGAAGAAATTATCTATCTAATGTGGTATTTGCTTTAAAGGCAGAAAGATTGGTACGAAAGGGATGCGAAGTGTTCTTAGCCTTTATCAGTGCTTTGGATGCCAAAGAGTTGTCGGTAGAGAATGTTAGAACGGTGAAAGACATTTTTGACATCTTTCTAAGGAGCTTCCAGGATTACCTTCGGATCGAGAGGTGGAGTTTGGCATTGAGCTGTTTCCAGGAACGGCTCCGGTGCCCATTGCTCCTTACAGAATGGCATCGAAGGAGTTACTGTAACTTAAAGCTCAAATTCAGGAGTTGATGGATCGTGGATTTACTCGACCAAATGTGTCACTGTGGGGAGCGCCGATTTTTTCGTTAAGAAAAAGGATGGGTCGATGAGTATGTGCATTGATTATAGACAATTGAATAAGTTTATGATCAAGAATAAGTACCCGTTACTGAGGATTGATGATCTGTTCGATCAGCTACGAGGAGCTTCGATTTTCTCAAAGATAGACTTGAGATCAGGGTATCACCAGCTTAAGGTCAAGGAGGCAGATATTCATAAGACTGTGTTTCGATCCCGATATGGGTATTACAAGTTCTTAGTGATGCCTTTCGGGTTGACTAATGCACTAGCTGTATTTATGGATATGATGAACCGAGTCTTCCAACCCTATCTAGATCAGTTTGTGGTTGTGTTCATAGATGACATCTTGGTGTACTCAAAGACTGAAGAGGAGCATGATTTGCATCTACAGGTAGTCTTGCAGATATTAAGAGAGAAGAAGTTGTATGCCAAATTCAATAAGTGTGAATTTTGGCTGAGGGAAGTGACCTTTTTGGGGCATGTTGTGTCTACCGAGGGAATTAGAGTTGATCCCCGAAAGGTTGAGGCTGTAATGGACTGGAAGCCACCAAAGTCAGTGGCAGAAATCAAAAGTTTTCTAGGTTTGGCTGGATATTACAGGCGATTGGTGGAGGGGTTTTCGTTGATTACTGTACCCCTAACTAAACTATTGCGTAAGGGAGTACCGTTTGTGTGGTCAGATAAGCAGCAAGAGAGCTTTGAGAAATTGAAGAAGATTACAGGCGAAGCACCAAGATTGATTGACTGAGGTGGTAAAGAGTTTATCGTTTATTGTGATGCGTCACACACAGGCTTGGGATGTGTGTTGATGTAGGGGGAAAAGTGGTGGCTTATGCATCTCGTCAATTAAGGTCGCATGAGGGGAACTATCCCACACATGATTTGGAGTTAAACTGCGATGGTTTTGCTCTAAAAATATGGAGACACTATCTCATGCGGGAGAAGTCGATTATCTACACGGATCATAAGAGTCTGAAGTACCTCCTTACCCAGAAGGAGTTGAACTTAAGACAGCGGAGATGGATAGAATTGTTGAAAGATTATGACTGCTCAATCGAGGATCACCCAGGTAAAGCTAACGTAGTGGCAGATGCGTTGAGTCGTAAGGTGATATCGAATTTGAGAGTGATGTTCGCTCATCTAAGCCTTTATGAAGATGGTAGCTTGTTAGTTGAACTTCAAGTGAAGCCTGCATGCGTAAGTCAGATTAAGGAAAAGCAGTTGTTAGATGAAAGGTTGGGTTCTCGACTTTAGCAAGTGGAAAGTGGTGAGATAGGGGATTTTGGATTAAATAGTGATGGGGTATTGTGTTTCCACGGAAGAGTTTGTATACCTAGGGATTTGGGATTGAGACAAATGATTCTGCGTGAGGCACATAGTAGCCCATATGCTATGCACCGCGAAGGAAATAAGATGTACCGAGACCTCCGTGAGCAGTATTGGTGGCCAGGGTTGAAACCGGAGGTTACTGATTTCGTGAGCAAGTTCTTGACTTGTCAGCAAGTGAAGGCGAAACATCAATTGCCTTCAGGGTTGCTTCAACCAGTGAAAATCCCACTATGGAAATGGGATAGGATAACGATGGACTTTGTTAGTGGGTTACCCTTAACACCTATTAAGAAAGATTCAATATGGGTGATAGTGGATTGGTTAACGAAGTCTACTCATTTCTTACCTGTTCGTACGGATTATTCATTACAAAAGTTGGTCAAGTTGTATGTAGTAGAAGTCGTGAGGTTGCATGGGGTACCAGTGTCTATTATATCGAACAGGGATCCTAGGTTTACATCACGGTTTGGGAAGGCTCTGCATGAAGCTTTGGGAACAAGGCTAGATTTTAGCACGGCATTTCATCCGTAGACTGATGGTTAGTCAGAGAGAGTAATCTAGATTTTAGAAGACATGTTAAGGGGCTGTGTGATCTACTTCAGGGGTAGTTGGTAAGATTTTCTACCATTGGCAGAGTTTGCATACAACAACAGCTAGCAATCCAGCATCCAGATGGCACCGTACGAGGCGTTATATGGTCGTAGGTTTCGTACTCCTACCTGCTGGACTGAGTTAGGAGAGCGACAACTTTTGGGTCCAGAGTTAATTTTGGAGACTGAGGAAAAAGTTAAGGTAATTCGAGCTCGATTAAAAGAAGCTTGAGATAGACAAAAATCATATACGGATCTGAAGCAGAAGGAGATAGAGTTCTTTGTCAGTGATCCGGTCTTTCTGAAGGTCTCACCTTGGAAAAAAATCTTTAGATTTGGACGGAAGGGCAAGTTGAGCCCTAGGTTTATCGGGCCTTACCGTGTATTGAAGCGTGTTGGGCCAGTGGCGTATCAGCTTGAGTTACCTTTGGAGTTAAGTTAGATACATAGCGTATTTCATGTTTCAATGTTAAGGCATTATCGTTCGGATCCATCTCATGTTGTACCAGTGGAGGAAGTTGAGATAAGACCTAACTTGTCTTTTGAAGAGGAGCCAATGCAGATTTTAGATCGGGACGTTAAGGTGCTAAGAAGGAAGTCAATTCTGGTAGTCAAAGTATTATGGCGTAATCACGGGTTAGAGGAAGCTACATGGGAGCCAGAGGACACAATTCGGTAACAATATCCTCATCTCTTTTAATCAGGTAAATTTTGAGGTTTAAATTTCTTTAAGGGGGTAAAATTGTAACATCCTGAAATTTGGGAAGTTATATTTTACATTATACCATGTGTTAGATTAGTTAAGAGTGTTAGTTGTGTATGTTTAGGGACCCTAAGAAGGCTTGGGGTTAAGTTGGGCCCTAGTAGAATTTTTGTGTTTAAGCACTTTAAGGAGAGAAGGTAACTGACATCAAGGCTTAAGGAAATAAGTGTGTATTTTGCTAGCACAAGTGGAGCTAGTAGCAGAGTGGAGTGACGTCACATGAAGAAGCTTAAGGGGTGGCGTTCGAATCCCACCTATTGTAACTTTTGGAGTTTAATTTTTGTACTAATCATGTAATAGAAGAAAAGTGTCGGCCAAGGCTTTAAAGAAGGAAAGGAAGACTTTTTATTGATGGAAAGAACACTATGGAGAAGAGTAAGGAGGAGATCAAGGAGAAAATAAGGAAAGAAGTAAAAGAAAGAGTTAAGGGGGGATATGTTGGCCGAATTTTTGGAAGGAGCTTGGGAAAGAAATTTGGTCAACTCTCATCTTTTTGGTAAAGGTGGTACATGATTTTAATAGGGAGAAAAGGGGAGCCGAAATTCTTTTGGTCATTTTGCAAGTTTGTGCATGAAAGGCATTTATTTCTTTTTAACATTTTGGTGCTCTCTTTTTCGATCCTTTCTCTTTGTTTTGCCCAAACACTCAAGCAAATTGTTCACCTTTTTCCCTTGATTTGCCGTGATACTCAATCCTTTTTGTTCATTTTTCCCTTGGTGTTAGTTGAAACCCTCTAACACTTCTTTTCCCATCACTTCTTTTCTTTTTCACTATTTCTTCAACCTTTCTCTCTTTCTCTTAAAACGACAATACCTTGTGGCTGAATCTTCTTGTTCATTTCTCTCCATAGCCAAACCTTTTAATACTTTACCTCACTCTCTTCTTTGACCGAATCGGTAAGTGATTTTATTCTCATCTTTTCATTTTCTTTTCTTCATGGCCGATTATGTGCCCTTAGTATTCAGATGGTTCTCTAAATCGAAATATCACTCTCACCTACTCTCTCACATCGTGTTCTCCTTCTATTGAAGTGTTATAGTGGGAAGCTGAATCTTATATCCTTGTTGCATCCGTAGCCATAAGCCTAATCGGTGGGAATCAGATTCATCATCATTAAGGTAAGGAGTTTCTTCTTGGTTCATTCGATATCTCTCTACACAGTTATTTTGCTAATCGAATTGAAAGTTTGACTAATCGATTATTTTAGGAACTAAACCACTCGTCTTTCTCTACTCGTTAGTCCTCCAAAAGTAGTGGTAAGCCGAAATCCTCTCCTTAGATTTTCTCTCATCGTAGTATTATTCTAACCGAGATTTTTCCAATAGAGGCAAGTGGTAGCGATACTAAAGGAAAATCGATAAGAGGACAAAAAGGGAGTGGACTTGCAATCTCTACTCCCAAGTTCAAACGTAGGGCGGTATTAGCAGTTTGGGATTTCCCACCGGGTTGTGGACCATCATCCGGTGAGAGTAGACAAATCGTGGTCGTTCACGATACTAAGGGTAAGCATTTCATTAGATCGTTAGATTTAGATATTTGGATTAAGACACCCTCTTGTTAGTTAATCGAGTATTATGGTGACATAGGTGCCAACGATCAAGAAGGTTTAGTCCTTACCGTAATCAGGTGTGTAATCTCACACCGAAATTCCGTAGATTTATGATTCACTATCATGTTGGAAAATAGATTGTTGTTGCTTACTAATCTAATAACCGTAATATGGCATGAATCGAGTAACTTGCTTAATCAACGCTATTTCTAAAGATATGTCAAAATCGGTATTAAATTGCTAAATTACCAAAATGGCCCTATGGGCTGATTTACGAAAATGCCCCTATGGGCTAATTTACCAAAATGCCTCTATGGGCTAATTTGCTAGAACGCCTTAGTGGGCCGAATTATTAAATTGCTTTAATGGGCCAATTCACTGAAATAATTCACTAGATTAATGGTGGTTATTTATATATATGTGGATAATTCATTATGTATGTTGCATTTTTACATTTTGGATGGGATAGGAAAAATTGTATGGAGAGCAGTGTAGCCTGGTGGCATAGCCACAATTATTTTATTATTGTGCTTAAATTATAATTTCATTGGCTTGACCACAAAATTAATATATTATAGCAGCTTGATTGCAAATTTGGTGTGAGCGGCGAGGTGGGTTGACTTGATCCCTACAGGTGTGATTGGCTGGTCGGGGGTGTGATGGATGGGTGGGTTGGGTTGCATTCGTTCCATTTAATTATCACTTTGTAAATGGGCTTAGGCCCAAAATGTTTCTTATGCGAGTTCAGGCCCAGTGAATGACGGTAAGGGGGGATTATACACCGAGTTCTAGTAACTAACCCTTTCTTCTTAATCCTTACAAGTAATGCTCAGTGACGAGGACTTGGGGTCATGAATGACTCGGTGGAGGCCATACTTTTGGAATTATATTTTCAAGCTTTAGTAAATTTCTTTTCTTGTTTATTTTCTTACTTTTACTATTTTGGGTTCAAAGTTGTAATAAGGCCTCTGGGATTTTATTTTGGTTTTTATGTTTGACTATTTATTATCTTTCATGGATTGATTTAAACGGGGATTTTCTGAATCATAAACAACGGTTTTTCATAAAAATTTATCAACAAATAGATTTCGTAATGAATATGTACGAATAATTTAACTTGGGTTTTCCTTCGAATTATCAACATTATTTTCAAAAATCGCGATTTAAAAGTTCACTAGTTCGATTTTCGATCAACCTCTCGAAATTAGTAGTTTTTCTAACGAATATTTATACACCAAACTTGTTTTCTTAACTATAACTAAATAACGTCAACTTTAGTAAAAATAACAAGTTCTTTATATGTTTGCTTCATGTGACATGCTTGATCTGGTCATACCGCACTGGTCGAGTTTGGGGTGTTATAGTGCCACAATCTATTGTATTTGATAGAGGTCTGAGGCTTACCTCGTGATTTTGGAAAAGATTGCAAGAGGCATTAGGCACAAAATTGCATTTTAGCACTGCATTTCATCCGTAAACAGATGGGCAGTCCGAGCGGATTATTCAGATTCTCGAAGATATGTTGAGGTGTTGTATACTTGAGTTCGAAAGTTCGTGGGAAAAGCATTTACCATTGATTGAGTTTGCATACAATAATAATTTTCAATCTAGCATTAAAATGGCACAGTATGAGCCTCTTTACGGTCGAAAATGTCAAACTCCATTATATTGGACTGAGCTGAGTGAGAATAAGATTCACGGGGTTGATTTAATTAAAGCGACTGAGTAGAAAGTAAGGGGATTCGTGACAATTTGAAAGCAACGTCAGATCGTCAGAAGTCTTATGTAGACTTGAGACGAAAAGATATTGAATTCGAAGTTGGTGACAAAGTGTTTTTGAAAGTTTCTCTATGGAAGAAAATACTTCGATTTGGCCGAAAAGGCAAGTGATTTCGAGGTTCATCGGATTGTATGAGATCATTGAACGAGTTGGGTTCGTTGCTTATAGATTAATGTTACCACCTGAGTTAGAAAAGATTCATACTGTATTTTATGTGTCAATGCTTCGACGGTACAGATCTGATCCGTCACATGTGATTGCTCCTACTGAGGTTGGAATTCAGTCAGATTTGTCGTATAGTGAAGAACCGATTCGAATTTCAGCACGAGAGATCAAAGAGTTGATAAACAAAAGAATTTCCTTAGTGAAAGTGTTGTAGCACAAACACGGAGTTGGAGAGGCTATGTGGGAGCCTGAGAACATTATGAGAGAGCAATATCCACACCTATTCACTAGTAAGATTTTCGGGGACGAAAATCCCTAAGGGGGAGAGTTGTAACAGCCCGATTTAGACCTTAGTCAGAATAGTGGTTTCGAGACCCCAAATTTGAGGTCAAAAAATATTTTAATATTATTTTTTGTGTTTACAATACGTGAGTTAGTCTGTGTGAAGTTCTGTGTGAAGATTTTATCGATTGTGTGTTTAATTTGCGAAAAGGACTTAATCGCATAAAGTGTAAAAGCTGTGTGCTGATTGTTAAAGTATCTATGTGTTATGGCTTTTAAATGAGGAGGCCTTATGAGGCAATTGATCCATTATTTAGAAAGTGGGGTGGTTGATGGACAATTATGTCCATAGTTTAAATGATTTTATAAACATTTCATTAAGGGCAAAATTGGTGTTTGATAATTAAGTTATTTTATAACAAAACAAAGCATTAAAATGGCCAATTTCTATTCATCTTTCCACCGAAACTGGAGAAAAGAAATAGCCATTGAAGCTTTTTGATTTTTGGCACTTGTGTAGCTCAATCAAGGTATGTTTTGAGCTCGATTTTTGATAATTTCTACGTTTTTGTAACCGTTGCTTCGAATACTTTGAAACCTATGCTTAAATTTTTAGAATTGATGATGTTTATGAAATGTGTCATTGATGAACACATGAGTTTTGTGATGTTTGATAGTGAAATATGAAAGATATGTGTTTGATTATCATAGTTTGTCTTTGGAGTTTTGTTGATTTTGAGTAATTTGGAGTAAATTGAAAGAATAATATTTTGAGGGACTAAAATGTGAAATAAATAAAATGTGTGGGTTTGTATTAGCATGGGAAGAATTTGGCTAAGCTTGTGTGAATAGAAATTTGGTGTATTTTGTGATTTTGTGAAATAAGGACTAAAGTGTCAAAATGTGAAAATATGAGGGCTATTTTGAAAAATACCTTAAATATGTGTGTATGGACTAAATTGAATGAATTGGTGATTGAATGGGCTGGATTTGAATGTGTAAAGACCAAGAAATGAGAGGTTCAGATCGAGATCGAGGCAAAGACAAAGTGCTCGATTAATCGACCGTTTCAGTATTTCGATGTCTGAGGTAAGTTCGGATATAATACTTGCCATTAAACTTGTATTTATGTGATGAGAAATGAATGAATGTTTACTAATGAAATAGAAATGTGTTATATATATTTGAGTTTGAATATTGAGGCACTAAGTGTGCGAATTTAGAAATGAGACAGAGACGATTAACACTGTGTGTGTGAAACAATAGAAGCTTCGGCTTAATGAGTTGGCTCTGTGTGTGCGATACCGATTTAAGATCGGTTCGATATAGAGGCACTAAGTGTACGATGTTAATAAAGGTTCGACTATGATTTGGGCATTGAATCGAAGGAATAACAAAAGTTGATTGAAGTGAAATTTTTAGTAATGAGTAGCATGTGTGATCGATAACTAAGTGTTGGCTAAGGTACGTTCGAAACCTATGTGGTTGATGAGATTATAAAAGACTTTATGAAATGTTAATTGAGCATATTAGCTTTGGATGGCATGGTATATGTGATGGTAGATTAATCTATGTGATGGATTGTTTTTGGTATAATGTAATTGTATTAAAGAGTTAATTGTATTATATTATGAACTTTCTAGGCTTTTGAAAGCTTACTGTGTGAATTGTTTTCTATGTTTTACAGTGTCAGTAAAACTAGCTCGGATCTAGGGATCATCAGCATCTTTATCACAATATCGGCAATCTATTTTTGGGTATTTTTGGAAAGATGTATATAGTTGAAATATGGCATATATAGGCTAGAAGTTATGGCATGTTTTGAAATGCTTAATCCTTGCCATGTGAGTTGGCTTGGAAGTTGAATGATGTTGAATTTATGTATGAGCTATGAAAATGGTATATTTCATGATTATGTGGTTGATGAAAGATGTGGTTTGAAGATGAATTATGGCATGGATTACATGATGCTTGATATATATATGTTTTGAGATGTACAATTGTTACTTTGAATGGACTCATTTGTGATGATATTAGGTATGAAAGTAGATGGTATTGTTGGTGATTGATTGGTGTATGAAATGGTATGTTTGAATGCATTAAGAAGCATGAATTAGTATTAACGTGAAGCTTGTAAGTGATTCAAGGTGTGGGAGGCAAGTTTGGCCTTGAAAATGGCCTATAACTGCCCACACAGTTGAGCACATGGGCGTGTGGCTTGACCGTGTCCCTAGTGGTCGAAATTCAAAACAAGTCAGGATCAACCACGGGCTAAACACACGGGCATGTGATTGGCCATGTGGTGAAGTCAATAGCGACCACGTGTGAGGCACACGAGCGTGTCCATGGCCGTGTGGACAAGTCAGTATGTATGCCCTATTTTGGCACGGCTTAGACACACGGGCGTGTTGAGGCCGTGGGAGGCACACGGCTTTCCCACACGGGCGTGTGACCTCTGTAGTTTGGAAAAATCTTTAAATTTTTGAAAATTTTTGTAAGTGTTCGGTTTAGTCTTGACCTCCTTCTAACTCGTGTTTAAGGTCTCGTAGACCTTAATAAGGGATTATATGATTATATTTGATTATTGACTTTGTGTTGTGAAATGGATGTGAAATGTTCTGATTGTCCGGTAATGCCTCTTAACCCTATTCTAGCGACGGTTTCGGGTTAGGGGTGTTACACCGTGTGTCTACCCGTGTGGACTAAAACAAGGCTATTTACCAAGCCATTTTGCCACCCTCACTTGCATACATCTACACAACATCACATTGCACAAGTCCTAGCATGTAAATGCAACCAAACAACCACAATTAAGACAGTAGCATGTCATTCTTATACCATCATTTACAAGGCTTAAAACATCATACTTAGCCCGTTAAAAACATACTAATATCACATTCATAAGAGGGCATTAACAATTACAAGCCAACACATATGGCCAAATTAATAATGATACATATAACAAATTGACCTAGTCCCTATACACGCCATAGACTCAAAATGCTTTAATTCATTTATACCCAAAATGATAGTTTGATAGTGTGATAGGATCTCCGGTGATCTCCAACCAGAGCTAGCTTAATAACCCTATAAGATATGGGAAAATAAAGGGGGGTAAGCTTTATAGCTTAGTAAGTCCGTACGAAAATAATAAGCAACTCCTACCAATCTTTTATCAAGTCCAACAATTTAAACACAAGATAATACAAATTCCTATGAATCTCACAGTTATAATTTTTATTCAGTCATAATGTTTACTCTATCTGTAACACCCCTTACCCGTATTCTACGTTGGAACCAGGTACGAGGCGTTACCGCACTTAACTCACATGATCATACAACTTTGAGTTATCAAATTTCATTCCAAATTAAAACTTTTTTCCATTCACATATCTAACATCCTTATAATGGGCCTACGAGGCCCTAAACATACTTCTGGATGGTTTCGGAAATAAATTTAAAAACTTGCACTCACTTAGGAAAGTTTTACCTAAACAGGGGTCACACGCTGTGTGAAATAGGACACGCCCGTGCTTTGCACCCGTGGTCGACACTGACTTGCATCACACAGTCAGCCACACGCCCGCGTGTTGTACCCGTGGTCGACACTGACTTATTCCACACAACCTGTCACATGCCCATGTGCTTCAATCGTGTGGCGATGTAAACTCAAATTTCAAGGTGAAGATTTCACACGGTCTAGGCACACGCCCATGTTCGTGGCCGTGCCTCCCACATGGCTGAGACACACGACTGTATCTTTGCCCGTGTATTTACTACTGAGCTTACAGACTTGCAATTCTAACATGCAAGGGGACACACGACCTACTCACACACCCATGCAATTGATTGTGTGTCACACACGGCCTAGACACACGCCTGTGTGGCTAACTGTGTAGACAAGAACAAGGCTATATGCCAAGCTCTTTTACTGCCCTAACTCACTCAAGCATAATTCACCCTCTACCATCAACTCAATCAGGCATTTTCATAACCAAACAAACCAATCATATACTCTACACAATCATGAATAACCTCTTCTTATCATTGATTGATAGTAAAGAGCCATTTACTATGGCAATATACAAAAGATTTCATCTATAAAGAGCCAACACATTTGGCCAAAATAACAAACAATTTACCTAGTCTAGCCCCTATACATGCCATTGCCATACTCAAAATGCTAGTTCTAAATATACCAAGATGACTGATAGTGTAGGTGATCTTCTAATTATCTTCGTATCCTGACCCGACTCTTTGACATTATAAAATAAGGGAAAGGAAAGGGGAGTAAGCTTAAAGCTTAGTAAGTTTAGCATACAACCCTGCACTTATCACCACATGTTCTCATGAGACAACATTTAACAATTTCACAATAAACCATTCATAGTAATACCAAACACTCGGTGGTTTCACACTTAGCCCACCATTTATCTTTAATAGGGTGGTATAGCACATAGCCCACCAACAAGGATGCTTACGGTGGTATTGCACATAGCCCACCGAATGATAATATAAACGATGTGTAACACCCCTAACCCAAAATCGTCGCCGAAATAGGGTTAAGAGGCATTACCGAACAATTGAAACATTTCATATCCATTTCACGACATCGAGTCAATTATCATTTAATCATATTCAAACACGATTATATAGTCCTTTAATGATGTTTTCGAGACCTCAAACATGCTTTAGAATAGGGCCAGGACTAAACCAAACACTTACAAAATTTTTTGAAATTCAAACATTTTCTAAGTTACAGAAGTCACACGCCCGTGTGGGTAGGCCATGTCCCTCACAGGCCTCGAACACGCCCATGTGTCCAAGCCGTGGCAAAACAAGGCATACCTACTAACTTGACCACACGGCCTAAGACACGTCGATCAATCAAGTACTTTATCTTTGCCTCGATCTCGATCCAAACCTCTCATTTCTTGGTCTATACATATTCAAATTCAACCCATTCAATCCCCAATTCATTCAATTTAATCCACACACACATATTTAGGGCATTTTACAAAATAGCCCTCACATTTTAATATTTTGACACTTTAGTCCCTATTTAACAAAATCACAAAATATATAAAATTCCATATCACCCAAGCTTGGCTGAATATTCCCATGCTCAATACAAGTCCAAACATTTCATTTATTTCACATTTTAGTTCCTCAAAATATTATTTTCACAATTTAGTCCAAATTACTTAATTTCACTAAAAAATCAAAGACAAAATATGTTAATCTTCCACCTATCTTTCATATTTCATCATCAACTATCAAAAAGCTCATGAATTCATCCATTGCACAATTCAAATTCATCATCAATTTACAAAATTTAAGCATGGGTTTTGTAGAGCACAAAGCAACGATTACAAAAACATAGAAATTATCAGAAATTGACTAAAAAACATACCTCAATCAAGCTAAGCCCTAGCCGAATATCACAAAGCTCAAAATCTTTCTTCTTCTTTCAATATTCGATGGAAAATATGAACATTAATAGCTTATTTTTAGCCTTTTGTTTTATTATTAAAGCTTTAATAATTCATTTACCTAATTAACCTTTTAATTAATATTTAGAACATATAAACATCAAGGTCATAATGGTCCATTGTAATCCATTAACTTAATAGTGGGCTATTTGCATCATAAAACCTCCCAATTATAAAGACAACAACAATTAGGCACTTAAACAATCCGCACATAGCTTTTGCATTTTATGCGATTAAGTCATTTTTTTCAGAATTTGACTCACAGTCGATAAAATTTGCACACGAGATTTTCACTCATACTCAATCACATATTATAAACACCAAAAATAATATTAAAATATTTTTTTGACCTCAGATTTATGGTCTCGAAACCACTATTCTGACTAGGGTATAAATCGGGCTGTTACAACTTTCCCCCTTAGGGATTTTCGTCCCTAAAAATCATACTAGTAAATAGGTTCAAATATTGCTCTCTCATAGCATCTTCAGGCTCCCACGTAGCCTCTTCAACTCCGTGTTTATTCCACAATACTTTCACCAACGGTATTCTTTTGTTTCTCAACTCTTCAATCTCACGTGCCAGAATTCAGATTGGTTCTTCGTTAAACGACAAATCAGACTGAATCTCAACCTCAGTAGGAGTAATCACATGCGAAGGATCAGATTTGTATCATTGAAGCATTGATATGTGGACACATCATGAATTTTCTCTAATTTAGATGGCAACAGCAATCTATAAGCAACCAGTCCAATTCATTCAATGATCTCATACGGTCCGAAAAACCTCAGACTTAGCTTGCCTTTCGGCCAAATCGAATTATTTTCTTCCACGAAGACACTTTCAAAAATACTTTGTCACCAACCTCAAAATCGATATCTTTCCACTTCAAGTTGATCGCTGAAATCAGAGCTTTAAAATTTATAATGAATGAGATCAAACCTTGAGACTAACTCTGACAACGATTAAAGGCAAGTGTACCTATCGAACAGTAGTATAGCTTAGGCAAGACCGGATTGTCGAACCCAAAGGAATTAAAAGTACTAATACTAACCTTCTTTTTATTATTTAGCCTAAAATAAAGTGAAGTTGCTTTAATCTAAATTAACGACTACTAAGCTAAAGATACAAAGACAAAAAGAACGAATTGGGAAATAACTTGAAGAAAAACTCAGTTGATCATGACGATACCCTCAGGAAGAATCCACCTAAACATCACTTGTTATCTAACACTAAACCATACAATTTATTCACTTAGTTTGATCCGTAGGACTCCCTAACATATATTAAACCCTCTCTTGAGGCGAATAACGTCTAACCCTAGGTTAATTAGTGGAACTCTCTGTAACATCCAGGGTCTAGGGGTCTTGCATCACTTCTTAAGTTATATGTATGTGGTAGTGTGCTCTTTATGCTATTTGTATGTGTTTGGGGGTTTCGGGAAATCTTGGGGCTAAGTTTGGACCTTAGGTAAATTTTTGGTTTAGAGCCTTTAGGGGAGAGCTAGGGGAGTTAGGCCTTAAGGGTTCATATGTTGAGTTTAAGACACAAGAGATCAGGTGGTAGAGTGGCAAGGGAGGCGTCACTTAGTGCATAAGGGTGTGACGCCTCAAGGAGCTAGTGGGGCAAGGTTCGAGCTGCAGAGGAAGCATTTTAGGGTTGCTTTTTGCGTCAAGGGAGTGGGAGAGTTGGGCGGCATTTGAACTGTGGAAGGATGGGAGGAAGACTTGGTCAAGATGTTTGAATGAGTGGTTGAGAGCTTTTGGAGAGGTTTGAAACATTCAAATTCATTTGAATGAAAGGTGAAGAGGTAAAATAGGAGGAAAAGAAGGGATTTGGGAGAGAGGAGGAATTGGCCGAATATTGGATGCTAGGGGGAGGTGACATTTTCGGTCATATGGAGGAGGGATAGGTGCCGAATATGCTTTAGCTATTTAGGGGGTCATTTTACTTTCGATTTTCTTTTCTTTTTCTTTTAGCTCCTTGCCGAAAGTGGTGTACCAAAAGTTAGTAATTGTGTATTTCTTTTCTCCCTGTCTCTTAGAGGCCAAAACTGAAAGTGAGATTTCTATTTGGGGCATTCATCTTTTTCTTTTTCCTTTTTCTTGGAATTGTTCACTCTTTCACTTAAGCCAAACCTTTCTCTTTACTTCCACCATAGTCGAAACACCCATAAACCCCAACCCTCTCTTTTCTTTTAATTTGCTAGAAGCCGAATAACCCTTCTATTTCTTTGAGTCTTGGCTGAATCTCTCATTCATATTTTCTTTTTTCCTTGCAGTTATATTCTTTTCTTCTCTTCTTCCATTTCGTTTTGTTTTTCAAGATTGATCTCTAGGCCAAATCTGTCAGACTCTGTTCCTATCGGATTTAATAGTTGGTAAGGGTTCTCTTCTTGTCGTTTTGCTTCTCTTTCAATTGGTTGTCGAAAGTTAGATGCCTAACTTTGTATAGGTGTGGCTGAATCTTTTCAAGGTGGTGACCTTGTGTCCATTTTTGGAAGCTGACGTTGGCGGTATCTAAGAGCTTTCGGGATTTGATCAGGCAAGGTAAGGGGGTGTACTTTTGGTTCGGCCAAAGGCCACATCTTTTGGCTTTATGCAGTTTAGCCGATTCTAACTGGACTGATGCAGGGGGAGTTTTGACAGAGGTTAAGGAGGAGCCTCCAAAAATTTAGATCTATTTCGGTAAGAGTATTCGATTAAGTTTTGGTGTTGTCTCATTTAGATTTGATTTATTGTTTAACCGGGTCTCTTGATTAAGTGCCATTCAATGGATGCAAGTACCAGTCAAGGAGAGAAAGGGGTTGTTCCTACCCCTAAGTTCAAGAAATGTTCAGTTTCTGTGGTTCAGGATTGGCCACCGAGGTGTGGGCCAGCATCGGAAAGAGACAAGCAGATCGCTGTAGTCTCTTCGAGTGAAGACATTAGGGAAATTGAGAGTCTAGTGCTTCGGGTTATCAGGTGTGTGGTTCATTCGCTGTTTCCCTGATTAGTCAATTAATTATATGTGTTATGTGTGTGATAACTAGTACAGTGGTTGTGGCGGATTTGTTACCGTTTATTGGGTATTTCGGTAACCAGGTTAGTACCCTATCTAAGGTGTAGTTGTGGTTGATTACTGTGGATATTTGTGAGCATGTCGTATGCCTACTTAATATGTCCATTCATTATTCTATCATATCATTATAACATGTTGCATATGCATGGGTTCGGGATATTTATATTAAATGAAGGACAGGGTGTGCATTTATGTACGTGGTGATGATTGGCTATGTGCGATATCATGGCTTGATGTCGGTTATGTGCCACATCGAGGGATGATGTTAGCTTTGTGCTTCATCGTGGTTTGATGATGACCATGGGTCACATCGTGGATATAGAGATTGGGTCACATGGTGATCGGTGGCTAGGCCACGTTATATTTGGTCACATGGTGATCGGTGGCTAGGCCACGTTATATTAGCTTTGAGCAGGTTGACTGCCAAAGAGGTGTGTAGCGGATGGAGGGTTGATTTAGTAATCCCCTAGTGTGTGATGGTAGGATACGGGGGTGTGTAGCGGATGGATATTAGGTTGGGATGGGTAACATTTGCATCATCATGCATGGTATGTGGATTGTGTGGTTTTGGGCCAAGCCCATTTGGGAAACATGTGGAGTAATTACACACTGAGTCTGTTTGACTCACCCTATTTTCTTAAATAATGCAGGTGATACGTGATACATGGACCGGGCTGGAGTAGATTCGAAGTGGCCATGCAGAAGTTGTTTTAATTCTTTATGCACTTGGATTCTTAATTACTTTTGGGTTAATTTCTCTTTCTTGTAATAAGGCCATTTTAAATATTTGGGGATTTTTACTATATTGAGTTAGATTTACTATCGGTTAATCATTGGAAACGGTTTTGGGAACAATTTACAACCGAAAGACTTAAGTTTAAGTTCTGAACTCGAACACTTTTAACAACTTTATTACCAAACGTACAATGTTTTAAACTACACACGACCTTCAAAGTTTTCGTTCTTTTATAAACTAAGGAAAATATTTTAAACTCAAAACGTGTTTTCACCTTCAGATCTAATTCTTTTCAATCATTTTTCCTAGTAGCATTCCAAATTCGACCGTGGTGTTTTGGGCCGAGTTTGGGGTGTTACAATTTTGGTATTAGAGCCAGGTTCAAAACTTGGCTTTGAGGGTTCGTGGGCCCAAAACGTCTTTCAACGATGGGTACTAAAACATGTATTTTACAAAATTGTTGGGGTTTTTGGCATGGCTTTGAGTCTCGACCGATGTCCACCAGGTAAGTACTTCAAACCATTGCGTGATTTGTATGTAGAAAGGAAGGGTGATATGGGATCGTAGATTAGTAAGTTAGGAACTATTGAACCTTAGGATTAGCTGACACCAATATTAAACTTCATAAGATTTAGCTTGCTTCACCAAACCCGGGAATAAGTCGCAGAGTTCAGGTGTGGTAACAAGCATGCGCATGTCTAGGCATGGATTCCTAATGAGCTCAGTATTTAAGCAGTCATAGCGACTCACCACCTCTTTTCTGGAATCCTACCTGGTGCATAGTGATTGTTCACCTTAACCATAAGGACTTGTTAATGGGTCAAACCTATAACGAAAACCCGAAAGGGACCGAATACTCGGTTTTGTAAAATAATCAAATTACCCTAATTTAAAAAAAATTGATTAATTACCATACTACCTTCGATTCTTACCAAAATACTCCTGTTTTCCAAAATTACCAAAATAACCCTAATTTGAAAAATTACCAAAATACCCTTATAAGATAAATTACGAAAATGCCCTGGGTTGGGATGAAAATGCTCAAAGTGGTGAACGTGTGTAGTGGATAGAGTTGATGAATGAATGCTATTTTCTGAGTTAGGGTGGAGAACTTGAGACAAAAACTATGAATAACCGAAAGAACTACTATTAAATGTCTTTACATAAAATTACTTGTGGGTAATCAGTGGAACAAGAAGTTAATGCATAAAATTTCTTAAGCAGTTAAAACACGGCGATAGACATGAGTTCTAGGGATGAGGTCGTGTCTGGCGTGGGCGTGGTAGAGGCGAATATGCATGTCGAAACCGGTTAGGTGCGGTCATGGATTGGGGAATAAAACGACACCGTCTGCGGTAGAAGCTGAGTTTCAAGATAAGACGGGTGAAGATGACGCAGTATCTCAGGCTATGTTGCGAGTCTTGGAAAGAGTTGCGGGAGCAACTATAGGTACCGGGGCCCGAAAGTTTATTTCTAAGGGACTTCAAGTGAATGGAGTCGAGATATTTAGAGGTGTCTCGGGGGTGGCTCCAAATGTGGTGGAGTATTGGTTGGAGGCAGTTGAGAGGATCATGGATGATTTGGACTACATAGCTGAGGAAAAGCTGAAGGGTGCTGTGTCTTTACTTCAAGATGAGGCCTATCAGTGGTGGCTTACCGTCAGAGAGGGTACTCCAGTGGATCGAGTAGATTAGAGTTACTTTAAGGTAAAGTTTGAGGGGAAATACGTTGGAGCTAGTTACGTGGACGCACAGAGGAAGGCGTTTTTAAATCTGGTGCAAGGGGGTAAGTTAGTAGTGGAATATGAGGTAGAATTCCTGAGGTTAAGTCGGTTTGCCAGAGGGATTGTTGCTACTGATTACGAGCGCTGCATGAGGTTTGAGGATGGGCTACGAGATGAACTATGGGTGTTGATAGCGCTTCAGCGTGAGAGGGACTTTGCTACTTTGGTGGAGAAAACTCGGATCGCTGAGGAGGTTAAGCGAACTGAAAGGCAGAATAGAGATAGAGATAAAGGCCGGAGCAAGAGGGGCTTTGGATTATCAGGATCTTCGGGGGGTTTTCAGAAAAAGCCTAGGGTGGATAATTCTACTCGCGTTGTTATGCCAGCTACTGGGAATCAGATTCGTCCATGTGCTCACTGTGGGAGGACTCATGTAGGCGAGTGCTGGGGAAGGATTAGGGAGTGTTTCAGGTGTGGGTCCAAGGCTCACTTAGTGAAGAATTGTCCTCAAAATGCGGATAGGGCTCAGACAGTAGGTCAGGGGTATATGCAGCTAGGAAGGGGTGGTCCACAAATGTTGAGAGGTCGTGGCCCGAACTGTGGAGGAAATGGTTTTGGCCGAGGTCGTAGAGCATCGGGTAGAGGTGCTGGGAGCTCAGATGCAAGGCAGCCAGGGTTAGTGTATGCAGCCAGACGTCGTGAGGAGGGGGACGTACCAGATGTTATCACGGGTACGTTCCTTATTTATGGATTACCCTTTATTGCTTTAATTGATGTTGGGTCAATGCATTCGTACATTGCTAGCATGGTGTCTGGAACCTTGAATGTGAACTCTGAGACTGTCCCTAGGAAGATGAATGTACTTAGTCCTTTAGGGCAATCTGTGGTAGTAGATAAACTCTTTAGATACATGCCTTTAGAGGTTCAGGGGGTGGTATTCCCAGCTGACTTGATGGAGCTGCCGTTCGGGGAATTTGACCTGATCCTAGGGATGGATTGGTTAGTAAGGTATTGTGCGAATTTGGACTGTACTGCTAAGTGCATGTCGGTGAGGACTCCCGAGAATTATGAGGTTGCAGTGATTGAGAGGATAGACTACCTGTCTAACGTAGTGTCTGCTCTCAAGGCAGTGAAGATGGTGAAGAAGGGGTGCTCGGCTTTTCTGATGTTTGTTAGTGCCTTGGATGCTAAGGAGGCAGCTATGGGAGAGGTCAGGACAGTAAAGGAGTTTGTGGATGTTTTTCCAGAAGAACTTTCAGGGTTACCTCCGGATCGGGAGGTGGAGTTTGGGATTGACCTATTACCGGGAACAGCGCCAGTGTCCATTGCTCCTTATAGGATGGCACCAAAGGAGTTGGTTGAGCTGAAAGCCCAAATCCAAGAGTTGTTAGATCGCGGGTTTATTCAACCCAGTGTGTCTCCGTGGGGAGCACCGGTGTTGTTCGTAAAGAAAAAAGACGGGTCTATGCGTATGTGCATATATTACCACCAGTTGAATAAACTGACGATCAAGAACAAGTACCCGCTGCCGAGGATAGACGACTTGTTTGACCAGCTCAAAAGAGCTGCGATCTTTTCAAAGATAGATTTAAGGTCGGGGTATCACCAGCTTAAGGTGAAGGAGGCTAATATCCATAAGACGACGTTTTGGACTCGATACGGGTACTACAAATTCCTGATAATG
This sequence comes from Gossypium rotundifolium, assembly GCA_025506655.1. Lineage (NCBI taxonomy): Eukaryota > Viridiplantae > Streptophyta > Magnoliopsida > Malvales > Malvaceae > Gossypium > Gossypium rotundifolium. The sequence goes on along the minus strand of CP106722.1, from coordinate 103,416,443 downwards.
CCGTTCGGGTTGACTAACGCACCTGCTGCATTTATGGATTTTCCAACCTTACTTGGATCAATTCGTCGTGGTGTTCATAGACGACATCCTGGTGTATTCCAAGTCGGAGGAAGAGCATGATGCACATCTTCGGGTAGTGCTACAAATTTTAAGGTAAAAGAAGTTATATGCCAAGTTTAGCAAGTGCGAATTCTGGTTGAGTGAAGTCTCTTTTCTGGGTCATGTGGTATCCGCAGAGGGAATAAGGGTGGATCCTTGGAAGGTCGAGGTAGTACTGGACTGGAAACCACCTAAGTCGGTAGTAGAAATTCGTAGTTTTTTGGGGTTAACAGGGTACTATAGGAGGTTTGTTGAGGGTTTTTCTTCGATAGCTGCACCTTTGACGAAGTTGTTGAGAAAGGAGGTACCTTTTGTATGGTCGGATAAGCAGCAGGAGAGCTTTGAGAAGCTAAAGAGAGTTTTGACAGAAGCCCCGATTTTGATTCAGCTAGTGGCAAGAAAAGATTTTGTGGTGTATTGTGATGCTTCTCACACGGGGTTAGGTTGTATACTAATGTAGGAAGGGAAGGTGGTTGCTTATGCGTCTCGGCAGCTGAGACCGCATGAAGTTAACTATCCGACGCACGACCTGGAGTTAGCAGCAGTAGTTTTTGCTTTAAAAGTGTGGAGGCATTATCTGTATGGAGAGAAGTCGGTGATCTACACAGACCACAAGAGCCTGAAGTATCTGTTGACTCAGAAGGAGCTGAACTTGAGACTACGAAGGTGGTTGAAGCTATTAAAGGATTACAACTGTTCAATTGAATACCACCCGGGTAAAGCAAATGTGGTGGTGGATGCAATAAGCCGAAAGGTAGTATCGGATCTGAGGGCTATGTTTGCACATCTTAGCCTATACGACGACGGGAGTTTGTTAGCAGAGCTACGAGTGAAGCCGACGTGGTTAAGTCAGGTAAGAGAAAAATAGTTGGTGGATGAGGTTTTGAGTACTCGACTTCAGCAAGTTCAGAGTGGGGAGTTAGAGGACTACAGTGTGAACAATGACGGAGTTCTGTGTTTTCGTGGTAGGGTGTGTATGCCGAAGGATGGGGAATTGAGGCAAAAGATTCTTCGGGATTCGCATAGTAGCCCTTATGCTATGCATCCTGGAGGAAGCAAGTTGTATAAGGACCTACGGGAACAGTTTTGGTGGCCTGGATTGAAGCGAGAAGATACAGAATTTGTGGGGAAGTGCTTGACGTGTCAGCAGGTCAAAGCTGAACATCAAGTACCTTCGGGGTTGCTGCAACTAGTGAAGATTTTGCAATGGAAGTGGGAGAGGATCACAATGGATTTTCTGAGTGGGCTTCCTCTTACGCCTACTAAGAAGGACTCGGTATGGGTGATTGTGGATCGGTTGACCAAGTCCACGCATTTCATACCTGTTCGGGTTGATTACTCTTTGCAAAGATTAGCGAAGCTGTATGTAGCAGAAATTGTGAGACTACATGGAGTACCGATGTCGATCATATCGGATAGGGATCCTAGATTTACGTCAAGGTTTTGTAGGGTGTTGCATCAAGCATTCGGCACCAGGTTGGACTTTAGCACGGCATTTCATTCGCAGACAGATGGCCAGTCTGAAAGGGTAATTCAGGTGTTAGAGGATATGTTGAGGGGTTGCATTATCGACCTCAAGGGTAACTGGGAGGAATTCTTGCCTTTGGCGGAGTTTGCATACAACAACAGTTACCAAGCAAGTATTCAGATGGCACCGTATGAAGCACTGTATGGGTGAAAGTGTCGGACTCCTACATGTTGGACAGAATTAGGTGAATGTCATGTTTTGGGTCCAGAGATAGTGGCAGAATCAGAGGAAAATGTTAAGGTAATCTGAGCACGGTTGAAAGAGGCATCTGACAGACAGAAGTCGTATGCGGATCTTAAGTAGAAAGAAATAGAATTTGCTGTAGGTGATAGTGTGTTCCTGAAAGTTTCGCCATGGAAGAAGGTGATGAGATTTGGACGCAAGGGTAAGCTGAGTCCCAAATTTATAGGGCTTTTTAGGGTTTTGAAGCGAATGGGGCCAGTGGCTTACCAGTTGGAATTGCCGTCAGAATTGAAGCAGATGCATGATGTGTTCCACGTGTCAATGCTACGTCGTTACTGATCAGATCCATCCCACGTAGTGCCAGTTGAGGAAGTTGAGTTGAGCCCAAATTTGTCCTACGAAGAAGAACCAATTCAAATTCTGGAGCGAGATGTGAGGGTACTTCGAAAGAAATCAGTTCCTCTTGTCAAAGTGTTGTGGCAGAACCATGGGTCAGAAGAAGCTTCATGGGAACCAGAATAGGCGATGCGACAACAATACCCTCACTTATTTTGATCAGGTAATTTCGAGGCCGAAATTATTTTTAAGGGGGTAGAACTGTAACATCCAGGGTCTAGGGGTCTTGCATCTCTTCTTAAGTTAAATGTATGTGGTAGTGTGCTCTATATGCTATTTGTATGTGTTTGGGGGTTTCGGGAAATCTTGGGGCTAAGTTTGGACCTTAGGTAAATTGTTGGTTTAGAGTCTTTAGGGGAGAGCTAGGGGAGTTGGCCTTAAGGGTTCTTATGTTGAGTTTAAGACACAAGAGATCAGGTGGTAGAGTCGCAAGGGAGGCGCCACTTAGTGCATAAGGGAGTGACGCCTCAGGGAGCTAGTGGGGCAAGGTTCAAGCTGCAGAGGAAGTATTTTGGGGTTGCTTTTTGCATCAAGGGAGTGGGAGAGTTGGGTGGCATTTGAACTCTGGAAGGATGGGAGGAAGACTTGGTCAAGATGTTTGAATGAGTGGTGGAGAGCTTTTGGAGAGGTTTGAAACATTCAAATTCGTTTGAATGAGAGGTGAAGAGGAAACATAGGAGGAAAAGAAGGGATTTGGGAGAGAGGAGGAATTGGTCGAATATTGGATGCTAGGGGGAGGTGACATTTTCGGTCATATGGAGTAGGGATAGGTGCCGAATGTGCTTTAGCTATTTAGGGGGTCATTTTACTTTTAATTTTCTTTTCTTTTTCTTTTAGCTCCTTGCCGAAAGTGGTGTACCAAAAGCTAGTAATTGTGTGTTTCTTTTCTCCCTGTCTCTTAGAGGCCAAAACCGAAAGTGAGATTTCTATTTGGGGCATTCATCTTTTTCTTTTTTCTTTCTCTTAGAATTGTTCACTCCCTCACTTAAGCCGAACCTTTCTCTTTACTTCTACCATAGCTGAAACACCCATAAACCCCAACCCTCTCTTTTCTTTTCATTTGCTAGAAGCTGAATAACCCTTCTATTTCTTTGAGTCTTGGCCGAATCTCTCATTCATATTTTCTTTTTTTCCTTACGGTTATATTCTTTTCTTCTCTTCTTCCATTCCGTTTTGTTTTTCAAGATTGATCTCTAGGCCAAATCTGTCAGACTCTGTTCCTATCGGATCTAATAGTTGGTAAGGGTTCTCTTCTTGTCGTTTTGCTTCTCTTTCATTTGGTTGCCGAAAGTTAGATGCCTAACTTTGTATAGGTGTGGCCGAATCTATTCAAGGTGGCGACCTTGTGTCCATTTTTGGAAGCCGACGTTGGGGGTATCTAAGAGCTTTCGGGATTTGATCAGGCAAGGTAAGGGGGTGTACTTTTGGTTTGGCCAAAGGCCACATCTTTTGGCTTTATGCAGTTTAGCCAATTTAGCTGGACTGATGTAGGGGGGTTTCGATAGAGGTTGAGGAGGAGCCTTCGGAATTTGGATCTACTTTGGTAAGAGTATTCGATTAAGTTTTGGTGTTGTCTCATTTAGATTTGATTTAATGTTTAACCGGGTCTCTTGATTAAGTGCCATTCAATGGATGCAAGTACCAGTCAATGAGAGAAAGGGGTTGTCCCTACCCCTAAGTTCACGAAACGTTCGATTTCTACAGTTTGGGATTGGCCATCAGGGTGTGGGCCAGTATCGGAAAGAGACAAGCAGATCGCTGTAGTCTCTTCGAGTGAGGACGTTAGGGAAATCGAGAGTCTAGTGCTTCGGATTATCAGGTATGTGGTTCATTCGTTGTTTCCCTGATTAGTCAATTAATTATATGTGTTATGTGTGTGATAACCGGTACAGTGGTTGTGGCAGATTTGTTACCCTTTATTGGGTATTTCGGTAACTAGGTTAGTGCCCTATCTAAGGTGTAGTTGTGGTTGATTACTGTGGATATTTGTGAGCATGTCGTATGACTACTTAATATGTCCATGCATTATTCTATCATATCATTATAACATGTTGCATATGCATGGGTTCGGGATATATATATTAAATGAAGGATAGGGTGTACATTTATGTACGTGGTGATGATTGGCTATGTGCCATATCATGGCTTGATGTCGGCTATGTGCCATATCGAGGGATGATGTTAGCTTTGTGCTTCATCGTGGTTTGATGATGACCATGGGTCACATTGTGGATATCGAGATTGGGTCACATGGTGATCGGTGGCTAGGCCACGTTATATTTGGTCACATGGTGATCGGTGGCTAGGCCACGTTATATTAGCTTTGAGCAGCTTGACTGGCAAAGAGGTGTGTAGCGGATGGATGGTCGATTTAGTAATCCCCTGGTGTGTGATGGTAGGATATGGGGGCGTGAAGCGGATGGATATTAGGTTGGGATGGGTAACATTTTGCATCATCATGCGTGGTATGTGGATTGTGTGGTTTTGGGCCAAGCCCATTTGGGAAACATGTGGAATAATTACACACTGAGTCTGTTCGACTCACCCTATTTTCTTAAACAATGCAGGTGATACGTGATACATGGACAGGGCTGGAGTAGATTCGAGGTGGCCATGCAGAAGTTGTTTTAATTCTTTATGCACTTGGATTCTTAATTACTTTTGGGTTAATTTCTCTTTCTTGTAATAAGGCCATTTTAAATATTTGGGGATTTTTACTATATTGAGTTAGATTGACTATCGGTTAATAATTGGAAACGGTTTTGGGAACAATTTACAACCTAAAGACTTAAGTTTAAGTTCTGAACCCGGACACTTTTAACAACTTGATTACCAAATGTAAAATATTTTAAACTACACACGACCTTCAAATTTTTTGTTCTTTTATAAACTAAGGAAAATATTCTAAACTCAAACCGTGTATTCACCTTTAGATCAAATTCTTTTCAAACATTTTTCCTAGTAGCATTCAGAATTTGGCCGTGGTGTTTTGGGCCGGGTTTGGGGTGTTACACTCTCGTTCTCTTATAATAACCCCCTAGAATAGCAGTAAATCGATCTTTGGATTCCCATATTAAGTTTCACCTTATTCCGACAAAATCTCGTCACCCTATCTCTAGGCGTGCGATCAACTCCGCTTAATTATGCTAGAACTACTTTTAGGGAGGGTCTATTCCTTCTCCACCTAAGCACATCAGATTTTGGATTAAGCATGCACAATTAAGAACAAACTAAGTATTTATCATATAATTCAGAAAACAATAACAAGATTCATCTAGGTTTCATCCCCTTCAGGTATCTGAAGGGTTTAGTTCATAACTTTAAAATAAAACATCTCAAGAGAAAAGATAAGACAAAACATAAGAAATCCCTAAAACCCCCTAAAGGAATTGAAGGAGAGATCCGCCTTCTTGAGTAGAATTTCGGCTTCTTGAGATGGATCAACTGGCTATCTTCGAGTAATTCCCTGAATTGACTGCTCTGGCTTCAGCTCTTTGGCCTAGCTCACCCCCTCTTTTAGGATACACTTAGGGTGTTTATATAGGCTCTTGGAATGCTTTACTTGGCCTCTAAGTGTCCTAATTTAAGTATGCTTCTTACTCGGTGTTTGAATACACTTTGGAATATGCTTTTTGGCTCAAAGTATCCAAATCTGAGTGTAATTGCTCTCTTCCATGGTAAGGGCACGACCATGGCACACGCCCGTGTAAATCATGGTTGGGCAGTGTTTCGATTTTGTTGTTTGAGGCACGGCCATATAAATCGGGGATCAGGCCGTGTGAAGTAATTTGATGATGGACGACCGTGTGGCTTTAGGTCCACGCCGTGTTGATTTCCTCTTTGGCCAAAATTGGCTCGTTTTAAGCCTGTTTTTTGTTCTTTTCGTCCTCGGGTGCTTTCCTGAGTATAAACATGAAAAGAAAGGATCAAAAGCACCTTTTTACATAAATCAAGGGCTAAATCATCCAAAATCATACTAAATGTGGGCCTAGAATATGTTACTTTTACGGTTTATCAAATACCCCCACACTTAAGCTTTTGCTTGTCCTCAAGCAAAATTCTCAACTTACAATTATAACAAACTTTCCATAATTCATAATTCCTATCAATAATGCCTCATCATAATTCATAGATAATTCATACATGGATAATTTAACTCAAGGACTCCTAAAGATTCAAACAATTCTAAGTCATATATTTATAGCACGGAAAAACATAGGTGTCTCCCCTCTTCTAAATAATTACCTTTGATTCGAAACCGACAAGGATTGACATCCTCACTAAAGGTTCACTCAAATCACTTCAAAAAGTGTTTTAAGGTTCAAAATTAAGCACTCAAAAGTCGAACCTAAAAAGTTAATCCCATAGGCTTGCCTGAAAATCAAATCTCCACCACTGTAATATGAGATGATACACAAATCAAAAGGTATTTAATAGGGTTGTAACGGGGCTTGGGTTAAAAGGTGTGGATAAAGGCTGAATTAAAAGGGTTAGAATCGAGATCGATTTTGACAAATCACCTAACTAAAAATAATGAACTAGAAAATAAATGATTACATCAATTGAAACTTTGAAACTAATAATACTACGAGCTTTTTTTCTTTGATAATTGAAATTTAAATGTACAAGCTCACTAATACTGAATATACTTTGATTTTTCAAATTTTTTTTAAGAACAAACTAACTAAATACATAATAATAAAGAAATAACTTTACCAATTGAAATAAACTAATTAGGCAATTTGATCAAATAAATTCTCGATAGAAAGGTAGTCAAAAGAATGGTGATAACAAATTCAAACGGTTTTCAGGTTAATATTAAGCGAGTAATTCAATAAAAAGGGTTGTTAAGATCAACGGGGTTCACTAGGGGTTAATTATGTAGGTAAGCTTTTTAGTGGAGTGAATGGGTTAAAACCTAGGTGCCTTTATCATCTCAGTATATCAAATCATAGATGTGGTTTCAACATGCATAAATGAGGTAAGTTCTAGAATAACAGTTCAAAGTTGACACACTCATAATCAATAAAGTGAGCACGAAAAAGAATATATGCTCTATAAGGCTCAAAATCCCACAAAAATTATGGGTATTTGACATCAATCATGTAAATTCCAAACTTCAAGGTAATATTCAAATTCAGCTCAACAACCTAGAAAATTTTTTATTCTTGAAACATAGACTTATCATGCTTGATTCTCTAGTATTCTTCAAGTATAAATCATCAATGCACAATTATCAATGACTTACTCAAAAATATATTAATAAAAATCATAAATCATTAGAAATTTCACTCTAATTAAGAATATGAGAAAATTACTTAGGAACAAGACTAAAATTCAGGATTTTGGAATAATGCAAAAGGTTAGGTACTTTTACCCCCCACACTTAAGATGTACATTGTCCTCAATGTACAAAGATAGATAACTAATAATGTAATAAAAAGAGAAGGGGAGAAGTGACACTTCCTAAATTTTGGATGATTCTGGGAGTTGGCAGAGGTCGTGGTGGCGTTTTCTATGGGCCTGGTGGGGTGATTACCGATAGCTTTGTGCTAGATAAAGAAATTGGGTAGCCTGCAAAGATATAGCCAAGAAATCTAAAGAAACATTAATAATATACTAATTAAAGACAAAGAAAATAAATAGAATGAGACTAAGAAGAAAACTGAAATTAAAAGAAAAGACTAATGGACTAAGGAGTCCTTATTATTGGATGGTTCGCGAGGTGGGTGTGACCTCTAAGGCTATGGTGCGTGATTCCCAAGAAGCCTTTAGAACCTAAAACAAAAAAATTAAAACCAAATAAACTAGATTAAGCATAAGAAAGTCAAAGGGAAGGAAATTCAAGCAAAAGAGAAAAGTAAAATAAAACCAAAAAGGTCTCAAAGACCCTAGGCTTGGTGTTTAGATGAAGCGGCCGGCATGAACTTATGTGTAGTGTCTCCATTGAGGAGACTATGATTGGACTCTTCCACTTCTTCGGCATTTTCTTGGTGTAGCTCAAGGGTCTGAACATTTTTCTTAAAGGAATAAGAGAAATTTTTGAGAGAAAAGGAAGGAAGAAAGAATGAGAGGAGAAGGAGAAGGGCTATGGGGAATGAGGGTGGGTGAGAAGAGGGGGAAAGAGTGGGTTTAAATAGAATTTTGGTTTCTGGTACCTTCCCACGCCCATGTATTCAGGGTGTGTTGTTTTACATGGCCGCCTCGCACGGCCGTGTTTAATAGTGTATTGTGTTTTAAATACCCGTGTTCATATTGCCACGCCCATGGATGATAAGTCAGTGTCTGCACGCGATCACATTGCACAGCCGTGTGCTAGGCGTGTTGGTATGCCACGCCCGTTCCTCCATTGCCACACCCGTTCCTAAAATGGCAGTATCATCCCACGGCCACCATGCATGGCCGTGGTGGGGTAGGTAGGCTCGTGACTTTCAAAAGTTGGTTGGGGCAGGATTTGTACCGTCTCTGCTATGTTAGTACGGCGATTTGGAGTACCCACACGGTTACGGTCACGGCCACGGCCACGATCGTGTGCTAGGTCGTGTGGTCTGGGAATCTGCACTTTCAATTTATTGAAATTCTAAAAGAGAAAATAAAAATAAAGGAAAACAAAAACCACAACATAAAAAATTATGTTAGTGTTCGGGTTGCCTTCCGAGAAGTGCTCGTTTAAAGTCTTAAGCTAGACTTTTCTTGACATTTGAAAAAGATCAGGGAGGTTTAAAGGTTTGAACATCTTCCCTCATGCTTGTAGTTTTATTTTCTTGACAAAGTTAAAGTCGAGAAGCTTTTACCTTAGAGGTGTCAAATGTTGGGTCGCTTACCTCGATTGTTTAGTGTGGGAAGATATTGTGTACCTTAAGAAGTATTTCTCCCTTTGGCTTTAGGTCTGTTGCGATGATTTGCAGATCTGCTTTGTCTAACAGTACATGGTCTCCTATTTTGTAGTGATTGGATGTTCCTACGAGCTCTTCTAGATGCTCCTTCGGTTCTACTTTGTATGGTTTTCCTTTGACATGTGTCTTCTGCTCTTCTAGTCTGTCGACCTTAAGGTTTTGATGGGTTCTATGATTTGGCTTAGGTTTATCTTCATCTGGTGTTACCTGCGATGAGGGTTGTACAAATTGATTATATACTATATTGACCTTCTTACCTTCATCGATTGTTGTCCTGGCCGAGTCAAGAGCTTGAAGATTGATTGATTCGTCACCTACAGAAAGTAGGAGTTCTCCTGTGACAAAATTTACACAAGTCTGCATAAGACTTCTGACGATCTGACACTGCTTTCAAACTATCACGAATCATTTTCACTTCCTGCTTAGTCTTTTTTATCAAATCAACTCTGTGAATCTTATTCTCACTCAACTCAGTCCAATACAATGGAGTTTGACATTTTCGACCGTAAAGAGCCTCATACAGTGCCATTTTAATACTAGATTGAGAATTGTTATTGTATGCGAATTCAATCAATAGTAAATGCTTTTCCCACGTACTTTCAAACTCAAGAATGCAACATCTCAACATATCTTCAAGAATCTAAATGATTCACTCGGATTGTCCATCCGTTTGTGGATAAAAAGCAGTACTGAAATGCAACTTTGTGCCTAAAGCTTCTTACAATTTCTTCCAAAACCAGAAGGTACAATTCGGCTAACTTGCCAAGTGTATAATTTATTTTTACTAGAACAAAATGAGCTGATTTTTTCAGTCTATCAACTATCACCCAAATTGCATCTTTCTTTCTCGGAGATAAAGGTAATCCCGACATAAAGTCCATCGTGATTCTTTCCCATTTCCACTCAGGAATCATAATCGATTGTAACAAACCAGATTGAACTTGATGTTCAACTTTAACTTGTTGACAAACTAAACACTTCGATACAAAGACAGAGATATCTCTTTTCATACCATGCCACCAATAAAACTATTTTAGATCATTATGCATTTTCGTACTCCCCGGATGAATAGCCAAACGACTACTGTGAGCTTCATTCGAAATTAACTGAATTAACTCTGAAGTCCTCGAAACACAAATCGGATCTCTGAATCTCAAAACAATCATCACTATTAACTCGAAATTCTGAATCAGAATTCAAACCACATTGAGTTCGCTTTGTCATCATCTCACTATCACTTTTCTGTACATCACAAATCTGACGTACGAACATCGGTCTCACTTTCAACTCAGCCAAAACTGAATCATCACACAGATCTAACTGAGCATTCATTTCTCGTAAAACACATATAGACTTTCGACTCAAAGCATCAGCAACAATATTAGCTTTACCCAGAAGATAATCAATCATGAGCTCATAGTCTTTCAGCAATTCTAACTATCTTCTCTGTCACAAATTCAATTCTTTATGAGTCATCAAATATTTCAAACTCTTATGATCAGTATAAAAATGACATTTCTCACCAAATAAGTAGTGACGCCAAATCTTCAATGCAAATACAATCGCAGCTAATTTAAGATCATGCGTCGGGTAATTCTTTTCATGCGACTTTAATTGACTCGAAGCATAAGCAATAACTTTGCCTTCTTGCATCAACACACAGCCCAAACCATTCAACGATGTATCACTGTAAACTATAAACTCTTTAACAGATTCAGGTTGAACCAACACTGGCGCCTCACAAACAATGCTTTCAAGCGCTTAAAACTTTCTTTGGCACCTTTCGACCATTCAATTTAACATCTTTACATAGCGACTTCACAATCTGAGTCACAATCATCGAGAAACCTTTCACAAACCATATATAATATCCCACTAGTCCCAGAAAACTACAGAATTCTATCACATTTCCCAGAGGTTTCCATTTTAGAATGGCTGAGATCTTACTCTGATCAACTCGTATTCCCGCAGCTGATACAATATGTCCCAAAAAACTAACCTCACACAACAGAAACTCACATTTGCTAAACTTTGCATATAATTGTTTCTCATGCAGAGTCTGTAACACAATTCTCAAATGCTCAACATGTTGCGTCTTATCACAGGAATAAATCAGAATATCATCAATAAACACCACAACAAAACGATCTAAGTATGGTCTAAATATTTAATTCATTAAATCCATAAATATTGCAGGAGCACTCGTTAGTCTAAATGGCATAACTAAGAATTCATAATCTCCATGCCTCATTCTAAAAGCAGTTTTCGGCACATCTGATTCTTTAACTCTCAACTGATAATAGCCCGATCTCAAATCTATTTTCGAAAATACTATAGCTCCTTTCAGCTGGTCAAACAAATCAGCAATACGAGGCAATAGATATTTATTCTTTATCGTCACTTTGTTCAACTGCCGGTAGTCAATACACATTCTCATAGTGCCATCGTTCTTTTTCACAAACAACATAGGAGCACTCTAGGACAAGAAACTCGGTCGTGCAAATCCCCGATCTATCAAATCTTGCAACTGAGACTTTAACTCTTTTAGTTCTATTGGTGCCATTTTGTAAGGAGCTATCAAGATAGGAGTTGATATCGGCACTAATTCAATACCAAACTCAACTTCTCGGATTGGAGGTAACCCCGGTAGTTCTTCAGGAAACACATCAGGGAATTCACAAACCACAGTCACTAATTCAACTTTCTTTTTAGTCACTTTTGTATCAATTACATATGCCAAATTAGCTTCGCAACCCTTTTTTATATAGTTCAAAGCTTTCATCGAAGATATGACAGTCGGCAACCATTCAACTCACTGGATTCAATTCGAACTATCTTACCATTCTGACTTTTCAAATCAAGACTCTTTCATTTACAATTCACAATAACTTGATGCAAAGTGAGCCAATCCATACTTAGAATGATATCAAATTTATCTAAAAGGTAGCAACATCAAATTAGCTAGAAAGCATGTATCCTGAAACATCAATGGGCAATTCTTGCACACTTTATCCACTAAGACACACTTGCCTAAGGGGTTTGATACTCTAATTACAAACAGGCAGAGTCTTACTTGATACTAGATTCACACACACATAAGAATGAGTAAAACTTGGATCTATCAATGCAATCACATCAGTATCAAATAGAGTGAAAGTACCAGTAATGATGTCTGGAGATGGCGCTTCCTCACGAGTGTGAATAGCATAAGCTCGGGTAGGTGCTCTCGCCTCAGATCTCACAACTGTATCTATAGTCCCTCTCTAGCTTTCACTTGCATTTTTTGTGTTTTTGGGTGGTCTACCCCTGGCCGTCGTATTATTCATCTCGCACTTTGAACATTATCTTTCTCAGATAACTCTAGGTAATCTCGAATAAAATGGTCATGTGATCCACATTTGTAACAAGTTCTATTATTGTATTTGCACCAACATTCTCCGATGTGTCGTCTTCCACACTGTCTACACTCAGGCTTGTTACTTTTAACACTACCAACACTTGATTCAATGGATCTTGAGTTCTCAGACCAACACTTTGTCTCGTACGATCTCTACTCGGATGTCCAAACGAAGCATTTGGTCAACTACTCGTATCTTTAAATCTCATTGATTAAGTTTGAGACGACTTGCTTATCAATCTTTTTCTTTCATCTCTAGCCTCAGAATCGGCTTTCTTCTTTTCTTTGCTAAGCTCCTCGGCTTTGCAGGCTCTTTCAACTAACACAACAAATTCATTTATGTCTAGTATTCCAACCAACAATTTAATGTCTTCATTCAGCCCTTCAATGAAATGTTTACACATAGTAACTTCGGTCGAAACACATTCCCATGCATATTGACTCAATTTCACAAACTCCCACTCATACTCAGTAACGGACATGCGTCCTTGTTTCAGCTCGAGAAACTCTTTACATTTCTAATCAATGAATCGTTGACTAATATACTTTTTTCTAAATTCAACTTGAAAGAAGTCCCAAGTAACTCTCTCTCTCGGAACCAGTGAAATTAATATCTTCCACCAATTGTATGACATATCTCTCAACAAGGAAACAACACATTTAACACATTCATCAGGAGTCAATGACATCTCATCAAACACTTGAATAGTATTCTCGAGCCAAAACTCAGCTCGCTCGACATCATCATCAGCTGTGGCCCTAAACTCTTAGGCCCTATACTTTTGGATTTTATCTACAAGAGGCTTGTTCAATCTGATCGAATCTACAACTTGTGGCACAATCGGTACTTGTGGGGGTGGAGGTTGTTGAACAGCTGAATTTGTTTGAACGAACTCTGAAAACCACTCACTCATCATTTAGAAGAATGCTTGGTTAGCTCTCATCCCTCACTACTATCTTCGGCCTAGATGTGGCCGACGCTGTCCCTTGAGCGGGAGCAGGTGCATTACTCTCTACATCGTCAACAACTGCTCGGTCAGGATACATTTACTATACGAAAACACGTTTTCAACTGTCAGGATTCATCATACTATCGTAATTATATATATGGCATGTATAGCTAGACTTATACGCACTGCGTTAGTCCTAGAATCGACTAAATCGTAGCTCTGATACCAATAAAATGTAACACCCTTATCCCGAAATCGTCGCCAAAATAGGGTTAAGAGGCTTTATCGAATAATCAAAACATTTCATATCCATTTCGCAACACCAAGTCAATTATCATTCAATCATATTAAAACATGATCATATAGTCCCTTAATGAGGTCATCGATACCTTAAACATGCTTTAGAATAGGGTCGGACTAAATCAAACACTTACAAAAATTTTTAAAATTCAAACATTTTTCTAAGATACAGAGGTCACACGCCCGCGTGGGTAGGCCGTGTACCTCACACTGCCTCGGACACACCCATGTGTCCAAGCCGTGCAAAACAGGGAATACCTACTGACTTGACCACACGGCCTGAGACACGCCCGTGTGCCTCACCCGTGGTCGAGCCTGACTTGCACCACATGGCTAGTCACACGGCCATGTGTCTAGCCCGTGGTCAATCCTGATCTGTTTCACTTGGAAAACTTAAACGACACGGTCGAGCCATACGCCCATGTGCTCTATCGTGTAGGAAATTATAAGCCATTTTCAAGGCCAAATTTGCCTCCCACACCATGATTACATGCATCAAACCATTACCAATTCAAGTTTCAAATGCAACCAAAACATACAATTTCAAACACCAATTAGTCATCAACAATACCATCTATTCTTATACTCAATTTCTACTCAATAAGTCCATTTCAAAACACCATATTCACAACTCAAATTCTATAACTATGCATCATTTAGTCATGCTACAATTTCACACTTAAAATGCCTTTCTCATCAACCAATTCAAGCATGAAAGTTACCATATTCATTATACAAATATCCCACAAATATATTACTACACTATTCAACCTTTAAACCAAAACTCACGACAATATTTACACAACTCAAAACATGCCACATTCAATAGCCTATACATGCCATATACCACTTATACACACATCTCAAAAATACCAAAATAGACTGTCGATAGTGTGATAGAGTCCCTGACGATCCCCGGATCCAAGCTAGCTTTACTGACACTGTAAAATAGAGAAACACATCACACAGTAAGCTTAAGAGCTTAGTAAGTTCGTAACATAATACATTTAATTTAATAGCTCAAATACAATGCACAAAAAGAACTCATCACATAGATCAATTCCCAAATGTTTATACCATATCATTCATAGGTAATAATCTTACTCAATTATTCATGAAATCATACACAATCTCATCAACCACAAAGGTTTAATACATACCTTAGCCAACACATAGTTACTCACCATCCAAGCTAATTTATGCTCGATATTGCATTTTGCTTCAACCTTCATTATTCATTAGGTTTAATCGCACACTTAGTGCCCAATTTATAGTTGAAACTAAATTAACATCGCACACTTAGTGCCTCAATTCATAGCCGAAGCTTAAATAACATTGCACACTTAGTGCCTCAATACAAAACCGAACGTAATTCGGTATCGTACACACAGTACCAATGACAAAGCCGAAGCCGAAGCCGAAGCTTCTGTTATTTTGCACACACAGTGCTAATCATCTCGGTCACATTTCTAAATACACACACTTAGTGCCACATAACTCGATTCCTTACATAGCATTTACAATTCAATAATATCATTCCATTCATTTTATAACATTAAACATAGTTAAATTCACGTATTATGTCTGAACTTACCTCGGACGTCAAAATACCGAAACTAGCCGATCAATCAGCCTCGATCTCGATCCGAACCTCTCTTTTATTGGTCTATACATATTCAAAATCAACTCATTCAATCTCCAATTCATTCAATTTAATCCACACACACATATTTAGGGCATTTTACAAAATAGCCCTCACATTTTCACATTTTGACACTTTAGTCCCTATTTAACAAAATCACAAAATATACAAAATTCCATATCACTCAAGCTTGGCCGAATATTCCCATGCTCAATACAAGTCCACACATTTCATTTATTTCACAATTTAGTTCCTCAAAATATTATTTTCACAATTTAGTCCAAATTACTCAATTTCAATAAAAATTCAAGGACAAAATATGTTAATCTTCCACCAATCTTTCATATTTCATCATCAACTATCAAAAAGCTCATGAATCCATCCATGGCACAATTCAAATTCATCATCAATTCACAAAATTTAAGCATGGGGTTTGTCGAGCACAAAGCAACGATTACAAAAACGTAGAAATTATAAAAAACTGAGTCAAAAACATACCTCAATCAAGCTAAGCCCTAGCTGAATATCACAAAGCTCAAAATTTTTCTTCTTCTCTCAATATTCGGTGGAAAAGATGAACATTAATGGCTTATTTTTAGCCTTTTTATTATTATTAAAGCTTTAATAATTTATTTACCTAATTAACCTTTTAATTAATATTAGAACATATAAACATCAAGGTCATAATGGTCCATTGTCATCCATTAACTTAATAGTGGGCTATTTTCATCATAAAACCTCCTAATTATAAAGACAACAACAATCAGGCACTTAAACAATCAGCACACAACTTTTGCATTCTATGTGATTAAGTCCTTTTTTCACAATTCGACTTACAATCGATAAAATTTCCACACGAAATTTTCATACATACTCAATCACATATTATAAACACCAAAAATAATATTAAAATATCTTTTCAACCTCAGATTTGTGGTCTCAAACCACTATTTCGACTAGGGTATAAACCGTGCTGTTACACGATGGTATCGCACACAGCCCATTGTGAATAAGTAATATGGTGGTATCGCGCATAGCCCACCAATAAGAATGATTAAGGTGGTATTGACACAGCCCACCATTAATTACTTCGGATAATATTCCCTATTTACATATCTATTTCAACATTCATATGAAAATTATTCATTATCTACCGAACTAAATCCATTTAAATCGTATGTGTTCTCAATCATAAAATTCACCAATAAGCAATTACATGTGTTTTTAAGATGCATGGTTTACTCATAAACTTACCTTGGTGCAAAATGTGTTAATTTGCGGTTTAATCCGAAACCTTGCCTTTTCCACGGTCAAGGTTAATTCCGCGTTCTTATTGATCTATAACAAAAAAATTCACTCATTCAATCATTTTCTAATCATAATACATCATAATCTCTACTTAGGAAAAAATGATCGTTTTGCCCTTGTACTATGGCAAAATTACAATTTTGCCCCTAGGCTCGTAAATCATTTTTCATCACATTTTCTCATTAAACAAGCCTAGCTGAACATTTATTACTCTTAAAACTACTCATAATTACAACCATTTCATGCATTTATTACCAACTTACAACATTTACATCTTAGTCCCATTTAGGTGTTTTCATGTTAACGCCTTCACAAAAGTTGTTTCTCATCTCCCTAACATTCATTTTCTTCCAAAAAACTCAGTTAACAACATAAATACTCTCATGGAAAGTCCCTAAAATTTTAATCATTTTGCAAAATAGTCCCCTCATTAGCTAGCTTAAGCTTTGAGGACTCCAAAAGTACAAAAATTTTCAAATAAAACCACCAAAATCACTTACTTGCGAGGAGATAGCTTGGCTGAAAGTTTGGTCTCTAAAATCCCCTATTTTCCCTTCAATTTTCAGTGGAAGAAGAAAGATAATATTGAAAGATGATATCTCATCTTTTTATCTTATTTTATTCATTTTTTATCACGTAAAGTCACCAATTTTTGACTAAAATTAATGCTCTGGTCCCCCTAAGCTATATGGCTGGCCATCACACATCTAATGGCCTAATTTCACTTTAAATACCTCCAATTTAATATTCTTTGGCTATTAGACACCTCTACCACCTATAATGCAACTTTTGTACTTTATGCAATTTAGTCCTTTTTCACAATTAAACATACAATTGCTAAAATTAAAGCACCAAAATTTTTATATAGCCATATATTAATGCCATAACACATAAAATAATACTAAAATAATTTTCCTCAACCTCAGATTAGTGGTGTCGAGACCACTGTTCCCACTAGCCCCAAAATCGGGCTGTTACAACTCTCCCCCTTAAGGGATTTTCGTCCACAAAAATCTTACCGATAAAAAGATTTGGATATTATTCCTTCATGGCTTCTTCCATACCCTTTTTTTCCGTAACACTTTTACTAAAGCTATGCTCTTATTCTTCAACTGTTTAACCTCCCGAGCCAATATCTTAATCGGCTCTTCTTCATAAGTCATGTCCAATCGTATCTCAACTTCCGTTGGGGGGATCACATGCGAGGGATCAGAACGATATCGTCGCAACATTGACACATGAAACACGTTGTGTATTTTCTCTAACCCTACCGGCAAAGCCAGCCGATATGTCACTGGCCCAATCCTTTCAGTGACCTCATACGGTCCTATAAATAGTGGACTCAATTTGCCCTTTCGACCAAATCTCAATATTTTCTTCCACGGGGATACTTTCAGGAATACCTTGTCGCCCACTTGAAACTCAATTTCTTTCCTTTTTAAATCCGTATATGTCTTTTTTCTATCAGAAGCAGCTTTCAGACTATCTCGGATCACTTTCACTTTCTCCTCGGTCTCTTTAACTAGATCGACCCCGTGAATTTGTTTCTCACTAGCTTGGTCAATACAAGGGAGTTCGGCACTAGTGACTATATAAAGCCTCGTATGGTGCCATCCGTATACTCGATTGATAACTATTGTTATAAGCAAACTCAACCAAAGGTAGATATCTTTCCCAACTACCTCCCTACTCTAACACACAGTATTGGAGCATATCCTTAAGAACTTGAATCACTCTTTCAAATTGGCCGTCAATTTGAGGATGGAATGCAATACTAAAATTTTATCTTGTACCCAAGGCTTCCTATAACTTCTTCCAAAATCTCAAAGTAAATTAAGGATCTCTATCCGAGATAATAGATACAGGCACTCCATGTAATCTCACCACTTCAACAATATACAGCTTGACCAACTTATCAAGGGCATAATAAACACGCACCTGTATAAAGTGACCCGACTTCATTAGTCTATCGACAATAACCCACACAACATCTTTCTTTTTCAGAGTCATAGGCAACCCCGTCACAAAATCCATGGTGATCCGATCCCACTTCCACTTGGGAACCATCACCGACTAAAGCAATCCCGATGGTACTTGATGATCAGCTTTAACTTATTGACAGATCAAAAATCTTGTCACGAACTCAGAGATGTCTCTTTTCATACCCGACCACCAATAAAATTTCTTCAAATCGTTGTACATTTTCGTGCTATCAGGATGTACTGATAAGTGACCACTGTGTGCTTCATGCAAAATTCTCTATATCAACTCATCATCTTTAGGTATACAAATTCGGTCGTGAAACATCAAATAACCATCTAAACTCACCCGAAAATCAAAATCATTTCCGAACTCACACTGAGCTCTTTTAGCTCGCAGCTCGCTATCATTCTCTTGAGCTTCCCATATCTACTGAATAAATAACAGCTTAGCCCTCATCTCGGCCAATATAACTCCATCATCAGACAATGCTAAGTTAGTACTCATAGCTCTTAAAGCATACAAAGATTTTCTACTCAAGGCGTCTGCAACTACATTCACTTTCCCCAGATGGTAATCAATTACTAGTTCATAATCCTTCAATAATTCAAGCCACCGTCGTTGTCGCAAATTCAAGTCCTTTTGACCCATCAAGTACTTCAAACTCTTATGATCCGTGAAGATTCGGCACTCCTCACCATATAAATAATGGCACCAAATCTTCAAATTGAAAACGATTGTAGCCAACTCCAAATCATAAGTCAGATAATTATTCTCATGCGATTTTAGCTATCTCGAGGTGTAAGCTACTACCTTACCCTCTTGCATCAACACACAGTCGAGTCCATTAAATGATGCATCACTATATTCTACAAACTCCTTGCCTGACTCAAGTTATACTTAAATCGATGCCTCAGTCAACAGTGTTTTCAATCTCTCAAAGCTCTGTTGGCATTTCTTAGTCCATTCAAACTTAATATCCTTATGCAGTAGTTTCTTCATTAGGGTAGCAATCATGGAAAACCCCTTTACGAACCGTTGGTAGTACCCCGCTAAACCCAAAAAGCTTTTGACTTCTGACACATTTCTTGGCTACTTCCACTCCACAATAGCCGAGATCTTACTTGGGTCAACTCTAATACCATCCCCCGACACAATATGCCTAGGAATCTGACCTCTAGGAGCCAAAAATCACTCTTGCTAAATTTATCATACAACTGCTTGTCTCTTAAATTTTGCAAAACAATTCTTAGATGCTCCGCATATTCACTCTCATCCCGAGAATAGATAATATGTCATCAATAAAAATGACTACCAATTTGTCCAAGTACGGTCGAAAGATGTGATTCATAAAATCCATGAAAATCGTAGGGGCATTCGGTAGACCAAATGGTATTACAAGAAACTCATAACGGCCATACCTCATCCGAAATGCAGTTTTTGGCACATCTTGCTCCCTATCTCTCAACTGATAACAACCAGACCTTAGGTCTATCTTAGAGAACACCGTGGCTCCTTTCAGTTGATCAAATAAATCATCTATCCTTGGTAAAGGATACTTATTCTTCACGATCACTTTGTTGAGCTATCTATAGTCTATGCACAATCTTACCGACCCATCTTTCTTCTTCATAAAAAGTACTAGAGCACCCCAAGGTGAATAGCTAGGTCTTACAAATCCCTTATCCATTAACTCTTGAAATTGAACCTTCAGTTCTTTCAACTCTAATAGTGCCATCTTATGCGGAGCAACCGAAATAGGTGTCGTTCCTAAAATTAACTCAATTTAGAACTCGACCTCTCTAACTGGAGGTAATCTGGGTAACTCTTTTGGGAACACATCTAGATATTCGCATACCACCAGCACTGATTCAATCTTTACCTCTGACTCTTGAGTATTTAACACAAAGGTGAGATAGGACTCGCATCCCTTTCTCAAATATTTCTCAACTATCATAGAAGAAATTATCACTGGCAAACTATCTGACTTACCTGATTCAACCCTAATAACATCTCCATTTTCACATTTCAATTTAATAAACTTGCTACCACAGTTCAATCAAACATTATGAGCAGTAAACCAATCCATACCAAAGATCAAGTCAATTTTATCAAACGGCAATAACATAAGGTTTACCGAAAAACAGTGACCTCTAATTGTCAAAGGACAAATTCTACACACCTTGTCAACTAGCACATGCTTACCTAACGGGTTTGACACCTTTACTACAAATTTCGTAGACTCAACAATCATACTCATACTAGATGCCAATCTTATGCAAATGTAAGAATGGGTAGACCCCAGATCGATCAAAGATATAACAAAGGTGTCCTGAAGAGAAAAAGTACCCGTTATCACATCTAGAGATGATGCCTCCTCGCGAGCGCGAATGGCATAGGTCCTTACAGGTGCTCGACCTTTCGGTCTCACAGTAGAATCTTGAGGCGCACCTCTGCTACTAGCCCTACCTCCCGAATTCTTTTTTGATCTACCCCTCGAAGGTATATTGCTTGATCTCACTTCTTGCTTTCTTTCATTCTCCTCCCTCTTTAGACAATTATGGATAAAATGGTCAGGTGAACCGCACTTGTAACAATTTTAGTTGTTTCCCCAACACATCCCAGTGTGCTGCCTACCACAATTTGGACACTCCGATTTAGATTTTGGGTTGCCCACACTTACCTTCGAAGTGGCTTGAATTCTCGAGCCCGAGTATGTGTTACCTCGATCTTGATGTAAATGTCTAACTAACGTTATCGCTCGGGGCTTCATTTCCTTAGACCTCTTCGATTAAGTTTGGTATGATTTACTCATTGGCCTTTTTCTCGCATCTCGGGCCTCACTCATGGCTTTCCTCTTTTCCTTATTCAATTCTTCGACCTTACATGCCCGGTCAACCAACACTACAAACTCTTTTTACTCCAAAATCCAAACTAGAAGTCTAATATTCTCATTCAGCCCATCTTCAAACCTCTTGCACAAGATTGCTTCTGTAGACACACACTCTTGTGCATACTTGCTGAGCTTAACAAACTCGCGCTCATATTCTGCCACAGTCATTTTTCCTTACTTCAATTCAAGGAATTCTTTCTGTTTCTAATCCACAAATCTTTGGCTTATATACTTCTTTCGGAACTCCTCCAAAAAGAAGTCCCACATCACTCTCTCCCTTGGAACCACCGACGTCAACGTTTCCACCATTGGTATGTCGAGTTGGAAACACAAAAATTTACGTGTTTTTACATGCCCTTTTAAACTTAAAATCATGCTATTTCAGTTAAAATCTTGTCGAAAAATAATTAAATATTATAAAATAATTAAATTGTGTTAAAAATATGAACATCATGAATTTTAATTAATTTTATAGTTAATTTTGATTTATTTTGACTATTTTTGACAGATTCGCACAAAGGGCGAAAATTGGCTTGGCAGACACTACTCGAAGAACAAAACCAAGAAGCAATTTTCGAAGTAACAAGGCAAAATAATTTCAAGCCTAAGACGGTCCAAATATTTGTATTAAATCATAAATTAATTAATTTTAATTTATTCCCAATTTAATTTGGGCTAAATAAATTAATCTTAATTATTTATGGAAAAAGTGCCCAGTTGAACCGCACTAGTTGAACCAAATCGATTGAACCGAACCGAGCAAAGAATTGGGTAGACCAAACCGTCCATAAGCTGGCTGAAATCAGCTTATTAGCTTATGAATTAAGCTTGCAAAGTAGCCCTTGAAGACTTTTCAAAGTTGCATTCAACCCCCTCTACAATTAGTGGCTTTGTAGATTTTCCCTATGCTATATTTAGCAAAGTTGAAGCCATCAACTTTGCCACATAGATGGTTGGCCAAGGGGGGTCTCTTTGGATGATGTAATTTGCTATTTGTAGCAGCCACAATCACCTATAAAAGCCACCCCTTTCTTATCATTCAAAGCATCCCTCATCCCTCATCTCTCATTCACATCTTATTCTCTCTTCTCCTCTCTCACTTTCTCTCAACTTTTCATTTTCCTATTTCCTTGCTCTTGTGCCGATTTCTCCCCTTGGTAAAGGGGTCTTCTTCAGCCATCATTGAGCAGCAATTAGAGTGTTCATAACCCACCTTGATAGCTGAGGACAACGGAGGACGAAGAATGGAGCAATCAGTCAAGCCACAGAGAAACACCGAATTTGCTTCTTGTTCCCTATCTCTTTAAATTTCGTTGTTGTTTTGACAAACATGTTTATGAATATTTATGCTATTGGAATGGTTAATTTAATCAGCTTAGCTTGAATTTAATTTGTGTTGGGTTGATTGCATTTTGTCCTTTTAAATTATTAAAATTATGTTTATGTTGTTATAGGCCTCGATAAAATGCTTGATTAAGTAAAATCATGCTTAAGTTATTCTGGCATTATAATTGTTTAGATAACTAAAGAATTAATTATTTAAACAAATTGAAATTGTAATTAATGGACACAGTACTTAATCAGTGCATGTTTAATTCTTCTAAGGTAGATGAAGATTAAATTAGCATTGTATTTGGCGATACATATACCTTCCATAACTTGCAAGATTATTGTGATTAAACTGTTTCAAGGTAAGGATACTTTGTTACCTCACATAGTATTTTATATGCTTATTAGGTTAAATTAATCATTTGAATCGACATAGGAATATGCGAGAGATTGTTTAATTTAATAAGTATATATGTGCAATAACATGTTTACCTTTATAAATTTATTTTATCGGTTGAATTGACATAGGAATATGTACAAGAGATGAATGGATTT
The DNA here is from genome assembly GCA_025506655.1 of Gossypium rotundifolium. NCBI lineage: Eukaryota > Viridiplantae > Streptophyta > Magnoliopsida > Malvales > Malvaceae > Gossypium > Gossypium rotundifolium. The sequence goes on along the minus strand of CP106722.1, from coordinate 103,392,987 downwards.
TTGATTTGTAAATATGTTCATAAGTTAGCAAATTACCATGTTGTCGTGAATTTATTCGTAACAAGTATAAGCATGAGTTTAATAATTCTATGTTAAGAATTGTAATTAATCCAACACAATTATATCATCTTGATTAAAATCAGCTTTTGAAATCATGCATCAGAACTTTATTTTATTTTGTTTTGTTTTCTAGTTTTTAATAATTTCTTAAATCCAAATATTTTTTTCTCTTCACCAAAGTGTTTAAAATCATTTTCATAAATAAATCTTTTACAGTCCCTGTGGGTATGATACTCGACATTTACTTGTCACTTTATTAGTTGTTGCGATTGTGTACACTTGCACATTTCCACCGTACCAAGTTTTTGGCGTCGTTGCCGAGGACTGTTTTTCAAAAGCCATTATTTGTGAATTTGTTAGTCTTACATTTTGCTTTATTTTTTTGTTTAATTTTTCTTACCTACTTATTTTTTCTGTGATTATTTCAGGTGTTTATGAGTATTGACTAGATTATTGACTTACACCCTGTAGACCCTAAGATAGAACGAACCTTTTGACAGCGAAGAAGACAAGCGGACCAAAGAAGGACCGGAGAGATGAACTTTGAGAATATGAACCAAGGAAACGGATCAAACCCTGCTCAGAATCCTATCCTTATTGCTGAAGATAGGGATAGAGCTTTACGACAGTATGCTGTGCCAATGTTCAATGATCTTAATCCGGGTATTAGAAGACCCAAAATTGAGGCACAACAATTCGAGCTGAAGCCAGTAATGTTTTAGATGCTTCAGACAATGGGCCAATTTAGTGGAATGCCTACTGAAGATCCTCATCTTCACTTAAGACTATTCATGGAAGTGAGCGATTCTTTCAAGTTAGCCGGAGTTCCCGAAGATGACTTACGATTGAAGTTGTTCCCATGTTCGTTAAGGGACAGAGCTCGTGCCTGGTTGAACTCATTGCTACCGAACTCCATTTCTACATGGCAAGAATTATTCAAGAGATTCCTCATGAAGTGTTTCCCGCCAAGCAAGAATGCTAAGCTGAGGAACGAGATCACTGCCTTCCACCAAATGGATGATGAGTCCTTGTATGAGGCATGGGAAAGATTTAAAGAGTTATTATGAAAATGCCCTCATCATGGAATCCCCCATTGCATTTAACTTGAGACATTCTATAATGGTCTCAACGCTCACACAAGGATGGTAGTGGACGCCTATGCTAATTGTGCTCTCCTTTCTAAGTCTTATAACGAGGCTAATAAAATTATAGAGAGGATTGATAGCAACAATTATTAATGGCCAACCAGTCAAGCAGTGCCAGGAAGACGAGTCACTGGAATACACGAAGTAGACGCTCTTACTTCACTCGCATCTCAAGTATCATCCATATCATCGATGCTTAAAAATCTTATTACTAATAGGTCTAATACTTTTGCAGCATAACCACCTAATCAATTTGAGAATATAGCCTCTGTCTATTGTGGGGAGGGACATTTGTTTGAAGAATCTCCGTCGAACTCAAAATCTGTATACTACATGGGTAATTAGAACCAAAATCGAGGAAGGCAAGGGTTGCAGTCCAATTTTTATAACCCATCATGGAGGAACCACCCAAATTTCTCCTGGAGTAACCAAGGGGCTGGAACCAATACCACTTACACCTAACAGGGACCAACCCAGCTGATAAACCGTAAAAGTAACATATTTTAATCCCATATTTAGTATGCATTTCGATGAATTTATCCTCGATTTATGCAGAAAGGTGCTCTTAATCCTTTCTTTTCGTGTCTTATGCTCAGGAAAGCACCTAAGGATAAAAAGAACATAAAACGGGCTTAAAACGGACCAAATTGGGCCAACCCAAGAAATCGACAAGGCCTGGACTTCAAGCTACACGGCCGTGCCTTGCCATTCATTTCACACAACTATGCCACGATTTACACGGCCATGCCCCAATTGACAGACTCGAAGCACGGCCTGAACCTCGACGTGCATGGCCGTGCCATAGCCATGCCTAAATCAAAGAATGGAGACACAAGCTAGAAGACAACTTACACGTGTGTGCCATGACCGTCCCCCTGTTGTGGGAAAGAGCAATTTCACTCGGATTAGGATGCTTGAAGTCCAAGAAACGCAATCATAAGTCTATTAAACACCTAGGAATGAATTATGCTTGAGTTATGAGTATTTAGGAGCCAAGTAAAGCATCCCAAAAGTATATATAAAAACACCCCAAGGCGGCTATTCAAGGGCGTCAAGTTTTAGCAGAGTTTTCTGCCAGAGCTTTACTCATTTAGGGAATTACTCGAAGATAGCCAGTTGATCCATCTCGAAGAGCCGAAATTCTTTTCAAGACGGAGGATCTCTCCTTCAATTCCTTCAGGGGGTTTTAGGGATTTCTAATGTTTTGTTTTATCTTTTCTCTTGAGATGTTTTTTTATTTAGTTATGAACTAAACCCTTCAGATACTTGAAGGGGATGAAACCTATGATGGATTTTGTTATTGTTTTTTGAATTTATATGATAAATACTTAGTTTGTTTTTAATTATGTTGCTTAATTTAATCTGATGTGCTCAGGTGAAGGACGAATAGACCCTGCCTAAGAGTAGATCTAGCATAATTAAGCGGAGTTGATCGGGCGCCTAGAGATAGGTTTACGAGATTTTGCCAGATTAGGGTGAAACCTAATATGGGAATCCATTGATCAATTTATTGCTTCCTTAGGGGTTATTATAAGAGAACGAGAGTTCCACTAATTAACCTAAGGTTAGACGTTATTCACTTCGAGAGAAGGTTTAATATAGGTTAGGGAGTCTCATGGATCAAGCTAAGTAAAGAAATCATATGGTTTAGGGATAAACAATAAGTGAAGTCATAGGTGGATTCTTCCTGAGGGTATCGTCTTTATCAACTGAGTTTTCCAAAGTCTTTTCCCAATTTATTCGTTTATCTTTGCATTTTAGTTTAAAGTATTTCATTAATTTTAGATAAATCAACCACTCACTCCATATTTTAGGCTAAATAATAGAAAGAAAGTGAGTAGTAGTACTTTTAGGTTCTTTGGTTTCGATAAGATATTCTTGCCTTAATTATACTATTGTTCGATAGGTGCACTTGCCTTTATCATTGTCATAGTTAGTTTACAGGTTCGATCATTCTTTATAAATTTTAAAACTAGACTATTTTGCAGTGATCAAGTTTTTGGCATCGTTGCCGGGGAGCTCTAAAATATTAAGAAAGCTCTATTTCTATTACTTTAGCCATTATTTTTATTTTTATTTTATTTTTAGATTAAATTTTTTTTTACTAATTCTCTTTCTTTCGGTCTTAAACTTGCAAGGTACCTCTAGTTTATGACTAGAAGAAACCCTAGAGGCCCATTGGAATACAAAAGTGATATTGAAGCTACCGCTCGCAAAAATCATAGAGAAACTAGACGAGCTATAGACTATCAAAGAGAAGAACAACAAAGATCCAATCCTACTGAAGGGATGGCTGAAAATAATCCACCTGATGCGCAAGAATAGAATGCTCTGCGTACTATGTATGATTATGCTAAACCTAATTTGACAGGAGCAGAATCTAGTATTGTTAGGCCCGCTATAGCTACTAATAATTTTGAATTAAAGCCTAACATAATACAAATGATTTAACAATTCATTCAATTTGATGGTTTGTAGGATGAGGATCCAAACACTCATATATCTAATTTTTTAGAATTCTGTGATACCTTCAAAATAAATGGTGTTTCTGACGATGCCATACGTCTTCAGTTATTCCCTTTTTCATTAAGGAAAAAAAGCAAAGCAGTGGTTGAACTCGTTACCGCGAGGGTCAATCACCACATGGGATCAAATGACCGAAAAATTTCTTTTAAAATATTTTTCGCCAGCCAAAACGGCTAAATTCAAGAATGACATATCTTATTTTGTGCAGAATGACGCAGAGACATTATATGATGCATGGAAAAGATACAAGGATCTCCTAAGGAGATGCCCACACCACGGATTACCTTTGTGGCTTCAAGTCCAAACTTTTTACAATGGTGTGAATTCTCCAACTAGGGAAATGATTGATTCATCAACCAGTGGAACTCTGAATAATAAAACTCCTGAAGCGGCTTACGATTTTATTGAGGAGATGTCGTTGAACACCTATCAATGGCAAATTACAAGGGCTAAACTGACAAAATCAGCCGGAGTTTTTAACATAGATGCAGTGACAATGTTGTTAACACAAATGGAGTTAATAAATAAAAATCTTGATAATTTATGTTCTTCACAGGTACATCCAGCCATGTAATGCGAAGCAAATGGGAATGTGGCGAATTCTGAGTACCCACCTTACCAACCAGAAGCAGAAAACGAGCAGACAAACTATATAGGTAACAATTTCATATCTAATAATAATTCTTATAGTAACACTTACAATCCAGGTTGGAAAAACCACCCAAAATTTTCGTGGGGAGGACAAGGAAATCGAAGGCAGCAACCTCTTCAAAATTACCAAAATCAAACTTATCCATTGGAAAAGAAGTCGAGTCTTGAAGAGATGCTGAAAAAGTTCATGGCAGACACAGATGTTCGTCTCCAAAGAACTAATACAACACTTGATAACCAAGGAATATATCAAAGAAATCAAGGAACAAGTCGGGGAAATCACTAGGCCAGTGGGACAACTCACAAAGCTTGTTTCAGAACGTCAACAAGGACGTCTACCAAGCAACACAGAAATAAACCCAAAAGAACAAATACAAGCCATCACATCTCAAGAGGATACAAAGGTAGATAAGCCCACCTCAGTACAAGAAACCAAGGAAGAAATAGGTAAAATTGAGGTAGCACAAGAAAAATCGGTAATTAAAGAGTACCACCCTCGAATACCTTATCCCAAAGCATTGAAAAGAGATGATTCAGAGGAACAATTCAATAAGTTTCTAAAACTTCTAAAGAAATTACACATTAACTTACCTCTTCTTGAAGCTCTTTTTCAGATGCCTGACTCAAAAAGGTTTTAAAGACAACTCTTAACAAACAAACGCAAAATAGATGAAGAGCAACATGTGGAACTTAACGCAACATGCTCAGCAATGCTACAAAATGACTACAGCAGAAATTAAAAGATCCATAGAGTTTTATGATTCCATGTTTAATTGGTAGTTTAACTATTGATAATGCATTAGCTGATTTAGGGGCAAGTATAAATGTCATGCCTTATACACTGTTTAAATGACTAGGTCTAGGGAAGCCCAAACAAACTAGGATGAGTATCCAACTAGCTGATAAAACGGTTAGAATTCCTAGGGGCATTATTGAAGATGTTTTAGTAAAAATTGATAAATTCGTCTTCCTAGTAGATTTTGTTGTTTTAGACATGGATGAGGAAAATTCAATCCCTTTAATTTTAGGAAGACCTTTTCTTGCAACTGCCAAGACTAAAATTGATGTTGCCATAGGAGAACTCATACTTCGTGTAGAAGATGAATCAGTCAATCTTCAAGCTCTTGACTCAGCCAAAACCATAGAAGATGAAGGTAAGAAAGTCATTTCAATAGATAATCAAATTATTCAACCTTCATCGCAGGAAACATCACAAAGCATCAAAACTGAGCCAACACAAAATTGAAAGATCAACAATTTAGAAGAGCAGAAGATACACACCAAAGAAAAACTGGATCCACACGAAATAAAACTTGAGGAACCACTAGAAGAGCTCATAGGGACATCAAATCACTTTAAAATAGAAGATCAAGTGCTGTTAGATAAAGCCGAACCTTACATCAGTTCAACAGAACTGAAGAAATAGGAAGAAATACTCCTTCAGGTACGCGATGTTTTCCCAAATGAAATAGTCGATATAAGCAATCCAATGTTCAGCAGTTTCAAGGTAAACACTTCTCGACCTAAACTTTGTCATGAAAATAAAACAGTTAGTAAGAGGGAAAATAGTCAAACCTTTAAACCTCCTTAAATTTCCAAAGCCTAAGACAGTCTAGCTTAAGACTATAAACAAGCACTTCTCGGGAGACAACCCGAGCGCTAACACTTTTTTATTTCTCAAAATTATTTTTCTTTTCTTTTCTTTTCTTTTCTTTTCTTTCTTCTCTCTCCATAATTAAAGCAAAGATACAGGTTTCCAGGCCACACGGCCTTACATATGACCGTGCCCGTGGCCGTGTGGACCATAAAAAATATCACACTAACAGAGCAGAGCTGTGCAAGTCAGTCCAACCACCCCCCAAACATCACGGATCCAACCACCCACAAAGACGGCAAATAAAAATAACACGACCATGCCTCACAGCCGTGCTAAGATACTGACTTATTTATCACGGGCAGACCACGCCCGTGCATTCCAACAGTGCTCCTATACTGGCTTTTTAGGAACGGGCGTGCAAACCAACAAAACGGGTGTAGAAGGACAACACACCCCACAACACGGCCGTGAGATACGGCCGTGTGAAACGACACACCCTCGGTACACGGGTGTGGGAACGTGCTAGATTTGAAATCCTATTTAAATCGCCATAGCCCATCCTCTTTGTCCCATCTTCTTTCTTATTCCTTCTTTCTCTTTTCTTTCAAATTTTTCTTCCTATTCATAGAAAAGATCCAAGACACTTGAGCAACACAAAGATCATGCCGAAGAAACATAAGCATTATCTCCTCAGAGGACACCTCAACATGAGTTCATGCTGGCAGCTTCACTTAATTAACACGCCAAGGGTCTCGAAAACCTTTTCGGTTTTATTTTTATTTTCTCGTCTCCTTTATTTTCCTTATCTATACTTCTTTTCTGCTTAATTTAATTTATTTCATATTAGTTTCTTGGTTTTAGGTTCTAAAGGCTGCTAGGGAATCACACACCACAGCCTTCGAGGTCGCACCCACTTCACAAACCATCCAACAATAAGGACTCCTTAGTCCATTAGTCTTTTCTTTCAATTTTAGTTTTCTTCTTAGTCTCATTCTTTTTATTTCCTTAATCTTTAAATTTATTTTTAGTATATTATTATTATTTCTCTAGATCTCTTCGCTATATCTTCACAGGCTACCCAATTTCTTAATCTAGCAAATTGCTTCTCGGTAGCCACTCTACCAGGCCCATAGAAAACACCATCACCGCCACCAAAGACGCCAGGGATCATCCAGATTTTAGGGAGTATTACTTTCCCCACTTCTCTTTTTGATTTGGCACATAAATTTCATTATCTATCTTTGTACATTGATGGCAATGTACATCTTAAGTGTGAGGGTAATAGTGCCTAACTTTTCGCATCCCTGAAATTAGTCTTGATCTTAAGTATTTTTCTCATATTATTAGTTGGGATGAAATTTCTAATGATTTTTGATTTTTATTGATATGTTTTAGAGTAAGTCATAGTTAATTGTGCATTGATGATTAAATTTGAAGAATACTAGAAAATCGAGCATGATAAGTCTATTTTCTAAAAATAAAAAACTGATGGGTCGTTGAACTGAATTTGAGTATCACCTTGAAGTTCAAAATTTATAAGGATTGATGTCAAAACACCCATAATTTTTGTGAGATTTTGAGCCTTGTAGAGCATATATATATATTCTTTTTCATGCTCACTTTATTAATTATGAGTGTGTCAACTTTGAACTATTATTCTAAAACTTGCCTTGTTTATACATGTCGAGACCACATTAATGATTTGATATACTGAGATGATAAAGGCACCTAAGTTTTAACCTGATTCACTCCGCTAAAAAGCCTACCCATACAAATTAACCCCTAGTGAACCCCGTTGAATCCTAACAACCTTTTTATTGACTTACCCACTAATATTAACCCAAAATCCCTTTGTATTTGTTATCAACATTCCTTTGACTACCCCTCTATTGAGAATTGATTTGATCAATTGCCAAAGTAGGTTATTTCAATTATCAAAGTTCCTTCTATTATGTTTGTTTTAGTTTATTCTTAAAAAAAAAAAAATCCAAGTTTATTCAATATTAGTAGTATACAAAAGAGCTTAGAGCATTTAAACTCCAATTGTTGAAAAAGCTCGTATTAAAGTATTATTAAAATACTCATTATTATAGAGTAATTATCAATAGTGATATTATTAGTTTTCATTCGAAGTCAATATTGATATTTAGTTCAGTGTTTCTAGTTAGACAATTTGTTAAGTCAGTCTCGATTCTAACCTTCTAATTCAACCTTTATCCACACATTTTAACCCAAGCCCCATTTCAACCCTGATTAAAGACCTTTTGATTTGTGTATCATCTCATATACATTGGTGGATATTTGATTTTCAGGCAAGCCTATAGGATTAACTTTTCAGGTTTGATTTAGAGTGCTTATTCTTAAACCTTAAACACCTTTGAGTGATTTGAGTGAATCTTTAGTGAGGATGTTAGTCCTTGTCGATTTTGAATTAAAGGTAATTACTTAGATAAGGGGAGACACCTATGTTTTCGTACTAAAAAGGTATGACTTATCGTAATTGAATCTTTAGGACTCTTTGAGTTGAATTATCCATGTATAAATTAACTATGAATTATGATGAGACATTGTCAATAGGAATTATGAATTGTGGGAAGTTTGTTTTAATTATAGTTGAGAATTTTGCTTGAGGACAAGCAAAAGCTTAAGTGTGGGGGTATTTGATAAATCGTAAAAGTAACATATTTTAATCCATTTAGTATGCGTTTGGATGAATTTATCCTTGATTTATGTAAAAAGGTGCTCTTAATCCTTTCTTTTCATGTCTTATGCTCAGGAAAGCACCTAAGGATAAAAAGAACGTAAAATAGGCTTAAAACGGACCAAATTGGGCCAACCCAAGAAATCGACACGGCCTGGACTTCAAGCTACACGATCGTGCCTTGCCATTCACTTCACACGGCTATGCCACGATTTACACGGCCATGCCCCAATTGACAGACTCGAAGCACGGCCTAAACCTCGACGTCCACGATCGTGCCACTGTCGTGCCTAAATCAACATAATAGAGACATGGGCTAGAAGACGACTTACACGGGCATGCCATTACCGTGCCCCTGTCCCGAAAAAGAGTAATTTCACTTAGATTAGGATGCTTGGAGCTCAAGAAACGCAATCAAAAGTCTACTTAAACACCTAGGAGCGAATTATGCTTGAATTATAAGTATTTGGAGCCAAGTAAAGCATCCCAAAAGTATATATAAAAACACCCCAAGGCGGCTATTCAAGGGCGTGAAGTTTTAGCAGAGTTTTCTGCTAGAGCTTTACTTATTTAGGGAATTACTCGAAGATAGCCAGTTGATCCACCTCGAAGAGTAAGGATTCTACTCAAGACGGAGGATCTCTCCTTCAATTCCTTCAGGGGGTTTAGGGATTTCTAATGTTTTGTTTTATCTTTTCTCTTGAGATGTTTTCTTATTTAGTTATGAACTAAACCCTTTAGATACCTGAAGGGGATGAAACCTATGATGGATTTTGTTATTGTTTTTTGAATTTATATGATAAATACTTAGTTTGTTCTTAATTATGTTACTTAATTTAATTAGATGTGCTTAGGTGGAGGAGGAATAGACCCTGCCTAAGAGTAGATCTAACATAATTAAGCGGAGTTGATCAGGCGCCTAGAGATAGGGTTACGAGATTTTGTCGGATTAGGGTGAAACCTAATATAGGAATCCATTGATCGATTTACTGCTTCCTTAGGGGGTTATTGTAAGAGAATGAGAGTTCCACTAATTAACCTAAGGTTAGACGTTATTCGCTTCAATAGAAGGTTTAATATAGGTTAAGGAGTCTCACGGATCAAGCTAAGTAAAGAAATCATATGGTTTAGGGATAAATAGTAAGTGAAGTCATAGGTGGATTCTTCCTGAGGGTATCGTCTTTATCAACTAAGTTTTCCAAAGTATTTTCCCAATTTATTCGTTTATCTTTTCATTTTAGTTTAAAGTATTTCATTAGTTTTATATAAATCAACCAATCACTCCATATTTCAGGCTAAATAATAGAACGAAAGTGAGTAGTAGTACTTTTAGGTTCCTTGGGTTCGATAAGATATTCTTGCCTTAACTATACTACTGTTCGATAAGTGCACTTGCCTCTATCGTTGTCATAGTCAGTCTACAGGTTCGATCATTCTTTATAAATTTTAAAACTAGACTATTTTGCAGCGATCACCAGCCAGCTAATTTCCCGCAACAAATTAAAAAACCAGTTCAAGCTGAAGCATCCAATAGCTTGGAGAATTTGCTGAAGTCATACATGGCAAAGAATGATGCCTTAATCCAGAGCCAAACAACTACATTGAAGAATCTAGTGAATCAAGTGGGCCAACTTGCAACTAAACTTAGGAACCGACCATAGGGTACCTTACCCAGTGATATGAAAAATCTAAAAAATCTGGGAAAGGAGCACGGTAAAGTACTAACACTAAGGAGTGGAAAGACGATAGAGCCCAATACCATTGAAGCTAGAAAGGAGGAAGCGGACACCCAAGATTCAGAAGAAGTTCAACTAAGTGTCGAAATCCCAGTTTCACCAGAACTAGAATATGCAAAACTCGACAAAGCAGCCTCAAGACCAGCTAATTCTGATCAACTAACAACTCCATTAAATGCAGAATTACCGCCAAAGGCGAATCAACCAGATGCAGTTCTAGTAATGAAACCACCACCACCCTACCCTCAAAGACTTTAGAAGAAGAAGCAAGAAATTCAATTCAAGAAGTTCCTTAACATACTCAAGCAACTTCATATCAACATCCCATTGGTTAAAGCACTTGAACAAATGCCGAACTACGTCAAGTTCATGAAAGATATCTTGTCTAAGAAATGAAGACTTGGAGAATTTGAGACGGTAGCTCTAACAAAGGAATGCAGTGCATATCTTCAAGATAAACTACCCCCAAAATTGAAGGATCCTAGATGTTTTACCATACCGTGCAACATTGGAGCAACATATTATGGTAAGGCATTATGTGACTTAGGTGCAAGTATCAACTTGATGCCTATGTCAATATTTAGGAGGTTAGGGATAGGAGAAGTTAGACCAACTACAGTTATGCTTCAACAAGCATATCGATCCTTAGCACATCCAGAAGGAAAAATCATGGACGTATTTTCCCCTGATGACTTTGTAATTCTAGATTTTGAAGCAGAGAAAGAAGTACCAATCATCCTAGGAAGCCGTTACTAGCAACTGGATGACCCTTATTGATGTGTAGAAGGGCGAGCTCATTATGCATGTTCAGGATTATCAGGTAACATTTAACGTCTTTAAGTCTATGTGATTTCCTAACACAATGGATGATTATTCTGCAGTATCTGATTAGAGGAATTAAAAGTGGAGAAGGAACTCAACTGTGTTGAGGACCCACTGCAAAGAATTTTGACATTAGATCCCCCAAATGATAAAGAGGAGGATGAATACGTAACTTTGCTAGAAGCCAATCAAAGGGGTTTCAATTTGCAATCCCGTTTTGAATCTTTGGAGTTAGAAAAGAGGGATTACACCCAACCAAAAGCATCGATCGAGGAGCCACCTAAATTAGAACTCAAGGTATTACCTTCTCATTTAAAATACGTTTATTTAGGTAACGCTTCTACGTTACATGTGATTATTTCAGTAGAATTAAGCATTAAGCAAGAAAAGAAACTTATATTAGTTTTGAAACAATTCAAGAAGGTCATCGAATGGACCATAACCGATATTCGCAGTATTAGTCCGTCTGTATGCATGCACAAGATTATCCTAAAAGATGGCAAAAAAGGGACGATCGATGGACAACAGAGACTGAACCCCATCATGAAGGACGTAGTAAAAAATAAGGTCATCAAGTGGTTAGATGCGGGTATTATCTATCCCATCTCAAACAGTTCATGGGTAAGTCCGGTCTAATGCGTGCCAAAAAAAAAGGTATTATGATCGTAGAGAACGAGAACAACGAGTTGATACCGAATAGAACGGTTACGGGATGGAGAATCTGCATCGATTACCAGAAGCTAAACAAGGTGACTAGAAAGATAACTTTCCTTTTTCGTTCTTGGACGAGATGCTGGATCGACTCGCATGACGAGATTGCTACTGTTTTCTCGATGGATACTGTAACAATCTGGTTTATACCCTAGTCAGAATAGTGGTTTTGGGACCACAAATCTGAGTCTGTGTAAAATTTTAATATTATTTTTTGTGTCATTGATAAGTGATTAAGCATGTGGTAAAGTTTCGTAAGCTAATTTGTCCATTTATGTGTTTAATTTGATTAAAGAATTAAATTTCATTGAAATGCAAATTTGCATGTTTTATGATAAGATGCCTATTTGTTATGTCTTTATAAATTTGAGGACTCATATGACAATTAAGCCATTATCATGGTTAGTGGACGGCTAAGGTCATAAATGACCTTGTAATTTTATGTTATATATATATGTGTGAAGGTTATTTTGGTAAATGAATTATTAGCATATTATTAATGAAACAAAAAGATGAAAGTGTTCATCTTTTATTTCTCTTCATTTGACCGAAATTAGCAAAGAAAGAAAAGATAAAACTGGTTAGGGTATTCAGCCATTGAATTCCATGATTAAGGTATGTTTTGGCTTTAGATTTTGATGATTTTTATGTTTTTGAGATTGTTGCTTAGTCTACTATTAAGCCCAAGTCTCAATTTTATGAATTGATAATGTTCATGAGATGTGCCATTGATGAAATGGTGAGTTTTTGATAAGCTTAGTTGTTAAATGAAAGATATGTATTTGATGAACCTGCTTTGTTCTTGAAATTTTGATGATTTTAGCTAATTAGGGCTAAATTGAGAAAATAGCAATTTGAGGGACTAAATTTCAAATTTGATGAAAAAATGGACTTGTATGATATGTATGAACATTCGCCTAAGCATGGTTAAATGATGATTTTGTGAATTTGACGTTTTGAGAAAAATGGATTAAATTGATAAATTCTGCAAATGTGAGGGTTAAGTCGCAAATAGCCCTAAATGTGTGTCTTTGGATTGAATTGAATGAGTTAGTGAATAAAAGCATTAATTCTGAATATGTATAGATCAAGAACCGAGGAAAATGGACTTAGATCGCGAGAAAGCGAAAGTAACCGCGTAGCCATTTCCATTTTCGTTAAATCGAGTCCGAGGTAAGTCATTATGGAAATAAATGTATTTGTACTGAATTGTGCATATTCATATGACTATTGATAATAGTGAATGCTTACGAGATGCTATGAATATGAATTCCGAGATTAGATCGATATAGTGATAATTTTCGAGAAGTCCCGTACGAACCTAGGAATAGATAGGATTTGCTATGTCATGACATAGGTATCTGTTCTGTTTTATCATGTAAGACCACGTGTGGGACGTTGGTGTTGATTTGAGATTTCATGTAAGACCACGTATGGAACATTGGCATCGATATGAGATTTACGTGTAAGACGATGTCTGGGACATCGGCTTCGTATTGATTCGTGTAAGACCCTGTCTGGGATAGTGGCATCGATATCTGAGTACATGTAAGACTTCGTCTGGGATGTTGGCATTGTACGACTATTTCGAGCTTTTTAAGTATCCTATTAAGTTCCTAACGGTCAACGGGAAAGACTGTGATACGAATGGCAATGTGAATTATAAATCCATTTCAGGTACGTTGATTATACACTGAGTGTGTATACAAGGTAAGTTTCTATACGATCTTACTATGATGATTATGTATGATGGAATAGTAACATGATATGTGAAAGTATGCATGAAAGAGCTATGGATTTATAAGATTATTGATTGGATGAAAGTGGCAAATATGGCCAAGTATATGAACCGAAGCATATATGTGATAAACTTCTATGTAAATGAAATGTGCCAATGTTCCTATATGCCTATGTGCCTTTCATGTTAAGTTTATTTGTATTTTGACTTACTAAGCTTTTGAAAGCTTACTCTGTGTGTGTGTGCTCTATTTTATAGATCGTCAAAGCTACTGAAGGCTCGGGGATCGTCGAGGATTGTTATCACACTAGTCATCTTATTTTGGTACATTTTGGAAATGTATATAGCTAGATATGACATGTATAGGCAAGATACTTGTATATGAATATGAAGTGTACTTAGCCATGTGAATTGGGCTGATATGTGTCGGCAATATGCATTAATGAATATGATATGTGATGTATGTCTTGGTATGGTTAGATGACTTTGGAAATGGTCAAGTTTTTGGGTAAGTAATTGAATGAGTTATGCTTGTATATTCATAAGTTTTAGTCTTGTAAACTTGGCATGATTAGTATTGAATTGGATTGTAGAGATGGGTGATTATTTTGGTATGTTTTTGGTTGACATATGTGCATGAGATGTGTAACAGACCGAATTTGACCCTAATCGGAATGATAGTTTCGGGACCACGAATCTGAGTCTAAGAAATATTTAAATATTATATTTTGTGTTTGTTATATGTGAATTAATGTGTGTGAAAGTTTCGTAGAGAAATTTAATTATTTGTGTGTTCAATTTAACAAAAAGGATTAAATCGCATAAAGTGTAAAAGTTGCATGCTATAGTGTAAAGTGCTAGAATGATGATGGCTTCTTAATATGAGGTGTTAAATGGGTAAATAGCCCATTTTTAAGTTAGTGGGTGGTATATGACATGATTAACCTTAAGTTTTATATTATATAATTTTATGATATAAGGTTAAAATAGTAAATAGGTTAAAACCATATTATATGTTAATTAAAACATAAAAAAAAATGAATATGTTCATTCATCTCTCTTGGCTGAATATTGAGAAAGAAAAGGGGAGCTAGGTTCTTTGAATTTTCGGCAACATTCAAGCCAAATTCAAGGTAAATTCTTAGTCGATTTTTGTAAATTTTTACGTTTTTGAGATCGTTGCTGCGAACAATAGCTGACCCATGTTTGAATTTTTAAAACTAAGCATGTTTGATGTTCGGCCATTGATGTGTTCATGTGGTTTTTGATTTTTGATGACTTTAGATTAAAGATATGTTAAAGATTAGTATGTTTTGTATTGAAAGTTTTGGTGAAATTGAGTATTTAGGGCTAATTTGTAAAAATAAGTTTTTAGAGGGGCTTATTTACAAAATAAATGAAAGAAATGGACTTATATAGTGCCTAGGAGTATTCGGCCCTTGAGTGGTATTGAGAAATTTTGTGTATTTTGTGTTTTATACAAATAGGACTAAATTGTAAAAATGTGAAATAATAGGGGTAAAATGGTAATTTGCCTATTTATGTACTTAGGGACTAAATTGAGATGAAATGTACTTGAATGAGCTAAATTTTAATGTGTTTAGATCAAGAACAAAGAAAAACAGATTTGGACCGGGGAAAGACGAAGGTTATCGAATAGCCGGTTTACACGGTTCGTCGACAGTCGAGGTAAGTCCTTAACCGAATATATGTTAAAGAATTACTTATGAATCTGATGAATGAAGAAATTCAAATATTTTTAGCATGAATCCATGAATTAGCCGAATGCAAGAGTACTAAATTGTATTGATTGTAATTTTATTTAATGTGATGTGAATAAATGTATTTGGTTTGATATGTGAATGTAATATGTGATATATGGATGGTTGGGAAGTTAGCATTATGAAATGTGAATTGAAGGATTAACCATACTGATATTCGGGCTTCGAGCCTAGCAGGCCTTGTGCCGGTGATTTGTATCGGGCTTTATGCCTAGCAGGCCTCGTGCGAGTGACATATTTCAAGCTTATTGCCTAGCAGGCTTAATGCCAGTGTTTTGATTTTGATACCTTGAGTCCAGCAGGCCTAGTGCCGGTGTGTGTGATTCGGGCTAATGCCTAGCAAGTTCTTTACCGGTGAACTGAAATTCAGAGCCAGAATATGTAACAACAAAGTTATTAAATGAATCGAGAAAGTTATGCTTTTGAAAAGTGAATCATTATTGGTTCGGCCTTGTGGTATGTGATTTCATACTTATATGTAGTATATGATGTTAATAAGCAAATAATATGAGGAAGCATGTGAATTATTCATTGATTACTTGGAAGTATACTAGAGATTGAAAAGGGTTATGTAAGTACATCTATACTTATATATGTGTTGGTATATTTGATGGTTGGTGTACTTTGGTTGGAAAAATGAAAGTTGTTAAGCTAAATGAAACAATGAAATTTAGCTATGGTGAATTTATAAGTTAGAGTTTATATTTCAAATGTCTTGAATTGTATTATAAAAATGCTTGGGTGACTGAAGCTTTATTGAATTTGCTTAAGACTTACTAAGCTAGCGAGCTTACTTTGTTTTTGTTCATTGTATGTTTTATAGACTTTGGTTAAGCTACGGGCTCAGAGGATCATCGAAGAAGTCAACCACACTATCAACTCTTTTGGTACTCATAAACTTCGTTTTTGGTTTGAAAGGCATGTATAAGCTAGTCTAATTTGTAAACCAATGGTATTTTAGTCTTGTATATAAGTATAGCCTTGCGAAAATGGCTAATACTTTTGGGTTAAGCTTTACTTATGTGTTTTGATATAATGGCTTGTACAATTGTTAATGGTTATGTGTTTTAGTCATGTTCTAGGCTTAGATTGGAAGTATATATATATATATATATATATCATGGCATATATGTTGAGATATTGAATTATGGTTTGGTGATGACTTTGGAAATGTTTATGTATATGTATATTAGATTGATCTTTGGAGTCTTATTTTTATTGAGGTCCCAATATGTGGTCAATGATTTGATTATAATTAGGTATTCGGCTAGTTAGATGGCTCATGTGTTTGATAAGTTATAACGATATTTATGTGTATAATTAGTTCATGGGGCTTTGAGTTGAATGAATGCAAAAATAGGCAAAACTTGATTTGTGCTATGTGATGAATTAGAAATTTGATAGATGAGAACTTGTATATTCGGTTATGTGGAAATAAGTTTCAAGTTATATGAAATTTGGTCTCATTAGGAAGTTATTATATATTGACATCTGAATTATGCTTATTTAGGTGTAACTTATATATGTGCACAAGTATGAAATGTTAAGTTGATGTTCAACTAATAAAATAGATGTATTGACACAATTTGGATATATATATTTTATGTTTAACAGGTATGTACATTGTTCTTGAAAGATGAATAGAGTTTTAATGCATGTTTCATGATTATATGATTCGGCTTATTCCCAAATGATGTCAATAATATGCTTATGAAAATTTGTTAATCATGATTGATTATGGCTTTGTCTTTGAGAGATATGCGCATATTGCATTAGTATCATGAACATGTTCAGTTATACTATAGTGTATTAATGTCACATATGTGAACGAATATACAATAGAGTTCTAAGGATTGGTATGTCTTAATAGATAAAATACATTTATAATGTGAATGATGAATGCTAGAACATGTATTAAATATTTGAATGACATATATTCGACGACTCAATGGTTTGAAATGTACAAACATGATTTTAAACGACTACGATAATCTGAGTTAGGTTTGGTAATGCCTCATAACCCTAATCTGACGACGGACACGGGTTAGGGGTGTTACAAGATCTGTTGGTAATTTGCTTGTAGGAATGAACCTAGTTGGGTGGAATTTTTGTCTTGCAAATGGCCTATAATGTCATACAGGTGTGGCACACGAGCGTGCCTAGTGACTGTGGGGTAAATTCAGTAGCTAGCTTGAGAGCACACGGCCATGGTACACGGGCGTGCCTAGTAACCGTGTGAAGAAGTCAGTATATGGCCTAAGAGTACACGACCTTAGTACACGGGGGTGCTTGGTGACCGTGGAGCCAAGTCAGGTTCGACCACGGGGAGGACACATGGGTGTGTCTAGCAGCCGTGGGAGACACACGACCTACCTACACGGGCGTGTAACCCTTGAAACTTTGAAAAGTTTTAAATTTTTGAAAATTTATGTATGTGTTTCGGTTTAGTCCTGACCCTTTTACAAAGCATGTTTTAGATCTCAATGACCTACATAGGGGGACTTTATGGTTGTATATGATAGTTTAATTTACAAATTTTCTGTTAAAGTTTTTGATCTGTTAGGTAATGCCCTTAACCCTAATCCAGCGATAGATACGGGATAGGGGTGTTACATTTGGTTGGTATCAGAGTTACGGTTTAGTCAATTCTTAGACTAACATAGCGTGTTAGAGTCTAGCTATACATGCCATATATTTGAATTGTGATAGTGTGATGAATCCTGACGTATAAAATGTTATTTTTGTATAGCAATGGATCCTGAAAGAGCCGTAGCTGATGACACAGAAAGTAATTTGCCTGCTCCCATGCAAGGGACAGCGCCCTCTGATCCGAGACCGACTACTAGCGGTAATGAGGGAGAAGCTAAACAAGCTTTCTTCCAGATGATGATTGAGTTGTTCACTCAATTCGTAAGAAATAAGCTGACTATTTTGCAACCCCCGCCCCCGGTTAATCCCCCTCAGACATTTGATATACCTCCGACTGCAAATCTGAATCTTTTGAATAAGCCTCCAATTAACAAGATCCATAAATATGGAGCTTGTAACACCCCAAACCTGGCAAAGACGTCATGACCAGATCTAGCATGTCTCATAGAAGGGTTGTTGAAAAAAACTAAGCATTCGTTGAAAATGTTTGCACCTCTTTTGAAAACTCCGAGTTACGTTGGTTGTTTATAAAAATCCTATTTACTCAGTGTACATTTTAGAAAAGTTGTAATTTATTGAAAAAATTGCCTCTATAATGAAAATCGATTTTGATTATTCACAGTAACGTGATATTTTTTAAAGCGATTGTTAACGTTTTATGAAAACCCCGTATTTATGAGTTTAACGGTTATAATTGAAAGGTTAAAAGAAAAATATACCAAAGGCCTTATTACAAAATATCAACCCAAAATAAATAAATAATCTTAAAGTAAACGTAAAAACCAATTTTACTAAAGTTTGAGAGAAATCTCCGTTGTATGGCCACCACTGAGTCCTCCACGACTCCACATCCTCTATCGCTGGGGATAACCTGTGAGGTTAAAGAAAAAGGGGTGAGTTGCGAGAACTCAGTGTGGAATCCCTTAAATGACATCAACTGGGCCCGAGCCCATAAGACATCAATCTAGGCCTAAGCCCTATATTCATGAAAGTGCAAATGAAATAGTGCAGCCCAACCCAATCCAACCAACACACCCCTGTACCAGCCAATCACACCTGTGGGGATCAAGCCAACCCACCCCACCTATCACACCAATATTGCAGACAAGCTGCTAATCACAATATTTGTGGCTGAGCCACCAGAGTCATAATTATGTATTTATATATATATTGTGGCTATGCCACCAGGCTACAATGCTCTTCAATCATTAACCAGCCCCATGCAACATGAAAAAATGCAATATAGATACCAACAAATAATAGTGTAATGTAAATGTACACACATCACTAGGCAACACTGAGGGTAAAACAGTCACTAAACCCATCGAGGGTACTTCAGTAATTTTGTAGCCCATGAGCATTTTGGTAATTTACCCTCTAAGGGTATTTTTGTAATTTCCTCATTAAGGCCTTTCCAAAGGCCTACTGTCGCCTTGAGCGACTCGGGACCATTTTTGGGTCTCTACAAAGCTATTGGGCCTAAATCTATTTTAGCCCTAAACGGGCCTACAAGCTCGTGTGGCCCAAAATGCGGGGTTTTAGTTTTGGATATGCAGATTTCGCATTCGAATCTATCTTTTGCTAGTTTTCCAAAAATTTGGCCCAAATGAGCCGGGTAGCCCATTGGGCTCATTTGGCCTATTTCGGCCCGATTAGGCCCGTTATAGCCTCGGTATCGCGAGAGTGTTCGTGCCACTCTTATTGACTTAACGTCATGGTTGGTTTCTCGATTTACCACTGCGAGTGTTCACACGCTCGTGTGGTCATAGATGTCGGTTTTTCTAGCTTTTCAGCATTTCGCTGTTTAACAAACGTTTCACCCAAACATTCAAAGAGGTGTGAGAGTACACACTTGCTTACAAGTTGCGAAACACAACACCTTTCAAAACACCTGAGACAAAATCGGCTAAGTAGTTAGTCTTCTCGTTCGAATAAACCCAAAATGTGAATGCGGGACTAAAGGCTTAACTTACCGATTGATACACGCCTTCCTTCTAAAGAGAGTATTCGGTCCACCCTCTACTAATCAAGGTTCCGCACTTCTAACGAAAAGATCATGTTAGCAACTATTCGAAGTAATAAGAGAAGTGGCTTTTAAGATTTCAAGAATTACTTCAAAAGAAACCCACCATTCTCCACCCTTATTTGGCCATAGATACTTAACATGGTGCCCCAGATTCAGCAACTGTCGAACAAGAGTTTCAGCTTCCACGAAGGAACAAACACGATTCAGGGTGGAGAGGAGTATTCAGATTCGGCCTACATGAACAGAGTTAAAAGATACTATTTCGGTTCTTTAGAAGAAAAAAGAGAAAAAGAACATACAAAGACAAGAAACCATTACGTTGCAACTAGACAAGAAACCATTACGTTGCAACTGGAGGAAACCAAATAGTAGAGGAAGATTCGACTGCACAGGATAACAAACAAAGATAGAACATGAAGCAGAAGATGAATGCCTACCACAAAAAGATGTAAAAAAGAGATTAAGTATTCGGCTATAAGACTACCCCAGATGAAATACCCAAGATGAAAAGAGATGGAGTACCGATTGAGAATTAGAAGAAAATATGGGGGTTGATGTTTCGGCTAAGGTATAGACAAGGAAAAGTGAGAGCATGTGGAAGATGGTTATCGGCCAAGAGTGATTTGGTAACTAGGAGAAGCAATGCATGAAAAAGGCAAAATAAAGAAGAGAATGAATTAAACTGCCAAGAAAATTTGGCAACACAAGTTGAGAAAAGAGAACCCGAAAAAATGTTTGGAGTAAAAGTGTTCAAAATGCACCAAATAGCAACCACTTTAGGCACCCTCCTACTCAACCCAAATGCAAACTCCCCAAAAGACAAAATTTTGACCGGAATTCCCCATGCAATTCCCCACTTGCGGCTATCACTACTTCTCCCCCCACAATCCATTGATTTACTCCCTATTTTGCTCCACCATCCACTCTCCATCACTCATTCAAACATTTTGACCAAGTCCTCCCTATCTCCTGTAATGTTTGGTCTCCACTCAGCTACCTCCCTTCCTTGAGCACAAAAATAAAACTCCCTTTTTGTAGCATGTGGGATTCAAACACTCTCCCTCTCCATGCTTCCCTTGTGATGCCACCCACTAGGCCACCTTGCTTCTTGTGTTAACAAAATACAACTAATTAAACCTAAGTCCTGCCTCCATTAGCTCACCCCACTAAAGTGCCCAAAAACCAAACTTTCACTAGGGCCTAGACTCGACCCCGAGCCTTCCCAGGACCCCCCTTTCACACCCAATTAACAAGCTTATCAAGCACAACACATGCAAGGATGCAAAAATACCAAACACCTATTTTTAGGATGTTATAGTTCTACCCCCTTAAAGAAATTTTGTCCTCAAAATTTACTTGGTTAAAAGAGGTGAGGGTATTGCAGTCGCATTGCCTCTTCCGGCTCCCACGTGGCTTCATGTGAACCATGATTTCGCCAGAACACTTTGACGAACAGAACGAACTTCCTCCTCAACACTTTAACATCTCGATCCAAAATCTGCACTGGCTTTTCCTCAAAAGACAGATCAGGTCTTGCCTCAATTTCTTCTACCGGCACTACATGAGTTGGATCTGAGCGGTAACGCCTCAGCATGGAGACATGGAATACGCCATGTATCCGATTCAACTCCAGGGGCAACTCAAGCTGATAGGAAACCAGTCCCACATGCTTCACTATCCGATAAGGCCCGATGAATCTAGGGCTCAACTTACCCTTCCATCTAAATCTCAAAATCTTCTTCTAAGGTGAGACCTTCAAGAAGACATAATCCCCCACTGTGAATTCTATCTCCTTACATTTCAGATTTGCATACGACTTCTGTTTATCAGAAGCTTTTTTCAACTGACTGCGAATCAATTTTACCTTTTCCTCAGTATCTAAAATTAATTCCAGACCCAACAACCGTCGCTCACCCAATTCTGTCCAACAGTTAGGGGTACGACACCTACGACCATATAACGCTTTGTAGGGTGCCATTTGAATGCTGGATTGGTAGTTGTTGTTGTACGCAAATTCTACTAATGGTAAGTAATCTTCCCAACTACCTCTGAAATCAATTACACATCCCCTTAACATGTCTTCCAGAATCTGAATTACCCTCTCCGACTGGCCATCAGTCTGTGGATGAAACGTTGTACTAAAGTCCAATATTGTACCCAACGCTTCATGTAATGCCTTCCAGAACCAAGATGTAAATCTAGGGTCCCTGTCCAATATGATAGATGTTGGCACCCCATGTAGCCTCACAATTTCTGCCACATACAGCTTGGCCAACTTCTGTAGTGAGTAGTTAGTGTGAACCGGTATGAAGTGAGCAGACTTAGTCAATCGGTCAACGATTACCCATACTGAATCTTTCTTAGTAGGCGTTAGGGGTAGCCCACTAACAAAATCCATGGTTATTCTCTCCCACTTCCAAAGTGGAATCTTCACTGGTTGTAGCAACCCTGAGGGCAACTGATATTCCGCCTTGACTTGCTGACATGTCAAACATTTACTCACAAAGTCGGTAACTTCTCGTTTCAGTCTAGGCCACCAATACAGTTCCCGTAGGTCTCGGTATATCTTACTTTGATCGGTATGCATAGCGTATGGGCTACTATGCGCCTCCCACAGAATCATCTGTCTTAACTCAGAGTCCTTTAACATACAAACTCTTCCACGGAAACATAATACCCCTTCATTGTTTAGCCCATAATCCACTGTCTCTCCACTTTTCACTTGCTGAAGCCAATAACCCAACGTTTCATCCAATAATTGCTTCTCTTTAATCTGACCTACCCATGATGGTTTCACCTGAAGTTCCGTTAACAAACTACCACCTTCATATAGACTGAGATGAGCAAACATTGCTCTCAAATTCGATACCACTTTACGACTTAATGCATCTTCCACCATATTGGCTTTACCTAGATGATACTCGATCGAGCAGTTGTAATCTTTTAGCAACTCTATCCACCTCCGTTGCCTGAGATTTAACTCTTTTTGGGTAAAGAGATATTTCAAACTCTTGTGGTCGGTATAGACAATTGTCTTTTCTCAGTATAGGTAATGTCTCCATATCTTTAATGCGAAAACCACAGCAGCTAGCTTCAAATCATGAGTGGGGTAGTTCACCTCATAAGGCCTTAACTCACGAGATGCATACGCTACTACCCTTCCTTCTTGCATCAGCACACATCCCAAACCTGTGTGCGACGCATCACAATAGACAATAAATTCCTTCCCAACCTTAGGCTGAATCAACACTGATGCTTCAGTCAGAATCTTCTTCAACTTTTTAAAGCTTTCCTACTGTTTATCAGCCTACACAAACAGTGCTCCCTTACACAATAACTTAGTTAGGGGTGCATCAATCAATGAAACCCTCTCGAGGAACCGCCTGTAGTACCTAACCTAACCAATACAACTTCAACCTTTCGAGGATCAACCCTAATTCCCTCGGAAGAAACCACATGCCCCAAAAACGTCACTTCTTTCAACCAACACTCACACTTACTGAATTTGGCATGAAGTTACTTTTCTCTCAATATCTGTAAAATAACCCGAAGGTGTGAATCATGATCCTCTTCCGTTCTTCAGTACACTAAGATGTCATCTATGAATACCACCACGAACCGGTCTAGATAGGGTAGGAAGACAAGATTTATCATATCCATAAATGCGTCTAGTGCGTTTATTAATTCGAGTGGCATAACCAAAAACTTGTAATACGCGTAGCAAGTTCGGAAAGCAATCTTATGGATATCCACCTCTTTAACCCTTAACTGATGGTACCTTGACCTTAGATCTATCTTCGAAAAGATCGAAGCTCCTCGTAGCTGATCAAACAGGTTATCAATTCTTGGTAGCGGGTATTTGTTCTTAATAATTAGCTTATTCAATTGATGATAGTCAATGCATATACGCATCGACCTGTCTTTCTTTTTCACGAACAATACCGGCGCTCCCCATGGAGATACACTTGGTCGAATAAAACCACGATCCAACAGTTCTTGGATTTGAGCCTTCAGTTCTACTAGCTCCTTCGGTGCCATTCTAAGGGGCGATAGACACTAGAGCTGTTCCTGGTAACATCTCAATCCAAAATTTGACCTCGTGATTCGGAGGTAATCTCGAAAGCACTTCGAGAAAAATGTCTAAAAACTCCTTCACGGTTTGGACATCCCCAACCAAAAATTCTTTAGCACCAGATGCACTAACAAAAGCTAGAAACACCTTATACCGCTTTCGCACCAACTTCTCAGCCTTTAATGCCGAAATCACATGAGACAGATAATCCCTTCTTTCTCTTATCACCATCACCTCCTCGTCCCATGAAGTCTTTAATACCATATGCTTAGCAGCGCAATCCAAGTTCGTACGGTGCTTAACTAGCCATTCCATGCCTAGAATAAGGTCAAACTCACCGAATGGTAGTTCCATCAAATCCGCCGAAAATGCTACTCCTTAAACTTCTAAAGGCACATTCCTAAACAACATATTCACTACCATAGATTTTCTTAGAGGGCTAATCATAGACATTTCTCTAGCAGCAACCTCAGATTTAATACCTAGAGTCCCAGACACAATACAGGCAACATATGAATGGGTAGATCCAATATCTATCAAAGCTGTAAATGGCACATCGAATATGAGAAACGTACTGGTTATGACGTCCGGTGCGTCGCCATCCTCTTGACATCGTACGGCATAAACCAGTTCTGGCTGCCTTACATCTACATTACTAGCACCTCTGCCTGGTGCTCCACGACCTCGTCCAAACCCATTTCCTCCTTTGGCCAGACCGTGACCCTTCATTGGCTACTGACCACCTCTCCCTGGCTGCATAAATATCTGACCTACCACCTGTGTCTGAACAGGCTCTCGAGGACAGTCCCTGAACCGATGATCCATAGACCCGCATCTGAAACATCCGCTAATTCTTTTTCAGCACTCTCCCGAGTGAAATTCCACATATTCCACACAAGGCTGTAACTGATCGGTAGTAACTGAAACACCCACTCGAGCTGGGCCATCAAACCTAGGCCTCTTATTAAATCCCCTTGAAAGACCTGAGAACCCAGCATCTCTATTGTTCTTTCCCCTTTCTTTATCTTAGTTCTGTCGTTTAGAGCGTTTTACCTCCTCAGCAATTTTAGCCTTTTCCACCAATATAGCAAAATCTCTCTCCCTCTGCGAGGCTATCAGTACCCGCAACTCATCTCGTAGCCCATATTCAAAATGCACGTAGTGCTCATAATCGATTGAAACTATTCCCTGAGCGTACTGGCTCAGACGAAAAACTCTGCCTCGTACTCTGCCATAGATTTACCTCTCTGAACCAAATTTAAAATTTTTTTCTCCGAGCATCAACATAGCTAGCCCTAACATATTTTCCCTAGAAGGCCGCTTTAAAGAAATCCCAAGTGATACAATCTGTTTGAGTACCTTCCCTCACAGTGAGCCACCACTGGTATGCCTCATCTTTCAGCAATGACACAATCCCTTTGCCGTGCAGTCCAAATCATCCATAATTCGTTCCACAGCCTCCAGCCAGTATTCAGCTACATTCAATGCTACACTAGAGATGCCCCTAAAAACTTCGGCCCCATTCAACCTGAGTCGCTCAGAAATAGACCCACGTGCTACCGACCCAGTACTTGCCCTAACGACCTGTTCTAGAACTCGCAGCATAGCTTGGGACAAAGCATCGTCCCCTCCAGTTCAGTCTTGAAACCCTACTTCCCTATTGGCGATGCTAGCACTTCGCCCTCCGACACATGCCCTAATTCTGAAAATCCAGCCTCAGTATCCTGGCCTTTACCACGACCGCGTGTACCTCATCCACGTCGCCTTCTACTGATACTACTAAATCGAGTTAATCTGTTTAAAAATTTTTATGAATTAGTATATGGTTCCAATATTGATTAACAAATATTTTATGGAAAATAAATATAAAAGTTGTTTTCGCTAATCGAATTCCTAATATCTCAGTTTCTATAGTCTTAGCTCCTAGAGCTAGAAGTTTTAGTGCACTACTACTAACTCTAACAATTTTCTTACTATAGTCATATCATCATCATATCAATAAACATAAAATAAGGGAACTTATGGATTTGGTGCCAAAGACTTGTGGTGCCATACTTCCAACAAAGACATACATTTTCTAAATCAAATTTCAACAACTTTCAAAAAAACATTTTTAAACCCATTCCACAGCCGAGTTTTGCAACTTGGCTCTGATACTATAAATATAACACCCCAAACTTGGCCTAGACATTATGACCGGATCTAGCATGTCACATAGAAGGGTTGTTGAAAAAAACTAAGCGTTCGTTGAAAATGTTTGCACCTCTTTTGAAAACTCTGAGTTACGTTGGTTGTTTATAAAAATCCTAATTACTCAGTGTCCATTTTAGAAAAGCTGTAATTTACTTGAAAACTGCCTTTGTAATGAATATCAATTTTGATTATTCGCGGTAACGTGATATTTTTGAAAGCGATTGTTAATGTTTTAAGAAAACCCCGTATTTGTGGATTTAACAGTTATAATTGAAAGGTTAAAAGAAAAATATACCAAAGGCCTTATTACAAAATATCAACCCAAAATAAATAAATAATCTTAAAGTAAATGTAAAATTGAATTTACTAAAGTTTGAGAGAAATCTCCGTTGTATGGCCACCACTGAGTCCTCCACAGCTCCACATCCTCTATCGCTGGGGATTACCTGTAAGGTTAAAGAAAAAGGGGTGAGTTACGAGAACTCAGTGTGTAATCCCCTAAATGGTATTGACTGGGCCCGAGCCCATAAGACATCAATCTGGGCCTAAGCCCTATATTCATGAAAGTGCAAATGAATTAGTGCAGCCTAATCGAATCCAACCAACACACCCCCGTACCAGCCAACCACACCTGTGGGGATCAAGTCAACCCACCCCACCAATCACACCAATATTGCAGATAAGCTGCTAATCACAATATTTGTTGCTGAGCCACCAGAGTCATAATTATGTATTTATATATATTGTAGCTATGCAACTAGGCTACACTGCTCTTCAGTCACTAACCCGCCCCATGCAACATGCCAAAATGTAATATAGATACCAACATATAATAGTGTAATGTAAACGTACACACATCACTAGGCAAAACTGAAGGTAAAACAGTCACTCAACCCATCGAGGGTACTTTAATAATTTTACAGCCCATGGGCATTTTGGTAATTCACCCTCTAAGGGTATTTTTGTAATTTCCTCATTAAGGCTTTTCCAAAGGCCTATTGTCGCCTCGAGCGACTTGAGACCCTTTATGAGTCTCTACGGAGCTATTGGGCCTAAAATCCGTTTTAGGCCCAACGGGGCCCACACGCTCGTGTGGCCCAAAGCGCGGGGTTTCAATTCCGAATATGCAAATTTCACATTCGAATTTATATTTTGTTAGTTTTCCAACAATTTGGCCCGAATGGGCCAGATAGCCCATTAGGCCCATTTTGGCCTGATTAGGCCCGTTATAGCTTCGGTATCGCGAGGGTGTTCGTGCCACTCTTATCAACTTAACATCATGGTTGGTTTCTTGATTTACCACAGCGAGCGTTCACATGCTCGTGTGGTCATAGATGCCAATTTTTCAACTTTTCAGCATTTGGCCATTTCACAAGCGTTTCACCCAAACATTCAGAGAGGTGTGAGAGTACACACCGGCTTACAAGTTGCGAAACACAGTACCTTTCAAAACACTTGAGATGAAATCGGCTAAGTAGTTAGTCTTTTCATTCAAATAAACCCAATATGTGAATACAGGACTAAAGGCTTAACTTACCAATAGATACACGCCTTCCTTTTAAAGAGAGTATTCAATCCACCCTCTACTGATCAAGGTTCCGCACTTCTAACGAAAAGAGCACGTTAGCAACTATTCGAGGTAATAAGAGAAATAGCTTTTAAGAACTCAAGAATTACTTCAATAGAAACCCACCATTCTCCGTCCTTATTCGGCCATAGATACTTACCAAGTTGCCCTAGATTCTGTAACTGTCCAACAAGAGTTTTGGCTTTCACGAAGGAACAAACACGATTTAGGGTAAAGAGGAGTATTTAGATTCGACCTACATGAACAGAGTTAAAAGATACTATTTCAGTTCTTTAGAAGAGAAAAGAGAAAAAAAACATACAAATAGAAGAAACCATTACCTTGCAACTAGAGGAAACCGAATAGTAGAGGAAGATTCAGCTGCACAGGATAACAAACAAAGATAGAATACAAAGTAGAAGATGACAGAGAAAGACTTAACTTCGCTAAATGCCTACCACAAAAAGATGTAAAAGAGAGATTAAGTATTCGGCTATAAGACTACCCGAGATGAAATACCCAAGATGAAAAGAGATGGAGTACCGATTGAGAATTAGAAGAAAATAGGGGGGTTGATGTTTCGGCTAAGGTATAGAAAAGGGAAAGTGAGAGGATGTGGAAGATGGTTCTCGGCCAAGAGTGATTTGGCAACAAGGAGAAGCAATGCACAAAAAAGGCAAAATAAAGAAGAGAATGAATTAAACTGCCAAGAAAATTCGGCAACACAAGTTGAGAAAGGAGAACCTGAAAAAAGTTTAGAGTAAAAGTGTTCAAAATGCACCAAATGGCAACCACTTTTGGCACCCTCCTACTCAACTCGAATGCACACTCCCCAAAAGATAAAACTTTGACCGAAATTTCCTATGCATTTCCCCACTTACGGCCGTCACTACTTCTCTCCCCACAATCCCTTGATTTACTCCCTATTTTGCTCCACCATCTACTCTCCATCACTTATTCAAACATTTTGACCAAGTCCTCCCTCTCTCCTACAGAGTTTGGTCTCCACTTAGCTACCTCCCTTTCTTGAGCAAAAAAATAAAACTTTTTTTTTGTAGCATGTGGGATTCGAACACTCTCTCCCTCCATGCTTCCCTTGTGACGCCACCCACTAGGCCACCTCACTTTTTTTGTTAACAAAATACACCTAATTAAACCTAAGCCCTGCCTTTACTAGCTCAACCCACTAAAGTGCCCAAAAACCAATCTTTCACCAGGGCCTAGACTCGACCCCGAGCCTTCCCAGGACCCCCATTCACACCCAATTAACAAGCTTATCAAGCACAACACATGCAAGGGCGCAAAAATACCAGACCCCTATTGTTAGGATGTTATAGAACTGAAGAGTTTCGGGCTACTAGTGATGATGATGCTGAAAAGGCTGAGTTCTGGTTAGAAAATACTATTCGGGTATTCGATGAAATGTCTCTGACTCTGGAAGAATGCGTAAAATGTGTTGTATTATTACTCTGAGATGCAGCTTATCAATGGTGGAAAACTTTTATTTTTGTTGTTCCGAAAGAGCAAGTTACGTGGGATTTCTTTCAGATCGAGTTTCGAAAGAAATACATTAGTGATAGATTCATCGATCGAAATGAAAGGAATTTTTGGAACTAAAACGGGGCCGAATGACTGTTACTGAGTATGAACGAGAATTTGTGAGACTAAGTCAGTATGTCTGAGAATGTATATCATCTGAAGCAATAATATGCAAAAGGTTTGAAGACGGTCTTCATGAAGATATTCGCTTTTTAGTTGGGATTTTAGAAATAAAAGAGTTTGTTGTACACGTTGATCAAGCGTGTAAAGCTGAGGCACTCGGGAAAGATAAAAGAAAAGCTGAGTCTAAAGCTCGAGATATGAAAAAGAGATTTTTGAAGGAATCATTTCAGGCTGCTCCAAAGAGATTTAGAGATGATCAAAGTCGTTCAAGAGATAATATGGGACACTCGAATAGAAATCGAGGTAATGAGTTCCAAAACACCAGCAACTTCAGTGGCCAGTGTTGGTAATGTTCGATTTGAGAGACTTGAATGTAAACATTGTGGAAAAGGTATCCGGGAAGTTACAGATTAAATGACAGAGCTTGTTTCAGACGTGGATGACTTGATCATTTTATCCGTGATTGCCCTGAGTCTGTCGAGTCAGAGATTATTCAGAATTTGAGATCTAATTATGCACCTGTGATGGGAAGACCTTCGAAGAATGTAAGAAATGCCAGTGGTAGTCGAGAACTACGAGAGACACTGTTGCAAGATCTGAAGCTAGAGCGCCTGCCACAGCATATGCTATCCGAGCTCGTGAAGAAGCTTTATCTCCAGATGTTATAATGGGTACTTTTACTCTTTATGATACTTCTATGATTGCATTGATAGACCCTAGTTCTACGCATTTGTATATATGCATGAATTTAGTATTCAGTAAGACTTTACCTATAGAGTCTACTGAGTTTGCTACAAAAGTACCGAACCCCTTAGGTAAAAGTGTCCTTGTTGATAAAGTATGCAAGAACTGTTTGTTAATGTTTTGATATATCTGTTTCCCTGCTAATCTGATGCTTTTGCCATTTGAAGAGTTCAATATCATTCTGGGTATGGACTGGTTGTCTTTGCATGATGCTGTTGTGAACTGTAAAAGAAAGACTATTGATTTGAGATGTTTGAATAATAAAATTGTACGGGTTGAGTCTAATGATTTAAATGAATTGCCTGCTGTGATATCGGTATTAAAAGCTCAGAGATATGTGAAAAAGGGATATGATGCATATTTTGCTTATGTGATTGATTCGAAATGGTCTGAGAAGAAAATTGAATCAGTGCATATTGTCTGTGAGTTTTTTGATGTATTTCCTGAAGAGTTGTCGGGTTTACCTCTGATACGTGAAGTTCAATTTGGTATTGATTTGTTTCTTGGTACTATACCTATTTCGATAGCTCCATATAGGATGGCATCAACAGAGTTGAAAGAGTTAAAGTCACAGTTGTAAGAATTGACTGATAGAGGGTTTGCCACACCGAGTTTTTTACCTTGGGGTGCTCCTATTCTATTTGTGAAAAAGAAAGATGGCACGATGAGAATGTGCATCGATTATCGTCAGTTGAATAAGGTGACAATAAAGAATAAATATATGTTGCCCAGAATCGATAACTTATTTGATCAGTTAAAAGGGGCTACTGTATTTTCCAAGATTGATCTGAGATCAAGATGCTACCAGTTGAGAGTTAAAGATTCAGACATACCAAAAACTATTTTCAGAACAAGGTACGGGCATTATGAATTTTTAGTTATGCCATTTGGACTAACCAATGCTCCTGTTATTTTTATGGATCTAATGAACATAATTTTTAGACCGTACCTAGATCGATTTGTGGTGGTGTTCATAGATGACATATTGATTTATTCACGTGATGAAAATGAGCATGCTGAACATTTGAGAATTGTGTTGCAAACCTTGAGAGAAAGGCAATTGTATGCAAAATTTAGCAAATGTGAATTCTAGTTACACGAGGTTAGTTTTCTAGGACATATTATATCAGCTTCTAGAATTTGAGTTGATCTAAGAAAGATTTCTGCGATTCTGGATTGGAAACCTCTGAGGAACGTATCCGAAGCCCGTAGCTTTCTGGGTTTAGCTGGTTATTATGGTCAATTTGTAAAAGGATTTTCAATGATAGCTACTCTGTTGACTAGACTACTCCAAAAATATGTTAGATTTGAATGGTTTGATAAATGTCAGAAAAGTTTTGATCAGTTGAAAACTCTATTAACAGAAGCTCTAGTATTAGTACAACCAGAATCGGGTAAAGAATTCATTATATACAATGATGTTTCATTAAACGGTCTGCGATGTGTTTTGATGCAGGAAGGCAAAGTTGTAGCTTATGCCTTGAGACAATTGAAGCCTCGTGAAAAGAACTATTCGACACACGACCTTGAGCTAGCTGCGATTATGTTTGCACTAAAAATCTGACGCCATTATCTGTATGGTGAAAAATGTACGTGTTTTAAGATCATAAAATTTTGAAATACCTGATGACTAAGAAAGATTTAAACCTGCATCAAAGAAGATGGTTAGAGCTATTAAAAGATTATGAGCTTGTGATAGATTATCATCCGGGTAAAGCAAACGTTGTTGCTGATGCACTGAGTAGAAAATTATTGTTTGCACTACGTACTTTGAATACTCATTTAGATTTGTTTGATATTAGTTCTGTGATAGCCAAATTGAAAGCAAAATCGTTGTTCTTACAGCAAATATGTGATGCTCAGAAGGTTATAATGAATTGTTATCGAAAAAAGCTCAGTGTAATGCAAATTTTGAATCTAAATTTCGAGTTGTAGATGATTGTTTGAGATTCCAAGGTCATATCTGTGTTTTGAGAAATCGGGTGTTGATTCAGCTGATTTTGAGTGAAGCACATAATATTCGTCTAACTGTTCATCTGGGGAGTACAAAGATGTATCATGATTTGAAGTAATGCTATTGGTTGTCTGGTATGAAAAGAGATATTTCTGACTTTGTTTCGAAATGTTTAGTCTGTCTACAAGTCAAAGCTGAACATCAAGTTTCGTCTAGTTTGCTACAACCAATTCTAATTGCAGAGTAGAAATGGGATAGAGTAACAATAGACTTTGCTTTTAGATTGCCTTTGACTCCGAGAAAGAAAGATGCGATATGGGTCATAGTTGATCGATTAATAAAATCTACCCATTTTATTCTGGTAAGATTTGATTATTCACTTGATAGATTTGCTTAGCTTTATATTTATGAGATTGTGAGATTGCATGGTGTAACATCCTGATAATTAGGGGTTATGCATCTTACTTAATTGAATGAAGTTGCATGCTTAATTATTATTAAGTGTATATTTTTTTTTGGAAGTTATTTGAGCTTCATTAATTAAGAGCATGCTTAGTAAAACTTTTAATTCCTATTAATTAGAGAGAGCTAAGCAAGTTAGGCCTTAAGAATTAATGATAAGAGGATTTAGCATGAATTGAGTAATTGGCAAGGTGGTTAAGATGCATGGATGTGTGCTTGAGGAGTGAGGTTCGAATCTCCTAGCTAGCATAAGGGAGGATTTTATTTTTTTGTTTTCTTCCCTATAAGTGTCGGCCAAGAATGTTCTAGAGTGGATGAGTGTTCTCTTAATTTTGGCTATTTGATCAAGTGAAAAAGGAAGCTAAGAAACTTATGGTATGGAATCATAAGTTGATGATAAGATGAGGGGGACAAAAGGCATAAGTTTGAGCAATGTTTTGGGAGTGTGTTCATGGTCATTTGACCATGAACCTAGACAACATGAAGGGTTAAGGAGTGGTTTAATTGTGTAGCAAATTTTGGATATGATGGGGAAGAAACAAGGAGGAAAAAGGGGGATGATGTTGGCTAGGTTGACCGAAAATTTAATGTAGCCATTAGGGTGCTAGTTGGCCAATAATCCTAGCATAGTGTCCATCTTTTCTCCCTTCTCCAAAACCTTTCCCTAAACCGAAACTATCATTGGCATTTGGTACAAGTTTGCTTTGTTTTGGCATTGGTATTTTTGACCAAATAGGTTCCTTTTCCTCTCAAAATTTTATCTCTTTTTTGATGCCAAAATATTGTCACTTTTGAAGTCACTTCTTTTCTTCCTCTTTAGTGCCGAATTTAACTTTCACCAAAAGCCTTCTCTTTCATTTTCTTTTCCTTTCTTTTTCATTCTATTTTTCTTTTCTCTTACCCTCTCATAGCCGAAACCACAAAAGATCAAGCACCATTTTCTTGTTCATTTCTCCCTTTGGCCGAATGCATCTAAGCCCCAAAACCAATCTCCTTTCTCTTTGATCATTTCTCCTTTTCTTTTTCTTTTCATTTTAATCCTCTCTTTTCTTTCCCTCTTTGCCGAAACTACAAAGGATCAAGAACCATTTTTTTTCAATTTTTACCTCTTTGGCCGAATGTGCATAGGTCTCTAAACCTATCCCTTTTTCTTTTCTTTATCATCATCTTTTCTTTCCTCTCTCCTTTCTATCATTTCCATTATCTTTCTTCTTTCCCTCAAAACCGAAACCATCATATTGAAACCACCATTTCTCTTCTCTTTTTGTTAAGGCCGAATCATTTGAAAAGATTGTTCAAAGATCTTTGTTGAAGACAACCTTTAAGTGACCATTCGAAATCATCAAGGTAAGGTTATTAATTTAGATCATATCGATTTATTTAGATAGATTACTAATCGATCGTTATTTTAGGGACGATTTAAGATCAATAAGATAGGTAAGAAAAGAGCCGTACGGAGTGTTTGGAAGAGAGGAGGTATTCCTTTACCATCAAACTTCAAACGAAGGCCATATCGGCGGTTAGAGACTTTCCACCGGGTTGTGGACCCTCTACTAACGAGGATCGATTATTTGAAGTAGTGCGTACAACCGAACCACTTTACGTTGGTGGAATATCGGTGGTTTTGATCCATCTAGTGGAGAAAAACCACAAATAACTGTCGTTCGAGAATCCGAGGGTAAGGAATTAGATCTCTCGTCAATAATTACAATTTTATTAGCAATAGTTTATACTAACCAAGCGTGTTAATCAAATAGGTGTTGACGAGCGAGAGAGCATTGTTCTCACTATCACCGGTGTGTAACCTTACATTAAAATTTCCATAGATCTATATTTTTAAAAGTGATTTTATGACAATATGTTTGTTTGTGGATACCAATCATTGGTATACAAAATTCGAGAATGTTTACCCCAATATTAGTTTATTTTTGCTATATGTATAAATATGAAATGAAGTATGATTATATTATGTTTTGTGGGGTAAATAGCATGAAAATCGATTTGATATGTATGTGCATGGGCATATGGGTATTGTTGATAAAGGAGGAAGTATTCGGTGGTTTTACCACATTTCCGGTGACTTCGGTCACATATTTGACTCGGTGACTTGGTCACATATTTGACTCAGTGACTTGGTCACATATTTGACTCTGGTGACCTCGGTCACATATTTGAACTCCGGTGACTTGATCACATATGTGAATCTGGTGACTTGGTCCGTATTTGAAATTTGGACTTGATCGGTGACTTGGTCACATCTGTTTTAGTGGCTTTGCCACAATATTATAAGGGCGATGTGCATGTTGGCAAAGAATCGCCTTGATGGTGTGTAGCGGATGGAGGGTCGATTTAGTAATCCCCACGGTGTGTTGGTTGAATGCGGGTGGTGTGTAGCGAATGGATATTTAGGTGGTAGGGCTTGCATTTCATTTCATATACATAACCATGTAATATTGAATGTTTAGTATTTGATCTGCTATGAAATGGGCCTTTGGGCTAAATATGAGCTAAATGGGCCTTTGGGCTAAATATAAGCTAAATGGGCCTTTGGGCTAAATATGAGTTAAATGGGCCTATGGCCATATGTGAAATTTTGGACTTAAAGCATATGATAAAATGGACTTTTTAGTGTATGTGTTATACATTGAGTTTTGACTCACCCTTTTGTGGGATAAACTTTTGAGATAATTCATAGTGCATGGATCGAATTGACAAGGATTTCGAGGTGGCGATGCTCGTATCAAGTATTGTGGAGATTTCCCAACTTAAACTTAT
Source organism: Gossypium rotundifolium (assembly GCA_025506655.1). Classification (NCBI taxonomy): domain Eukaryota; kingdom Viridiplantae; phylum Streptophyta; class Magnoliopsida; order Malvales; family Malvaceae; genus Gossypium; species Gossypium rotundifolium. The sequence goes on along the minus strand of CP106722.1, from coordinate 103,357,415 downwards.
TAATTTAAATTTTATTACTTAGACTTTATTTTGGGTTTGCTATTTTTGTAATAAGGCCACTATAAACTACTTTTAGATTTTGTGTTTGGATTTATTTTAAATTACGCCATGAACAATTATCAATTAATAACTAAATGGTTTTCGATAAATAATTTAAAAGGTTTTTGTCATATATATATATATATATATATATATATATATATTTTAAGAAAATACAAATCTATTTTTCAACTAAGCCCAACTCGATCTTTAAGTTAATCCGTTTTACTTAAAATCATCAAGTTTTCTTGAACAAAACGATATTCAGCTAAAGGTTTACTCGAGGAACATACCAAATCCGGTTAGGCTTTTTGGGCCGGGTTTGGGGTGTTTCAGCTTGGTATTAGAGCCCAGTTTTAAACTCTCGACCTTGGGTTTTGAAGCCCACAACGTTTTCAAAAGTTGGCCCAAATGACTTTTTGAAAGTTTTCTTAAGTTAAATGATTTTTATAAGAGCATGGCACTCGAGTTCTCGGCCCAGATCCATCAGGTATGTATTTTATCGATATGTGATATGTATAATAGTTTAAACTTAAACTATACTTTAGAGACATGGACCTTAGGTGTTTGTGTGCTACTACGGAAAAACTACTGAATATCTATTTCATAAAACTTTCATTTAATAAGAAGTGAAAAGACTCTAATACATAAGACTTTTTCGTAAAAACAGATAAGACACGTAGTAGACATGAGTTCTAGGGGACGTGGTCGTCGTGGACATGGAAGAGGAAGGATGACTGTTTCAGAACCAGTTAGATCTGGTCAAGGTTCCGAGAATGATGCTCTACCACCGGCCGTTGGGGTGGAATTTCAAGAACAAAATGAAGGAGGTGACGCAGTATCACGAGTTTGTCTTTGCGAGTTTTAGAACGATAGTGAAGCTAGTTACGGAAATGGGTCTTGAAAGTCGATGGTGAGAGACTTAGATCGAATGGAGCCGAGGTTTTCGGAGGAGTATCTGGAGTAGCTCTAATGTAGCTGAATATTAGCTGGAGGCGGTCGAGAGGATCATGGACGATATAGGCGATGAAGAAGAAATTGAAAGGTGCTATTTCACTTCTCCGTGATGAAGCCTACCAGTGGTGGCTCACTATCAAGGAGAGTACCCCTGTGGATCATCTAGATTGGGGGTATTTTAAGATTAAATTCGAAGGAAAATATGTTGGAGCTAGCTACATCGACTCCCAGAGGAAGACATTTCTGAATTTGGTCCAAGGGAACAAGTCGATAGCTGAATATGAAGTAGAATTTTTGTGACTTAGCCGTTATGCCAGAGGGATAGTGGCTACGGAATATGAACGGTGTATCAGATTTGAAGATGGACTTAGAGATGAGCTAAGAGTGATGATTTCTCCACACCGTGAAAGAGATTTTGCAATCTTAGTGGAAAGGGCAAGAATTGCCGAAGAGGCTAAACGGACCGAGAGACAGAACCGGGACAAAGGCCAGAGCAAGAATAAGAGAAGCATTGGGTCCTCAGGGTCGTCCGGGAATTTTCAGAAGAAATCAAGAAATGAAGGACCGCGAGGTCAACAGACTGCTTCGGGAGGACAAAATCATACTTGTTCTCAATGTGGGAAAATGCACTCGGGAGAATGTTGGAAAAAGATTGGCGGATGTTTCAAGTGCGGTTCAAAGGATCACATGATCAAGGATTGCCCGATGAACTCAGAAAAGAATCGTCCGACAAGTCGAGGTGCTAATCGGTGTGATGACGGACAATGATCGATAAGGGCCGTGGTCCAAATGGAAGGGGTAATGGCTCTGGTAGAGGCCGTGGAGCTTCAGGCAGAGGCAGTGGTAGCTCTGAGGCGAGACAGCCAGGTCTGGTACATACTGATTAAATCGCGAGAAGACAAAGAATGCTTTTTGATGTTATCACGATGCGTTTACGATTTACAGGTTGCCCTTTATTGCTTTAATAGATATAGGGTCAACTCATTCCTATATCGCTAGTGAAGTATCTAGGACTTTGCATGTGACTTTTGAAACTGTACCTAGGAAGATGACTGTACTTAGTCCTTTAGGATAGACAGTAGAAATAGACAAACTTTTTAAAGAAGTGCCTTTAGAAGTTCAAGGGATACGCTTTACCGATCTAATGGAGTTGCCATTCGGAGAATTGACCTAATCTTAGGCATGGGCCTGCTTGTGAAGTACCGTGCAAATGTGGATTGTGCTGCTAAGAGAATGTCTTTAAGAACTTTTGATGACAAGGAAGTTGTAGTGATGGGCGAAAGACGGAACTACTTATCTAATGTAGTATCCGCTCTTAAGGCGGAAAAGATGGTTAGAAAGGGATGTGAAGCCTTCCTGATGTTAGTGAATGCTTTGGAGGCTAAGGAGACAACTGCTAATGAAGTTAGGACAGTGAAGGAATTTGTAGATGTTTTTTCGGAAGAACTTCCAGGTTTGCCTCCGAATCGTGAAGTAGAATTCGGGATAGATTTATTGCCTGGAACGGCGCCAGTTTCTATTGCTCCATATAGAATGGCACCGAAGGAGTTGGTTGAGCTTAAGGCTCAGATTCAGGAGTTACTTGATCGTGGATTCATTTGACCTAGTGTGTCTCCATGGGGCACAGGTCCTATTCGTGAAGAAGAAGGACGGATCGATGAGGATGTGTATAGACTACCGGCAGTTGAATAAGCTGACCATCAAGAACAAGTATCCTTTGCCAAGGATCGATGACTTGTTCGATCAGCTTAAGGGAGCTGCGGTATTCTCAAAGATTGATCTAAGGTCGGGGTATCATCAGCTCAAAGTGAAAGAAGCGGATATCCATAAGACGGCTTTCCGAACTAGATATGGGCATTATGAATTTACGGTAATGCCATTCGGATTGATGAATGCCCAATTGCGTTCATGGATATGATGAACCGAATTTTCCAGCCCTACTTGGATCAGTTCATCGTGGTATTCATAAACGACATCTTGGTGTATTCTAAGTCTGAGGTAGAACATGATGAGCATCTTGGATTGTGTTACGAGTTTTAAGGAGAAGAAGCGTCGCCAAATTCGATGAAGTGTGAATTTTGGTGAAAGAAGTTGCATTTTAGGTCATGTGGTATATGCGGAAGGATTAGGGTGGATCCTCGGAAGATTGAGGTCAGTACTAGATTGAAACCACCTAAGTCCGTGAATCGAGGTTCGCATTTCTTGGGTTTAGCCGGATACTACGAAGATTCGTCAAGGATTTTTATCGATAGTTGCACCTTTAACGAAATTGTTGAGAAAGGAAGTACCTTCGTGTGGGTCATTAGCGACAAGAGAGTTTTGAGAAGCTCAAGAAAGTTTTGATGAAGCTCGATTTTGATCCACTGAGGCGGGAAAGATTTAAATGCGTGTATTGTGATGCTTCTCACCGGATTAGGATGTGTCCTGATGCAAGGCGGAAAGGTAGTTGCATATGCGTCTCGACAGTTGAGACCGCACGAGGTTAATTACCCGACGTATGACTTGGAGTTAGCAGCTGTAGTTTTTGCTCTTAAGGTTTGGAGACATTACTTATACGGGGAGAAGTCAGTGATATATACGGACCACAAAAGTCTGAAATATCTACTGACTCAGAAAGAACTGAATTTGAGGCAGCGAAGGTGGATAGAGTTATTGAAAGACTACGACTGTTCCATCGAGTACCACTTGGGCAAGGCGAACGTGGTGGCAGACGCTCTAAGTCGAAAAGTGGTGTCAGATTTGAGGGCGATGTCTGCACACCTTAGTATTTACGATGATGGAAGCTTATTGGCAGAACTTCAGGTTAAGCTGACATGGTTGAACTTCAGGTTAAGCTGACATGGTTAAGTCAAGTGAAAGAGAGGCAGTTAGTAGATGAAGATCTGAGTGAAAAGCTTCGTGAGGTACAGTGGGGAAATTGGAAGATTTTGGTATTACTTGATGGCGGGTATTGTGCTTCAAAGGTAAAGTATGTATGCCAAAGGATCGGAGTTGAGGCAAAAGATACTTGAGAATCGCATGGTAGCCCCTATGCTATGCATCCCGGAGGAAATAAATTATCTGAGATTTACGAGATCAATTTTGGTGGCCGGACTTAGCGAGAAGTTACGGAGTTTGTAGGAAAGTGCTTGGCGTGTCGACAAGTCAAAATTTGAACATCAAGTACCATCGGGATTGCTTGGTAGATAAAGATTCCACAATGGAAGTGGGAGAGAATCACCATGGACTTTGTTAGCGGGCTTCCTCTTGCGCCCACTAAGAAAGGCTCTGTATGGGTGATAGTGGACCGATTGACAAAATCTGCACATTTTATCCTAGTTCGGGTTGATTACTCTTTGCAGAAATTGGCGAAGTTATATGTGGCTGAGATTGTGAGATTGCATGGAGTGCCGTTGTCGATAATTTCGAACAAAGATCCGAGATTTACGTCGCAATTTTGGAAAGCATTGCATCAGGCTTTGGGCACCAGATTGGACTTGATCGGCATTTCATCCTCGGTCGACGGTCGATCGAAAGAGTAATCAAATCTTAGAAGATATGTTAAGGGATGTGTGATGATTTCAAGGGAAGTTGGGAGGAATTCTTACTGTTGGCGAATTTATGTACAACAACAGCTTCCAATCCATATCTGGATGGCACCGTATGAAGCACTATATGGACGGAAGTGTCATACTCCTACGTGTTGGACAGAATTAGGGGAACGTCAGATTTTGGGTCCAGAGTTAGTGGCTGAATCCGAAGAAAAGGTTAAGATAATCTGGGCTCGGTTAAAGGAAGCATCTGACAGACAAAAATCGTACGCAGATCTAAAGTGGAAAGAAATAGAGTTTGCTGTGGGGGATCAAGTTTTCCTAAAGGTTTCACCTTGGAAAAAGGTGATGAGATTTGGACGCAAAGGGAAGCTAAGTCCCAGGTTCATTGGACCTTATCGAATTGTGAAGCGAGTCGGATCTGTGGCATATCAGTTAGATTTGCCTTCGGAATTGAAGCAAATGCATGATGTGTTCCATGTTTCAATGTTACGCCGTTCTTACGATCCATCTCATGTAGTGCCGATTGAGGAGGTGGAATTAAGATCGGACTTATCATATGAAGAGGAGCCAATACAAATTCGAACGAGATGTAAAGGTTTTACGGAGAAAGTCGGTTCCTCTCGTCAAGGTATTATGGCGTAATCATGGATCGGAAGAAGCTTCGGGGAACAGGAGGAAGCGATCGACGACAAATACCCTCACTTATTCTAGCCAGGTAATTTCGAGGACGAAATTATTTTAAGGGGGTAGAACTGTAACATCCTGGTAATTAGGGGTTATGCATCTTACTTAATTGAATGAAGTTGCATGCTTAATTATTATTAAGTGTATATTTTTTTGGAAGTTATTTGAGCTTCATTAATTAGGAGCATGCTTAGTAAAACTTTTAATTCCTATTAATTAGAGAGAGCTAAGCAAGTTAGGCCTTAAGAATTAATGATAAGAGGATTTAGCATGAATTGAGTAATTGGCAAGGTGGTTAAGATGCATAGATGTGTGCTTGAGGAGTGAGGTTCGAATCTCCTAGCTAGCATAAGGGAGGATTTTATTTTTTTGTTTTCTTCCCTATAAGTGTCGGCCAAGAATGTTCTAGAGTGGATGAGTGTTCTCTTAATTTTGGCTATTTGATCAAGTGAAAAGGAAGCTAAGAAACTTATGGTATGGAATCATAAGTTGATGATAAGATGAGGGGACAAAAGGCATAAGTTTGGGCAATGTTTTGGGAGTGTGTTCATGGTCATTTGACCATGAACCTAGACAACATGAAGGGTTAAGGAGTGGTTTAATTGTGTAGCAAATTTTGGATATGATGGGGAAGAAACAAGGAGGAAAAGGGGATGATGTTGGCTAGGTTAACCAGAAAATTTAATGTAGCCATTAGGGTGCTAGTTGGCCAATAATCCTAGCATAGTGTCCATCTTTTCTCCTTCTCCAAAACCTTTCCCTAAACCGAAACTATCATTGGCATTTGGTACAAGTTTGCTTTGTTTTGGCATTGGTATTTTTGACCAAATAGGTACCTTTTCCTCTCAAAATTTTATCTCTCCTTTGATGCCAAAATATTGTCACTTTTGAAGTCACTTCTTTTCTTCCTCTTTAGTGCCGAATTTAACTTTCACCAAAAGCCTTCTCTTTCATTTTCTTTTTCTTTCTTTTTCATTCTATTTTTCTTTTCTCTTCCCTTCTCATAGCCGAAACCACAAAAGATCAAGCACCATTTTCTTGTTCATTTCTCCCTTTGGTAGAATGCATCTAAGCCCCAAAACCAATCTCCTTTCTCTTTGATCATTTCTCCTTTTCTTTTCTTTTCATTTTAATCCTCTCTTTTTTTCCCTCTTTTCAAAACTACAAAGGATCAAGAACCATTTTTCTTCAATTTTACCTCTTTGGTAGAATGTGCATAGGTCTCTAAACCTATCCCTTTTCTTTTCTTTATCATCATCTTTTCTTTCCTCTCTCCTTTCTATCATTTCCATTATCTTTCTTCTTTCCCTCAAAACCGAAACCATCATATTGAAACCACCATTTCTCTTCTCTTTTGTTAAGGCGAATCATTTGAAAAGATTGTTCAAAGATCTTTGTTGAAGACAACCTTTAAGTGACCATTCAAATCATCAAGGTAAGGTTATTAATTTAGATCATATCGATTTATTTAGATAGATTACTAATCGATCGTTATTTTAGGGACGATTTAAGATCAACAAGATAGGTAAGAAAAGAGTCATGCGGAGTGTTTGGAAGAGAGGAGGTATTCCTTTACCATCAAACTTCAAACGAAGGCGATTTCGTGATGTTAGAGACTTTCCACGGGTTGTGGACCCTCGCTAACGAGGATCGCTTATTTGAAGTAGTGCGTATAACCGAACCACTTTACGTTGGTGGAATATCGGCGGGTTTTGATCCATCTAGTGGAGAAAAACCACAAATAACTGTTGTTCGAGAATCCGAGGGTAAGGAATTAGATCTCTCATCAATAACTAAAATTTTATCAGTAATAGTTTATACTAACCAAGCGTGTTAATCAAATAGGTGTTGACGAGCGTGAGAGCATTGTTCTCACTGTCACTAGGTGTGTAACCTTACATTAAAATTTCCATAGATCTATATTTTTAAAAAGTGATTTTTATGACAATATGTTTGTTTGTGGATACCAATCATTGGTATACAAAATTCAAGTATGTTTACCCCAATATTCTGTTTATTTTTGCTATATGTATAAATATGAAATGAAGTATGATTATACTATTTTTTGTGGGGTAAATAGCACGAAAATCTGATTTGATATGTATGTGCATGGGCATATGGGTATTGTTGATAAAGGAGGAAGTATTCTGGTGGTTTTACCACATTTCCGGTGACTTCGGTCACATATTTGACTCCGGTGACTTCGGTCACATATTTGACTCCGGTGACTTCGGTCACATATTTGACTCTGGTGACCTCGGTCACGTATTTGAACTCCGGTGACTTGGTCACATATGTGAATCTGGTGACTTGGTCACGTATTTGAAATTTGGACTTGATCGTGACTTGGTCACATTCTGCTTTTGGTGGCTTTGCCACAATATTATAAGGCGATGTGCATGTTGATCCGCAAGAATCGCCTTCGATGGTGTGTAGCGGATGGAGGGTCGATTTAGTAATCCCACTTGTGTTGGTTGGTACAGGCGGTGCGTGGCGGATGGATATTTAGGTGGTAGGGCTTGCATTTCATTTCATATACATAACTATGTAATATTGAATGTTTAGTATTTGATCTGCTATGAAATGGGCCTTTGGGCTAAATATGAGCTAAATGGGCCTTTGGGCTAAATATAAGCTAAATGGGCCTTTGGGCTAAATATGAGTTAAATGGGCCTATGGCCATATGTGAAATTTTGGACTTAAAGCATATGATAAAATGGACTTTTTAGTGTATGTGTTATACATTGAGTTTTGACTCACCCTTTTGTGGGATAAACTTTTCAGATAATTCATAGTGCGATGGATCGAGTCGGCAAGGATTTCAAGGTGGCGATTGCTTTCAGTATCAAGTATTGTGGAGATTTCCCAACTTAAACTTATTAATTTAAATTTTATTACTTAGACTTTATTTTGGGTTTGCTATTTTTGTAATAAGGCCACTATAAACTACTTTTAGATTTTGTGTTTGGATTTATTTTAAATTCGCCATGAACAATTATCAATTAAATAACTAAATGGTTTTCGATAAATAATTTAAAAGGTTTTGTCAAGAATATATATATATATATATATATGTGTTTTAAGAAAATACAAATCTATTTTTCAACTAAGCCCAACTCGATCTTTAAGTTAATCCGTTTTACTTAAAATCATCAAGTTTTCTTGAACAAAAGGATATTTCGCTAAAGTTTTACTCGAGGAACATACCAAATCCGATTAGGCTTTTTGGGCCGGGTTTGGGGTGTTTCACATGGGGTACCACTGTCCATTGTATTAGATAGAGATCCAAGATTTACATCACGATTCTAGAAGAAATTACAAGAAGCTTTAGGCACGAAATTGCATTTCAGTACAGCTTTTCATTCGCAAACAGATGGTCAATCTGAGCGGATCATTCAGATTCTTGAGGATATGTTATGATGTTGCATTCTTGAATTTGATGGTACGTGGGAACAGTACCTTCCATTGATTGAATTTGCGTACAATAATAGTTTTCAGTCAAGCATCAAAATGGCACCATATGAAGCTTTGTAAAATTCGTAAATGTCATACACCTCTGTATTGGACTGAACTCTACACTGGTCGATTTGATAAAAGATTCAGAATAGAAAGTGAAAATGATCCGAGATTGTTTGAAAGTAGCATCTGATCGTCAGAAGTCTTATGCGGGCTTGAAACGAAAAGATATAGAATTTGAGATCGGCGACAAAGTATTTCTAAAAAAGTCTCCGTGGAAGAATGAACTTCGATTCGGACGTAAAGGCAAGTTGAGTCTGAGATTCATTGGGCTGTATAAAATTATTGAACGTATTGGGCCTGTTGTATATAGATTAAGGTTGCCCTCTGAGTTATAAAAGATACATAATGTATTCCATGTCTCAATGCTCTATAGATATCGATCCAATCTGTCACATGTGATTGCTCCATCTAAAATTGAAATCTGATCTGATAAGACATATGAAGAGGAATCGATTCGCATCTTAATTTCGTGAAGTGAAAGAGTTGAGAAATAAGAAAATCCCGTTAGTGAAAGTACTGTGGAATCGTTACGGAATAGAAGAGGCTATGTGGGAGCCAGAAGATTCAATGAGACAGCAATATCTGAACCTATTTGACGGTAAGATTTTCAGGGACGAAAATCCCTAAGGGGGAGAATTGTAATAGTCTGGTTTATACCCTAGTCAGAATAGTGGTTTCGGGACCACAAATCTGAGTCTGTATGAAACTTTATTATTATTTTCCGTGTCATTGATAAGTGATTAAGTATGTGGTAAAGTTTCGTAAGCTAATTTGTCTGTTTATGTGTTTAATTTGATTAAAGGATTGAATTGCATTGAAATGCAAATTTGCATGTTTTATGATAAGATGCCTATTTGTTATGTCTTTATAAGTGTGAGGACTTATGTGGTAATTAAGCCATTATCATGGTTAGTGGACGGCTAAGGGCATAAATGACCTTGTAATTTTATGTTATATATATATGTATGAAGGTTATTTTGGTAAATGAGTTATTAGCATATTATTAATGAAACAAAAATATGAAAGTGTTCATCTTTTATTTCTCTTCATTTGATCAAAACTAGCAAAGAAAGAAAAGAGAAAACTAGTTAGGGTATTCGACAATTGAATTGCATGATTAAGGTATGTTTTGGCTTTAGATTTTGATGATTTTTATGTTTTTGAGATTGTTGCTTAGTCTACTATTAAGCCCATGTCTCAATTTTATAAATTGATAATGTTCATGAGATGTGCCATTGATGAAATGGTGAGCTTTGTGATGAGCTTATTTGTTAAATGAAAGATATGTATTTGATGAACATGCTTTGTTCTTGAAATTTTGATGAATTTAGCTAATTAAGGCTAAATTAAGAAAATAGAAATTTAAAGGACTAAATTGCAAATTTGATGAAAAAAGTGGACTTGTATGAGACGCATGAACATTCGGCTAAGCATGGTTAAATGATGATTTTGTGAATTTGATGTTTTGAGAAAAATGGATTAAATTGATAAATTGTGCAAATGTGAGGGTTAAGTCAGAAATAGACCTAAATGTGTGTCCTTGGATTGAATTGAATGAGTTAGTGAATAAAAGGGTTAATTCTGAATATGTATAGATCAAGAATCGAGGAAAATGGACTTAGATCGTGGGAAAGCAAAATCTACTGAGTAGTCTTTTCCATTTCCGTTAAATCGAATTCGAGGTAAGTCATTATGCAAATAAATGTATTTGTATTGAATTGTGCATATTCATATGACTATTGATAATAGTGAATGCTTACGAGATGCTATGTATATGAATTCTGAGATAAGAAAGATATAGTGATAATGTCCGAGAAGTCCCGTACAAACCTAGGAATAGATATGATTAGTTATGTCATGACATAGCTATCTGTTCTGTTTTATCATGTAAGACCACGTCTGGGATGTTGGTGTTGATTTGAGATTTTGTGTAAGACTACGTCCAGAACGTTGGCATCGATATGAGATTTACGTGCAAGACGATGTCTGGGACATCAGCATCATATTGATTCATGTAAGACCCTGTCTGAGACAGTAGCATCAATATCTGAGTACATGTAAGACCTTGTGTAACACCCTAAACCCGGCCTAGAAGTTAGGCCCGAATCTGGCGTGTCACATTGGGGTGCTTTTTGAGAAACATGGTTCCATTTGAAAACCTTTCTTGATATTAAAAACTAAAGTCCCAGTTTGCGTTTGTTTATTATTAATCGACATTTATTAAAAAGTTATTACCTAAAAAACTTTGTTTGCTGCGAAATCTTAATTAAAATGACTGACTTATGAAAACGTGATGTTTACGACCTATTCGCGAAAGCATAGTATTTTGAAAGCAGATATTGTTTTGGAAAACTGTGATACAAAGTTTAGTAGATTTAAGACAAAATAAACTAAAAATCCAAAACTAAAACCAGAATTTAAGAGAGGCCTTATTACAAAATATTAACCCAAGTTAAAAATAAGTAAAATACAAGAGTCCAACACCGCTCAGTAGTGTGGCCACCTCCGAGTCCTCCAAAGACGTCGAACCGCCATCGAGGATTACGAAAAATAATTAAAAGAGGGTTTGAGTTTACGAAAACTCAGGTGTATAACCCTCATCAATAAGAACATGAATCACAATAGTTTGGGCCAAGCCCATTTCAATGTGATGGCAATTGGGCCTTAGCGCATAAAAGCCTCAGTTGGGCCTTAACCCATAAATGTCACAAATCATATTTATCTGGGCCAGAGATCATCTCCAATAAAACCACATATGCAATGCATTAATGCCCATACCAACCCTGCACTCCGTCTCCTATCCAACTCTGCCCTCCTGTGGGGATTTAATCGACCCACCCATCCCTACACTCCTTATGTAGCACCGGTTGTGGCACTAACTTATCAGTACAGCATAGCTGCTCGGTGGCTAAAAGCCTTCGGTGGATCCACAGTAGTCAAGCGACCATGCGATCCTATCTGCACTTCCCCTTTCGAATAATCCCATCCCCATGCAACATAGTAACACATGAATGCAACATACAATAATAATCATACGATAGCAATCATAAATTACATACAAGAATAATCATATAACATGTAGGGGCATTTCCGTCATTTTTTCCCTCCAGGGGCATATCGATCATTTTACCCATCGAGGGTATTTCTGTATTTTACCAACCAACGATATTTTCGTAATTTACCTACCAAGGGTATTTTCATAATTTACCTACCAAGGGTATTTTCGTAATTTACCCATCAAGGGTATTTCGGTAATTTATCAACCCAGGGATATTTTGGTAATTTTGTAAACTAGGGGTATTCTAGTATTTTCACAAATTACGGTATTTCGGTAATTTTACAAACTAGGGGTATTTTGGTAATTTTACAATCCAAGGGCATTTCGATAATTTTGTAAGCTAGGGGTATTTTGGTAATTTTGTAATTCGAGGGTATTTCGATAATTTTGCAAATCGAGGGTATTTTGGTAATTTTTCAAATCGGGCGTATTTTGGTAATATCATAAATCAGGGGTATTTCGATAATTTTGCCAATCGGGGGTATTTCGATAATTTCACAAATTAGGGGTATTTCAGTAATTTTAGAAATCAGAGGTATTTCAGTAATTTTACAAATAGGGGGTATTTTAGTCCCTTTCAGGTTTTAGCTATGAACTTTGGCCCAACAACAAGTCTTCGCGGCTAAAGTGAACAGACACTACGCACCAGGTAGGATTCCAGAAAAGAAGAGGTGGGCCACTAGGGCCGCTTAAGTACCAAGCTCTCACTAGATCCAATCCTAGACATACGTACGCCCATTGCCACACTCCAACCCTGAAACTTGTTCACAGACATGTTTAATTAGAATTAAGTCTTATGGAATTTACGAGTTGTTCAAACTAGACCTAAGGTCCATAAACCCTAACATACATGCCTACGTCCCCATAAGCCCAAATCACTCCCTTACGGCCCATTAGGCCCAAATCTCATCATATGGCCTATTAGGCCCAAAACAAATCCAATTCATGTACCATGCATGACTAATTCAATTCGTATAACCAACCAAAACCATTTCATCAAACTTAGCCTCAGGGCCCACCGGGCCCATTTAGCCACTTTCGACTTTTTGGCATTATCGATATCGTGTTGTAGTGTTTGTACACACCTGGAAACCACGCGCGCTGCAAACCCCTTAGTCACGAACCTACAATCGACATCACCTAAGGATTAATCATAACTTAATATACACTTATCGAAAACCGAAACCTCTTCCTTCGCTACTATTGGCGATTATCCTCTAGGTCTGCACCCAAACGCCCACCAAGGTATATTAACTCTCATCATAGAATGCTCTATATATAGCTAGCTTCTCACCTTCCTTCGTTGTATCTTACCGATGTGGGATCCCTCCGTTGGCAGAGTTTAAATCCAACTCAAACTCTTCTCGTCCAATCCGTAAAATAAATACTCCCTTGTTTGTCATGAGATTCGAACCCAAACTCCCTTGCACCCTTAATGAAGCCTTGCCACTAGACCACTCACTTTCTTATGTCTAAAATCATGCGCCACTAAATATAACCCTACGGCAAAATTCTAGAGTCCATTTAAAAAGAAATCCCAAAATACAAGAGCCAAGACTTGAACCTTGGACCTCCTTCCTTCCTTGTGGCGTCATCCCCCTTGTCCCCTAAGTGGCGTCACTTTGCCACTACACCACACACTCCACTTATGTCATTTTGTCCACATTTTATTCTTAAAGCCTACCTACTAACTCCCAGGGTTTTATTCACCTAAAACCAAAATTTTCCTAAAGCCAAAGTTTGAACCCAGGACTTCATAGAAACCCAAGTTTGAACCCGGGACTTCATAGAAACCCTCTAACCTTCCAAAATCACTGACCTAGTAAGCCCAACTAGCACTAAAACTGTTCTCTTGTTCTCAAAAATTTTAAATGCTACTACCCCCAAGGTCCATTGGGCCCAATCCTACTAGGCCCAATTTCAAGATGTTACAAATCTACCCTCCTTAAAGAAATTTCGTCCTCGAAATTTCCAACTATCTCATAGCCGTACAATATCAGATATACCACTACGCTTCTGCTGCGCACTCTAGTCCTAATTATCTGAATTACAAACTTTATGAATTTAGCTCATAGTTCCAATAATTAAACAAATGTTTTATGGAAGTAGTAGTTAAGAGTTGTTTTCGAAATTGCCAGCTCACTATAGTTTTTAGTCTCCTACGGGCCTCAGTATAGTCTATCATCTAAAGTAAGCACAGTATCTACCTAGAAGCGATGAATAGCTTTAAAACAGATAAGAGAACTTACTTGGCCCGACGCTAGAGACTCGGTGTGCCACACAAAAACCTTTCAAAACTACTTCAAAAATCATTTGTAAATATCTTTAAAATAAACACTAAAGCCCATCTCACAGCTCGAGTTTTGCAACCTAGGCTCTAATACCACTAAATGTAACACCCCAAACCGGGCCTAAAAGTTAGGCCCGAATCTGGCATGTCACATTGGGGTGCTTTTCGAGAAACCATGGTTCCATTTGAAAACCTTTCTTGATATTAAAAACTAAAGTCCCAGTTTGCGTTTGTTTATTATTAATTGACATTTATTAAAAAGTTATTACCTAAAAAACTTTGTTTGTTGTGGAAACTTAATTAAAATGACTGACTTATGAAAACGCGATGTTTATGACCTATTCGCGAGAGCGTAGTATTTTGAAAGCAGATATTATTTTGGAAAACTATGATACAAAGTTTAGCAGATTTAAGCCAAAATAAACTAAAAATCCAAAACTAAAACCAGAATTTAAGAGAGGCCTTATTACAAAATATTAACCCAAGTTAAAAATAAGTAAAATACTAGAGTCCAAAACTCCTCGTACTGTGGCCACCTCCGAGTCCTCCAGTATGTCGAACCGCTTATTGAGGATTACCTGAAAAAATATTAAAAAGAGGGTGTGAGTTTACGAAAACTCAGTGTGAATAACCCTCATCAATAAGAACATGAATCACAGCAGTTTAGTAGAAGCCCATTTCGATGAATGGTGGAAATTGGGCCTTAGCGCATAAAAGCCTCAGTTGGGCCTTAACCCATAAATGTCACAAATCATATTTATCTGGGCCTGAGACCATCTCCAATAAAACCACATATGCAATGCATTAATGCCCATACCAACCACACTCAAGTCTCCTATCCAACCCAAGCACTCACATGGGATTTAATCGACCCACCCATCCCTACACTCCTTATGTAGCACCGGTTGCGGCACTAACTTATCGGTGCAGCATAACTACTTGGTGGCTAAAAGCCTTCAGTGGATCCACAGTCGTCAAGCGACCATGCAATCTTATCTGCACTTCCCCTTTCGAATAATCCCATCCCCATGCAACATAATAACACATGAATGCAACATACAATAATAATCATATGATGACAATCCTAAATCACATACAAGAATAATCATATAACATGTAGGGGCGTTTTCGTCATTTTTGGCCTCCAGGGGCATATCGATCATTTTACCCATCGAGGGTATTTCTGTAATTTACCAACCAAGGGTATTTTCGTAATTTACCTACTAAGGGTATTTTCGTAATTTACCTACCAAGGGTATTTTCGTAATTTACCTGCCAAAGGTATTTTCGCAATTTACCCATCAAGGGTATTTCGGTAATTTCGTAACCCAAGGGTATTTCGGTAATTTTGCAAACCAGGGGTATTCTAGTAATTTCACAAATTAGGGTAATTCGGTAATTTTACAAACTAGGGGTATTTTGGTAATTTTACAACCCAAGGGCATTTTAGTAATTTTGTAAGCTAGTGGTATTTTGGTAATTTTGTAATCCGAGGGTATTTCGATAGTTTTACAAATCGGGGGTATTTTGGTAATTTTGCAAATCGAGGGTATTTTGGTAATATCACAAATTGGGAGTATTTCGATAATTTTACAAACCGGGGGTATTTCGATAATTTTACAAATTAGGTGTATTTCAGTAATTTTAGAAATCGGGGGCAATTCGGTAATTTTACAAATTGGAGGTATTTCAGTCCCTTTTGGGTTTTAGCTATGAACTTTGGCTCATCAACAAGTCTTCGTGGCTAAAGTGAACAGATACTACGCACCAGGTAGGATTCCAGAAAAGAGGAGGTGGGCCACTAAGACCGCTTAAGTACCAAGCTCTCCCTAGATCCAATCCTAGACATGCGTACGCCCATTGCCACACTCCAACCCTGCAACTTGTTCACAGACATGTTTAATTAGAATTAAGTCTTATGGAATTCACGAGTTGTTCAAACTAGACCTAAGGTCCATAAACCCTAACATACATGCCTACGTCCCCATAAGCCCAAATCACTCCCTTGCGACCCATTAGGCCCAAATCTCATCATATGGCCTATTAGGCCCAAAACAAATCCAATTCATGTATCATGCATGACTAATTCAATTCGTATAACCAACCAAAACCATTTCATCAAACTTAGCCTCAGGGCCCACCGGGCCCATTTAGCCACTTTCGACTTTTTGGCTTTTCGGCATTGTCGATATCGTGTGTGTAGTGTTTGTACACACCTGGTAACCACGCACGCTGCAAACCCCTTAGTCACGAACCTATAATTGATATCACCTAACGATTAATCATAACTTAATATACACTTATCGAAAACTGAAACCTCACCGTAACCTTACCTGTACCTCACGTTCTAGTAGCCCTTCCTTCGCTACTATTGGCGATTATCCTCTAGGTCTACACCCAAATGCCCACCAAGGTATATTTACTCTCCTCATAGAATGCTCTATATATAGCCAGCTTCTCACCTTCCTTCTTTGTATCTTACCGATGTGGGATCCCTCCGTTAGCAGAGTTTAAATCCAACTCAAACTCTTCTCGTCCAATCCGCAAAATAAATACTCCCTTACATATCTAGATATGAATATGATATGATCTTCTGAGGACCTTAAATCTTATAATAAAATTGAATATACCCGTGCCAGACACATACACCTAAATCCAAGTAACATAGGTCGAGAGTCTTACCAATGTTAACCCCATGTTCTTTGCTTTTCATTGGCAATCGTGTTTAACTCAATCAAGGCTCGGATTACGCATTGAAAAAATAAGGCACTTCAAGCATTTACGGAGTACATATACAAGAAAACTTTATGTTAAAAAGGCAACTAGAAGTACGTACAAATTGATTAAGGGTTGGATGAACCCAAGCTCCCTTGCACCCTTAATAACGCCTTTCCACTAGACCACTCACTTTCTTATGTCTAAAATCATGCGCCACTAAATATAACCCTATGGCAAAATTCTATAGTCCATTTAAAAAAAAAATCTCAAAATGCAAGAGCCAAGACTTGAACCTTGGACCTCCTTCCTTCCTTGTGGCGTCATCCACCTTGTCCCTTAAGTGGCGTCACTTTGCCACTACACCACACACTCCACTTGTGTAATTTTTTCCACATTTTATTCTTAAAGCCTACCTACTAACTCCCAGGGTTTTATTCACCTAAAACCAAAATTTTCCTAAAGCCAAAGTTTGAACCCAGGACTTCATAGAAACCCTCAAACCTCCAAAATCACTCACTAATAGGTCCAACTAGCACTAAAACCGTTCTCTTATTCTCAAAAATTTTAAATGTTACTACTCCCAAGGCCCATTGGGCCCAATCCTACTAGGCCCAGTTCCAGGATGTTACACCTCGTCTGGGATGTTGGCATTGTATGACTATTCCGAGCTTTCTGAGTATCCTATTAGGTTCCTAACGGTTCAACGGGCAAGACTGTGATACGAATGGTAATGTGAATTATAAATCCGTTTCAGGTACATTGATTATACACTGAGTGTGTATACAAGGTAAGTATCTATGTGATCTTACTATGATGACTATGTATGATAGAGTAGTAACATGATATGTAAAAGTATGCATGAAAGAGCTATGGATTTATAAGATTATTGAATGGATGAAAGTGGTAAATATGGCCAAGTATATGAACTGAAGCATATATGTGATAAATTGCTATGTAAATGAAATGTGCCAATGTTCTTATATGCCTATGTGCCTTTCATGTTAAGTTTATTTGTATTTTGACTTACTAAGCTTTTGAAAGCTTACTCTGTGTGTGTGTGCTTTGTTTTATAGATCGTCAAAGATACTGAATGTAACACCCCTTACTCGTAATCCCTACCAGAATCGGGCACGAGGCATTACCGAACAATTTACCTAATCGCCACTTAGGCTTAACGTGACTACTCTCCTCGAATCGCTTCAACTACTTCACACTCAACCTATGAGATCTCAATCGTACCTACGAGAACTATTGGCACCATATCGGATGTTTTACGGTCCATAAAATTTCTTTTCATCTAAACAGGGAGTACACGCCCGTGCTAGATGACACACACGCCCGTGTGTAGTCACACACGCCCATGTGCTCACACCGTGCCCAAAAAGCCAATATTCTGCCAAAACCCACATGGCTAGGGCACGTCCATGTACCCTTACAGCATGCCCGTGTCTTTCGCCCGTGGGAGTTATGCACCCGTGGCCCAAGACCGTGTGCCACACCTTGATATACTGACTTATTCAACATGGCCAGGGCACTTGCCCATGTTCTAACCGTGTCTCACCCACGGTCCACACAAGCAGCCGTGGATTTTGCCCGTGGTCTATCCTGATTTAAAACACTAAGGTGTAGGGTTTGCACAGTCTAGACACACGCTCGTGTATCCAATCGCGTGGGCACTTAGAGGCTATCTTCCAAGCCCTTTTGCCACTCTCACTTATATACATACATACATACATACATATACACATACATACATACAATCATCATCACATAACTCCATATTGCATCAATTTAACTCTTAAATTATAGACACTTAATCATAAGAGAAATAAAGTCTTTATCCCATACACTAGGAAGAACTACTTTCAATACAATTACAACGACTTCAGCCATCATCTATGGCTATACACAACCAAAACTCTAAGTTCTTTTAGGCCAACACAATTTGGCTACATCAATTAGAACTTAGTCAATTCTAAAAGAATCCCAATGCATGCCATGGCTCATAAGGACTTGGAACACCATACTAAGCATTTATTCGATAGTGTGAAAACACCTCCTGTGGCCTCCAACTCGAGCTAGCCAAAATAACCTATAAGAGATGGGAAAAGAAAAGGAGTAAGCAATAATGCTTAGTAAGTTCGTCTGCATACAACTGATAAACACTGACATTCATTGAATATACATGATTTCAAGTTATTATGATGAGTTTTTCTCATGAACTCATGGTTACTTACTCAATCATCCTTAAAGCTTACTCATTCTATCCTTTACCGTATTCTTACCATGCCACAAGCCAAATGCTCGTTTAAGTAGCATACATTCCTGCACTGATCGTCACAAGATCATATAAAACAACACGTCAAGCATTTTCAATAAGCCACTCATATTACTAATCTCCTAGTGGTTACGCACTTAGCCCACCACTGAATCTCTTATAGGGTGATATCGCACATAGCCCACCAATCAATTATACTTAGGGTGATTTCGC
Source organism: Gossypium rotundifolium (assembly GCA_025506655.1). NCBI lineage: Eukaryota > Viridiplantae > Streptophyta > Magnoliopsida > Malvales > Malvaceae > Gossypium > Gossypium rotundifolium. Next base: position 103,338,126 of record CP106722.1, on the reverse strand, counting down.
ACTTAGCTCACCAATCATTTATAAGTGATGGTATCGCACACAACCCATCGATTACTAATTAGTCAAGTGGTTCCGCACACAGCCCACCGATAGTAATATTGGTGATGGTATCGCACACAACCCATCAATTAATAATTAATCAGGTGGTAACGCACACAGCCCACCAATGATTATACATTCACAGATATTTATCCACATACATTTCACTAATTCAAATGTTCATCCGTGAACATCCTCACCCACTATCATTCTTACTTAGCTTTCTACTATAATTGTTCGCATTCACACAATGCAACAATAATTATAACTTATGCAAATAAAGTGCATCCTTTACATATCACCCACTATCGGTTCATCAACTACCGAATCCACTTCAATTCAGTTCTAACGTATTCCTGCACCTCTCATGTACAATACATTCATTTTCAATTCTTAAGTACTTATTGAGTCACTAAAATCGTTAAGTAACTCCCTTAAGTCTCGTACACATAACATTACATTGACATCATACACGAGTTATCCTATCGATGCCATGTTCCCAACATGGTCCTATTCAAAATCTCTCACCGAGGCCATATTTTAATATGGTCTTACACGGAACCTTAACTATCATCTTTTCATAATATTTGCATTTCCTACTATTCTTAGATTCTAAATCTCTTAACGACTCATCAACACTTATTTAATACATTCATTACATAATTGTAAATTCCATACAACATTGGAATATTAAATAACCCGTACGTACTCGCAAGGTTTGCCTACGAACTTACCTCGATGACGAAAAGGCCAAAAAGGACTTTTTGCCCACATTCCTCTTTTCTTCCGTTCTAGGTCTGAATCTCATTTTCTTCAATCTAGAACAATGAAATTTACTCGTTTAGTCACTTAATGATCATATTACAACTTAACATCCACTTAGAAAAAAAATGACCACTTTGCCCCCATACTTTGGTAAAATTACGATTTTACCCCTAGGCTCATAAATAAATTTTTATCACATTTCCTTGCTAACAAGCCTATCCGAACATTTAATCCTCTTACAACTATCTCAAATTCCAACTATTTCATGCTTAAATGAACAAATTACAACCTTTGCATTTTAGCCCAAATTAGGTGTTTTCACCACAACACCTTTCACAACTGTTGTTTATCATCATCCTACCATTCATTTTCTTCCATAAAACTCAACAACCAGCATAAAATCTATCATGGTAAGTCCCTATACTTTCAACCATGTTACAATTTAGTCCCCCTATTAGCTAGATTAAGCTTTGGGGACTCCAAAAGTACAATTTTTATCACGAAAAGTCATCAAAATCACTTACTTGTGTGGAATAAAGCTTGCTGAAATTTTGAGCTCTCAAACACCACACCATGGCTGATATTTTTGGTGGAGAAGGAAAGAAAAATAGAAAGATGATAGCTTTTCACCTATTCATCTTATTTTATTCATTTATTCCACCAACTTTGACCAAATTAAAAATTCTTGTCCCCTTTTGTCTACGTGGCCGACCTACTCACTGAAAACAAGGCTAAATTGCACAATTAGGGCCTTCAATTAATAGTCCATAGCTATTTGGCACCTTTTGCAAATAAACCAGAGCTTTCGTACTTTATGCGATTTAGTCCTTTTTCACAAATTAGCTAGAAATTGCTAAAATTAAGGCACCAAAATTTTCATGCATCCTTAAAAACATTTTATAACACTTGAAATAACATGAAAATAATTTTCCCTATCCTCAATTTAATGATTCCGAGATCACTGTTTCGACTAGCCCCTTAATCGAGCTGTTACAATTCTCCCCCCTTAGGGATTTTCGTCCTCGAAAATCTTACCAGGACGAGTTGCTACCAACATTCTTAAAATGTTTCCATCCATTCTTTAAAATCGTGAATCCACTTATTCTCAAGTTCCTCTTGCCAATAACTCTTAAGCCGTGATACTTAAGGTCGAAAGGCAACTTGAGACCCAGGTTATTCTTCCTCTAGGGCATATACCATATTCAGCAATCCACCAACTTGGAACACCATACATGTCTAATCGATCGTTCAGATCTTTTCTTACTTATTCACTACAATTTGAATGTCATCCCCCTCCTTAGGAATTTTGTCAAACCAAATTTGAAATCTATAGTATTTTACCACACTTTCTCATCAAAGCATTCACCAACCGTAATAGTCTCAACTTGTACGCTTTGGAAACATCAGCTTCCAGCGGTCAACTACTTCTAAACATAAACTCAATCATATCATAAAATGTACTCTATTGCCAAAACATTTATGCTCAGAATCGTATTTCCTTATTCTTACATTAGTAGATATGCTACTACTAAATCCCATACCAAAGCTTACGTATAAGTTACGCTTTCTCATCATTCCAATTCTATCTCGAGGAAAACATCAACAACAGAAATTTTATCCAACGTGGATCTTTCATCTAGACATCTGTGCTATTTATATTATCTGAGAAGTATTACACTAACAATACTCACCATTGCAATAGTTCAAGCCGCTCTGACTATTTCATTTCAAATCTTTTGCAGCATAAGACACTCCCACTCATTAAAATTTAGAAAATACACATCAAGTTTCCCATAAATCATTTCATAACACCTAACTCACAACACAATCACGAAAGTGGTCGTCTCAGGATCACTAGCTGGTGAACTCTTTCTCTCGATTCAGACTGAACTTAGTACTAGAACTTTCAATTGGTAGTTCCCTCTATAGCTTTCAACTCAAACATCATGGGTTGAACATTTCGATGAGCATATCTTTATAACATGTTCTCTACCCGTATATACACAGAACTTGAATCACATCTCAACACATTAATCTACTCTTTTCTCCATACTGAAAACATATTTTAAGCACATTCTCATCTGAGTTTCTCTTGCTATGTTAATCTAAAACCTTTACCCTCGTCACATCTCACGACAGTAGGGACATCTCGATCTAATCAATAATTCTATTCGGCTTGCTCGAAAACTCATAACACAACGTGAAACTCACGATTCCACTCCTTATACTAGAATCGTCACAAACTTCTTCCTCAAAGTACCCAAATAAGGTTACGAGGACATAAAGGAATGTCAATTCTAATTACTAAATCGACAACCATTTAATCTGATTTCACAATCATCAAATATTCTCGCACGATCTCGATTCATGAAATAAACAACTATATCGTCCCTAAAAGGCGAAAGATATTTACACGTAATACTTAAAGAGATCATTATGACCCATACAACTATGGTTATCATAATTGAACACTCACACAATTCAAACATTGTTTCCTTAACCATTTTGCCCTCAAACTCCTTAACTGTAATATCCCGGGTTAAGGGCTATTTTATTTTTGGCATTGTTTGCATGTCTATGGTATGCCATGTTGTTGTTTGTGTGGTTTCGGGGCTTAGTGGTAGGCTAGGAATGTGCCTGAGTAGGTGGGAAAGTTTTTGTTTTTGGACTTTAGGGGATAGGAGCTGAAGGAGCTGGGGTTTATAATTAATTCAGGTGAATTTATAACACAAGTAGCAAGTTGGTGGAGTGGAAAACATGCGCCACTTAGACCTTGGGTGTGACGTCAAGTGCAAGGGGGGAGGTCTTGTGTTCTAGCTGCGAAAATCCCACCCTTTTTGTTCCATTTTGACGGCTTAAGGAGGAGGAGTTGGTGGTAGTTCAAACTCTACCATGGACTTGGTCAACACATTCAAACGATGGGTGGAGAGCATATTGTGGAGGAAGACTTGGTCAAAGGGATTTGAATTAGTGGCTTGGGAGTGAATGGGGGGAGTTTGGCCGAATTTGGTGAGAGTTTGGGGGGAGGGAATGTGGCCATTAGTAAGCTTAGGCGGGAGGGTGCCGAAATGGCATTTGGTAAACATGCATTTTCGGTCACCCATTCTTTGTTTTGGTAAGCCGATTTTCCTTTTTGTCAAAAACGTTCTTCTCTCTTTCTCTCTTTCAACCGAATGATCAAGTACCATTTTGCCAAAATTTCTTTGCAACTTTTTACCTAGTGTGTGAGGCCGAATATTGCTTCTCTTTTCCACTTGCATTTTGTGTAAACCGAAACCTCAAAGCACCGACACTTGCCGAAACTACAACATTTCTTCTCCACATTTGCTTTCATCTTTTCTTTCTCTTTTTGAAACCTTGGTAGTCGAAAGTTCTCTCCTCTCCTACTTCCCTTTTTCTTTTGTTCATTTTGTGTAAGCCGAAACTCCACTCCCCAAACCCTTTTCTTTATTTCTTTTCATTCAAAACTGAAAGCATCCATCATTCTATTTTCTTCTTTTCCAAAACCATTTTAGCGAAACCTTGGTGTGAAGCCAAAGCTTTTCTTCATTTCTTTCCTCTCGTAACCGAAAGTATTTCCCCTCTGTTCATCTTGATTAAGGGTGCTAGCCGAAACTCACTTCCCAAACACTTTTCTCTATGTCTTTTTCATTCAAAATCGAGAGCACCTACCTCTTGTTATTCTTTCTCTTTCTCCAAACATTGGCCGAATCCTTCTCCTCTCTTAGTAGTTGGTAGGCCGATTATTGGTTGTTGTTAGGGTGCTGGTGTTCAATCGGTCTTGTAAAGGGCAAGTACTAGGCCGAATGGCCATTTCCCTTTTTTCTGGTATTTTACCGATTTTTGGTATGTTAAGGGCTGATTTCGGTATCGGTTAAAAAGGTGTTAACTTCTTGTTGGTAATCGTTTTTCGTATAGGGTCCCTTGGGTTCGAAATCAAGCAAGGAGAGGCTTCTTACTCTGTTAAGCAATCGGTAAGTGATGGTGAGATGATTGCTCGTGGTTGATTTGTTTAGTTTTCGATTAGGTATATGGTTCCAAAGGATTAACCACTTTCTTTCTAGGGTGAAGCCGATTTCTGAAGGAACCATTGTTGGGTTCGGATTTGGTAGGAAACCAAATCGAGTCTAATGTAAGGCTAACGCAACCCCTTGGGTTACCTATTTTTGGCCGAATAGTATAGTGACTAATCCATTGTTGGCCGATTGTAGGATCGGGGTTGTCGAGACGATCAAGGGGTTTAGATCAGTTCTTAGGAGTTAATCTTCGCTATTTCAGGTGTGTAAACCAACACACTATCTAAACTAAATAATGTGATAACCGGTTTGTGTAAATGAAACAGTGTGATTGATTATTTCGATACCCATTGAGGTATGGATACGGATTCGGGTAAGTCCGTTTCATTATGAGTTATGTGATGATGATGATATCATGATTTTTTTGGATACTTTGAGATGCCATATTAAGCATGTGAGCATGATAGCATGATTGCACGATTTTGCATCTAGTATGATATGTGATTGGGTGATATGAGAGGAGGGGGAGTATGATATCCGTGTTTTGGGACACTGTGTCTTTGGGACACCGAGGTTTGGCACCTCCAAAGGTTTGGTACCACGTATTTTGTGACTTTGGGTCACCAGAGGTTTGGCACCTCGGCGTCTCGTCCCAGTGGCTTAGTACCACGATGGGTTGGCCCCACGATTGATTATCTGAGATTGATGCCGTGATTTGGTATCACACAATGGGTTGGCCCCATCATCGGATTTGTGACTACGGTCACGGTGATTTGGTATCACATTGTGTCTTTGGGACACCAGAGGTTTGGCACCTCATTGCGACTCGTCCACGTGGTTTGGCACCACCGTGGGTTGGCCCCACTTATGAGATATGGGATCGTCGCTAGTGATTTGGTATCACACGATGGGTTGGCCCCATCATTGGATTATTTATGACTTGGTCACCAAGTGGTTTGGTACCACAAGATGGATATCGTGACTTTGGGTCACCAATGGTTTAGCACCACCGGTGGTTTGGTACCACACGGGTAGAAAAGCGATATGGTTGGCTAGGATCGGGTGCATTGCTTGCATTATTCATTATGATATGTGTGTTGGCATGTTATACCTAAGAGGGAATTATACACTGAGTCTTGCGACTCACTCTCTCCTTTGACTTTTTCAGGTGACACATAGACGCGGACATGGAGCCGGGATGGACTCGAGGTGCTCATGCCATGCTAATAAAGATTTGCTCGGACTTTTATGAAATTTTGGTACTTAAGTTTTTATTACTATTTGGTTTTATTCGGGTTGTAAATGGCCTTTTTAAGTTATGTTTGTTTATGATTAAAGTGGATTTTTAATATGTCTTAACAAATTAATTGGGCTAAAATGTGCTAAAATTTGGAAAGATAATGATTTCAAAACTACAAAAGCGCCATTTTAAACTATACCATCGGGTATCGCACTAAGATTTGGAATAGCAGAGAACTCAAATGTTTTTTAACTTAAACACGATTTTCACTAAGACATAATGTTTTTGTAACAATAATAAACAACTCAAACTTCTTAACGGGATAAACCTGTTTTGTCTACCCATCGGAGTAAGTTTTTAAAATTTTCGGGTTTTCAAATACATCATCAAATTTCAATCAAACCTACTCAAGTTTTCTTCAAATGCACAACCTAGCGAAGTATTTTTCTCCAACTTTTAAACTCAAACCTAAACCTCTCAAAAACCTTTTTCCCTGTAACATACCAAATTCGGTCGTGGTGGATTGACCGGGTTTAGGGTGTTACATTTGTGGTATCAGAGCCAAGTTCAAAGGCTCGACTGTGGGCCCGAGGCCCAAAATGTTTTCAAAAGTCTGTTTTAAGTGTTTTGTTTTAAAAAGTATGGTTTGAAAGGCATGGCACCGAGTCACCGGCACCAATCCGCCCAGGTAAGTACCCTGTACTATTGGTTGTGATATTAATTGATATGATTGGATGATTAGTAAGACTACCTTAGAGACTGAAACCGATAGGACTCTGTGGACTCGCGAAAACAAAACTTCTTTAATAAGCAATATTCATAAGACTTCGCTTTTAAACAGTGGAATAATGACTGATACATAAAATTTTTTAATCAAACGCGATTTAGTCATGAGTACCCGAGGTGGACGTGGTCGTGGACGTGGTCGCGGTAAGATGGCGCTTCGAGCCCGTAGGTTCGTAAGGGTTCGAGAACGAGATACTGGCCCGCCACCACCGGAGGTGGTGAGTTCAAGAGCAGATGGCGATGACGCAGATGTCACAAGCGATCTTTGCGGGTTTTAGAACGGGTAGCCGGAGTAGATGGGCGTAGGAGCTAGGAAGTCGTACTGGCGACTTGAACAAACGGGTGAATTCTTTCGGTGTCTCGGTGTTGCTCCTAGCATTGAATCTTGGCCGGAAGCGACAGAACGGATCATGGACGATCCGGACCTAATCTGCGAAGAAGAAGTTAAAGGGATCGTATCACTTCTCGAGACGAGTCATACCGGTGGTGGCTCATTTGTTCGGAACGTAGCTACCGCAAATGAAGATCGACTTGGGACTATTTACGGCCGCTTATCGAGAAAAAGTACGTGGGGCTAACTACATTAATGAGCGCGAAAAGCATTTTTGAGGTTAGTTCGAGGGAGCAAATGCGTTTGAGTACGAGGCGTAGTTTACGAGGTCGAGTCGGTATGCCAAGGGCATGGTGGCTCTTGAACATGAGAGGTGTGTTCGTTTGAGGATGGCTGCATGGACGAATTAAGGTTGATAATTGCGCCCGTGCAGGAGCGTGAATTCTTGTCCTAGTTGAAAAGCGAAGGTAGCCGAGGGCATTAAGGAATCTGTGAGGCGGGGTATGGATAGGAACCACACAAGAGGAGTTTTGGATCTTCCGGGTCATCAGAAATCAGCAGAAAAGAGCTAGACCGAGTGGGCGAATCGGTCGAGTGGGTTTGTTCTTGCTAAGCGGGGACCGTCATGATGTAACCATTGTGGGAAGGCTCATTGGGGAGGATGTTGGACCGATGGTAGAGGTTTGTTTTGAGTGTGGCTCATTGGACCACCGTGTGAGGGACCTCCGCAAGTTAGCTAGGATTGATCGGAGAATCGGGGCGTGTAATCAAGACTGAAATAATGGACCACCACCGCAGAGGGGCCGAGGTAATGGCAGAGGAGGTAATGGGTGCAGTCGGGCCGTGGAGCACCGGGCGAGGTGCAGTAGTTCGAGGCCGACGGTCGGGGTTGGTGTATGCTACGAGGCGCCGAGAGGAGGCGACACACGGACGTCATTACCATGACGTTTTAATCTTTGGTTCTCCATTTATCGCTTTAATTGATGTGGGTTCAACACATTCATATGTTGCAAGTAGCATAGTGAAGACCATGGATCTAGATTCAAAATATCTTCTAGGCGGATGACCGTAATAAGCCCTCTAGGTCACTCTGTAGTGGTAGATAAAGCGTATAGAGACGTACCTCTAGAACTCCAAGGGGTAGTATTTGAGGCTGATCTGATAGAACTACCGTTTGGGAGTTCGATTTGATTCTGGGGATGGACTGGCTGGTTAAGTACCAGGCAAAGTTGGATCATGCATGACTAAGCGCATGGTTCTGAGCACACCGTGAGGTGATGAGGTAGTTACGATCGGTAATAGGAGGAATTATCATCCAATGTGGTATCTGCTCGGCCGAGAAGATGGTCGAAAAGGGCGTGAAGCGTATGTGGTACATGTGTATGCCTTGGAGGCTAAGGAGTCTGCTTGTGGAGCGGTTCGACGATTAGGGAATTTCTTGATGTGTTTCTGAGGAGCTTAGGGTTTGCCACCAGATCGGAGGTAGAGTTCGAGATAGATCATTATCTTGAGCGCACCGGTGTCCATAGCTCCGTCATGAGATGGCACCTAAAGAGCTAGTGGAGCTTAAGGCTCGAGATCCGGAGTTATTGGACCGAGGCTTTATCGGGCCAAGTATTTCGCCGTGGGAGTGCCTGGTACTCTTTGTAAAGAAGAAAGACGGTACTATGCAGATGTGTATAGACTACGCTAACCGAATAAGTCGACGATCAAAACAAGTATCCACCGCCGGATAGATGACTTGTTTGATCACCAAGAAGGCGTCGGTTTTCTCGAAGATCGACTTAAGGTGCAGGTATCACCGTTAAGGGTGAAAGAGGCGGATATCGTAAGACGGCATTTCGTACTCGGTATGGGCACTTTGAGTTCTTGGTTATGCTGTTCGGGTTGACTAACGACCGGCAACCTTCATGGATCGATGAATAGGGTGTTCCAACAAATATCTAGATCGGTTCGTAGTGGTTTTTATCGGCGACATCTTGGTATATTCAAGGGCGAGGAGGAACATGATGCTCATTTGCGGGTGGTATTCTGATTTTGAGGAGAAAGCAAATCTGTCGAAGTTCATAAATGCGAGTTACGGCTTAGGGAGGTGGCGTTCTTGGGTCATGTAGTATCTCTTGAGGGATTAGAGTGGACCCTCGTAAGATAGAGGCCGTTTTGGATTGGAAGCCGCCTAAGTCGATGGCGGAGATTCGAGTTTTACGGGTTTGGCGAGGATACTACCAAGATTTGTGGAGGGTTTCTCATTGATCGCAAGACCGATGACTAAATTATTGAGAAAGGGGTTCCTTTATTTGGGTGAGAAACAGCGGGAGAGCTTCGATAAGTTAAAGAAGATTTTGACCAAGCTCGATTCGATTCAACTTTGAGGTGGTATGGAATTCACGGTGTCTTGCGATGCATCACATCTGAGATTGGGTTGTGTCTTGATCTGAAAGGAAGGTTGTGGCTTACGCATCTCGGCGATTGAGGCCACATGAGGTGAATTATCCAACGACGATCCGGAGTTAGCGGTAGTAGTTTTTGCCTTAAAGATATGGAGGCATTACTTATGCGGAGAAAGATCGATAGTCTACACGGACCATAAGAGTCTGAAGTACCTTTTGACTCAGAAAGACTTGAATCTGAGGCAGCGCAGATGGATTGAGCTGCTGAAAGACTACAATTGCTCAATCGAGTATCATCCGGGCAAGGCTAACGTTGTGGCAGACGCGTTGAGCCGTAAAGTTGTTTCGGATTTAAGAGCGCTATTTGCCCACTTGAGTTTGTACGATGATGGGAGTATTCTGGCAGAGCTGCAGGTTAAGCCTACTTGGGTTGAGCAGATCAGAGAAAAACAGTTGTTGGATGAGGTTCTGAGTGTGCAGAGGGCACAAGTGCAGAATGATGGTTTGAAGGGTTATAGCTTGTCTAGTGATGGGGTGCTGTGTTTTCAGGGAAAGGCTTGTATGCCGAGAGATTCTGAGTTAAGGCAAAAGATTCTTGAGATGCACATAGCAGCCCCTATGCTATGCATCCCGGAGGTAGCAAAATGTATAGGGACCTCGGAGAACGATTACGGTGGTAAAGTGCGAAAAAGGAGGTGACCGAGTTTGTGGGGAAGTGTCGACATGTCGAGAGGTTAAGGCCGAGCATCGATTCCGTCAGGTTGCTTGACCGGTGAAGATTCCTCGATGGAAGTGGGAAAGGATAACTATGGATTTCGTCGGTGGATTACCGCTACACCGAGCAAGAAGGATTGAGACTGGTAATTGTGGATCGATCGACTAAATCACTCACTTTATTCGGTGAGGTGGATTACTCACTGCAGAGGTTGGCAAAGTCAGTATGTGTCGAGATAGTGAGGCGCAGGGGTGCGATGTCGATCATCTCGGATAGGGATCCGAGATTCACGTCAAGGTTCGAAGCGTTGCATCGAGCTCTGGGTACGGTTGGATTTCAAAGACGGCATTTCATCCATGCAGACGGACGGGCGATCGAAAAGAGTTATCTGATCTTGGAAGACATATTACGAGGTTGTGTATTGGATTTGAGGGTAGTTGGGAGGAGTATCTACCGTTAGTGAGTTCGCCTACAATAATAGTTACCAAGCAAGTATCAAGATGGCACCTTATGAGGCGTTATGCGGTGAAAGTGTCGCTCACCTACTTGTTGGATGAGTTAAGTGAACGTCGATTGTTGGGACGAGTTGGTTCTTTGAGACCAAGACAAGGTTAAACCGATTCAGAGCTCGATTGAAAGAAGCTTCGGACCGGCAGAAGTCCTATGCCGATCTTAAGCGGAGAGATATTGAATTTGCTGTGGGAGATCGGGTTTTTCTGAAGGTCTCACCGTGGAAGAAAGTGTTAAGGTTCGGGAAGAAAGGCAAGCTAAGTCCGAGGTTTATTGGGCCGTATAAGGTACTGAGACGTGTGGGACCAGTTGCATATCAGCTCGAGTTACCAGCAGAGCTAAGTCAAATTCATGACGTGTTCCACGTTTCGATGCTTCGGCGTTATCGCTCAGATCCATCACACGTGGTGACAGTGGAATAAATTGAGGTAAACCCAGATATGACCATGGAGGAAGAGCCTGTACAGATTTTAGATCGGGATGTGAAGGTTCTGCGTAAGAAGTCTGTACCTTTGGTTAAGGTTCTTTGGCGGAATCATGGCGTGGAAGAGGCTACTTGGGAACCCGAGGATACGATGAGACAGCAATACCCGCAACTCTTCTGACCAGGTAATTTCGAGGTCGAAATTATTTTAAGGGGGTAGAACTGTAATATCCCGGGTTAAGGGCTATTTTATTTTTGGCATTGTTTGCATGTCTATGGTGTGCCATGTTGTTGTTTGTGTGGTTTCGGGGCTTAGTGGCAGGCTAGGAATGTGCCTGAGTAGGTGGGAAAGTTTTTGTTTTTGGACTATAGGGGATAGGAGCTGAAGGAGCTGGGGTTTATAATTAATTCAGGTGAATTTATAACACAAGTAGCAAGTTGGTGGAGTGGCAAGCATGCGCCACTTAGACCTTGGGTGTGACGTCAAGTGCAAGGGGGGAGGTCTTGTGTTCTAGCTACGAAAATCCCACCCTTTTTGTTCCATTTTGACGGCTTAAGGAGGAGGAGTTGGTGGTAGTTCAAACTCTACCATGGACTTGGTCAACACATTCAAACGATGGGTGGAGAGCATATTGTGGAGGAAGACTTGGTCAAAGGGATTTGAATTAGTGGCTTGGGAGTGAATGGGGGGAGTTTGGTTGGATTTGGTGAGAGTTTGGGGGGAGGGAATGTGTGGCCGGTTGGTAAGCTTGGGTAGGAGGGTGCCGAAATGGCATTTGGTAAACATGCATTTTCGGTCACCCATTCTTTGTTTTGGTAAGCCGATTTTCCTTTTTGTCAAAAACGTTCTTCTCTCTTTCTCTCTTTCAACCGAATGATCAAGTACCATTTTGCCAAAATTTCTTTGCAACTTTTTACCTAGTGTGTGAGGCCAAATATTGCTTCTCTTTTCCACTTGCATTTTGTGTAAACCGAAACCTCAAAGCACCTACACTTGCCGAAACTACAACATTTCTTCTCCACATTTGCTTTCATCTTTTCTTTCTCTTTTTGAAACCTTGGTAGCCGAAAGTTCTCTCCTCTCCTACTTCCCTTTTTCTTTTGTTCATTTTGTGTAAGCCGAAACTCCACTCCCCAAACCCTTTTCTTTATTTCTTTTCATTCAAAACCGAAAGCATCCATCATTCTATTTTCTTCTTTTCCAAAACCATTTTAGCCAAACCTTGGTGTGAAGCCAAAGCTTTTCTTCATTTCTTTCCCTCTCGAACCGAAAGTATTTCCCTCTGTTCATCTTGATTAAGGGTGCTAGCCGAAACTCACTTCCCAAACACTTTTCTCTATCTCTTTTTCATTCAAAACCGAGAGCACCTACCTCTTGTTATTCTTTCTCTTTCTCCAAACATTGGCCGAATCCTTCTTCTCTCTTAGTAGTTGGTAGGCCGATTATTGGTTGTTGTTGGGGTGCTGGTGTTCAATCGGTCTTGTAAAGGGTAAGTACTAGGCCGAATGGCCATTTCCCTTTTCTCTGGTATTTTATCGATTTTTGGTATGTTAAGGGCTGATTTCGGTATTGGTTAAAAAGGTGTTAACTTCTTGTTGGTAATCATTTTTCGTATAGGGTCCCTTGGGTTCGAAATCAAGCAAGGAGAGGCTTATTACTCTGTTAAGCAATCGGTAAGTGATGGTGAGATGATTGCTCGTGGTTGATTTGTTTAGTTTTCGATTAGGTATATGGTTCCAAAGGAATAACCACTTTCTTTCTAGGGTGAAGCCGATTTCTGAAGGAACCATTGTTGGGTTCGGATTTGGTAGGAAACCAAATCGAGTCTAAGGTAAGGCTAACGCAACCCCTTGGGTTACCTATTTTTGGCCGAATAGTATAGTGACTAATCCACTGTTGGCCGATTGTAGGATCGGGGTTGTCGAGACGATCAAGGGGTTTAGATCGGTTCTTAGGAGTTAATCTTCGCTATTTCAGGTGTGTAAACCAACACACTATCTGAACTAAATAATGTGATAACCGGTTTGTGTAAATGAAACAGTGTGATTGATTATTTCGATACCCATTGAGGTATGGATACGGATTCGGGTAAGTCCGTTTCATTATGAGTTATGTGATGATGATGATATCATGATTTTTTTGGATACTTTGAGATGCCATATTAAGCATGTGAGCATGATAGCATGATTGCACGATTTTGCATCTAGTATGATATATGATTGGGTGATATGAGAGGAGGGGGAGTATGATATCCGTGTCTTTGGGACACTGTGTCTTTGGGACACCAGAGGTTTGGCACCTCCAGTGGTTTGGTACCACGTATTTTGTGACTTTGGGTCACTAGAGGTTTGGCACCTCAGCGTCTCGTCCCAGTGGCTTAGTACCACAGTGGGTTGGCCCTACAGTTGATTATACGGGATTGACGCTAGTGATTTGGTATCACACGATGGGTTGGCCCCATCATCGGATTTGTGACTACGGTCACCAGTGATTTGGTATCACATTGTGTCTTTGGGACACCAGAGGTTTGGCACCTCATTGCGACTCGTCCCTGTGGTTTGGCACCACCGTGGGTTGGCCCCACTTATGAGATATGGGATCGTCGCTAGTGATTTGGTATCACACGATGGGTTGGCCCCATCATTGGATTATTTGTGACTTCGGGTCACCAGTGGTTTGGTACCACAGTATGGATATCGTGACTTTGGGTCACGGTGGTTTAGCACCACCGGTGGTTTGGTACCACACGGGGTAGAAAAGCGATATGGTTGGCTAGGATCGGTGCATTGCTTGCATTATTCATTATGATATGTGTGTTGGCATGTTATCTGGAGAGGAATTATACTGAGTCTTGCGACTCACTCTCTCCTTTGACTTTTTCAGTGACACATAGACGCAGACATGGAGCCGGATGGACTCGAGGTGCTCATGCCATGCTAATAAAGATTTGCTCGGACTTTTATGAAATTTTGGTACTTAAGTTTTTATTACTATTTGGTTTTATTCGGGTTGTAAATGGCCTTTTAAGTTATGTTTGTTTATGATTAAAGTGGATTTTAATATGTCTTAACAAATTAATTGGGCTAAAATGTGCTAAAATTTGGAAAGATAACGATTTCAAAACTACAAAAGCGCCATTTTAAACTATACCATCTGCATCGCACTAAGATTTGGAATAGCGAGAGAACTCAAATGTTTTCTAACTTAAACACGATTTTCACTAAGACATAATGTTTTTGTAACAATAATAAACAACTCAAACTTCTTAACGGGATAAACCTGTTTTGTCTACCCATCGGAGTAAGTTTTTAAAATTTTCGGGTTTTCAAATACATCATCAAATTTCAATCAAACATACTCAAGTTTTCTTCAAATGCACAACCTAGCGAAGTATTTTTCTCTAACTTTTAAACTCAAACCTAAACCTCTCAAAAACCTTTTTCCCTGTAACATACCAGATTCGGTCGTGGTGTATTGACCGGGTTTGGGGTGTTACATTAACAATTCTTTTCTTTAATGAATGTCAATTTAAGAGATCTCGATAAACATACACCTCGGACCTCCTACTCAACTGAGTCAAATAGCCTAGGCTAACTTTCTCTTTGTTTTTAACATTGCATAAGCAATACAATTGTCAAAGAATTCAGACATACTCATTTACAATTGCCTCTAATGAGCACATACTGTGCCACACTCTGCACTCATTTCCTTGAGACTCGTTCACAACTGCCTGTATCACTCATTCACATGACTTTAGTGCAATTCTCCTTTCTACCTCTAAACTCATCTATCTGTCCCATTGATTACTGGAATAATCAGAGACACACATTCCTCATCATTTATGTAGGCAAGAAACTAATGCCACACTCTCGAGGTGGTCTTATATGGAGTCACCTCTAAATGCCAATGCCATAACCCGATTAAGGCCTTATATGGACTTTCGCATGAAGTATCGATGACATATTCCAAATATGTTCTTATACGATTCTCATATCCATTACTGAAGCCACCTTTTGGATGTAGTCTTATGCGAAATCATAACTTGGTACCGAGGCCATGCCTCGAACATGGTCTTATACGAGACCTTACCTATTTTACATCTTAATGATAGCCTTTTCATTATAGTCCCCTAGGACTTCAACCCCATGTTCAATAACAATTACTTTATCTAACTGAGTGTCATGTATCAATGTGATACAGAACATTCCCAAAATGCTAACATAAATTTTGTGTTAATCACATTCAAACTTACTCAATTTGACTCTCGTAGCATCTTATCATAATTTGACAGTGGTAGGGAGGGTGAGGTCACAGAGCCCTTTGACTTGACTCTCGTGACTACATACATATTATTTAAAATTCATCATCAATGAAGTAGTATTATAGTCACACAACTCACTCCAAGTGAGTTTCCACGTTTATCACACTACAATCGTCTCTATCACTCATACTTTCTCTTACAATCACTCATCAACTAAAGAATGTCTTACGGGTTTGAGTACGTCGTTTATCTGATTGCCATAGTCCAACTATGGTCTTACTCGTATCACTACATCATGGCCCAACTATTTCTTTACATGTCGTCACGATGCCATAGCCTCACTATGGTCTTACACGAACACTCATATCAACACCAATGCCATATCCCAGATATGGTCTTACATGAAGTCTTGTCTAGGTACCAATGCCATATCCCAGGCATTGTCTTATATGGGACTACCCCTAGGTGCTAATGCCATATCCCAGATATGGTCTTACATTAGCTCTCGTCTCAACGCCGATACCACGTTCCAAACATGGTCTTACACTGGCTCACGTATCATCACCAATGTCATGTCCCAGACATGGTCTTATATGGGATCACATGTACCGCCATGGTCCAACCATGGTCTTATTCATCATTTTATCATTGAACGACTGTACCTATCCCTGCATTCTACTTAGTCAAACTTCCCAGTTTAACTCTCACACCATAATACTCGTAGTTTCATACAGGGTCACGAAATAAAACATTATAAAATTTTTTACTTTAATAGTCACACATGAGATTCAACTATGCGGACATATTGATCATACATCATTCAAACGATCATACACACACGTATACCCCATTCTCTGGGTAAATTTACTCACTATATGCACCTAACCCAGTAGGTTGAGTATATAACACCTTATGCACATCCAGCCAATACAGATAAGCTTATCACTTTATAACTCTCTTCAATGCATAGGAGTATTTCAATTACCTCAGTATCACTTACAACATTGTTGGGCTTAGCTTGGTTGGGAACCATCCCTGTCTTAACAAAACAATTTCGTTAGAGCCGAGAGATATCACACTATCATAGTCCACCTATGGCATGTATAGCTACTCTTACTCAAGCCAGGTTAGTTCGAGAACCGACTAAACCATGGTCTGATACCACTAAATGTAACACCCCCTACCCGTAATCCCCGCAGGAATCGGGCACGAGGCGTTACCAAAAAATTTACCTGATCGCCACTTAGGCTCAACGTGATTACTCTCCTTGAATCGCTTCAACTACTTCGCACTCAACCTATGAGATCTCAATCGTACCTACGAGAACTCTTAGGACCATATCAAAAGTTTTACGGTCCATAAAATTTCTTTTCATCTAAACAGGGAGTACACCCCCGTGCTAGATGACACACACGCCCGTGTGTAGTCACACACGCCCATGTGCTCACACCGTGCCCAAAAACCCCAACATTTTACCAAAACCCACACGGCTAGGGCACGCTCGTGTACCCTTACAACATGCCCGTGTCTTCCGCCCGTGGGGAGTTACTGACTAATTTAGCACGGCCTGGACACACCTGTAGCCCTAGACCGTGTTCCACACCTTGATATACTGACTTATTCAACATGGCCTGGGCACATGCCCATGTTCTAATCGTGTCTCACCCACGGTCCATACAAACAGCTGTGGATTTTGCCCGAGGTCTATTCTGATTTAAAACACTAAAGTGCAGGGTTCGCACGGTCTATACACACGCCCGTGTATCCAACCGTGTGGGCACTTAGAGGCTATCTTTCAATCCTTTTTGCCACTCTCACTTGTATACATACATGCATAAATACATACAATCATCATCACATAACTCCATATTGCATCAATTAAACTCTTAAATTATAGACACTTAATCATAAGAGAAATAAAGTTTTTATACCATACACTAGGAAGAACTACTTCCAATACAATTACAATGACTTCAGCCATCATCTATGGCTATACACAACCAAAACTCTAAGTTCTTTTAGGCCAACATAATTTGGCAACATCAATTAGAACTTAGTCAATTCTAAAAGAATCCCTATACATGCCATGACTCATAAGGACTTGGAACACCATACCAAGCATTTATTCGATAGTGTGAAAATAGCTCTTGTGGCCTCCAACCTGAGCTAGCCAAAATAACATATAAGAGATGGGAAAAGAAAAGGAGTAAGAAATAATGCTTAGTAAGTTCGTCTGCATACAACTGATAAACACTAACATTCATTGAATATACATGATTTCAAGTTATTATGATGAGTTTTTCTCATGAACTCACGGTTACTTACTCAATCATCCTTAAAGCTTACTCATTCTATCCCTTACCGTATTCTTACCATGCCACAAGCCAAATGCTCTTTTAAGTAGCATACATTCCTGCACTGATCGTCACAAGATCATATAAAACAAAAGTCAAGCATTTTCAATAAGCCACTCATATTACTAATCTCCCAGTGGTTACGCACTTAGCCCACCACTGAATCTCTTACAGGGTGGTATCGCACACAGCCCACCAATTAATTATACTTAGGGTGATTTTGCACTTAGCTCACCAATCATTTATAAGCGATGGTATCACATACAACCCATTGATTACTAATTAGTCAGGTGGTTCCGCACACAGCCCACCGATAGTAATATAGGTGATTGTATCGCACATAGCCCATCAATTAATAATTAATCAGGTGGTAACACACACATTCCACCAATGATTATACATTCACATGTATTTATCCATATACTTTTCTCTAATTTAAATGTTCATCCGTGAACATCCTCACCACTATCATTCTTACTTAGCTTTCTACTATAATTGTTCGCATTCATACAGTGCAACAACAATTATAAATTATGTAAATAAAGTGCATCCTTTACTTATCACCCACTATCGGTTCATCACCTATCGAATCAACTTCAATTCAGTTCTAACGCATTCCTGCACCTCTCATGTACAATACATTCATTCTCAATTCTCAAGTACTTATTGAGTCATTAAAATCGTTAAGTAACCCCCTTAAGTCTCGTACACAAAATATTGCATTGACATCATACACGAGTTAACCTATCGATGCCATGTTCCCAACATGGTCCTATTCAAAATCTCTCACCGAGGCCATATTTCAATATGGTCTTACACGGAACCTTAACTATCATCTTTTCATAATATTTGCATTTCTTACTATTCTTAGATTCTAAATCTCTTAATGACTCAACAACACTTATTTAATACATTCATTGCATAATTGTACATTTCATACAACATTGGAATATTAAATCACCCGTGCGTATCACTAAGGTTTGCATCTGAGCATTCCTCGATGATTTAAAAGGTCAAAAAGGACTTTTTGCCCACATTCCTCTTTTCTTCCATTCTAGGTCCGAATCTCATTTTCTTCGATCTAGAAAAATGAAATTTACTCGTTTAGTCACTTAATGATCATATTACAACTTAACATCCACTTAGGCAAAAGTGACCATTTTGCCCCTATACTTTGGAAAAATTACGATTTTTCCCCTAGGCTTGTAAATAAATTTTTATCACATTTCCTTTCTAAACAAGCCTATCTAAACATTTAATCCTCTTACAACTATCTCAGATTCCAACTATTTCATGCTGAAATGAACAAATTACAACGTTTGCATTTTAGCCCAAATTAGGTGTTTTCACCACAACACCTTCTTCCATAAAACTAAAAAAAAATAGCATAAAATCTATCATGGTAAGTCCTTATACTTTCAATCATGTTGCAATTTAGTCCCCCCATTAGCTAGATTAAGCTTAGGGGACCCCAAAAGTGTAATTTTTATCAAGAAAAGTCATCAAAATCACTTACTTGTGTGGAATAAAGCTTACTAAAATTTTGAGCTATCAAACACCGCACCATGGCTGATATTTTTGGTGGAGAAGGGAAGAAAAATAGAAAGATAATAGCTTTTCACGTATTTATCTTATTTTATTCATTTATTCTACCAACTTTGACCAAATTAAAAATTCTTGTCCCCTCTTGTCTACATGGCCGGCCTACTCACTTAAAACAAGGCTAAATTGCATAATTGGGGCCTCCAATTAATAGTCCATAGCTATTTGGCAGCTTTTACAAATAAACCAGAGCTTTCGCACTTTATGCGATTTAGTCCTTTTTCACAAATTAGATAGAAATTGCTAAAATTAAGGCACCAAAATTTTCATGCGTCCTTAAAAACATTTTATAACACATGAAATAACATGAAAATAATTTTCTCTATCCTCAATTTAATGATTTCGAGATCATTGTTTCGACTAGCCCCTAAATTGGGCTATTACACTGAAAGCTTGGGGACTGTCGATGATCGTTATCACACTACTCATCTTATTTTGGTACATTTTGGAAATGTATATGGCTAGATATGGCATGTATAGGCTAGATATTTGTATATGAATATGAAGTGTACTTAGCCATGTGAATTGGGCTAGATATGTGTTGGCAATATGCATTAATGAATATGATATGTGATGTATGTCTTGGTATGGTTAGATGACTTTGGAAATGGTCAAGTTTTTGGGTAAGTAATTGAATGAGTTATGCTTGTATATTCATAAGTTTAAGTCTTATAAACTTGGCATGATTAGTATTGGATAGGATTGTAGATATGGATGATTATTTTGATATGTTTTTGGTTGACATATGTGCATGAGATGTGTTGGTAATTTGCTTTTAGGAATGACCCTAGTTGGGTGGCATTTTGGTCTTGCAAATGGCCTATATTGTCATACGAGAGTGGAACACGAGCGTGCTTAGTGACCGTGGGGTAAAGTCAGTAGCTAGCTTGAGAACACACGGCCATGGTACACAGGCGTGCCTAGTAGCCGTTTGAAGAAGTAAGTATATGGCCTAAGAGTACACTGCCATAGTACACGGGGGTGCTTAGTGACCATGGAGCCAAGTCAGGTTTGACCACGGAGAGGACACATGGGTGTGTCTAGCAGCCGTAAGAGACACACGGCCTACCCACACGGGCGTGTAACCTCTGAAACTTTAAAAAGTTTTAAATTTCTAAGAATTTCTTTATGTGTTCTGGTTTAGTCTTGACCCTTTACAAAGCATGTTTTAGATCTCAATGACCTACATAGGGGACTTTATGATTGTATAAGATAGTTTAATTTATGAATTTTCTGTTAAAGTTTTTGATCTATCAGGTAATGCCCTTAACCCTAATCCGACGACGGATATGGGATAGGGGTGTTAAAGATACTCAAGGTATAATCAGATTACAGTAGCACCGGAAGATGAACACAAAATGACATTCACCTGCCCATACGGTATGTTTGCATTTAGATGCATGCTATTTGGTTTATGTAATGCACCTGCTACATTTCAAAGATATATGATGTCTATTTTTACTGACATGGTTGAGAAGTATTTGGAAGTTTTTATGGACGATTTTTCAGTATTCGGAGATACTTACGATGATTGCTTAGCCAATCTAGCTAAGGTACTAAGGCGATACGAAGAAACGAATCTCGTACTCAACTGGGAAAAGTGTCATTTTATGGTACGGGAAGGAATTGTTCTAGGGAATCGAATAATGAGACATGGGGTCGAGGTAGACAAAGCAAAGGTAGACGTTATTGAAAAACTCACACCTCCAACATCTGTAAAAGGTGTTAGGAGCTTTTTCGGCCACGCTAGTTTTTATCGAAGATTTATCAAGGACTTCTCCAAAGTTGCTAAACCCTTATATAAACTATTGGAGAAGGACTTGATATTCAGGTTTGATGAGGAATGCTTAAAAGCCTTCAACAATTTGAAGAATCGATTAGTCACGGCACCCATAATCGTCACACCAGACTGGGATTTGTCATTCGTATTGATGTGTGACGTAAGTGACTTCGCAATTGGAGCTGTCTTAGGCCAGTGAAGGAACAAAGTTTTTCATCCCATCTACTACGCAAGTCGAACTCTAACCGAAGCTCAATTGAATTATACAGTACAAAAGTGATTGTCTATACGGACCATTCGGTAATTAAATATTTACTGGCTAAGAAAGACGCTAAGCCGAGATTGATTCGGTGGGTGCTACTGCTTCAAGAGTTCGATCTAGAAATTCAAGATCGAAAGGGAGTAGAGAACTAAGTAGCAAATCACTTGTCTAGATTAGAGACGCAAGAGGGAAGTTCTCCACTTGTACCGATTCAGGAAACATTTCCAAATGAACACATACTGAAGGTAAATCATGTCCATAATATTCCTTGGTTTGCTGATATTGCTAACTATTTATCTTGTGGTTTGATGTCGATTGATAAAACATATCAACAAGGCAAAAAGTTTCTTTACGATGTGATGTACTATTTCTGGGAAGAGCCATACTTGTTTAAAAAGTGTGCAGATCAGATGATCAGGAGATGTGCTGCAGAAGATGAAATACCGAATATTTTATACCACTATCACTTAGCTTCGAGTGGGGGACACTTCGAATGTACACGTACATAGGCCAAAGTATTACAAGTCGGATTCTTTTGGATAACACTATTCAAGGATGCATACGCTTACGTAAAAAGTTGTGATAGATGTTAGAGGGCTGGAAATGTCACCAACAGAAATGAGATGCCTTGAACAAATATCATTGAGGTAGAATTGTTCGATGTTTGGGGTATTGACTTTCTTGGTCCTTTCCCTCCTTCTTTTGGTCACAAGTACAGATTGGTAGCAGTAGATTATGTGTCCAAATGGGTCAAGGCTGAAGCTTATCCAACAAACGATGCTAAGGTTGTGATGAAGTTCTTGCAGAAACACGTGTTCACAAGGTTTGGAACCCCAAGAGCTATTATTAGCGATGAAGGAACCCATTTTCTGAACAAGTAGTTAAAATGGTTGTTAGATAAACATGGAGTGAAACACAAGGTTGCTACAGCTTACCATCCGAGGACAAATGGGCAAGCTGAGCTAGCGAATAAGGAGATCAAAGGTATACCTGAGAAGGTAGTTTGCCCGAACTGACGAGATTGGTCCAAGAGATTAGATGATGCTTTATGGGCTTACAGAACAGCATACAAGACACCTTTAGGAATGTCACCCTATAGGTTGGCCTTCGGGAAAGCCTATCATCTACCTCTGGAGTTAGAGCACAAAGCTTACCGGGCTCTTCGATGATTCAACTTAGATCTTAAGCTTGCTAGAGAGAAACAGATGCTCCAACTCAAGGAGATAGAGGAATTCTGAATGTTCTCCTACGAAAATTCCAAATTACTCAAGGAAAGACTCAAGAAATGGTATGACAAGCACATTCGAGTTAGAGAATTTGAAGCAGATCAGCAAGTCTTGTTATTTAATTCCAGATTGAAGTTCTTCCCATGTAAGTTAAAATCACGTTGGTCCGGTCCATTTACGATTCATCGCGTCTATCCATATGGAGTTGTTAAACTCTAAGGTAAGGAGGTAATTTTCAAGTCAACGCTCAGAGTTTGAAGCATTACTATGGAGAAAAACCTGAACGAGATCAAATCTTGTTCAATTTATCAGATATTTAAATTTTCTTGGTTTTAATAAATTATTTAGGGTATATTTTTGGGTTTGGGTTTATTATGTTTAAATAAATTCTGTCTAGGAGATTGGAACTTAAGCGGGACCGCTTGTGACCCTTCCAATCTTTCCTAGGAATTGATTTTTACATAATTTTTCGAGAAAATTAGTCCCTAAATGACAAAATAATTTTTTGGTTTTTCAAATAAAAAGGTCAATTTTGACCCAAGTTTTAAATTGCAACTCAATTTCAAATTTTCATTAAGTCTAGGGACTTAATTGAATTATTTTTAAATTTTGGTCGCTAATACCGTAAATAATATAAACTAGGTGCCTCTTTTTGTAAATATTTTTAAAGGCATCTAGAATAAATATTTTTACTTAATATTACATATTTATAAATTATTGATAAACTTTAATATATAATTATATCCATTATAATTTATATATTAATTTTATCAACCGAGCTTAGGATTAGGATTAATTTTATTTAATTATATTCTATGTTTATCTTAATAATTTAATATGCACATATTTGATTATTAAAATGTTGTTAACATTGAGTACAATTAGAATTAGAATATTTTAAATTATTAAATTATTCTAAGAGTTCTACTCTAATTCCTATTACTCTCACTATAAATTCCACCCATGCCTTTTCCCATTCATTCATCATTCAAAAAACCCAAAACCCAAGTGCCGAAACCTCCTAGCTGAAGCACCTAGCCGCACGGCCAAGTGTCCAGCAGCTCGCGCACACAGGCGTGCCAATGGCCTCCCCATGCCGCTACACTTGTCGCTCCATTAACCGCCTGTGTCGTGTCACGCTTTGTGTGCCGCACCAACAAGACGCCTCGGCTCTTCTTGTTGCAAGACTTTGCACACTACTTCTTGCGCGCAGCCCCTACAACGCGTTGTATCCTGCTTCTGCACCCATCCGCCCGTGCACCTAGTAGCCTTCCAACACCCGAGCAGCACATCTCTTTCACCGACGCACCAAGCCCTTAAGCCTCCAACCCTCCTTTTAAATTTCCATCTTTTGTTTCATAAGTATATTTTATTTTAGGAGTTCTTAATTTTTAGAAGAAAGGTAGTAAGAACAATTTTTTCTCTTAAGTTTTAATTTTATTCAATTATTTAATTTTTCAACTTATTGAAATATTAGTAATTTTTATTAATTAAATTTTTGAGAAAATAATTTTTCCCATCTTATGTGCAGGTCAATTGTAACACCCCTTACCTGAATCCGACACTAGAAACAGATACGAGGCATTACCATGCATAAACTTGTCTAACAGTATAGTTACGAGCAACAACTTTTGTTTTTACTCAAAACCTTTCTTTAGTTATCTTGACATTCATGTAATGGACCCCCAAGGCCTTACACATACACCCGAAAGTCTTCAACACTCAACCGGGAACTTTCACTCCCATTGAAATTTTTTATCTTGAACAGGGGCCACACACCGGTGTGCCCTTGAGACATGCCCGTGTTTGACTCTCGCGGTCTACACTGACTAAATCACACGGCCTAGACACACCCGTTGTAACAACCCGATTTAGACCCTAGTCAGAACAGTGGTTTCAAGACCACAAATTCGAGGTCAAAATAATAATTTAATATTATTTTCTATGTGAATAGTATGCGACATGGTCTGTGTGGAAAATTTTGTGTGATGATTTGATCGTTTTAATGCCGAATTAAGAGAAGGGACTTAATCGCTTATAGAGTAAAAGCTATGTGCTGAATTATAAGTGCTTATGTGTTGTGGCTCTATAAAAGGGAGGTCTTAAGAAGCAAATGAACCAATAATTAGTTAGTGGATGACTAAAAGTCATTAATAGCCTTGTGAATATAGGTTATAAATATTTTATAATAAGGATAATATGGTAAATTAGTAGTAATATCAATAATAGTAACAGAAACAAAGGAAAGATGATAGTTATCATCTTTTTATGAGTGCCAAATATTGAAAAAAGGAAAAAGAAGAAGTTGAGCTAGGTTTCGGCAATTGTAAGATTGAATTTGAGGTTAGTTTTCGATCCATTTTTGATAATTTCTATGTTTTTGTGATCGTTGCTTTGTGCTCTAGCTAACCCATGTTGTAATTTCATGAATTGATGATGTTTTTGTGATATGCCATTGATGGATATTTGAGCTATGTGTTAGTTGATATTGAAATATGGAGCTTAGTGTTGGGTTAGCATAGTTTGTATTTGGATTTTTGGTGAAATTGAGTATATTGGGCTAAATTGATAAAAATAGAAAGTTGAGGGAATAAATAGCAAATTTAATGAAATAATTGGACTTATATAATCCCTAGAGAGGTTCGGCCAAGCATGTGAATGTGTGGAATTTGTGAATTTGATGATTTATGAGATAGGGACTAAAGTGTCAAAATGTGAAAATATGAGGGCTATTTTGTAAAATGCCCAAAATATGTGTGTTTGGATTAAAATGAATGATTTGGTGATTAAATAGATTGAATTTAAATTTGTATAGTCCAACAACGGAGAGGTTCGGATCGAGATCGAGGTAAAGACAAAGTGCTCGATTAATCGACCGTTTTGGTATTTTGACATTCGAGGTAAGTTCGGATATAATACTAGTTGTAAACTTTATCTATGTGTGCAAAATTTGAAACGAGAAAGAGATGATTGGCACTGTGTGTGCGAAAAGATAGAAGCTTCAGCTTATCGACTTGGCACTGTGTGTACGATACCGATATAAGTTTGGTTTGATGTACTGGCACTAAGTGTGCGGTGATGATTATGTTTCAGTTATGAAATTGGCACTAAGTGTTTGAATAAACCAATGGAATAGCAAGAGTTTAACGAGAGGTAATATCGAACAATTGAGTAGCATAAATGGTAAGTAACTATGTGTTGATCAAGGTACCTTTGAACCTATGTGGTTGAAGATAGATTTAAGAGTTGAATGAATAGATAATTGGGTATGTGGTTGAGATTGATAATGTGCCTAGTTGTGCCTTTATCTATGTGATGGTACATATATTTATACATATTGATGTTGTAGTATTGAGTAATATGTATTATATTACGAACTTACTAAGCTTTGGAAAGCTTACTGTGTGATTTGTTTCTCTGCCTTGTAGTGTCAGTAAAGCTAGCTCGGATCTGGGATCGTCAGCTTCTCAATCACACTATCGGCATTCTATTTTGGTACTTTTGAAAAGATATATATAGATGGAATATGGAATGCATAGGCTAGTTAATTGAATCAAGTTTGAGATTTGTAAGTAGCCATGAGATGTGGCTAGATATATGATAGGTTTGACATGAATGAATGAGGTATATATATGATACATCTTTTGGCATGATTTGTAGATTGATAAATTTGCTATTGAGTGGTAACTTTATGTTGATAAATGCTAGTAGGGGTAGTGAGATTGGGAATGAATTTTGCTTGTGATAGAATAAGTATTGGTATTGAATTGGGTATGATTAGAGTTGGTATTGGTTGCATGTTTTAAATTGCCAAATTAGTATGCTTTTAGATGGAAATATGTGCATGAGATGTTTGGTTTGACCCTAAGTGGGTGGCATGTTGGCCTTGCAAAAATGGCATATAATGTTACATGGTTGGGGCACACGGGCATGCCTCAGACCGTGGGTAAATTGGCAGAATGTGGCTTAAACTGCACACGGCCATGGCACGGGCGTGCCTACAGGTCATGCGAGAAATGGCAGTATATGACCTTATAGGACACGACCTTAGCACACCGGTGTGCTTGTTAGCCGTGTTGTTTTTGGCAATATGTAACTACGGGGAGGTCACAGGGTTATGTCATGTAGCCGTGGGAGAGGCACGGCCTACCCCCATGGACGTGTCTCCCCTATATTCTAGAAAAGTTTCATTTTTTCATGAAATTTTATATGTGTTTTAGTTTAGTCCCGACTCGGTTTATAAGCATGCTTAGGGTCTTGATGACTCCTTTAAGGGACACTATAATTGTATATGAATGTGTTTGATGATGTTTGACTTTGTGTCGACATTTAGAGGTTAAATGTTCTGATTGATCGGTAATACCCCTTAACCCTATTCCGACGATGGTTTCAGGTTAAGGGTGTTACACCTGTGGCCCTGGCCCATGTGCCAAACCTTAACATTCTGACTTATCCACATGGCCTGGGCACACGCCCATGTGTTAGTCGTGCCACCCTCACGGTCTAGACACATGCCCATATGTCTACCCATGTGTCCAATTAGCAGGCTATCTACTAAGCCCTTTACTACCCTATATTACACACATGCAAGTTTATACTGATAAAGGAACTCTTAACATAACAATGGTTCTGTAACTTCTATATCATCATTCATTTCTTTCCCATTTCTACTCAATATCATGCACACATATTCACCTCTTTGAACAAATCAACTTTTCATATGAATGTGTTAACATTAGCCAAATCATCATGGCCCATTTACAAAATGAGTGTAAAATATTAATGGCAAACTATTTGGCCTTTCAACAAGATATGACACAAAATGAACAACTTCCTATACATGCCATACTCATAATGAAACTTGTCTTTACTATACAAAAAAGTAGTTGATAGTGTGATTTCAACCTCCGACGTCCAATGATCCTCGAGCCAACATGATAGAGCTACAAGGAAAAGGGAAAAGAGTGGGGTAAGCATATAGCTTATTAAGTTTGCATGAAACTCAAGGATAACAATTTACTCAAACTATAATCATTCATATCATGAAACAATGGCGACATAGCACCAATGAATAAAAGTACTTGTACTTATTCTCACTTATTCTTACTTATTCTTACCCATCTCATGTCAACATGATCTGGTAACTTTTACTTACTCAAAATACATGTATCAATGATTCATATAGTTTAGCACATTTGCTAACATGACAATAAAATCACATCTTTATCATTCATACCATGAACATCACTGAAGGCCATCCATAAATAGACTTGGATCTAGGCCAACTCACATACTAAACTCTTTTGCTTATGAATAAATCGGATCATCATGAATCATTCAAGCTTAACATACATAAGATTTGATGCCAACGCCATATCCCAGATATGGTCTTACATGGGATCATTCCTAGTACTGACGCCAGATCCCAAATATGGTCTTATACGGGATCTCATAACTTGATGTCGATGCCATGTCCCAGACATGGTCTTATATGAGATCGTACTTAGATGTCGATGCCATATCCCAGATATGGTCATACACGAGATCATTTTTTGGTGCCGAAGCCATATCCCAGATATGGTCTTACACGGGACCTTTCCTTTCTTATATGCATACGTAGGTAATATAATTACTCCGGAACTATAACTGGGACTACAATTTAGCCTGTTCTCATCGTTTACTCATCAAGACTTTATAGCTCGATTTCATTCACAATAACATACATTAACATGAGAATGAACAATTCAAATATCGAACATTATGAAATACTAATTTCATACAAACTTACCTCGAATCTCAAAATGTGTCTCGGTGCTCGATTTAGTCTTCAACTTTGTTCTTGCCTCGGTTTCTATCTGGGATTTGTGTTTCTTGATCCATAATAATAAATTTCTCTTGTTAAACACATGCATTGACTAAATCGATTCATAATTCATATTTTGGCAAAAATTATGATTTTGCCCTTAAACTTTCACATAATTACACTTTCACCCCTAGGCTCGTAAAATGATTTTCATTCAACTTTCTTGTATTTCAAGCCTAGCCGAATCATTTCTCAACTATAAAAACATTAAATTCCCACTATTTCACTCATGTATGACCATTTCTATAACTTTACAAATTGGTCATTTTCATGCATCTTTCATGAAAATAACTTAAAAAAAATGTTTATCCTACATCAAGCTTTCGTATTCTTCCATACAACATCAAAATACATGTATATCATACATGGGTAAATTTTTGAACATAAACCTTAGCTCAACATATGGCTAGAAATAGATAAACCAAGCTACGAGGGTTTCAAAAATACGAAGAACATTAAAAACGAGGCTAGGATGCACTTACTTTGAGCTTGAAAATTATCAAAACCCTAGCTATGGCTTCTCCCCAAATTTTCGGCACAAAGGTTGAAGATGGACATGATTTTTGTGTTCTTTTTCCCTTTTTATTCTTTTATTTACCAAAGGACAAAAATGCCCTTAATGACTATTTCTTAATATTTTTCCTTCCCATGTCCATTTTTGTCCATCATAAATATAATGGTCTAATTTCTAAATAAGGACCTCTAGGATTTTTCATTATTCTATTTCATACTTGAACCTTCTAGAATCTCACATTTTCTATTCTTTGCAATTTAGTCCTAATGGACAATTATTCACTAATTAATAAAATTTCTTCATGTGACTTTCACACAATCATGTAAATACCTCGTAAACCTTGTAAAATCGTTTAAACACATATTTTCTACTTCAGATTTGTGATCTCGCACCACTATTCTGGCTAAGCCCTAAATCGGGCTGTTACATCAACATACCTTACAAGAGAACTCGTGCTTCTGCTCAAATCGATGAAACACAAAATAAGTTCCACTATGAAGAAGCCAAAGCAAGATACGAAAGTATCTTCAAAAATCAACAGATGCATCCAGAGAAAGGATTCACATTGAAGGAAAGCAACTAAAAATACTTTATGGCACGTATTCGTCAAGTTATTGAAGCCCTCATTGGGAATTACTTTGTGAAAAAGAGACCAAGTGTGGATGAGGAACTAGTTCGTGAATTTTATGCGAACTTAACCTTAAGCGAATTGACCGAAGTTCCAGTTCGCGAAATCGAGGTATCAATAAATTCAAATGCTATTAATGAGTTCTTTAAATTACCTGATTTTGAAAAAGATGAATATTCTTCTTTGTTGAGCAACATTAAGCCTAAAAATTTGCAAGAAATTCTCGAGGAATTTACAGTTCTAGGTTCTAAGTGGACTGTGTCAAAGCAAGGAATCCACATGTGTCGAAGAGAGTATTTGACACCACTTCCGAAGGTATGGTTCTATTTCATCTGTTTCAGCCTTATGCCTAGTTCGCTTGGGACTACAATCTCATTAGAGCGAATGGTTCTATTATACTCGATTCTAACTGGAAAGACCATTGATGTGGGCAAAATCATCCTAAGAGAAATGCGAAATTGTGCCATTAGATGTTCTGGCCCTGCCTATTTCCCCTTTACGATAACAATTCTGTGCCTAAAAGTAAAAATTCTTGTGAAAGTAAAGAAGACAAGGTATAGTCAAGGCACAATCACCGATTGGGACTCTACCGAGCAGCTGGAGATTCTGTTCTACAGCAACGAGTTGAAAAGAGTCTGAATCCCAAAGAAGCAGAAGATGACCCCATAGAGATCCCGCCAGAGCAATCAACTGAAGTCCCTAATGAGGCAGAACTAATGGAACCAAAAGCTGAACCTGATATCGAAACTTCAATGTTTGGGGCTCCACCGCCTAGCCCAGATCTTCGTGATAAGCTATTAAAGCTAATGGACTTAATGCAACACATGCAATGGCAGCAACAAGCCTAGTAGGGATACTCAAAAATAAGGGATGACTCGATGAGGAGTGCCCTTAAGAAAATCTATAATGACCCATTTATTTTTGTGCCTAATTTTCCAGATTTCATATTTAAACCATGGATTTCATTATCGAAGAGGGAGCAAGGTGATTCATGCAAAGGCAATACTGATGGAGCAAAAGATGAGTCGAATTCGGAAGGATAGGCAAACAAATAAAAGGGAGGACTTCAACTTTAGTTTATTTTCATTCTTAAGTCATTTTAGGATTATGTTAATTAGGAATTTTTATTTTTTTGCACAATAAAACAAGAGATAGGAATCATGAATAAAATCTGAACAAGTCACAAAGACTAAAGTGTGGCAATAGATATATACATGTCTAGGATTGGATTTTAGAGAGAGCTTGGTACTTAAGCAGTCAATTTCACTCACCTCGTCTTTTCTAAAAATCCTACCTGGTGTATAGTATCTATTCACTTTAACCAATGAGGACATTGTTCACTTTAAGTAGGGGTGACCGAAAATTTGAGTTATTAATTACACTCGAAATAAAATTTTCTTTTAATTATGATTAGGATATATTTTGTTCAATAATTTTAAATTTCGTTAAGTATGCTAAACTTCAATATTAATAAGGCTCTATTATTTCAATAAGTTATTATGTTAGCTTAATAATGATATGAATGTATTTTTAATAAAGCATGTAAATTCGTACCATAAAATTTTTAGTTCTCTACGAAAAAGTTAGGCATGCATGAAAGTTTAAGTCTTTAGAATTGACTTAGTAATTTCTTGAGGCGAAATCCTAGGAAGCATGGAACGTTGAAAATGATTTAGGCATCTATTGTTTGGACCATTTGAGCCTTTCAAACCAACCCTAATAAAAATTGTCCTTTGGAACCCAACTTTAAGACTATATGGCCTAGTTTTATTTGGACCTTTGCAATATTTAGCCATCACTTTTCTCTTCATTATCTTTAAAATTGTCCCAAATACTAGACTCAGTATTATTCAGAATATCATTTGAAAATAAGTTTAGGGGAGTTAAAAAGAAGTATCAATTGCTCAAAAATTTTACTACATGAAGCAAGTGCTCGAAATTGAATTTATGAAAAAAAAAATGTACTCTAAAGAAAATAGATGTATAAAAGAGCATGTGAAAGTATAATAAGTTCGTGTATCGAGGCTAAAAATTTCAAAGGTTCGATTTTACACTGAGTCTAAGGTTTTGAACCTAAAATTATCTATCTTTTACCTACCCCTGAGCCCAGCCATGTTACAACCGTGTTAAAGACCTATTGATTCAAAGTTCCAATGTTACCTACATTAGTGGAGAGAAATTGCTCTATTCAACATATGAAGATATCAGTTAAACTTAATGATTGCAGTTTAATTTTGAATAAGGGATTAAAATCAAATTGGTAGAGATTAACATGTCTTTATTAAGAAACATTTAGTCTAATTTTGCTATTGTAGTAATTTTTGAGATTAATTTGAACTATGTATATACTTGAGTAGCATAATTATCAAATTTCTTATTTTTTAGCATAAGTATATTGATTTCATGATTTGGGTAAGAATGTTGTTTTGAAGGAGTTTTTCAAAAGTGCTTCCGAGAAAATCATTTACAAATTTGTGCATTACTTGGGACGAGCAATGAATTAAGTTTGGGGGTGTGGAAACACAAAAATTTACGTGTTTTTACATGCCCTTTTTAACTTAAAATCATGCTATTTCGGTTAAATTTTGTCGAAATATTTAAATATTATAAAATAAGTAAATTGTGTTAAAAATATGAACATCATGAATTTTAATTTATTTTATAGTTAATTTTTATTTATTTTGACTATTTTCGACAGATTTGCACAAAGGGCAAAAATTGGCTCGATAGACACTGCTCGAAGAACAAAATCGAGAAGCAATTTTTGAAGTGACAAGGCAAAATAATTTCCAGCCTAATACAGTCCAAATATGTGTATTAAATCATAAATTAATTAATTTTAATTTATTCCCAATTTAATCTGGGCTAAATAAATTAATCTTAATTAATTATGGAAAAAGTGCCCAGTTGAACCGCACCAATTGAACCAAACCAATTGAACCCAACCGAGCAAAGAATTGGGCAGCCCAAACCGTCCATATGCTGGCCGAAATAAGCTTACTATCTGATGAATTGGGCTTGCAAAGAAGCCCTTGAAGACTTGTCAAAGTTGCACTCAACCCCCTCCACAATTAGTGGCTTTGTAGATTTGCCCCATGCTATATTTAGCAAAGTTGAAGCCATCAACTTTGCCACATTGATGGCCGGCCAAGGTGGGTCTCTTTGGCTGATGGAATTTTCTATTTTTAGCAGCAACGATCATCTATAAAAGCCACCCCTTGATGATCATTCAAAGCATCCCTCATCCCTCATCTCTCATTCACATCTCATTCTCTCTTCTCCTCTCTCACTTTCTCTCAACTTTTAATTTTCCTATTTCCTTACTCTTTTGTTGATTTCTTCCTTTGGGAAAGGGTCTTCTTCAGCCATCATTGAGCATCAATTAAATTTTTCATAAGCCACCTTGATAGCCAAGGACAATGGAGGATGAAGAACGGAGCAATCAGTTAAGCCAGGAGAAACACTGGATTTGCTTCTTGTTCCCTATCTCTTTAAATTTCGTTATTGTTTTGACAAACATGTTTATGGATATTTATGCTATTGGAATGGTTAATTTAATCAGCTTAGCTTGAATTGAATTCGTTTTGGGTTGATTGCATTTTGTCCTTTTAAATTATTAAAATTATGTTTATGTTGTTATAAGCCTCAGTAAAATGCTTGATTAAGTAAAATCATGCTTAAGTTATTCTGGAATTATAATTGTTTAGATAACTAAATAATTAATTATTTGAACGCATTGAAATTGTAATTAATGGACACAATACTTAATCAGTGCATGTTTAATTCTTCTAAGGTAGCTAAAGATTAGATTAGCATTGTATTTGACGATACATATGCCTTGCATAACTTGCCAGATTATTGTGATTAAACTGTTTCAAGGTAAGGATACTTTGTTACCTCACATAGTCTTTTATATGCTTATTAGGATGAATTACTCATTTGAATCGACATAGGAATATGCGAGAGATTGTTTAATTTAATAAGTATGTATGTGCAATAACATGTTTACCATTATAAATATGTTTTATCGGTCGAATTGACATAGGAATATGTACAAGAGATGAATGGATTTTTTATTTGTAAATATGTTCATAAGTTAGCAAAGTACCGAGTTGCTGGGAATTTATTCGTAACAAGTATAAGCATGAGTTTAATAATTCTAAGTTAAGAAATGTAATTAATCCAACACAATTATATCATCTTGATTAAAATCAGCTTTTGAAATTGTGCATTAGAACTTTATTTTATTTTGTTTTCTATTTTTTAATCATTTCTTAAATCCAAATATTTTTTTTCTCTTCACCAAAGTGTTTAAAATCATTTTCATAAATAATTCTTTTACAGTCCCTGTGGGTACGATACTCGACATTTACTTGTCACTTTATTACTTGTTGCGATTGTGTACACTTGCACATTTCCACCGTACCATGAGTCCCACAGCAAGGACACGATGCATTTTAAGTTCTCCTCAGGTGTGTAGGAGAGTTCATCAAATACCCTCATTGAGTTCTCAAGACAGAACTCCGCCCTCTCAGGGTCATCATCTATATTAGCCCTAAACTCTTAGACCTCTTGCTTCCGAATCTTAGCTACCAGGAGCTTAGTCATCCTGACTACATCTATACCTTGAGGAGCCATAAGAATTGGCTCAGGTATAGGAGGGGGTGGAACAGGTTGGGCGTTAGGGTTTGCTCGTACATACTCCGTGTACCAATTACTCATCATTTGGAGAAAGGCTTGCCGGGCCTCTTCTCCTTGACCCCTAGTCTCAGGTCACACTCTACAGGCGCGGTCCCTTGTGTAGGAGCCGGTGTGTTACTAGCTGTGTTATCAGCATATGTTCGATCGGGATCTATTTTCTATATAAAAACAAAGTTTAGAATTGTAACGCCCCAAAATTGGGCCTAGGAGAATTGGGCATATTCGGCTCCGAACGTAGGAGCTTTTTAAAATTTTTTGGGAATATGAGAACAACATTATTTCAAGTTGGACCTATTATGAAGGTAATTTTGGAAGGTTACGGGGTTCTATGAAGTCCCGGGTTCAAGTTAGGCCATAGGAAAAAAATTTGATTTTTGGCTTTTTACGGGAAAGGACTACTGGAGGTAGGACTTAAGTAAAATTTGGTGTGTTTAGGAGACACAAATGGAGTGTGTGGTGTGGTGGCTGTGGCGTCATTGGTAGAAGAAGGGGGGAAGGAGTTCGATTCTCTTGGAAAGATTTTAAAGGTATTTATTTTATGTCTTGGAAGAGGAGGTAGCTGAGTTTGGGTCAAATTCTGCTAAGGGAGTTAGAGACTTGGTCAATTGGTTCAAAGGGATGATGGAGAGCAAAGTTAGGAGGAAAAGGAGGAGAAAATCGTGGGGATAGAGGAGAGAAAAGGTGTTGGCCAAATTTGGAATTCTGGGGCATGAGAATTTCGGCCAAAGTTGGGCACTTTCTGAGTGCATATTCGGTCATTTGTGGAAGGGGAAAACTAAAACACTTTGGGGTTATTTTGCTTTTCCTTGCATTTTGGGTCATATTGCTTCAACCTTTCCTTACCCAAACCTCAATCCCTCTCATTCGTTTCTTCTTATTCTCTTCTCAATCGTTTTCTTCTCTTGTAGTTGCTTAAACAGTCTTGGCCGAATCTCTCCATTTCTATCTCTTTTTGCACATTCTTTTCTACTCTCCTCTCACCTTTTCTCTCCTGTGTTCACCCTAGCCAAAACTCCTCTTCTTCTTTACTATTTTTCTACTCTTTTCTCCATCAATTGTATTCCCCTTTTTCTCATTCGAATCAGTTATCTTCTCTTTTGCTAATAGCCAAATTCTTCTTACACCAATATTTCGGCTTGTGCTCTTTTATTGTTTTTCATTTCGGTTTATACTCCATAGCAGAATTTTGATTCGTTTGGGTTTGCTGCTTGTGTCGAATCTTTTCTTCTCATTCGACTTATCTCTAATCTAAGGTAATGGTTTTTCTTCTTCCACTTTCTATCGTTCTTTCATCTCTTAACTTGGTTTAAGCGAAAACTCTCACCTCTTGGCTAAGACTCATTTTTACTTTGAACCCCTTTCGTTCTCTTATGTTAAAGGGCCAAATTCTCTAGGTTGAAAACTCGTGTCGTGTTGGTTCAACTACTTCGGGATATTGTCTTATTGTTGGTAAGTTGAGGTCATGGTGGACTAGGGGTGATGGTTATCTTGTTTGGATAGATTTTGTTAGGGCCGAAAAGCCATTTCTCTTAATATTATCTGGATTGGCGTTCTAACACTTTTTCTTTCATTAGAGGGGCAGATCATTGAACGGTAGAAGTGGATTGAAAACCCTCTTCAGAGGGAAGACTAATATTTGTGTGTGAGTTAAGCCTATAATCCTATGTGTTCACATTTTGGGTATATCGAACAAGAAGACTAACTGTTAACTGATTGTATCCTTAGGTGCTTCATAGAGTATCATGTTACGTATTCCAAATCAGGTGTGTAATCTCAAACCCCTCTGAATGATGCACGTGGTGTTATGCGAATCGACGAAAAGCCAAAAAGCCAGAAAATCAGCATCTGTGACCACTCGAGTGTCCGAACACTCGTAGTGGTAAATCTAAATGTGAATAATGGCGGTAAGTCATTAAGAGGGTCACGAGCACCCTCGCGATACTGAGGATGTAACAGGCTGAAACGGGCCAAATGGGCCCAATAGGCTATCCGGCCCACTTGGGCAAAACTGTTGGAAAACTACCAAATGATAGATCCGAATGCGAAATCTGCAAATCTAAAATTGAAACCACGTATTTTGGGCCACACGAGTGTGTGGGCCTATTTGGGCCTAAAATAGATTTTAAGCCCAATAGTTTCGTGGAGACCCAAGAAGGGTTTCGTGCCGCTCGAGGATATAGTAGGCCTTTGAAAAGGCCGTTAAATGTTAAATTACTGAAATACCCTTGGTGGGTAAATTACTGTTATACCCTTAGGGGTTAATTAGTACGATTGTGTGTATTCTGTTTAACTAGTTATGATGGTAATTTATTTCATATATCATTTTTGATATATGCTTTGCATACATGACATTCTGCATGTGATTGGGATATTGATGATCGGAGGAAGTGTAATCTGGTGGCTCTGCCACATTCTGTCTGGTGGCTTTGCCACAAATTCTATATTTAGCAACTTGTCTGCAATATTGGTGTGTTTTGGTAGGGTGGGTTGACTTGGTCCCCACAGGTGTGTTGGGCTGGTACGGAGGTGTGTAGCGGATGGATTATTAGGTTGGGCTGCATATTTTGTTTGCATGATCATGTTTATAGGGCTAATGCCCAGATTGCTACCGAATAGGGCTTCAGCCCAGTCTGCTTCTGTATGGGCTTGGCCCAGTCTACTTCTGTATGGGCTCGGGCCCAGTTAATGACTGATTAGGGGATTACACACTGAGTTCTTATAAATCAGCCCTATGCTTTAACCTTGCAGGTGATCCCCAGCATTGAGGATTTGGAGCTGCGAAGGACTCTGTGGTGGCCATAAATCGGAGTACTACTTCCAAACTTCAGTAAATTTCTGTTTCGCTTTATTTTGAGATTTATCTTAATTTGGGGTTTAATGTTGTAATAAGGCCATTGGACTTTAATTTTTCTCCAAAGCTTTCATTTTGGTTATATTCAAACTATACACTATTAAACTCTGGGTTTTCATAAAACGACAATAACTGTTTTCAAAATATCACATTTCAGCAATTCACCGAACCTGATTTCTATTATAAACAAAGTTTTTGGAAACAATAATAATAATTATAACATTTTTACAAGGAAAACATCAAAACAAATTTGAGTTTCACATACAATAAAGCTCGAAGTTTCAAAAAGAATACAATCAACATTTTAACGAACACGCAGTTTTAAACAACCCTTCTATGTGACATGCTAGATCCGGTCATAACATCTAGGCTGGGTTTGGGGTGTTACAAGAATTGTCAGACGCCACCACACTATCAATATACACTCATGGCATGTATAGTTAGACTCTAACACATGCTACAGTAGTTCGAGAACTGACTAAACCATAGCTCTGATAGCACTAATGTAACACCCCTTACCCGTATTCTACGCTGAAACTGGGTATGAGGCGTTACTGCACTTAACTCACATGATCATACAACATTGGGTTATCAAATTTCATTCCAAATTAAAACTTTTTCCATTCACATATCTAACATCCTTACAATGGGCCTATGAGGCCCTAAACATACTTCCGAAAGGTTTCGAAAATAAATCGAAAACTTGCATGCACTTAGGAAAATTTTACCTAAACATGGGCCACACGCCCGTGTGGTATTTCACACGCCCGTGCTTTGCACCCGTGGTCGACACTAACTTGCATCACACGATCAGCCACACACTCGTGTGCTGTATTCATGGTCGACACTGACTTATTCCACACGGCCTGTCACACGCCCGTTTGCTTCAACTGTGTGGCAATTCAAATTC
The DNA here is from genome assembly GCA_025506655.1 of Gossypium rotundifolium. Taxonomy (NCBI): domain Eukaryota; kingdom Viridiplantae; phylum Streptophyta; class Magnoliopsida; order Malvales; family Malvaceae; genus Gossypium; species Gossypium rotundifolium. The sequence goes on along the minus strand of CP106722.1, from coordinate 103,299,957 downwards.
CAATTTCAAGGTGCAGACTTCACATGACCTGGGCACACGCCCATGTCCGTGGCCGTGCCTCCTACACGGTTAAGACACAGAGCCGTGTCTCTACCCGTGCGTTTACCACTGAGCTTACTGACTTGCAATTATAACATGCAAGGGGACACACGACCTGCTCACACACCCATGCAATTGACCGTATGTCACACATGGCCTAGACACACGCCCGTGTGCCTACCCATGTGGACAAGAAAGAGGCTATTTTCCAAGCTCTTTCATCACCCTAACTCACTCAAGTATAATTCTCCCACCACCATCAATTCAACCATGCATTTTCATAACCAAACAAACCAATCATATACTCTACACAATCATGAATAACCTCTTCTTATCATTGATTGATAGTAAAGAGCCATTTACTATGGCAATATACAAAAGATTTCATCTATAAGGAGCCAACACATTTGGCCAAAATAACAAAACAATTTACCTAGTCTAGCCCCTATGCATGCCATTTCCATACTCAAAATGCTAGTTCTAAATATATCGAGATGAGCTGATAGTGTAGGTGATCTTCTAATTATCTTCGTATCCTGACCCGGCTCTTTGACACTATAAAACAAGGGAAAAGAAAGGGAGTAAGCTTAAAGCTTAGTAAGTTTACATGTAAACAATAAACATCATACTATATGCTAATCAATAAATAGCATTGCATATAAGAACGAACAATCCACATCTCATGACTATGCTTACTCATTTCATCCCTTCCCACAATCCAACCATATCACAAGCCAAATTCTCACATTATTTAGCATACAACCCTGCACTTATCACCATATTTTCTCATGAGACAACACTTAACAATTTCACGATAAACCATTCATAGTAATACCAAATACTCGGTGGTTTCGCACTTAGCCCACCATTTATCTTTAATAGGGTGGTATCGCACATAGCCCACCGAATGATAATATAAAAAATGCTATCGCACACAGCCCATTGTGAATAAGTAATAAGGTGGTATCGCACATAACCCACCAATAAGAATGATTAAGGTAGTATCGCACACAGCCCACCATTAATTACTACGGATAATATTCCCCATTTACATATCTATCTCAACATTCATACGAAAATTATTCATTATCTACCGAACTCAATCCATTTAAATCGTATGTGTTCTCAATCATACAATACACCAATAAGCAATTACATGGGTATTTAAGATGCATCGTTTACACATAAACTTACTTCGGAACAAAATGCGTTAATTTGCAGTTTAATCCAAAACATTGCCTTTTCCTCGATCAAGGTTAATTCCATGTTCTTCTTGATCTATAACAACAAAATTCACCCATTGAATCATTTTCTAATCATAATACATCATAATCTCTACTTAGGCAAAAATGACCATTTTGCCCTTGTACTATGGAAAAATTATGATTTTGCCCCTAGGTTCGTAAATCATTTTTCATCACATTTTCTTATTAAGCAAGCCTAGCTAAACATTTATTAGTCTTACAACTACTCATAATTCCAACCATTTTATGCATTTATTACCAAATTACAACATTTACATCTTAGTCCCATTTTGGTGTTTTCATGTCAACACCCTTCACAAAAGTTGTTTCTCATATCCCTAACATTCATTTTCTTCCATAAAAACTCAGCTAACAACATAAATACTCTCATGGAAAGTCCCTAAAATTTCAATCATTTTGCAAAATAGTCCCCTCATTAGCTAGCTTAAGCTTTGGGGACTCCAAAAGTACAAAAATTATCAAATAAAATCACCAAAATCACTTACTTGCAAGGAGATTACTTGGCTGAAAGTTTGGTCTCTAAAATCCCCTATTTTCCCTTCAATTTTCGGTGGAAGAAGAAAGGTGAATAGTGAAAGATGATATCTCATCTTTTTATCTTATTTTATTCATTTTTTTATCACCTAAAGTCACCAAATTTTGACTAAAATTAATGCTCTTGTCCCCCAAAGCTATATGGTAGGCAATCACACATCTAATGGCATAATTTCACTTTAAGGACCTCCAATTTGATATTCTTTGGCTATTAGACACCTCTACCACTTATAATGGAACTTTTGCACTTTATGCGATTTAGTCATTTTTCACAATTAAACATACAATTGCTAAAATTAAAGCACCAAAATTTTCATATAGCCTTATATTAATGCCATAACACATAAAATAATATTAAAATAATTTTTCTCAACCTCAGATTAGTGGTCCTGAGACCACTATTTCTACTAGCCCCAAAATTGGGCTGTTACACTGTCACCTTATAAACATAATTTAGCATATCTTCGCATTAGCCTAACAACCGTAATCTCTCTTTTGTAACATATTACGACAATTAACAAATCATTTCAAACCTCATAGTAAACATGCACATTAATTAGGTGTACTCATATTTTCGAGCATATGACTTAATATCTTTCAATTGCCTAAACTGAAACACCCCAAACCCGGCCCACGAGCCTTGACTGGATCTGGTATGTTCCTTGAGTAAATCAATTCAATTCTTGTTTGCTACTTTGGAAAAATTTGTGTGTTTTTGAAGAACATTTGATTTGGTGTTGGGTTCAAATTGAAAACGGTGTTGCTCATGTGTCAAAACATTTAAATATTTGTTTACATTTTTAAGAAAAATTATTTATTTTCAATTTCATAATAACCTTATCATAATAAACCAATTTTAAACACTTACTTAAAACAGTTAATAGTAATGGCCATAATTACATCAAAGCAAAACCCCAAAATAAATCTGAAATACTTAAATAAAATAAAAAAACAATGAAAATAGAATAATTCTGAGCTGAGCATGGCCACCACTAAGCTCCTGCCGACCCGGTCCATTACTGAGTGCCACCTGAAAAGATATCCCACAACGGAGTGAGTCAACAGACTCAATGTGTAACCATCACACATACTCTCAATCAATTTAGGCATGTCAAGTCATACATATAAAACATATATAGTCAATGATGCAAACCCGAACCCAAACCTAGATAACCATCCGTTACACATCACCCGTACGAACCATCACACCGTGGGGACTACTAAGTCGACCCTCCATCCGCTAAACATCATCGAAGGCGGTCACCGCAGCATTTAATCGCACATCACCCTTATAAATTGTGGCATAGCCACCAAATAATATTTTGTGACATAAGTTACCACATTCAGATTACGTGACATGAGTCACCAGATTTCATGGTAAAAACCACCAGATCACTTCCCCTTAAAATAACACCCATATGCCCCATGCCATACAAATCATACCAATATCATGCTTTATGCCTTATTTCAAATTCTTATCAATATTCACTTATGTGCCATATTTCACATGTTCATAACATTTATTGACGTAATATTAAAGATTACGTACCTGAATGTTCTGTACCATTGTATGGTACCTTTAGCCACGTTCACACACTTTCATTAACACATATATTAAAACGTTACCATAAATCTATTAAGATTTAGTGTGGGGCTACACACCTGAAACTAATGCTTTCACTGAATACCAAAAAGTCAACCGAAATAGAGTGTACACTTCCCTAAAAATCAAAGTCAGAATTCGGCCAACATTTAATCACTTAAATGTGGCCTTGGCCGAATGTTCATAGTCCCTTACCTTGTGGATCTAAAACCCGAAACGATCATTTGCTCCTGAAGTTGTCGAAATCCCTATTTATTAATGGTTAGAATCGGCTTTAATACATGGAAACTATGAAGATGGCCCTTGGCCGAATACGACATATTACTTACCTTGATCACACAAATCCCGAAGGATCACTTCTGCAAATGTTGGCTATAAGAATCCTGAAAGATCTCCTGCGTTAGGCTGTACTTTCCCCTGCAATCAGCTTTAACACACTTTAAAGAGTCATAGGGCCATTCGGCCATGACATAAATCCCAAACGAAGAGGAGTTGTCACAACCTTACCTTAAAGATGGATCCCCTCAGCTTTGCAAAGAATCAACCCACACTAAGATTGAGATTCGGCTATCAAAGAGAATAGGTGTGGAGTTGAAATTATATGAAGAAAAGAAGAATGGAAGAGGCTTAGGAGAATTCGGCAATCACCTAACTATTTCGATTTTTGAAAGAATTGTGAAAGAAAAGAAGAGAAGAAGGGGTTGAGCAATTCGGCAACGGTGGCAAAGGAGGATTCGGCTAACACAAAATAAAAGAAGAGGTTTGGGGAAAGAGGTATAGGTTCGGCCAAGAAACAAATAGAGGAGAAGTAGAACAAAAAATGCTAGTGACCTTAATGGTCTATAAAGTTTCTGTCACAAATCAAAGAGGAAGGGAGCCGAAACTAGATGACTTTTGCACAAGAGAAAGAACGACACTTAGAGAGACAAGAAAGGTCTAAATTTCGGCACACCCTCCTTATCAAGCTTCAAAATCGAAAATGCCACCCCTTAGAGTCCTATATTCGGCCACCACTTTCTTCCCCTATCAAATCCCACATTTTTCTCCTATATTCTCTCCATGCTACTCATTCAAAAGAATTTGAATAAGTCAACCTTTATCTCTTCTTCCTAGCTGAATTTTAGAAGAAAAACCAAGTCTTATCCTCATCTTTTTAAAGTCCCAATGCCGTCCAACACTCCTCCACTCCTTGACGCAAAAATAAACTCCAATTTGCTTCCTCTGCAACTCAAACGTGAGCCCTTCTCCCCTGCTTATGGCGTCACCTACCAAGGCCCTAAGTGGCGCCTCCATGCCACTTTACCAAGCCCAATCTTATGTCCAAAAACTCCTACAAATTCCCTTAAGGCCTATCAAGCTTAGCTCCCCTTTAATACTTAAAATCTAATATTTTCTAAGGCATTTACCTACACTTTGAAGTTCTCAAAAATTCATACAACACATTCAAACACACATAGGCATGCTATTTCATACAATTAAGCAATAATACACAAGCCGTAATTCCCGGATATTACAGTTCTACCCCCTTAAAATAATTTCGACCTCGAAATTACCTGGCTAGAATAGGTGAGGGTATTGTCATTGCATTGCTTCTTCCGGCTCCCAAGAAACTTCCTCTGATCCATGATTACGCCATAACACTTTGACCAGAGGAACCGACTTCCTCCAAAGCACCTTCACATCTCATTCCAGAATCTGGATCGGCTCTTCCTCATAGGACAGATCTGGCCTTATCTCCACCTCTTCAACCGATACTACATGAGATGGATCCGATCGGTAGTGATGTAGCATCGAAACATGGAACACGTCGTGCATCTGCTTCAACTTTGGTGGCAACTCTAACTGGTATGCCACTGGTCCAACTCACTTTAATACCCGATAAGGTCCTATAGACCTTGGGCTTAACTTCCCTTTGCGACCAAATCTCATTACCTTTTTCTAAGGCGAAACTTTGAAAAACACTTGATCTCCCACAGCAAATTCTATGTCCTTCCGTTTGAGATCTGCACAAGACTTCTGCCTGTCAGATGCCTCCTTTAACCGTGCCCGAATTACCTTAACCTTTTCCTCGAATTCTGCCACAATCTCTGGACCCAACACTTGATGTTCCCCTAATTCCGTCCAACATGTAGGAGTGCGACACTCCCGTCCATACAGCGCTTCATACGGTGCCATCCGAATACTGGCCTGATAGCTATTGTTATAAGCAAATTCCGCTAAAGGCAAATGTTCTTCCCAACTTCCTCTAAAGTCTATCACACAGCCCCTCAACATATCCTCTAACACTTGGATCACTCGTTCAGATTGACCGTCCGACTGCGGATGAAATGCCGTATTGAAGTCTAATCTGGTGCCCAAAGCTTGATGTAGCACTTTCCAAAATCGAGACGTAAACCTCGGATCCCTATCTAAGATAATTGACACCGGCACTCCGTATAGCCTCACAATCTCAGCTACATACACCTTGCCAATTTTTGTAGAGAATAGTCAACCTGTACCGGTATGAAATGTGCGGACTTGGTCAACCGATCCACGATCACCCATACCGAGTCCTTCTTAGTAGGCGCAAGGGGAAGCCCACTAACGAAGTCTATGGTGATTCTCTCCCACTTCCACTGCGAAATCTGTATTGGCTGAAGCAACCCTGACGGAACTTGGTGTTCAGCCTTGACTTGCTGACACGTCAAGCACTTGCTAACAAATTTTGTAACTTCCCGCTTAAGACCAGGCCACCAAAACTGTTCTCTTAGGTCTCTGTACAATTTACTACCTCCAGGATGCATAGCATAAGGGCTACTATGTGATTCCCAAAGAATTCTCTGCCTTAACTCCTCATTCTTTAGCATACAGACCTTACCCTTGAAACACAATACTCCATCGCCATTAATACCATAATCCTTCAACTCCCCAATCTGCACTTGCCGTAGCCTAGCCCTTAAATCACCATCAGCCAACTGTCCCTCTTTCACCTTATTCAGCCATGATGGCTTGACCTGCAACTCTGCCAGCAAACTTTCATCACCATAGAGGCTTAAATGTGCGAACATTGCCCTTAACTCCGTCACTACTTTCTGACTTAGGGCATCTGCCACCACATTCGCCTTGCCCGGGTGATACTCTATGGAACAATCGTAGTCTTTCAATAATTCTACCCACCTTCACTGTCTCAGGTTCAACTCTTTCTGAGTCAGCAGATACTTAAGGCTTTTATGGTCTGTGTAAATCACTGTCTTTTCTCCATATAAATAGTGCCTCCATACCTTAAGAGCAAAGACCACTGCCGCCAATTCCAAATCATGCGTCGGGTAGTTAACCTCATGTGGCCTTAATTGTCGAGACGCATAAGCAACTACCTTCCCGTCTTGCATAAGGACACCTCCCAATCCTGTATGGGAAGCATCACAATATACCACAAAATCCTTCCCTGCCTTAGGCTGAATTAAAACTGGAGCTTCAGTCAAGACTCTCTTAAGCCTCTCAAAGCTCTCATGTTGCTTATCAGTCCATACGAAAGGTACCTCCTTCCTTAGTAACTTTGTCAAAGGTGCTGCGATCAACGAGAACCCTTCTACGAACCTTCTATAATAGCCTGCCAATCCCAAGAAACTATGAACTTTCGCCTCAGACTTGGGGGTTTCCAATCCAACACTGCCTTAATCTTTCGAGGATCCACCCTCATCCCTTCTGCAGACACCACATGTCTAAAGAATGTAACTTCCTTCAGCTAAAATTCGCACTTGCTGAACTTGGCATATAGCTTTTCCTCCCTTAACACTTGTAACACAACTCGGAGGTGCTCATCATGTTCTTCCTCAGACTTCGAATACACCAAAATATCGTCTATGAACACAACAACGAACCGGTCCAGATAGGGTTGGAAAACCCAGTTCATCATGTCCATGAACGCAGCTGGGGCGTTTGTCAATTCGAACGGCATTACCAAGAACTCATAATGCCCATACCTTGTCCGAAAAGCTATCTTATGGATATCAGCCTCCTTCACCTTAAGCTGATGATATCTTGACCTTAGATCTATCTTTAAGAATCCCACGGCCCCCGTAAGCTGATCAAACAAGTCGTCTATTCTTGGCAAAGGGTACTTGTTCTTGACGGTCAGCTTATTCAACTGACGATAATCTATGCACATGCACATAGTTCCATCCTTGTGCTTTACAAACAAGACCGGTGCTCCCCATGGAGACACACTGGGTCGAATAAACCCACGGTCTAGTAGCTCTTGAATCAGAGCCTTGAGCTTAACCAACTCCTTTGGTGCCATTCTGTACGGGGCAATTGACACAGGAGCTGTACCAGACAGTAAGTCAATTCTGAACTCCACTTCCATATCCGGAGGTATTCCAGGTAACTCCTCCAGAAAAACATCCACAAATTCTCTTACTGTTCTAACCCCACTAACTCCCCCTTCCTTTACATCCAATGCACTAACAAAGATCAAAAATGCCTCGCACCCTTTCCAAACCATCTTATTAGCCTTTAAAGCAGAAACTATGCTAGAGAAGTAGTTTCTTCTTTCCCCTAACATAAATATCGCCTTATCCTCCGGTGTCCTTAACTCTATTCACTTAGCTGTGCAATCCAATACAGCCTGATGTTCCACTAGCCAGTCCATCCCAAGGATGAGATCAAATTCTCCGAAGGGTAGTTCCATCAAGTCGACAGGAAGTACCACTCCCTGAAGCTCTAGAGGTACACTCTGAAATATCTTATTCACCACTACAATTTGACCTAATGGGCTTACTACAGTCATCTCCCTATTAGATAGTTCAGAGGCTATGCCTAGTGTTTCAACTACTCTACATGCAACATAAGAGTGGGTAAAGCCAACATCAATTAGAGTAAAGTAAGGTTTGTTAGCTATAAGGAATGTACCGGTTATGACGTCCGGTGCGTCTCCATCTTCCCTCCGACGAACCGCATATACCAGACCCGGCTGTCTCGCCTCTATATTACCAACACCTCTGCCCGGTGTTCCCTGTCCTCTACTAGAACCATTACCTCTGCCAGCCGAACCACGACCTCGCGGTGGTTGCTATCCTCCTCTTCCAGCTTGGTTAGGACCCTGACTTACTGGTCGGCCCCCTTCTGTTCTCATAGGATAGTCCTTAATCATGTGGTCCTTGGACCCACACTTAAAGCATCCCACTGTCTTCTTCCAACACTCTCCTAGATGCATCTTTCCACATTGAGCACATGTACGGTACTGTCCTCCCGTAGCAGCCTGCTGACCTCGTGGCCCATCACTTATATGCCTCTTTTGCACATTCCCTAATGACCTTGACGATCCAAAACCTCTTTTTTGCCTATTTCGGTCCGTATTCTGTCTCACCGAGTCCTTAATCCCTCAGCTACCTTAGCTTTCTCCACTAACACGACAAACTCCCGCTCTTGCTGTGGAGCAATCAGCAATCTTAGGTCATCCCTTAGTCCGTCCTCAAATCGGACACATCGTTCATGCTCCGTAACCACTATTCCCCGGGCATACCTGCTCAACCTTAGAAATTTTGCCTCGTATTTCGCTACGGAATTATTTCCTTGAACCAACCTCAAAAATGCCTTCCTCTGCGCATCCATATAACTAGTTCCAATGTACTTCTTCTGATATGTCGCCTTAAAATATTCCCAAGTAAGATCATCAGCGGCAGCACCATCCCGAACTGTGAGCCACCATTGGTATGACTCATCACGGAGTAGCGACACTACCCCTTTCAGTTTCTCCTCGGCAATTAGGTCCAAATCATCCATAATCCGCTCTGTCGCCTCCAACCAATACTCAGCCGTATTGGGTGCCACACCAGATATTCCACGAAAAAATTTAGCTCCATTAGCTCGAAGTCGCTCAGGTACCGACTTCCGAGCTCCAATGCCTCCACCTGCTCTAGCCACCCTTTCCAGAACTCGCAGCATCGCCTATGATACTGCATCTTCCCCCGTCTGATCCTGATATTCCACATCAGTGGCTGGTGGTGGTGGCATTTTATTTTTGGACCCTTGTCCTGACCTAACGGGCTCTGACACGATCATTCGGCCTCTACCACGGCCACGCACATTATGACCACGTCCCCTAGAGTTCATACTTCTGAATCGCGTGTATCTGATTAAAGAATTTTATGGATTAGCTTTTGTTTCACTGATTTATCGCAAACAGTCTTATGTTCAATAATTCTAAGGAGTAGTTCTTTCGATTTCATACACATACAGTCTTAATTCATTCATTCAATCACATTCATGAACTTATGCTCATTACGTAAAAATGTTGTAGTTGTCATTGTTTGTTGTTTTCCACTACCTGTGGGTATTTCGTAATTTTATCCTATAGGGTATTTTGGTAATTTTCCAAATTAGGTATTTGAAAATTTCACAAGGTAGAGATTTTATATATATATATATATATATATTTTAAAATTGAAATACTTGGTAATAAAATTTCAAGGGTAAAATGGTAATTTATACACTGAGGGTATTTTTGCAATTTTTCAAACCAGGGGCATTTCGGTAATTTTTGCAAAATGTGGTTCCAGGTGATTTTAATGAAATAAAGGTATTTTGAAAATTTTTAATTCAAGGGTATTTCAGTAACTTTCCATTCTGAGGGTATTTTGGTCATTTGTATAGGTTAGGGGTAATTTTGTCAATTTGCAAATCAAGGGTATTTTGGTCATTCATTTTTTTTAAATCAAGGGTACTTTGAAATTTTTATAATCATGGTTCAAATTTAGAATTTCACAAAACAAGGTGACGGTCCCTTTCGGGTTTTAATTATTGGGTTTAGCCTGTGGTCGAGTCCTCTTGGTTAGGGTGAACCGTCACTCACGCACTGTAGGATTCGAGCGGTGAGGAGGTGAGTCACTAGGACCGCTTAAATACCAAGCTCCCCAATCCAATCCTAGACATGCGCTGTGGTTTGCCACACCTTAAACTCAATGACTACCATAGGTTTGTTTAATTAGGCTTTAGCGTTTTATGTAATTCTGTGTTGGAGTAAGCTAATCCTAGGGTTCAATAACTTAATATACTAATCTACGTTCCTGTTATACCCACATACAAATCATACAATAAATCGTACAATAGTTAGGGGTACTTACCTGGTGGACTTCGGGCCGGAGACTCAGGTGCCATGCCAGAAAACCTGCTCAATTTCTTATAAAATCCAATTTCAAAAGAAAGAAAACTTTTTGGGCCCAAAAAGCCCTCAAGGCTGAGTTTTGAATCGAGCTCTGATACCAAACTGACACACCCCAAATCTGGCCCACGAGCCTTGCCCAGATCTGGTATGTTCCTTGAGTAAATCAATTCAATTCTTGTTTGCTACTTTGGAAAAATTTGTGTGTTTTTTAAGAACATTTGATTTGGTGTTGGGTTCAAATTGAAAACGGTGTTGCTCATGTGTCAAAACATTTAAATATTTGTTTACATTTTTAAGAAAAATTATTTAGTTTCAATTTAATAATAACCTTATCATAATAAACTAATTTTAAACGCTTACTTAAAACAGTTAATAGTAATGGCCATAATTACATCAAAGCAAAACCCCAAAATAAATCTGAAATACTTAAATAAAATAAAAAAACAATGAAGATAGAATAATTCTGAGCTAAGCATGGCCACCACTGAGTTCCTGCCGACCCGGTCCATTACTGAGTGTCACATGAAAAGATATCCCATAACAGGGTGAGTCAACAGACTCAATGTGTAACCATCACACATACTCTCAATCAATTTAGGCATGTCAAATCATACATATAAAACATATATAGTCAATGATGCAAACCCGAACCCAAACCTAGATAACCATCCACTACACATCACCCGTACCAACCATCACACCGTGGGGACTACTAAGTCGACCCTCCATCCCTACACTTCACCGAAGGCAGTCGCTGCAGACGACTGGCACATCGCCCTTATAAATTGTGGCATAGCCACCAGATAGTATTTTGTGACATCAGTCACCACATTCAGATTACGTGACATGAGTCACCAGATTTCGTCGTAAAAACCACCAGATCACTTCCCCTTAAAATAACACCCATATGCCCCATGCCATACAAATCATACCAATATCATGCTTTATGCCTTATTTCACATTCTTATCAATATTCACTTATGTGCCATATTTCACATGTTCATAACATTTATTGACGTAATATTAAAGATTACGTACCTGAATGTTCTGGACCATTGTATGGTACCTTTAGCCACGTTCACACACTTTCATTAACACATATATTAAAACGTTACCATAAATCTATTAAGATTTAGTGTGGGGCTACACACCTGATACTAATGCTTTCACTGAATCTCGAAAAGTCAACCGAAATAGAGTGTACACTTCCCTAAAAATCAAAGTCAGAATTCGGCCAACATTTAATCACTTAAATATTGCCTTGGCCAAATGTTCATAGTCCCTTACTTTGTGGATCTAAATCCCGAAACGATCACTTGCTCCTGAAGTTGTCAAAATCCCTATTTATCAATGGTTAGAATCGGCTTTAATACATGGAAACTATGAAGATGGCCCTTGGCCGAATACCACATATTACTTACCTTGATCACACAAATCCCGAAGGACGTTGGCTATAAGAATCCCGAAAGATCTCCTGCGTTAGGCTGTACTTTCCCCTAAATCGACTTTAACACACTTTAAAGAGTCATAGGGCCATTCGGCCGTGACATAAATCCCAAACGAAGAGGAGTTGTCGCAACCTTACCTTAAAGATGGATCCCGTCGACTTTGTAAAGAATCGGCCCACACTAAGATTGAGATTCGGCTATCAAAGAGAATAGGTGTGGAGTTGAAATTATATGAAGAAAAGAAGAATGGAAGAGGCTTAGGAGAATTTGACAATCACCTGACTATTTCGATTTTTGAAAGAATTGTGAAAGAAAAGAAGAGAAGAAGGGGTTGAGCAATTCGACAACGGTGGCAAAGGAGGATTTGGCTAACACAAAATAAAAGAAGAGGTTTGGGCAAAGAGGTATAGGTTTGGCCAAGAAACAAATAGAGGAGAAGTAGAAAAAAAATGCTAGTGACCTTAATGGTCTATAAAGTTTCGGTCACAAATCAAAGAGGAAGGGAGCCAAAACTAGACGACTTTTGCACAAGAGAAAGAACGACACTTAGAGAGAAAAGAAAGGTCTAAATTTTGGCACACCCTCCTTATCAAGCTTCAAAATCGAAAATGCCACCCCTTAGAGTCCTATATTTGGCCACCACTTTCTTCCCCTATCAAATCCCACATTTTTCTCCTATATTCTCACCATGCTACTCATTCAAAAGAATTTGAATAAGTCAACCTTTATCTCTTCTTCCTAGCTGAATTTTAAAAGAAAAACCAAGTCTTATCCTCATCTTTTTAAAGTCCCAATGCCGTTCAACACTCCTCCCCTCCTTGACGCAAAAACAAACTCCCATTTGCTTCCTCTGCAACTCGAACCTAAGCCCTTCTCCCCTGCTTATGGCGTCACCTACCAAGGCCCTAAGTGGCGCCTCCATGCCACTTTACCAAGCCCAATCTTATGTCCAAAAACTCCTACAAATTCCCTTAAGGCCTATCAAGCTTAGCTCCCCTTTAATACTTAAAATCTAATATTTTCTAAGGCATTTACCTACACTTTGAAGTTCTCAAAAATTCATACAACACATTCAAACACACATAGGCATGCTACTTCATACAATTAAGCAATAATGTACAAGCCCTAATTCCCGGATAGTACATAAACTTTTATCTTCTCGTACTTCCATAACCATTTTAATAAGTAATTATGACAATCTTTCCTTTTTCTCATATCTGATAAATCTCAATTTAAGTGAAATAAAAAAATGCTATATCGTAACTCAGTTTGGCCCAAAAGCCAATCACATGATCTTCAACCGAATTTACTATGAATTCTATACATCACAAGTATAGACCAATAATCACAAGGTTTTCATAAAATCATTCTCGTGGAAATCATGAACTCACAATTTCATGAAGTCAATGCTTATAAACTTTATGTACATGCCTGTACCAATTCTTAATACTTATATGCTCTTTCTCTTCTTTGACATACTCGTTGAATTTCCCATTGAACCACTTTGAATATTATTGGATACACAGAAAATCTTGTAGATAAGTGCCACATATGTAGCCAGTGCTACCTCAGATCTCATAACACATATAAGCTCGCTCTCGGGCTATCAGAGGGCCTCCTCACACAAGCTGTCAGTCGAGACGTAGCTACGCGGTGCTACTCACACAAGCTGTCAGGTATTCGTAACATATGTTGGTATACCAAGCCACTGGTAGGACGTACAGGAAAAGCACCCGGGACGCATAAATCACTTGAATACAAAGGTTCCTAGTGGATGTCACTTGTACCCTAATCTATTCCTAAGGTTCAACATGGATTTTTCTCTTGTCGAAACTTTGTCGAATATACTCACAAAATCAATCATGAAATTTATGCAATATCAAAACATTAAAATACAAAGATAACGTTGCATTATTAACATACGAACTTACCTCGGCATAAAAATGGCAAAAGGGACCTAACCGTCAAATACTTGTATTTCCCCCGTTCTCATTCCGAACATCGTTTTTCTTAATTTATAATATCACATTTAACTTATTTAATCATTTTATCACATTATGGAAAATTACATTTTTCCCCTAGAGTTTGACATTTTTACATTTTAGTCCCTAGGCTCGTAAAATTATTTTCATTCACTTTCTTCAAAACTCAAGCCTAGCCGAACCATTTTCACACTTATAAAACCCTAAAATTTCCATTTAATCACACTTTTACTACTCATTTTATAGACTTTTACAAATAAGTCCTTTTTGACATTTTTACCAAAAATCGCTTAGCAAAAGTCGTTTAACAAACAACAAACATGCATTTTCTACAATCAAACATAAAAATACATACATGGTCAACATGGGTAAAATTTTAAACTTCACATTTCTTTCAAATTATTCCTTGAAATAGCTAGATTAGGTTACAAGGATCTCAAAAACATAAAAATCTTTAAAAACGGCGATAGAATGGACTTACAATCGAGCTTGGAAGCTTGGAAAACCCTAGCTATGTCTTCTCCTAGTAAAATTCGGCCAAGGGAGGAAGAAGATGGACAAAATTTGATTTTTATTTCACTTATTAATTCATTTAATTACTAGTTTACCAAAATGCCCTCAATGCAAAAATTTGGAAATTCACCTAACCATGTCTATTTTTGTCCATTATATAATGATCTAATTACCATTTAAGGACCTCTAATTTAAGATATCATAACAATTGGATACCTTTAACAAGTAGAACTCAAATTTTATACTTTTTTCAATTTAGTCCTTTTAACTAAATTGTGTGCTCAAACGTCAACATTTTTGAACGAAATTTTCATGGATCATTCCATAAAATTGTAGACAATAAAAATATAATAAATTTTTTTTTTTTTGCGTTAGATTAGTGGTCTCGAAACCACTGTTCCAACTAGACCCAAAATAGGGTTGTTACAACTTTCCCCCTTAGGGATTTTCGTCCCCGAAAATCTTACCGAATAGACTCCTCTATCTCGTGACACTGACAAAGAACCCTCACTAAGGTTATGCTTTTATTTCCCAACTTTTTAGTCTCTTGTGTCAAATTTTTGATTGATTCTTCATTATACAACACATCAGCTGAATCTTAATCTCTATCGGAGAATTCATATTCAAAGAGTCCAATCGATACCATCGCAACATAGATACACAAAACACATTTTTGAATATTTTTCCAAGGCAATACTTTCGGAAACATGCCATCGTTGAACGGGAATTTCATATCCCCATGTTTCAAATTTACATACGTTTTCTGACAATCTGAAATGGATTCTAAATTGCCACGAATCACTTTTACTTTCTGTACGGTTTTTGATCGGATAGTCTCTGGAACATATAACTCAACTAATCAATCATGTTACATACTCGATCACCAGAACATCTATTTCAATTAATTGCACATTTTATTACTCCCTAAATGAACAAACAAGCTACTACTAAGCTTCATACAAAATTTTTTGCATAAGCTCTGAATTATCTAGTGCCCAAATTCTATCTCGAAGTAATGATAACAATCATCAGGTCCGAACTGAAACTCAGAATTAGAAATCGTCTCACACTGTACTCATTTAGTTTACCACTCTATCACATTCTTGAGGTTCTCAATCTTGCAAAGAAAACATCGATTTAGCTTCTAATTTAGCTAGATTCAGACTGTCATCAAATAAGATTTATCATGTATCCAATACTCACAAAATAATCAAAAGTTTTCCATTCAAGCAAATGCGACTATATCTACTTTCCCAAAGGTTAATCGATAACTACTCATAATCTTTCAATAGTTCAAACCATCTATGATGTTTTAAATTCAAATCCTTCAGTGACATTAGATACTCCAAACTCTTGGGATTAGGATGCATATGACATTTTTTATCGGACAACGATTTTCATCAATTTCTCAACACAGACATAAAAAGTGACCGACTTTAAATCACCCGTCGGACAGTTCCTTTCGTGTGACTTTAACCGTCTGAAAGCATAAACTATCACTTTATATTCTTGTATTAAAACACATTTCAATCTGTTCGATATTGCACCGCTGAAACATCACAAATTCTTTACTCAATTTAAACTGAACCCAAAACCAGTGTTTCGGTTAACAATACCTTCAACTATTTTCAACTTTGCTAACACTCAACAGACCATTCAAACTTTCACAAATGTGATAACTTTATCAATGAAAATAGCTTTAACTCATAATAATATCATCTGATTATAACTGATCTAATAGGTATGTCCCTATATAACACCTTTTTGAATATAAATTTTTCATTCAGACTGTTCGTCAATTTTCCCATGAACGTACAAGATTTTATCTTCCTACCTGAGGATAAACTTAAATGCATATAACTCAAATTACCTTTCAAATGACCAGCTCGCTCAGATAAAAACAACTGAGTCGATCTCAACTATCAATTAATATCATATCAAAATACTCCCTTCTCCATGCTGTTACAACAACTCAAACATACAATCTTTCAAAATTTCCTCACATGCTATTCAAAGATCTTTACAACTGTATTAGCTCAAGGAAACAAAATATCTTGATCGAACTCATTTACCTTAATCAAACTTACCTAAGGAAAAGAAAACCATTGTACAATTTGAGCTTGAGCTTCCACTATCTATACATTTGCTGATGTCAATTCCTTTCACAAAAATTAGAGAAATCCTAATACCAGAATCACCATACTCCTATGATCGAACCAAAAATACAACCATAATAGACATAGTTATCACAAGCCAAAGAACACACTTTAAAGATGAGTCATGATTGATAATTTATGAAATAAAGATGATAAGAAAACTAAGATAAAGAAATCCAAGATGCGATACCATACTAGAAGTCTGAGAACTTAACTCATAAGAAAATAATAAAGATCATGATGATTCCTTAGACAAAATGATACGAACTCGTTTCGGTGAATGATTCGAGTCGTTTGATGCCCAATCGTGAATTTGATGAGAAATGATTCGTTTTGAAATGTACTGAGTTTTAAACAAAGAAAAGGCTGATCAATGAAAAAAATAGGTTTATAATAAGGTAACAAAATGATTAAACAAATATAACGGATAATTTGACTAAGGCCAAAAAAGAACCAACAATATTGGATTGTTGACCCGAATCTCAAATGGTCCTTAGGTGATTTACGGTTTAGGAAAAACAGCAAAGGATAAATCTTGACCCACTATCAATTAGTGATAGGAACCAAAGGTATACGAACGCCACACTCTAAAGTGATAAGTTCGACAAACAATGGAAAGTATAGATGCCACAAGCTATGCTTGATAATTCCAATCATTCCAAAAGAACAAAGAGAATTGGATAACTCACAAATCTCAAATTTTGCATAAATTCAGCAAAAGTCGTCTAACCAATACAATGTTTTCTTACAAACTATTTATAGGCATTATTATGACTATTCAAATTCCTATTTGTGACCTTTGACCTCCAACAATTAACTAAGGTTTTTTTACAAGCTTTAATTTCATTTTTAAGTCATGTAGGGAAGCCAATAGTGATGTCCCTTCACTTGATTCTGGTGTAGATGAAAAGGCATGTCTCTTCACTTAATTGATGACTTAATGAACCCTTAATGTGTTGTTTGGTGTCCATTCATCTCCCTTAAACTGAATGTCAAAAGACTTGTGCATTCATGTCTTTAATTGACTCCTTAACTAGCCTTGAATGCTTTAAAACTGAACATATTTGAAGAGACACTCTTGGGCCATTTGAACATCCACCTTGATGATCTTTGAAGGTTTGAAAAATGTCCAAACTTGAAGAGCCAATTAGCAATATGAATAGTCACCTACAAGGTAGATAATTAAGCATGAAAGACACTCATAAGAATCAGCACGCTATAAACACTTATACACAAATTTATTAATGAACATGCAGCTCAAATCACCTTTTTTAAAATGAAAATAAACACACTTTAATTTATACAGTAAAAAGTAACAGCCAAACTAAATAACATACTTATATAAACAAACTCAAACATATTTAACAACTAGATGCTTAAATGCATGGTTTAAGATGTAAACTAAATGAACAAATGAGTTACTTAATGTATGACTTAATTTAATGATGTAAACTTTAACTAACATGGGAGTTACATAATGCATGTCATAATTTATGATGCAAACTTAACTAAATGAGAGTTACATAATGCATGACTTTATTAAATGATGTTCAAACGATGACATAATTAAAGACTCATACTAATGATGTGCAAACTATGACATAATTAAAGACACAAACTAAAATAACTAAAATAAATGAATCAAAGTCCTTTTTTTCCAGCAACCAAATTAACAAACTGAAATTAAAAACTTCATTTTGCACTTGGGCCCCTCGTGCTTGGGCCAATTTTGATGGCATCGAGTTACGTCGTAACATGATGCGACCGGGTTCAGATCATACCCTCCCTCTTGAAGACAAATTGTCCCCAAATATGGCCATTTGCTTGAAAATTAATTTTCATCGTCACAGACCTGGAAACTATACAAGACTCGAAAAGGAAATAGATTAGTTACTTGCCCTCCCTCTTTAGGAGAAATCCAACTCAAAGTGTCACCTTCACAAAAATGAAAGAGGTTAGTGACAACATGGACGATGAACTCGAAGGAACTTTCTGAAACGTTATGCGCAAATTAAACATATGTCCCTATGCCGGGATCAAAAAACACGAGTTGGCCTTGCCTTTCAAGATGAATCAAGAATTTCATGTACAGCCACATAGAAGAAACAAGAATCAATTCAAAGTTGTAATCAGGATGCATAAGTTTCATTTTCTTTTTTAAAGTCCAAACAATAATTAAACACACATTGTGCTTACACTTATCTTCACAAAATTTGTAAGGCTCGATCTCTCTCAATGTCAAACCAGAATGATAAATTCCCAGTTTGAACACACGAGATTGTTCACTCATTCCAAAATGCGGCAGGAATTTTTTAATCACCAACAATTCACACAAGTGAAACAAAGAGATTTTGGGTATGTACATATTCAAACAGACTTGCTCAAACATGGGGATTTTGCACAACAAATTAAGGAATTCACATTATCATCACAAACGAGCAGATTAGAAGCTTTAAGTGTCAATTCTTTACCAAACGAATTCAAATTTTGTTTGTGCCAATTCATTCTTACTACATCAACAAACTTGTCAATGCAATACTCATCAATAGTAAGACTCTTCATACCACTTTTAAAAATAAAATCACTAACAACAACCAGAGGATGACAATTAACCAATTTAAAGTGAGGAGATCTTTTGAGAACGAATTCATCGGCAATTTTATCAACAACATTCAAATGTGATTGCCATGATTCAATGGCTAAAAACTCCTTACCATGCTTACCTTTAAGCGCTTGTGGTTTTATTTCACTTTCAATCTTACCTTTTTCGATCAAATGGAATCATCTCTCATTAGGAAGGTAATAAAGTTGAAACTTGTCATTTGAATCTCTAAAAACCTAGAAAGAAGAAACAATACGAGGACAACTCGCAGGTTGGTTAGTAAAAACATTCCTCGCTTTTTCTTGTTAACTTTCATCTTTTACACTCGTTTCTTTTTCAGGCTTTCTTTCTTTTTCTGTAATCTCCTTCATTGTTGAAATCTCACTTTCACTCATCAATTCTATTTCATTTCCAACAACACTTGTTTCTTGCACTCTTTTTTTCTTTCTTCAATCTCTTTCTCTTTTTCAATTTTCTTTTCTTGCTCGCATGCTTTTGCAATCTCAATCTCATTTTTCTTTCATTCTTTCTCTTTTTCAGTCGTCTTTTCTTTCTCACATGCTTTTTTGATTTCATTACAAGATGATGATAACATCTATGAATCAGAACGACAGGCTGTTGAGGGAAAAGAAGTGGAAGAATCTTTATATAAGTCGCGTTCATTTCTTCGTGAATAAGCCTCCATGAAAGTGTACGGAACACGCTCACTTTTTCGTAAGGACTTCTCTATAGATGAAATCTTTGAGGCACTTGAAGAGAAATTCCTACCTTCTCGTTGATAGCCTCGAAATGTTTCAAACCCGTGATTTGCTTCATACCAACTTGACTTCCTTGATGAACAAGAATATTGATATGAGTCTCTTCCCATATAGTCATTGGATACTTGTCTCCGTGATGATCTTGACTCCATCTTTTGACTTAGAGAGATACGCTCCCGATGGGCTCTTACTCGCTGGCCTAGCTCTTCAGCACAAAGCAATCGTTCTTGTAGGGGTTTAAATTTTCTATCGAACGGTTGGTCCATCTCTTTCATCAAATCTTGAAATTCAATTTCTGGAAACTGTTCTCGAATCATGGTTTATTATTAGAAAAGAAAAGTTATTTAAACAGAAAAAAATGAAGTCTTCACCACTACAAACATCACGTGCCACTCACAACAAAAACTCACCAATTCTCTCACAAAGAAAATCACTCACTTGGATTTTACTCGCTCAAATAGTCTCACTTACACTTGCCTTTTTCCTCTCACTCCTCCTCTCTAACTTCTTAAGGGACTATTTAAACTTAGAAGCAGTTGTTGTGTGCCAGCTTACATGTTTGATGTTCGAGTTTGGTAGGGACTATTGTAGGACAAAGGTAGGCTTGAAATAAGAAATGAAGAAGATTGAGTGTGGTCGAATGTTAGTATGTTGATTGGGTGTTTCCGGACAGCAAGCAAAATTTTCAGAAAACTCGACAATGAAAAAGAAACTTGAACAATTTTCTCTTTTTTTTTCACAAAAATTTTTTTGAATTTTTTTCCAACTGAAATACAATACCGTAATGCCAAAAACGTCGATTCTTACCCAAAATTGCTAGCTCTGATACCAAATGATACAAACTTGTTTTGGTGAATGATTTGAGTCGTTTGATGCCCAATCATGAATTTGAGTAAAAATGGTTCGTTTTGAAATGTACTAAGTTTTAAACAAAGAAAAGGCTGATGAATGAAAGAAATGAGTTTAAAATAAGGTAACAAAATGGTTAAACAAATATAACGAATAATTTGACTGAGGCCAAAAAAGAACCAACAATATTGGATTGTTGACTCGAATCTCAAATGGTACTTAGGTGATTTACGGTTTAGGGAAAATAAAAAAGGATAAATCTTGACTTACTATCACTTAGTGATAGGAACCAAAAGTATACAAACGCCACACTCTAAAGTGATAAGTTCGGCAAACAATGGAAAGGATAGACGCCACAAGCTATGCTTGATAAGTCAGATCAGTTCCAAAAGAACAAAGAGAATTGGATAACTCACAAATCTCAAATTTAGCATAAATTTAGCAAAAGTCGTCTCACCAAAATAATGTTTTCTTAAAAACTATTTATAGGCATTATTATGACTATTCAAATGCCTATTTGTGACCTTTCACCTCCAGTAAATAACTAATGTTTTTCTACAAGCTTTAATTTTGTTTTTAAGTCATGTAGGGAAGCCAATAGCCATGTCCCTTCACTTGATTCTGGTGTAGAGAAAAAGGCATGTCTCTTCACTTAATTGTTGACTTAATGAACCCTTAATGTTCTGTTTGGTGTCCCTTCATCTCCCTCAAACTTAATGTCAAAAGACTTGTGCATTCATCTCTTTAATTGGCTCCTTAACTAGCTTTGAATGGTTTAAAATTGAACATATTTGAAAAGACACTCTTGGACCATTTGAACAGCCACCTTGATGATCTTTAAAGGTTTGAAAAACATCCAAACTTGAATAGCCAATTATTCATATGAATAGTCACCTACGAGGTAGATAATTAAGCATAAAAGAAACTCATAAGAATCACCATACTATTAACACTTAATACACAAATTTACTAATGAAAATGTAGCTCAAATCACCTTATTTAAAATGAAATTAAACACACTTTAATTTATGCAGTAAAAAGTAACAGCCAAATTAAATAACATACTTATATAAACAAACTCAAACATATTTAACAACTAAGATGCTTAAATGTAACATCCTAGATTAGGGGTTATGCGTTTGTGCATAATTCATGAGTAGTAGGTTTTGGCAGTGTTTGGAAGTGAATTAAGGGTTTTTAAAATCCTAGGATGGAAGAGAAAGCTTTGGACAATTATTGGTTTTTCAGTTAAAAATAAGAAGTGATGTGGAAAAGTGGCAAGGGACGCCACCTAAGGTGCAAGGGTTATGGCATCAAGTGAAGTACTTTGAGGGAAGAGGTTTGAATCCCATTGTGTGCATTTTTGCTTAATTTTATGAAATAGCATGTTTACTGTGATATGTGGTGTGCATTTTTAAAACCTTAGAAATGTAAGGAAATGTATGGAAATGTATGGAAATGTAAGGAAATGTATGGAAATGTAAGGAAATGTATGGAAATGTATGGAAATGTATGGAAATGTATGGAAATATAAGGAAATGTATGGAAATGTAAGGAAATGTATGGAAATGTAAGGAAATGTAGGGAAATGTAAGGAAATGTAGGGAAATGTCCTGGAAATGTAAGAAATGATTTAGAAATGTTAAGTTTCAAAAAGAGGAAAGCGAACATTTTGGAAACTTGGAAATGTTAAGTTAAAAGAGGAAAGTGAACATTTTGGAAATGCTAAGTTAAAAAGAGGAAAGTGAACATTTATGGAAACTAGGAAAATGATTTAGAAATGATTCAAAAGAGGAAAGTGAACATTTCTGGAAACTAGGAAATGTAAGGAAATGTCAAGTTTAAAGAGCCAAACGAAAATTTTTGGAAACTTAGAAATGACTTAGAAATGTCGAGTTTTAAAGTTTAAAAGAGGAAATTAAGGCAAGGTGGCCTTAAGAGAAAAAGTATGTGAAATTTGACACACAATTGGGCTTGGAAAAGTGGCTTGGAGATGCCACTTAGGGCCTCTGGAAATGGCGCCACATGCAAGTGTATTTGGGCCAGGGATCGAGTCACTTAGGAAGCAAATAAAAGAAGTTTTATTTTGCTACAAAGAGCAGAGAGGTGGACGGCATGTGGGCTCTTAAAAGAGGAGTTTTATTTCCTTTAGAATTTCGGCTAATTAGGAGATAATTGTTGGATTAATTCTTTTGATAAAGTGATAATTATCACATAGGAAGAGTGGTGGCCAAGTAGGGACCTGTAGCCTAGTAATTTCAAATATAAAAGGGAAAGAAGGCCATTCATTCATTCATTCATTCACTCTTCCTTTGCCAAATTTCTTAAGCGATTCTCCTCTCTCGCCAAAATTCCTACAGCTTTTATTCTTCCTTCTCTTTCTTTCTAATCCTCCAAAAGCCAAAAGTTGTGAGAGCATCATTTAGCCATAGCCGAATCTCTCAAGGTTGAAGTGAAGGTGCAATCGATTCCTTCAAATAAGGGTAAGATCCAAGTTTAGTTTCCATTCTTTTATATTTTAGACTTATCAAAATTTAGGGACTAATTTCGATTATTAATCTTGGCCGAATCATGGAAGGAGAAGTTCTTTTCCCGAAGGTACACCATAGGCCACGTGTTCCCTAGTTATTCGGTGAATTTCGGGATTTAAAATCCTTAAGGTAAGTGACTATGAATATTCGACCAAGGCCCTATTTTAGTAGTAGATCTATTATTATGTGTTTTCAACCGAAAAACTAATCGATTCAAGGAATCTAGTGATTAGCCAATTTCAAAGGAGTAGAATACAAGTTTTCGGGATTTGATTAATCATCTAAACGGCAACAAGGTAAGTTTTAAGAAGACAAATCCTACTAGGATTTGGTTTTATAGCTGAATAAGCTTTATGCTAATATATTAAGGTTGGTCGAATGTTGGAATTGAGATCTAAGGCATTAGATCAAGCTTTTCGGGATTTAAGTGAACCGCTAAGCAAATCAAGTGTGTACCCTACTCTAAGTTTTAATATGTTCATGGCTATGTTTTAAATTAAATGTGTTAATATGAAAGTGTAAGAATATGGCTAAGGTACCGTGTGTACCCCACACTAATCTTAATAGATTTATGGCTTAAACTTGATATATGTGTTAATATGAAAGTGTAAGAATGTGGCTAAAGTACCATGTTATGGTACAAAGTACTCAGGTACGTTTTCCTACTCCTACTAGGATTACGAAGTATGTTATACTTAACATGTGAAAAGTGACACGAATGTGAATTTAAGTATGATATGCATGACATGAATAATATGGGACATTCGGGTTATTTGAGAAAGGGGAAGTGAGTGTGATGACTTCGGTCTCACTATCTGAATGTGGTGACTTCGGTCACATTATCTGAATGTGGTGACTTCAGTCACACTATCTGAATATGTTAACTTCGGTTACATTATCTGAATGTGGTGTCTCATAACACAATTATCTGGTGGCTCTGCCACGAATTTTATATGGGCGATGAGCACGCGTTACCGCAATGATCGCCTTCGATGGTGTGTAGCGGATGGAGGGTTAACTTAGTAGTCCCCACGGTGTGCAGGATGGTACGAGTGGAGTGTAGCGGATGGCATATAGGTTTGGGTTCGGGTTGCATCATATTGTTTAAATGCTTTATGAACATGTATGACATTGTATGCCTGAAATATTAAATTGTAGTGTTGGTTACACATTGAGTCTGTTGACTCACCCTGCTGGGATTACTTTTCGGTGATGACCAAGTGATGGACCGCCCAGAGATGATTAGTGGAGGCCATGTGAAGTTCGATTTCTTTTATTTGGACTATTTTATTTTAAGTATTTTGAATTTAAATGTGGGAATTATTTGATGTAATAAGGCCTTAGTAGAATTATTTTATTCTGCTTTTATTTATTGAGCTTACAAACTTTTATTTATTAAAAGATTAAGTAAATCTATTTTTAAAACAAAGCTCAAATGTTTTGTCACTTAAAGTAAAGGATTTTTAATAATGAAATAAACTTGTTTTCAACTCAAGCCCAACCCAAAACAATCTTTCTTTAAAAACACACAAGTTTTTCCTAAGTAACAAAAGAATTTGAAACGATTTACACCGAGGAACATACCAGATCCGGTCAAGGCTCGTGGGCTGGGTTTGGGGTGTTTCATTTTGGTATCAGAGCCCAGTTTTAAACTCTCGACCTTGGGTTTAAGGCCCAAAACGTTTTCCAAGGTAAGCCCAAAAGGAATTTTTCGAAAAATTTTCAGGTTTTTCTGGCATGGCCCACTAAGTCTCCGACCCGCAGTCCACCAGGTAAGTACTTCTGACTTCTGAAATGATTTGAATATGTGGAATGTATGGGCTTTTATGGCAACGTAGATTAGTCTGATAAGTATTGAACCCTAGGACTAGTGTACCCCAACAAATACATAAGACTTAAATATCTAATTAAACAAACATGTGGTTGAATCGCCGAGTTAGGGTGTGGCAACCATGGTACGCATGTCTAGGATTGGTTTCGGTGGGAGCTTGGTATTTAAGCAGTCCGCGTGACTCACCTCCTCTCCACTATAATCCTACCTGGTGCGTAGCCTCGGTTCACCTTAACCAATAGGCCTTAATCACGGGCTAAACCCCTAACTAAAACCCGAAAGGGACTAGCCGTATTTTTATGGAAACCCTAGTTTTAAAATTTCTAAATTACCCTCTTGATTTGAAAAGATTATTTTATAAATTTTCCTAAATATTTCGCTTTACAAATTTACTAAAATACCCTAGTGGTAAAATTACAAAATGCCCTTGGTTTATGAAATTTTCAAAATACCCACATTCATATCAAAATTTCATTACGTTATAAAATGTTCAAAACCCTAATTTGAAAAATGACAAAATACCTCGATTTTAGAAAAGATTACGAAATTACCCCTACCCTGCAAATTACCGAAATACCCTCGAGTTACAAAATTACCAGAACGACCCCTGATTTTCAAAATTTTTGCAACAGCACCGATTTGGAAAACAAATTCTCAAAAAGAACCCTCAAGTTTTGCAAATTTTAAAATACCCTTGATTTATTCAGATTTATAAATTTACCCTGGTTTATTACTAAAATACCCCTGTAATTTCAAAATTTTCGAAATACCCCCAGGATCTCAAAAAATTACCAAAATACCATTATTGACCAAATCACCAAGGGACCTTATTACAGCAAATTACGAAAATACCCCTGTAGGGCAAATTACGAAAATATCCCTGGGTAGTGGAAAAACAACAACAATGGAAACTACAACATATCTCTGAATGAACGAAAGTTCATAATTGATTGATGGATGTATGAATGTAAAGACTGTGTGCATGTATGAATACGAAAGAACCACTTCTAAAAATTCTTTCCATAAAACTTCTTCGCAGTTAATCGGTGAAACAAAATTTTTAATACATAAAACTTCTTAATCGATTAAATCGCGACGTTAGAAATGAGTTCGAGGACATGAACTTAGAGATTGTGCCCGAAAGTATGATGGTTCTATTAAGATCGAGTCTTGCATGTAAGCATAAGTGCGGTGAGAAGGATTGTACGATCATTAGTAAGTAATTTCGAGGACGAAATTATTTTTAAGGAGGGTAGAACGTAACATCCTAGATTAGGGTTATGCGTTTGTGCATAATTCATGAGTAGTAGGTTTTGGCAAGGTGTTTGGAAGTGAATTAAGGGTTTTAAAATCTTAGGATGGAAGAGAAAGCTTTGGACAATTATTGGTTTTAAGTTAAAAACAAGAAGTGATGTGGAAAAGTGGCAAGGGACGCCACCTAAGGTGCAAGGGTTATGGCATCAAGTGAAGTACTTTAAGGGAAGAGGTTCGAATCCCATTGTGTGCATTTTTGCTTAATTTTATGAAATAGCATGTTTACTGCGATATGTAAGGAAATATATGGAAATGTATGGAAATGTATGAAAATGTATGGAAATGTAAGGAAATGTATGGAAATGTATGGAAATGTATGGAAATGTATGGAAATATAAGGAAATGTATGGAAATGTATGGAAATGTAAGGAAATGTATGGAAATGTAAGGAAATGTAGGGAAATGTAAGGAAATGTAGGGAAATGTCCTGGAAATGTAAGAAATGATTTAGAAATGTTAAGTTTCAAAAAGAGGAAAGCGAACATTTTGGAAACTTGGAAATGTTAAGTTAAAAGAGGAAAGTGAACATTTTGGAAATGCTAAGTTAAAAAGAGGAAAGTGAACATTTATGGAAACTAGGAAAATGATTTAAAAATGATTCAAAAGAGGAAAGTGAACATTTTTGGAAACTAGGAAATGTAAGGAAATGTCAAGTTTAAAGAGCCAAACGAAAATTTTTGGAAACTTAGAAATGACTTAGAAATGTCGAGTTTTAAAGTTTAAAAGAGGAAATTAAGGCAAGGTGGCCTTAAGAGAAAAAGTATGTGAAATTTGACACACAATTGGGCTTGGAAAAGTGGCTTGGAGATGCCACTTAGGGCCTCTGGAAATGGGGCCACATGCAAGTGTATTTGGGCCAGGGATCGAGTCACTTAGGAAGCAAATAAAAGAAGTTTTATTTTGCTACAAAGAGCAGAGAGGTGGACGGCATGTGAGCTCTTAAAGGAGGAGTTTTATTTCCTTTAGAATTTCGGCTAATTAGGAGATAATTGTTGGATTAATTCTTTTGATAAAGTGATAATTATCACATAGGAAGAGTGGTGGCAAAGTAGGGGACTCTAGCCTAGTAATTTCGGCTATAAAAGGGAAAGAAGGCCATTCATTCATTCATTCATTCACTCTTCCTTTGCCGAATTTCTTAAGCAGATTCTCCTCTCTCTACAAAATTCCTACAGTTTTATTCTTCCTTCTCTTTTCTTTCTAATCCCTCCAAAAGCTGAAAGTTGTGAGAGCATCATTTAGCCATAGCAGAATCTCTGAAGGTTGAAGTGAAGGTGCAATCGATTCCTTCAAATAAGGGTAAGATCCAAGTTTAGTTTCCATTCTTTTATATTTTAGACTTATCGAAATTTAGGGACTAATTTTGATTATTAATCTTGGCCGAATCATGGAAGGAGAAGTTCTTTTCCCAAAGTTACACCATAGGCCGCGTGTTCCCTAGTTATTCGGTAAATTTCAGGATTTAAAATCCTTAAGGTAAGTGACTATGAATATTCAACCAAGACCCTATTTTAGTAGTAGATCTATTATTATGTGTTTTAAACCAAAAAACTAACCGATTCAAGGAATCTAGTGATAAGCCGATTTCAAATGAGTAGAATACAAGTTTCCGGGATTTGATTAATCATCTAAACGGCAACAAGGTAAGTTTTAAGAAGACAAATCCTACTAGGATTTGGTTTTATAGCCGAATAGGCTTTATGCTAATATATTAAGGTTGGCCGAATGTAGGAATTGAGATCTAAGGCATTAGATCAAGCTTTTCGGATTTAAGTGAACCGCTACAAATCAGTGTGTACCCTACTCTAAGTTTTAATATGTTCATGGCTATGTTTTAAATTAAATGTGTTAATATGAAAGTGTAAGAATATGGCTAAGGTACCATGCGTACCCCACACTAATCTTAATAGATTTATGGCTTAAACTTGATATATGTGTTAATATGAAAGTGTAAGAATGTGGCTAAAGTACCATGTTATGGTACAAAGTACTCAGGTACGTTTTCCTACTCCTACTAGGATTACGAAGTATGTTATACTTAACATGTGAAAAGTGACACGAATGTGAATTTAAGTATGATATGCATGCTATGAATAATATGGGGCATTCGGGTTATTTGAGAAAGGGGAAGTGAGTGTGATGACTTCGGTCTCACTATCTGAATGTGGTGACTTCGGCCACATTATCTGAATGTGGTGACTTCGGTCACATTATCTGAATGTGGTAACTTCGGTTACATTATCTCGAATGTGGTGTCTCATGACACAATTATCCGTGGCTATGCCACGAATTTTATATGGGCGATGAGCACGCCGATTGCAATGCGATCGCCTTCGATGGTGTGTAGCGGATGGAGGTTGACTTAGTAGTCCCCACTGGTGTGTGGATGGTACGGTGGAGTGTAGCGGATGGCATATAGGTTTGGGTTCGGGTTGCATCATATTGTTTAAATGCTTTATGAACATGCATGACATTGTATGCCTGAAATATTAAATTTTAGTGTTGGTTACACATTGAGTCTGCTGACTCACCCCGTTGTGGGATTACTTTTCAGGTGACGACCAGTGATGGACCGGGCCGGCAGATGATTAGTGGAGGCCATGTGAAGTTCAGATTTCTTTTATTTGGACTATTTTATTTTAAGTATTTTGAATTTAAATGTGGGAATTATTTGATGTAATAAGGCCTTAGTAGAATTATTTTATTCTGTTTTTATTTATTGAGCTTACAAACTTTTATTTATTAAAAGATTAAGTAAATCTATTTTTAAAACAAAGCCCAAACGTTTTGTCACTTAAAGTAAAGGATTTTTAATAATGAAATAAACTTGTTTTCAACTCAAGCCCAACCCAAAACAATCTTTCTTTAAAAACACACAAGTTTTTCCTAAGTAACAAAAGAATTTGAAACGGTTTACACCGGGGAACATACCAGATCCGGTCAAGGCTCGTGGGCTGGGTTTGGGGTGTTTCATTAAATACATGGTTTAAGATGTAAACTAAATGAACAAATGAGTTACTTAATGCATGACTTAATTTAATGATGTAAACTTTAACTAACGTGGGAGTTACATAATGCATGTCATAATTTATGATGCAAACTTAACTAAATGAGAGTTACATAATGCATGACTTTATTAAATATAGAACACATATTAATGATGTTCGAACTATGACATAATTAAAGACTCATTCTAATGATGTCCAAACTATGACATAATTAAAGACACAAACTAAAATAACTAAAGTAACTAAAATAAATGAATCAAAGTCCTTTTTTTCCAGCAACCAAATTAACAAACTGAAATTAAAAACTTCATTTTGCACTTGGGCCCCTCGTGCTTGGACCAATTTCGATGGCATCGAGTTGCGTCGTAACATGACGCGACCAGGTTCGCATCAGAAAACTAGAAGAAAAATAATGCCTATACACTCTGGAATCAATTGTATCAGAGATAATTTATTTTCCAAATATATATATATAACAAAACAACATCCAGTAGAAATAAAAGAATAGCCTTACATAAATTTTCGTTGACAACTTTTATTCCAAATATAATAGAATAGAATCCCAAAGAGAGAGAGACAAGAAATGCTGCTCATCAACCAACCAGACCAACCGTGCTTTCATCTAACACTATAATTAGCTAGCATTCTCATACGATAAGAATTTCATCAGAAAACGAACAATCACATATATCTCCGAGGATAATTGAACATATAAAATACCCAGGAGAGATCATAATAATCCATTCAATTGCAACTGTTACACTCAGACACCTTTTGCGATTCAAATATCATTTTTCTGACTAATTTTGTCATCACTAATCGCGTATTATTCCATACACTAACGAAAATCAATCCGAAAGAAATTCCAGCAAATACATACTTTAGACATCATACCTGAATGGGTCAATTAGCCAAGATTAACTTTTTCTTTAACCGTGACATCACAAAATCCGAATGATCTTTAGAATAACCTAACATCTTTTCCAGAACTGTATTCACTTGCAAACTATTCTCAACTTTGACCACATTATTAGTCATTTCGCCACTGAACTCTTTAGTCTCTTACTTGTAATATCATTCAACTTAAATCTCTTGAAATTTCATTATAAAATACCACATTGGTAAGGGGTGAGGTCATAAAGCCTCTAACTCGACTCTCATAAATACACACCAATAATGTAACGCCCCAAACCCGGCCTATGCATTAAGCCCAGATTTTGGCATGCCACACAAATTTAACGTACATTCAAATCATTTAACGAAGTAGAAATCAAATTCCAAAATGATTAAGAGAATGACTTTATCGAAAAATCGTGGTTTATTTGAAATCCTTGATTAAAAACACAAGAGATTATCATTGGATCTATAGAGTAGTATTTGATTAAAATTTTGAAATTTATTTAATCAAAATATTCTAATGAAGAGTTAAAGGATTTCCTAAGTTTTAAAGATATTTAAGAAAAACATTTATTTTATACGAAAGTTTTAGAAAAAACATTTATGAAAAACTAAATCAATCCAACTTAATAAAACTAAAACATAATAAATCCATCCACATAATAAAATCCATAATTAAAGAGGCCTTATTGCATCGCCATAAAAATAGTACTTAATAAAAATTATAAAAGAAGTCTTAAAGTTTTATAAACCACCATTTGTAGTATAGCCTCCCCACGAAGTCATCTCCGACCCAAGTCTCCATCAATTGTTATTACCTAAGAGGGGTAAAAAAAATGGGGTGAGTTACTTAGAACTCAGTGTGTAACTCACTTACCATACTCCACTGGGCCAAGACCATTTAAGCATTTATTTGGGCCTAAGCCCATTTCAAATATAATAAATTTTAGCATAAAAAATTCAAATGATATGCAATTCCCAAAACAAAACCTAGATTTCCATTCGCTACACACCCCCGTACCAACCAGCACACCTGTGGGGAGCTTTAGTCACCCACCCTGCCAACATGCCAAAGTAGGCTTTAAGCCCAATATAATATTTGTGGCAACGGCCATTTAAATAATTGTGGTAGAACCACCGATCTAGATTTCGGGCAACGGCCATCGTGACAGAGTCACCTATCTAGAATTTTGGCATCAAGCCTTTCTTCTCTTCATCATTGATCCCAACCCATGCAATCAAGTTTATGCATAATAAAATATGTGTAAAGAAAACCATATTATAATTTATCAATTTTGGCCCATTAAAAACACATATCACATATAACCCATTTATCAATTATCATAAATGGCCCAATTATCAAATTTCACTTATGGCCCATTTATCGATTATCACATATGGCCCAAATTCTCAAATATCGCATATGGCCCAAATTGTCAATTATCACATATGGCCCAAATTTATCAAATTTCACATATGGCCCAAATTTGTCAAATATCACATATGGCCCAAATTCATCAAATATCACATATGGCCCAAATTTGTCAAATATTATATATGGCCCAAATTTATCAAATATCACATATGGCCCAAATTTGTCAAATATCACATATTATCGTTTTAGCCATTAAGAGCGACTTCAAAATTTTCACGATCTTAATACCGATTTCATGATCTTAACACTAAAGTGTTGATAATACCATATTTTTCGATTTCACCAACTTTGCGATTTTTAATCCAACTTTTACTACTGTATAGTCATCTAACCCATAAGATACAGTGTGAGATTACACACCTGATTACGGTGAGAACTACACTCTCCTGCTCGTCGATATCTAAACACACATTACGAAGGATTAGAACACTAAAATTTAATATTAAACTATTTTAATATTGAACGATCTAGATCTCACCCTCGGAATCTCAAACAACCACTATTTACGATTTCTCTCCGATCAAAGGTTCAGTACCACGAGTAAACAATGGTTTGGGGGTACGTACGACTTCGAATATTTGATTTTCGCCGGATGAGGGTCCACAACCCGGTGGAAAATCTCGAATTCCTGAAATAGTCCTTCTCTTAAACTTAGGGGGAATAACGGAACCACCCCTCTTCCAAACACTATTTACTGCCCTTTTCGTCCCTATTTTGATTGCCTCCATTGATAAATAATTATTAGTCAAACTAATAATTCCTTATCACCACCAATTGATTTTAAGAGTGAGATTGGCTTACCACAAGATTCTTCGTTCAAAAGGTGGAAGTCGATTGATAGAGTCCCTATGATAAAATCAATTTAATCAATATAATCTTATCAAAATAGAAGGATAAAAATAGAATCCCTTTTTGAAATAATCCCTCACCTTGATTGATGAAATCTCCTTTTTCACCCGATCTATAATAGCTATGATCAACTTAAGATGTAGAAAAGAAATCGGCACTCCACTATACCACTACAAAGAAAGAAGGATTTGATTGAAGGAGAGAAGATTAAAAATAAAAGAAAGATTCGGCTCAGTTTTTCCCATCAACATTCGGCCATGATGAAAGGTTTTGGAAAATGGTGATGTTTGAGTGTACTTAACAAAAGAAAGAAAGAAGAACAAAAGAATAAAGAGATAGTGTTTATGTTTTGTTCTTTTCAAGAATGGAAGATGAACAAAGAATTGAATTTGAGGCTTGTGTGCATTCTAAGGGGTGAAAAGAAAAGAAGATGGCCTTCCAATGCCTTTGTGATTTCGGCACTAGGAGGAATGGTTTGAGAGAATAGACAAAATAAGACCAAAATGGTCAAAACTCAAATGGCCAAAAGAAAAGAGAAAAAAATGGTTTACCTTTTGTCCAATAAACATTCGACTAAAATGAGAGAATTAGAGAGAAACAAGCTTTGAGAAAAAAAAACACTAGATGACTAAACTAGCTCCTAATCCCTATCAAACTACTAACAAAATTCGGCCAACCTCCCTAGCCCCAAAAACCGTCCAAGTTCATGGACAATTAGCCATTTTTCCAAAACAAAGCCCTCGTTTCATGCCTTATGTCCCCTTATCACCTTAATTCATGAAATTATTTTCCTTAAACCTTTACTTACCTTTTTCATTTGTCTTCTTACCAAAAATGATATCCAACTCATCCCTTAACCTTATCCATGACCGACACTTGCTAAGGAAAGCAAAAATAAAAGCTTTCAAAATGCATGCTAGGAGATTCGAATCTCTCCCCTCAAGCAAACATGCATGCGCCAACTCCACCTTGCTACTAGCTCATCTTATGCTAGTTTTTATCACTTAAATCTACTTAAACCTCAAAGTCACTTGCTTCACTTCAATTAAATACTCCTTACTAAAATTTATTCAAATTCCGAATAGTTCTCAAGTCTTCTCAAGACTATACTAAACATGTAAAATTTTAATTATACACAAGTTAAGCACCAAAACACGCATCATATCAATACTCAAATTTTAGGATGTTACAAATAATTTAGCATTCATCATCAACATAATATCTTCACAATCATATAATTCACTTCAATCTAATTAATATACATATTTATGTTACATGAACTTTCCGATCATCTTTATTCAAACAAGTGCACTTAAACATACATTTCATAAATTTTGAGTAAATTTCCTTATGCATTCACTTAATCAAACAAGTTAGGCACGTAACATCATATGAATGGCAAACAAACATGGATGAGCTTAGCACAATATAAACTTTCATTTCATTTCACCTTTCCATATTTCAAAAATAATTCCCATTGAACTATTGTAATTTCGATGGATACTCGGGTAGTATACTCAAGGTATGCATGTCAACAATCCGTCAATTCATATTTAGAAGTGCCCTTTTGACACATATTCATAGAGCACACTTTCGAGTCACTTATGATGTAACAGGATTGCTAGTCCAAGCTAAATCCATTTGGTAATGTATGCTTTAAAGGGCTTACTCTTGATTACCCGTCCGGGCTAAATCCATTTCATAACATATGTCTGAGAGGGCTTAATTCAGGATTACCCTTTCGGGCTAAATCATTTGTACAACATTTAAAACATTTTATCCGTTTCATAAAATCACCATCATCCATCGAAATACAACGTTCAACCGGAACAATGACATTTTATCCATATTTCTCAATTTATAGTTATCTCATTTTGTACATCATCACATACATATCATGAACTCTTATTCATACCTTTCCATATTTCGACTCATCATAAACACATTTTCAAATATCTTAGTATCACTTTCAGCATTTTCAAAAATAGCTCGGTTGGAGAACATCTCTGCCTCAACAAAACAATTTCATCAGAGTTGAGAGGTATAACACAATCACAGGTAGTAACATGGCACGTATAGCTAGACTCACATATGCTACGTTAGTCTGAGAATAGACTAAACTGTAGCTCTGATACCACTAAATGAAACACCCTTTACCCGTATTCAACTCTAAAATATTGTACGAGGCATTATCAAACTTATACACAAGCAATCATACAAAATCGAGACTTAAATTTCCATCCAAATTAAAACTTTTCACACACATTCATATCGTCCCTAGAACGAGCCTACGAGGCCCAAAACATGCTTTAGAGGTGGTTCGGGATTAAATCGAGAACTTTAGAAAATTTTACAACACTTAAAAAAGTTTCCATGTTACAGGGGTCACACGCCCGTGTGGTCCAAGGGACATGCCCGTGTAACCCTATGACACGCCCGTGGTACAGGCCGTGTTCAATTTAGGGTGCTCTTTAACTTATGCCACACGCCCGTGCCACATGCCCATGTACTAGGTCATGTTGCACACACGGCTGAGATACACGCCCGTGTGCTCAATTCTGGACATTCTGTTTCTCGAAATTAAGGTGTAGGGGACACACGAGCAGAACACATGCCCGTGGGGCAGACTGTGTGTCACACACGGCTTAGACACATGCCCGTGTGTCTACGTGTGTGGACTAAAACAAGGTTATTTGAAACACCCCACACCCGGCCCACGAGAATGGACCGGATCTGATATGTTCCTAAAATAAACCGGTTTAAAAAAATATCGATACTTAGAGAAAATTTGTAAATTTTTTTAGAAAATGATGTTGTGGACTGGGCTTAGGTTGTAAACCCATTTATTTAAACTTGTAAACCCATTTAATTAAATACATCCAAAATAGTTCTTAGCATAAAACTTAATAGTAAAGCAAAAATAAAGAGAAATCCACTGGGCCTTATGGCCTTATTACATCAAGTAAAACCCAAAATAAAATAAAAGTAACTAAATCAAATAAAGTCCAAACTAAATAAAATCTCCGAATGTAGCATGGCCACCTCAACGCTCACCGCCCGGTTCACACCGCTTCATCACCGAAAATAGTTCCCACAACGGGTGAGTCAATGACTCAATGTGCACACAATACTAACATTCAACAAATCAGCATTCATGTTCAAATCATCGGATGCATATAAAATGAAATTATGATGCAACCCAAACCCAATCCTAATGGTCCATCCGTTACACACCACCGCACCGCCATTCACACCGTGGGGACTACTAAGTCAACCTCCATCCGCTACACACCATATTCAAATATTTGTGATCGTAGTCACCATATAACGTTGGTGAGACCAAGTCAACACCTTCAAATATAACGTTGGTGAGACCAAGTCAATCACCTTCAAATATAACGCTGGTGAGACCAAGTCAACACCTTCAAATATAACGCTGGTGAGACCAAGTCAACACCTTCAAATATAACGCTGGTGAGACCAAGTCAATCACCTTCAAATATAACGCTGGTGAGACCAAGTCAACACCTTCAAATATAACGCTGGTGAGACCAAGTCAACACCTTCAAATATAACGCTGGTGAGACCAAGTCAACACCTTCAAATATAACATTGGTGAAATCAAGTCAACACCTTTAAATATAACGCTTGGTGAGATCAAGTCAACACCTTCAAATATAACGCTGGTGAGACCAAGTCGACACCTTCTTCCCTTTCACATAAATCCGAATGCCCCAAAATTTATATATTATGCATAACTTACTTAATTTCATATTCATATACATATATTCGCATGTTATAAAATAACATATTTCACAATCCTATCAGAAGTAGGAAACGTACCTGAGTACTCTTGTACCACTTTAAGGTACTTAGCCATATTCACATACTTAAGTATAATCATATAATAAAATAATTGTCATAAGAAATATCGAAAGTTAGTGTGCGTACACACCTGATTGGCTTAATAGATTCCTTGAAATCCCGAAGAACGATCTACCGATCTAGATCTTTATCTCCTATATTCGGCCAATTATTAAAACATATTAACAAACCTATTTGGCTTAAAAACCAAATCCTAGTAGGATTTGTTTTATTTACCTTGTTGCCGAATTGGATGATTGTAAATCGAATCCCACAATTGCTAGTATCCTTTTCCTTGAAATCGCTAACACTAATTCATGTAACCATGTGAGTTTTCACTTTTGAAATAATGAAAATAATTCCAAATACCAAAATTAAGCCTTTGCCGAATATCACTTGCCATACAAATTCCAAATCAAGAGGATTCCTTGCCCTATATGTTCAGAGAAATCTTCATGTTAGATCTAATCTAACATATACATCATAACCTTTAATCAAATAAATTTATCTTACCTTAGATCCTTGATCCTTGTATTCGACAGTTGAAGAAACCCTTTTGATGTTGTAGTTGATTGCTCCTTTACTTAGAATCAACAAAGATTCGGCTTTGATAGTAGAGACAGAGAAGAAAAATAGAAGAAGAAAAGATGGATTTTGCTTGAAGAAAAATTCGGCAGAGAGGGGGAGAGAGCTAGGAAAATTTCTAAAAAGAGGAAGCAAAAGTGATTGGGTAGCCCTCCCGCCTCCTTTTATAGCCAAAGTTATCACCTAGAGTCCCTTACTTGTCCACCACTCTCTTTTGATAATATTATCTCTTTTATTTAAAAGATAAAAGCCTTTAATCCATCCATTATCTCCTCAATTATCTCCTTAAAAATAATCCTTTATTTATCTCTTATTATTCACATATTTATGTGAATAAAACTCCTTTATTTATCTCTTATTATTCACATATTTATGTGAATAAAACTCCTTTATTTATCTCTTATTATTCACATATTTATGTGAATAAAACTCCTTTATTTATCTCTTATTATTCACATATTTATGTGAATAAAACTCCTTTATTTATCTCTTATTATTCACATATTTATGTGAATAAAACTCCTTTATTTATCTCTTATTATTCACAAATTTATGTGAATAAAACTCCTTTATTTATCTCTTATTATTCACATATTTATGTGAATAAAACTCCTTTATTTATCTCTTATTATTCACATATTTATGTGAATAAAACTCCTTTATTTCTCTCTTATTATTCACATATTTATGTGAATAAAACTCCTTTATTTATCTCTTATTATTCACATATTTATGTGAATAAAACTCCTTTATTTATCTCTTACATATCCAAGTTGCCTAAAATGTTCAAGTTTCCATTTTTGGATCATTTCCAAAATGTTTAGGTTTCCAAAATGTCTAAGTTTCCAAAATGTCTAAGTTTCCAAAATGTCTAAGTTTCCAAAATGTCCATTTCCATTTCCATTTCCATTTTCATTTCCATCTCCATTTTCATTTCCATTTTCATGCATTTCTAGGTTTCCAAAAGTATCAAAATTTATTCATAGTACTTGAAACTTGTCATTTCATACAATTAAACCGAAATGCATAGGCCCTATTCAGATGTTACGCTTCTACCCTCCTTAAAAATAATTTCGTCCTCGAAATTACTTACTACAACAGACAATCCTTCTCACCGCACTATGCTTACGCTGCAAGACTCGATCTTAATAGAACCATCATACTTTCCAGGCACAATCTCTAAGTTAACGTCCCTTAGAACTCATTTCTAACGCCGAGATTTAATCGATTAAGAAGTTTTATGTATTAAAAAATTTTGTTTCACCGATTAACTGCAAGAAGTTTTATGGAAAGAACTTTTAGAAGTGGTTCTTTCAGATTCATACATGCACACAGCCTTTTCATTCATTCATACATCCATCAAACAATTATGAACCTTAGTTCATTCGGAGAAACGTTGTAGTTTTCCTTTGTTGTTGTTTTTCCACTACCCGGGGTATTTTCGTAATTTGTCCTCTGAGGCATTTTCGTAATTTTTTCGTAAGAAAACGTTCCTTGGTGTTTTTGTCAATAGTTATTTTGAAAATTTTGAAGTCTCGGGTAATTTGGAAAATTTTTGAAATCTGGGGTATTTTGGTAATTTTGAACCTCGTGGGTATTTTGGTAATTTTTCACAAATCAGGGTAAATTTGTAAAATTTAATAAATCAAGGGTATTTCAAAAGTTGTAAAACTCTGAGGGTTCTTTTCGAAAATTGTTCCTTCAAAAATGGGAATGTTGCAAAAATTTTGAAATTTAGGGGTAATTTTGTAATTTTTCAAAATCAAGGTATGTTGATATTTTAGGGTTTTTGAATATTTATAAATTGATGTAATTTTGATAAAGCTATTGGGTAGTTGAACATTTTATAAACCAAGGGCATTTTGGTAATTTCACCCCTAAGGGCATTTTTGTAATTTTCGCAAATCAGGAGTTTTCGGAAAATGTTGTAAACATAATTTTCTCAGGTTTAAAAGAAAGTTTTAAAAGTTTGAAAAACTAGGGTTCGTTGTTTTGTTCTCTCTTTTTTTTTTTAACATGGCTAGTTCCTTTCGGGTTTTAGTCATTATGTTTAGCCTATGACCGAGCCCTCTTGGTCGTGGTGAACCAAAGCTACGCACCAGTGCAGATTCGTGTGGAGAGGAGGTGAGTCACGCGACTACTTAAATACCAAGCTCCCACCAAACCATTCCTGACATGCGTACCATGGTTGCCACACCCTAACTTGATTGACTTAGCCATAGGTTTGTTTAGTGTATTAAGTCTTATGTATCCAGTATTTGAGTAGACTAATCCTAGGGTTCAAGTTCCTATCATGCTATTCTACGCTCCATGCCTTTTCTACCCTTAAACAGTTCACGTAATCACACATATAGTTAGGGTACTTACCGGTGGATCATGGTTTGAGACTTAGGGGCCATGCCGAAAACCCGCTTATTTTCAAAGAAAATTATTTGGGCTCAATTCAAAATGTTTTGGGCCTTAGCCCACGTGCCGAGAGTTTAAAACTGGCTCGATATTAAATCGAACACCCACACCCTACCACGAGAATGGACCGGATCCGTATGTTCCTAAAATAAACCGTTTAAAAAATATCGATACTTAGAGAAAATTTGTAAATTTTTTAGAAAATGATGTTGTGGATCGGGCTTAGGTTGTAAACCCATTTATTTAAACTTGTAAACCCATTTAATTAAATACATCCAAAATAGTTCTTAGCATAAAACTTAATAGTAAAGCAAAAATAAAGAGAAATCCATCGGGCCTTATGGCCTTATTACATCAAGTAAAACCCAAAATAAAATAAAAGTAACTAAATCAAATAAAGTCCAAACTAAATAAAATCTCCGAATGTAGCATGGCCACCTCAACGCCTACTAGCCCTGGTCACACCTTTTCATCACCGAAAATAGTTCCCATAACGGGTGAGTCAATGACTCAATGTGCACACAATACTAACATTCAACAAATCGGCATTCATGTTCAAATCATCGGATGCATATAAAATGAAATTATGATGCAACCCAAACCCAATCCTAATGGTCCATCCGCTACACACCACCCGCACCGCCATTCACACCGTGGGGACTACTAAGTCAACCCTCCATCCGCTACACACCATATTCAAATATTTGTGACCGTAGTCACCATATAACGTTAGTGAGACCAAGTCAACACCTTCAAATATAACGCTGGTGAGACCAAGTCAATCACCTTCAAATATAACGCTGGTGAGACCAAGTCAACACCTTCAAATATAACGCTTGGTGAGACCGGTTAACACCTTCAAATATAATGTTGGTGAGACCGAATTCAATCACCTTCAAATATAACATTGGTGAGACCAAGTCAACACCTTCAAATATAACGCTGGTGAGACCAAGTCAACACCTTCAAATATAACGCTGGTGAGACCAAGTCAACACCTTCAAATATAACGTTGGTGAGACCAAGTCAACACCTTCAAATATAACATTGGTGAAACAAAGTCAACACATTTAAATATAACGCTGGTGAGACCAAGTCAACACCTTCAAATATAACGCTGGTGAGACCAAGTCGACACCTTCTTCCCCTTTCACATAAATCCGAATGCCCCAAAATTTATATATTATGCATAACTTACTTAATTTCATATTCATATACATATATTCGCATGTTATAAAATAACATATTTCACAATCCTATCGAAGTAGGAAACGACTCGAGTACTCTTGTACCACTTTAAGGTACTTAGCCATATTCACATACTTAAGTATAATCATATAATAAAATAATTGTCATAAGAAATATCGAAAGTTAGTGTGCGTACACACCGATTGGCTTAATAGATTCCTTGAAATCCAAAGAACGATCTACCGATCTAGATCTTTATCTCCTATATTCGGCCAATTATTAAAACATATTAACAAACCTATTTGGCTTAAAAACCAAATCCTAGTAGGATTTGTTTTATTTACCTTGTTGCCGAATTGGATGATTGTAAATCGAATCCCACAATTGCTAGTATCCTTTTTCCTTGAAATCGGCTAACACTAATTCATGTAACCATGTGAGTTTTCAACTTTTGAAATAATGAAAAATAATTCCAAATACCAAAATTAAGCCTTTGCTTAATATCACTTGCCATACAAATTCCAAATCAAGAGGATTCCTTGCCCTATATGTCTGTTTAAATCTTCATGTTAGATCTAATCTAACATATACATCATAACCTTTAATCAAATAAACTTATCTTACCTTAGATCCTTGATCCTTGTATTCGATAGTTGAAGAAACCCTTTTGATGTTGTAGTTGATTGCTCCTTTACTTAGAATCAACAAAGATTCTACTTTGATAGTAGAGACAGGGAAGAAAAATAGAAGAAGAAAAGATGGATTTTGCTTGAAGAAAATTCAAGAGAGAGGGAGAGAGCTAGGAAAATTTCGGCAAAGAGGAAGCAAAAGTGATTGGGTAGCCCTCCCGCCTCCTTTTATAGCCAAAGTTATCACCTAGGAGTCCCTTACTTGTCCACCACTCCTCTTTTGATAATATTATCTCTTTTATTTAAAAGATAAAAGCCTTTAATCCATCCATTATCTCCTCAATTATCTCCTTAAAAATAATCCTTTATTTATCTCTTATTATTCACATATTTATGTGAATAAAACTCCTTTATTTATCTCTTATTATTCACATATTTATGTGAATAAAACTCCTTTATTTATCTCTTATTATTCACATATTTATGTGAATAAAACTCCTTTATTTATCTCTTATTATTCACATATTTATGTGAATAAAACTCCTTTATTTATCTCTTATTATTCACATATTTATGTGAATAAAACTCCTTTATTTATCTCTTATTATTCACATATTTATGTGAATAAAACTCCTTTATTTATCTCTTATTATTCACAAATTTATGTGAATAAAACTCCTTTATTTATCTCTTATTATTCACATATTTATGTGAATAAAACTCCTTTATTTATCTCTTATTATTCACATATTTATGTGAATAAAACTCCTTTATTTCTCTCTTATTATTCACATATTTATGTGAATAAAACTCCTTTATTTATCTCTTATTATTCACATATTTATGTGAATAAAACTCCTTTATTTATCTCTTACATATCCAAGTTGCCTAAAATGTTCAAGTTTCCATTTTGGATCATTTCCAAAATGTTTAGGTTTCCAAAATGTCTAAGTTTCCAAAATGTCTAAGTTTCCAAAATGTCTAAGTTTCCAAAATGTCCATTTCCATTTCCATTTCCATTTTCATTTCCATCTCCATTTTCATTTCCATTTTCATGCATTTCTAGGTTTCCAAAAGTATCAAAAATTTATTCATAGTACTTGAAACTTGTCATTTCATACAATTAAACTGGAAATGCATAGGCCCTATTCAGGATGTTACATTATTTACCAAGCCATTTTTCCACCCTTACTTACACACATCTACACAACATCACATGGCACAAGTCCTAGCATGTAAATGCAACCAAACAACCACAACTAAGATAATAACATGTCATTCTTATACCATCATTTACCAGGCTTAAAACATCATACTTAGCCCATTAAAAACATACTAATATCACATTCACAAGAGGGAATTAACAATTACAAGTCAACACATATGGCCAAATTAATAATGATACATATAACAAATTGACCTAGTCCCTATACATGTCACAGACTCAAAATGCTTGAATTCATTTATACCTAAAATGATAGCTTGATAGTGTGATAGGATCTCTGGCGATCTCCAACCCGAGCTAGCTTAATAACCCTATAGGGGGTAAGCTTTATAGCTTAGTAAGTCCGTACGAAAATAATAAGCAAATCTTACCAATCTTTTATCAAGTCCAACAATTTAAACACAACATAATACAAATCGCTATGAATCTCACAATTATAATTTTTATTCAGTCATAATGTTTACTCTATCACCTTATAAACATAATTTAGCATATCTTGGCATTACCCTAACAACCGTAATCTCTCCTTTGTAGCATATTACAGCAATTAACAAATCATTTCAAACCTCATAGTAAACATGCACATTAATTAGGTGTACTCATTATTCCGAGCATATGACTTAATATTTTTCAATTGCCTAAACTTTTATCTTCCCGTACTTCCATAACCATTTTAATAATATATTATGCCAATCTTTCCTTTTTCTCATATCCGATAAATCACAATTTAAGTGAAATAAAAAAATGCTATATCATAACTCAGTTTGGCCCAAAAGCCAATCACATGATCTTCAACCGAATTTACCAAGAATTCTACACATCACAAGTATAGACCAATAATCACAAGGTTTTCATAAAATCATTCACATAGAAATCATGAACTCACAATATCATGAAGTCAATGCTTATAAACTTTACGTACATACCTATACCAATTCGTAATACTTACATGCACTTTATCTTCTTTGACATACCCGTTGAATTTCCTATTGAACCACTTGGAATACTATCGGATACACGGAAAATCTTGTACATAAGTGCCACATATGTAGCCAATGCTACCTCATATCTCATAACACATATAAGCTCACTCTCGAGCTATTCATGGGCCTGCTCACAGAAGTTTTTAGTCGAGATGTAGCTACACGGTGCTACTCACACAAGCTGTCAGGTATCCGCAACATATGCTAGTATACCCAGCCACCTGTAGGACGTACAGGACCACCACCCGGGACACATAAATCACATAAATAGATGGGTTCCTAATCACATGTCACTTGTACCCTAATCTATTCCTAAGGTTCAACCGGGATTTCTCTCTTGTCGAAACTTTATCGAATATACTCATAGAATCAATCATACAATTTATGAAATATCAAAACATTAAAATACAAACATAACGTTGCATTATTAACATACGAACTTACCTTGGCATAAAAATGGTAAAAAGGACCTGACCGTCAAATACTTATTTTTCCCCCGTTCTCATTTCGAACCTCATTTTTCTTGATCTATAATATCACATTTAACTTATTTAATCATTTTACAATTCAAATCAGCCCAAAATCAAATTATGGCAAAAATTACATTTTTGCCTAAAGTTTGATATTTTTACATTTTAGTCCATAGGCTCGTAAAATGATTTTCATTCAATTTCTTTAAACCCCAAGCCTATCCAAACCATTTTCATACTTATAATAGCCCAAAAATTTCATTTAATCACACTTTTACTACTCATTTTATAAACTTTTACCAATAAGTCATTTTTGACATTTTTTACCGAAAATCACTTAGCAAAAGTCGTTTAACAAACAACAAACATGCATTTTCTACCATCAAAAATCAAAATACATACATCTTCAACATGGGTAATATTTTAAACCTCACATTTCTTTCAAATTAGTC
The DNA here is from genome assembly GCA_025506655.1 of Gossypium rotundifolium. NCBI lineage: Eukaryota > Viridiplantae > Streptophyta > Magnoliopsida > Malvales > Malvaceae > Gossypium > Gossypium rotundifolium. The sequence goes on along the minus strand of CP106722.1, from coordinate 103,255,397 downwards.
CTTGAAATAGCTAAATTAGGTTACAAGGATCTCAAAAACAAAAAAAAATTATTAAAAACGAGGCTAGAACGAACTTACAATCGAGCTTGGAAGCTTACAAAACCCTAGCTAAGTATTCCCCTTGTAGAATTCGGCCAAGGGAGGAAGAAGATGGACAAATTTTGATTTTTATTTCACTTATTAATTCATTTAATTACTAGTTTACCAAAATGCCTTTAATGTAAAACTTTGGAAATTCACCTATCCATGTCCATTTTTTGTCCATTATGAAGTGTAATGGTCTAATTTCCATTTAAGGACCTCTAATTTAATATCTAATAACAATTGGACACCTTTAACAAGTAGAACTCAAAATTTTCATTTTTTGCAATTTAGTCCTTTTAACTAAATTGAGTGCCCAAACGTCAAAATTTTTGAACGAAATTTTCACGAATCATTCCATAAAATTGTAGACCATAAAAATATAATAAAAATAAAGTTTTTTACGTCAGATTTGTGGTCCCAAAACCACTGTTTCGACTAGACCCAAAATCGGGCTATTACAATTCAGGACAAAAAAAAAACGAGAAATACAAATTAACATTTTGGGCTTGGGTTTTGTATTGAGGTTCATTAAGAAGTGTTTTTTTGTCTCAAATATAGGTATTAAAGATGAATAAATATGGTTAGCTTTTTGGCTCTAGGTGTATACAAAAATGCCTTAGGTTATCCCTAGTTATGTTAATATTTACAAATTTAATCACCCAAACAATCACAATGTCAACAATTTATCATACATACTAGCATGCTCATTTCCATGTATTTCCTATATCATATGGTATATTCAATTGCTCAACGCCTATTTACAATGTAATATATAGAACTTATTTGTTTAATAATAAAAATTTGAAATCATCTACTATCATGCCAAATTTATAATAAATACAATCAATTTATATATATGTTCTAACTAATCACTTGTATTTCTACAAGCTCAAGCACACAATTGACAATAGAAATTAAAAGAAAAACATAAAAATTGAAACAAATTTTCTATTTTCCCTCATCCACACACTTTAGATAACATATTGTTCTCAATGTGTAGCCCTGAAAGGATAAGGAAGGAAGTTACCCAATTGATCATGGTAGTGTCGTAAGCTACTAATAAGTGCTTCCTTCTTTGATCATTGAAAGTTTGCAACGTTTGCGTTTCTGTTGTGTGGGGATTTTATATAAAAATTCATATATATATATATATATTTGTTTAGTTCTAATATTTCATCAATTACAACATCTGAAAAGAAACAAGTAACTTTCCTAACGTAAAATAAACTACTTGAAAATTGTCCTAATGTATGTATATTTTACTATTCGTCTTCCCCTTAAAGTCCTCTTTTTCTCCTCTCTTCCTTTTGTTTTCTCTGTAAAATCACCATCTGCTCTATAGGTACTCCGGGACTTTTGCACAGGTCTATTATAAGGTGTGGGACGAAGGTTCCTTTTGCCTGATTTCTTACACATTCAATCATATTCTGATATATCCAAGTACCAATACATATATGATTCTTTTGCAAGACCACATAAACTAGAATGGCTTTTACTGGGCTAATATCAGAAAGGTTGGTTGTAGGCCAAATTCTTGAACATACAAACTTTATCTATACTTTTACTCTTAGAGTCATTAACGCTTGGATGAATGTCTCAAGTATTGATATGCCTATTTTATATGTCCATACTTATTTCCCTTTCGTCAGAAATCTCAAACCTTATCCATATCTACTTTTTAAATTCTTTGAGATCAGTTTTCTGTAGGTAATCTTGGTAATAATACGGAGAATCATAAAATTGACAAAAACTTCTTTTAGTTACCAGGATGTTGACATTTCTAACTTCAACATATGTTTGTAGCACATAATACGGTCTTATCGCTTCTCTCCCTTTTAATGCAAGATAGAATTCCTACACCACAGGTATTTTTGTTGGTTCTTCAGATGGCAAGCAGAAGTTAATCCATTCTATTTTTGTTGCAATTTCCTATACTCCTTTACATTTTCTCATTAATGGGTCAAATCCTTGTTCTTAGATGAATGTGTACAACTGCAACCGTTATAGATATTTGTCTATGTTATTTTCCTGAAATTCAACAGATGGATTCATAATGCTATATCAGAGTCTATGACTTATTCAAACCTAAATGTTGTTTTGGTATTACTCTCCAAGATTATGGTGCTTCCTTGACTATCGACAGAAAGATATTTTTTTCCACACAACGTTTAGGGATGATAAAAATATATGAATGGTCTATTTATTTTAAGGGAAAATAGTGATATAGTTAAGAGTTATATTTGTGTTAGATAGTTTATTCCTAATCAATAAGGAGTTAGAAAATTCTAAATCTTCTAAAGTTCAATTTTAAAAATGTCAGATGTTAGTTAAAATTCAGAGGACATCTTACACAGGGGTGTCTCGACATCTTTTATAAATGTCACGACATCAAGGACAGTTTACCTATGCTAAACTTTGTGTGGTGTCGTGACATGCAAATCTGGTGTCGCGACATTGAGGCTAGTTTATGTTGTCCTCTTTCTTTGCCTTAGGATCTTCTGTTGCCTCATTTTCTTAATTTATTTCCCATTCACTTTCCAATATACACTCATTCCAACTTTGGCTCCATAAAAATTTGCATTGTAAGGCTTGAGTGTCAATTATTTCCTTTGTTGTCCCCTCAAAATAATGTTTTACTCTTTTTCTATTTATTAGAAAAAATTATCCTCCCTTTCCAATAAGTTTTGTTGCCCCATGAGGTGTTACCTGATTTATAGTGTATGGGCTAGTCCATCTGGATTTCAACTTACCAGGGAATAATTTTAATCTTGAATTAAACAACACTTTTTCTCTTGATAAAAATTCACGTTTTCATATTTTTGTGTCATGCCTGAGTCTGCTCCTCTCCTTGTATAACTTGGTATTTTTGTAAGCCATAAAATGGAATTCTTCTAATTCTTGTAATTGAAATAGTCTTTCTTTCTTGGCTAACTCTAGATCTAAGTTTAATTCTTTCATTGCCCAATATGCTTTCTTTTCTAATTCAATTGGCAAGTGACAATTTTCCCATATACTAATTTGTAATGAGACATTCCTAATGGCCTCTTGTATGTTGTTCTATAGACATTCCTACTTGGATTTATTATTTTTTTCAAGTATTCACTTGATCTATAGGTTGGACACCTCCACTTAGCCATTAGCTTGTGGATGGTATGTTTTTTTCATCCGATGTCTCACACTGTACTTGGCTAGAGCAGCTTCAAACTGCTTACTACAAAAATGAGATCATTCATCCCTTACTAGCACACGAGGTATTCCAAATTGAGCGAAGATGTTTTTTTTATTAAGAATCGAACTACTGCTTTTGTATCATTAATAGGTAATGCTACTGCTTCAACCCATTTGGAAACATAATCGACGACAAATAAGATGTATTGATTCCCAAAAGAACTTGGAAAGGGTCCCATGAAGTCAATTCCCCAAACATTAAATATCTATACTTCGAGTATCCCAGTTTGTGGCATTTCATCTCTTTTTGATATACTTCTATTTCTTTGGCATCTATCACATCCTTGTACGAATTCATAAGCATCTTTGTTCATAGTTGGTCAATAAAATCTTGATTGTAGTACTTTCTATGCTATCCTTTTCCTGCCAAAATGCCCTCGACATGGTGATGTATGACACCCTTGCAGAATATTATTTACTTCTTCTTCGGCTACACATCTTCGTACTAATTGATCTATGCATTGCCGGAATACATGCGGTCTTCCTAAATATATTTTTTTGGTTCATGCGTGATCCTCTTCTTTTGTTGCCATGATACTTGTGGTAGAAAAATACCTTTAGCGATGTAATTCACATGATCTACATACCATGGTGTGCCGTTATTTCTGACCCTCACCTGATAGGAATCTATTCTGAATAATTGTTCATCTATGAAGGTTTTCTTTATTTCTTCAGAGTTCTGCTGTTCTAAATCATTTTCCATTCTAGATAGATGGTCTGCGATTTGATTCTTCATTCCTTTTCAATACATTATCCATAGATTAGATTCTTGAAGTAGTAATACCCATCTTATTAATATGGCTTTTGTTTCCTTCTTTTTCGTAACATACTTTAGTGCAGAATGGTCGATGTAAACATAAACTCTATTTGCCATCAAATAAGGGAAGAATTTTTCACAAGCAAACACAATAGCAAGCGTTTATTTTTCAGTAGTAGTGTAATTACATTGTGCTAGATTGAGTGCTTACTTGTATAATGGATAGCTCTGAACATGTTGTTTCTCCTTTGTCCTAATACTGTACCTACAACATAATCACTAGCATCAGACATGACAATAAAGGGTTCTAACCAGTTAGGAGTAACAATTATAGGTGCAGATATAAGTTTTTCTTTTATTACCTCAAATTCTTTGATATAGTCTTGATCAAATATGAAAGGTATCTCATTCTGAAGAAGTTGATTCAATGGTTTGGATATATGAGTGGAGTCTTTTATGAATCGCCTATAGAACCCAACATGTCCCAAGAATTTTCTCACTCCTCGAACAGTCCTAGGGTTTGGGAGATTTTTGATAACTTCGATCTTAGCCTTATCTAATTCTAGACTCTTCCTTGATATTTGATGTCCTAGCACCAATCCTTCTTTTACCATAAACTGGCATTTTTCCCAATTGAGTTCTAGATTAGTCTCTTCACATCTTTGTAGAACTTTCTCAAGGTTATTTAGGCATTCTCAAAAGAAATCTCAATATACCAAGAAATCATCCATGAACACATCTAGGCCTTCTTCCAGCATATTAGCAAAAATAGCAGTCATGCATCTTATAAATGTTGTTGAAGCATTACATAATTCAAATGACATTCGTCTAAAAGAATATGTACAAAAAGGACATGTAAAGGTGGTTTTTTCTTGATTGTTTGGATGTATAGGAATTTGATGATATCTAGAATATCCTCAAGGAAACAATAATACTCTTTTCCTACTAATCTATCAACCATTTGATTAGTATAAGGGAGTAGGAAATTATCTTTTTTTGTTGCATCATTTAATTTTTAATAGTCTATACATATTCTCCAACTAGTGATTGTCCTTGTTAGGATCAACTCATTCTTATCGTTCTCAACCACCATTAATCCCTCTTTTTTTGGGACGCATTATGCTGGACTAACCCATTCACTATCAAAGATTGCATAAATAATACCTGCATCTAGCCATTTGAGGAGTTCTTTTTTTACCAATTCTCTCATACCCAGATTTAGTCAACACTGTGCATCCACAACTAGCTTTTTCCCTTTTTCTAATGTAATCTTATGTTGACACAGTTCAAGATTAATTCTCTTAATAATAACAATCGTCCATCCAATGGCTTTTTTATGCGATTTTAGAACACTTAATAAGGCCTATTCTTGCTTCGAACTCAACCTAGCAGCTATAGTCATAGCTATTGTATTTTGCTCCCTGAAATAACCATACTTCAAGTGTTCTGGTAATTGCTTTAACTCAAACTCAGGCGGTTTGATAATAGAGGGTACCATTTTTGTTGTACTTGGACTAATTTGTTTTGGTTGTCCCTTACTTTGTCGCCACCATTTTTCTTCCTCTAAATCATATTCATCATGCTCAGTCCCACTTACTGTGATCGATTCCAATTTGTTGCACTTTTTCTCTTCTGATTTTGATTCTACCAATTCTTCATCTTTTAGTCCTTGATGTTTTCCATAGGTAAATTCATTTTCACTGAATTTTTCCAATATTTCCATTATTTCTTTTACCATTTTCTTCCAAATACTTCCCCCGGTCATGATGTCAAATTTTCGCCTATTCTGGCTTTCCAATCCATCATAGAAGTGTTGGATTTGGATTGCAAAATGTATGCCTCCTCATAGCACTGACCTGTGAATAGTTTTAAATATCTCTCACATTTGCCCTAATGTTTCAGTAGTGTACTGTTTAAATTGAAATAATGTTCCATAAATACTGAGAACTTGAGTCATAGGCAAGACCCGTCGAAGAAATAATTGTACAAAATCAGCCCATGTAGTGATAGTATCAGGTGGAAGTGCATCTAACAAGGCTTTCGCTTTCCAGTCCAATTCGAATCAAATTAGTAATAATTTAATAGTGTCTGTTGGAACACCAACATGTGTGATAGTGCTACATATGTGTTCAAACTGTCAGAGGAAAGCTATAGGATCTTCTATTTATAATCATTCAATCTAACATTATTAGAAATATAGGTTAATAATGAAAGATTTAATTCAAAATGAGGCCTATAAATAATGGGGCGGGTTATACTAGAATGCAACCGGTATAGATTAAAAAAACTCCAAATGTTTGTGTCATGTTATTCAAAGTTACTTATCAGATTGCAAAGATCAAATATTGTTGGTGCTTTATATTTGGTATCACTATAAAGAGTTAGTCGTTAGTCGTTAATCGCCTTTCTATAACCTGAAATTATAAGAAAGTAAGAGGGTCTTGATAAAAATAAAATACAAAGACCGTATCTATAATTTATTCATTTCCTAATTATTTTATTAACAACAAAAATTAAAATCAATTTAGTGACATTGCCTCCCCAGCAACGGCTCCAACAACTTGACTGCCTCTAGACGTACCAACGTACGAAGTAGAAATCTTGCACAAAATATGTTAAATTGGTTGTGTTCGCATGTATACGAGTCAAGTTGTCATATAGTTACAACACAGTAGGTGAATACTCTGAGGATCGTACCCAAGGGAGGGGAGCACTAAATTAATCCTAACATAAGCACAAATAGAGCTAATTAGTACATTAAAGAAATTATATTATGATTAAACATAAAGAAAGGTTTTTGGTTTTTTAAAAATAAATAATAAACTAAAATAAATAGAAAAAATTTGGAAAATTTGCTATGGAAATTGAATCAGATCTTACTATGAGTGACTAGCTCGCTTAGGTAATCATAACTAATTGTTGGTTCAAGTTCTGTGTTCAATAAACTAATCATTACCCTAGCAAGATCTCTCGATCTTCCACTAGAATAAGGAGTCGGTAAGAACTACTTATCTCTCGACCTCACAATCCAGACTAGTTCTGGGTTAAGATGTTCACGAATAGGCCATACCAATTTTGGGTCAATTCACACCTAGATGACTTCCTAAGGTAGTCAAGCCTAGGGTTTAAGTTCTTCCTCTCCTAAACAGCTAATTTGCTAAGAAAACCTTGCACAACAATCAATTAATCATACCTTCTTTCCCTGATTCCCGATAAGAGGAATAGTTCTTCATGGATCTCAAAACATAATAAACTTGATGTAAAAGATGAAGATTAATAACAAATCAAGAGAAAAAGGTTTAAGAGGACCCTGAATTGTATTTAATTGAAGCACAAAATCCACAAAGAGTTGATCCAATTCCACAAATCAAATCTCCTGACAAACATAAAACTAAAAATAACTTAAAGCCTAAGAAAAAGGGAAAAACTAAAAACTGAAACTATAAAGAACATTATATAGTATGAAAAGCTTTCTATAACAAGTTTTAAATATGCCTATTTATAGAGTTAGGGTTGTTTTCATCCCCAACCTTATATAGCATGAAAAGCTTTTTATAACAAGTGTTAAATGTTCCTATTTATAGAGTTAGGGTTGTTGTCATCCTCAACCCTAGGTCAGCGGATGCTCTCGTGTTTAGTGTTTGATTGTGAAGACCAAAATGCCCCTAGCTCGTAAGTATTTCTTGTATAGGATTGGTGTGTCGTGACATCAAAGGTAGTATGCTCGTAGTCATGGTAGCTTTAGGGGTGTGTTACGACATTTCTTGGTTGTGTCATGACATTGAAGGCAGTCTTGAAATTCTTGCTCTCTGCTCCCTATGTTGCGACATCAAGCTTCCCTTGTTGCAACATAACGACCAGTATTGAGTTGTTATGCCCTCTAATGGTCTCTTACACACACACAAAGTATATTAGCTCACCCTCAGGCCTCATTCGACCCCTAAGGTCAATAAGAGACTCAAATTACACTTTTTATTGAAAGTAAACGAAACTAAGAAAACTTAATGAAAACATAATAAAAATGTTTGTATTCAAGCTCCTTAAATGCAAAAACTAGTTTAATCTACTACACCAAACTACGACAGATCAAGAGGCTTGCCCACAAAATTGGTAGATTTTCTGCATATTGATTGGTAGTATAAATTCATTATTTATAATAATGGTTTAACCACATTGAGCTCTACTCGCATTGTTCGGAGTTTTGTAGACAGGTTCTAGGGAACTCGTGGTGTGTAGTGGATGGGTGGGTAGGAACCTTTTTGCATTGCATCATATTCACGACATACTCGAATGTCATTAATTTGTGCTATTTATTGTTTTGTGTTGTATCGAATGGTACTGAATAAATTATTGTTTCTTGTATGAATGTTAATGTGATTATACTATTATAGACTCACAATGAGCTTGTTTAGCTTACCCCATGGTTTCAAACTTCTCAGGTAATGCTCGATACTAGGATCAGACCTGTAACACCCCTAACTCGAATTCGTCGCCAGAGCAGGGTTATAGAGCATTACCAAAATTTAGAGATCAAATAACAGATATTCCACATCATACAGTATTCATATCAGAAATCAAACATAAAGTCCCTTATATGAACCATCGAGGTCCAAAACATGCATTAGAAATAAGTCGGGACTAAACTGGGTACTTAGAGAATTTTTCAAAAAATCTCAAAATATTTCCTAGGTGCAGGGGTTACACGCCCATGTGATCAGGCCGTGTGGTTCATCCAGCCAAGGGACACGCCCGTGTCTCAGGCCGTGTAACTCTCTGACTTGGGTCACACGCCCATGTGCCAGGCCATGTGTCACACACAGCTGAGACACATGCCCCTGTCTCTACCCATGTGGACGAAAATAGGCTATTTTCCAAGCCACATTTCTCACCCATCTTGTCTTCCACCTACACCAACACTTAAACACATTCACAAACCATATCAAAGCATTCAAAACAAGTCCAAATCATGTCTTAAACATGACATAATATCACATGCAACCAATATACCCTAAGGTATCTCAGATGACAATTTATTACCATGTTAATCTATCATTCATACTTATCTAGTTACCAAATGCATATATGCATGATTACATTCATTCTTCAAACATGATAGATCCACTTATAAACATATCAAAATATGTTATAAACACAAGCCATTCAAATGGCTAGTTTCATTCAAAACATTTACAAGCCATTATTGGCTAAAAAACTTATACATGCCATTATAACCATAATCAATTTACCATATATATACCAAAATGGGCCGATGGATAGTGTGAGTGATCTCCGCCAAGCTTCCAATCCTGCCTCTGAATTACTATAGAACAGGGGAAAATAAAATAGAGTAAGCATGAAATGCTTAGTAAGTTCGTATAACATGGTAATTAACTTACCAGTAATTTAAATTCAATATAAACATACAAGGCACATTCAATCAAGTTGATCACGAGCCCTAACACATATCCTCATAATCCTTATTAGTCATATATTTCATATAAATATCAAGAAACATGTATGGGCTCAATAATAATTAGATATCCATGTACATATACTTTCCACATCATGTATTCATATAACATATACAAATCATATCCTTGTATTTCAAGTACATTTTCATAATAATTTGTCTCGAGTTTAGACTATTTCATGTTGAAACTTTTCCCATTAAATCAATCGAAATGTTAATGGTTACACGGGTAGTACGATCGAGGTATAAAAATATATTATCATAGATGAACATATTCATCAAAAAAATCCCATGTTCATGTAACATTATATCATATTTCCATATATCATGTATTATAATTTTCATGTATTTCAGGCAGATACGTGTAATAATTCATTTTGTGTTCATATTTTCTCATGTCAGGATTTTGCCTGTTGAATCATTGAAAACATTGATGGATACACAGTTAGTACACTCGAAGTGTACAAATTAGAAATCCGTCAATTCATATTCAAAAGTGATCTTTAAAGCACATAATTGGGAAATTCTCTCTCAAGCCATATAACAGGAAGCTCACAAAGAGCCATTAATCGGGAAGCTTACAAAGACCCTATCAGAAAGCTTTTTCCTACTATATAACAGGAAGCTCATAAGAGCCATAATCAAGAAGTTCAAAAAAGAACTATTAATCAGGAAGCTCACAAAAAGCCTTTAATCAGGAGCTCCAGATAGCCATATATCGAGAAGTTTAAATGAGCCTGTAACACCCCAAACCCGACCTAGAAGTTAGGCCCGAATCTGGCATGTCACATTGAAGTGTTTTTCGAAAACCATGTTTTCACTGAAAACCCTCAATATTTAAAAACTAAAGTCTCAGTTTGTGTTCGTTCAATTTCAAAACGTGGTTCATTAAAAATTTAATCACTTTTAAAAATGTTATTAACTTCGTTAAAAATCTCTTTTAGTTGCGAACGATAATTTAAGGTAAAGAAGTTTAAAACGTATGTTTTTAAAAACAGTAACTGGGTTGAAAACTCGTCTCACGTCTAATGAGATATAAACGTAACAAAATCCCAAATTCGAATTAAATCCGAGAGGCCTTATTACAGAAATTAAAACCCAAAATGGAATTTAAAACATATATAAAGTCCAAAGCATATCAGCCGCAGTCGTGTGGTACCTCTGAGTCCCTAGCAGCACCATCCTCCTAACGATGGGGATTACCTGCACAGTTAAAAAAAAGGGTGAGTCTACGAAAACTCAGTGTGTAATCCCCTTACTAGAGTAACAGACAGTATATAGAAACTAAAACTGAAATAGCCTAGGCTAAAGCCATTTAACAGTAATAGTATAGTCCAGTTCAGAGCATACGTGGGCCAAAACCGACTACAATATCATTTGGGTCACAGCCCATAACAGAATCAATTGGGCCTAGCCCAAACCAATAATAGAACAATTATCCCTAAGCCTAGTACAGTGACAGATCTCATAAACAGATATGCAACAGTAGGAGGATGCATCCCACCCTGATCCAGCCAACACACCACCCGTACCAACCCTACACTTATGTGGGGATAAATTGACCCACCCAGCCAACACACCAAGCTTAGCACCGGTTGCAGCACTAAGTCAACAGAACGGCTAAAAGCCAGAAATATTGGAGCAACGCTGCCAGTTAACAGAACAGCTAAAAGCCATAAATAGAATGGTTATAAACCATAATCAAGATGGCACAGAGCCATAATCAGTATGGCATAAAGCTATCGATAACTGTAATAAGTTTGGCACATAGCCATTAGCGATGATGATATAATCGGCACACTGCCACGGGTAAATACGATTGGCACAAAGCCATAGTCAGGATGGCACAGAGCCATATTTAGGTTGGCACAGAGCCATAATCAGATTACGCGGCTTTAAGTCGTCCGTCGGTCCACAGTCGTCTAATACACCCATTACGACCTTAATAGATAAATACTATGTAACATCCTAGATTAGGGGTTATGCGTTCGTGCGTAATTCATGAGATAGTGGGATCAGTGGGTGTGTTGGATGTGTTCTTAAGAGTTTCAAGAACCCTAAGATGAAATGAAATGTAAGGAAATGAAAGAAAATGAAAGGAAATGAGAGGAAATGAAAGGAAATGAAAGGAAATGTAAGGAAATGTATGGAAATGTATGGAAATGTATGGAAATATATGGAAATGTAAGGAAATGTATGGAAATGTATGGAAATGTATGGAAATGTAAGGAGATGTATGGAAATGTAAGGAAATGCTTTAGAAATGTTAAGTTTTGGAAACTAAACTAAAATAGGAAAGTGACCATTTTGGAAACCGAAGTAAATTAGGAAAGTGAACATTTTGGAAACCTAAGCTAAAAGAGGAAAGTAAACATTTTGGAAACTAAGCCAAAATAGGAAAGTAAACATTTTGGAAACCTAGGAAATGTCAAGTTTACAGAGCCGCGCGAAAATTTTTGAAAACTTAAAAATGACCCCGAAATGTCGAATTTTAGAGCTCAAAGGGGAACTTAGGGCCAATTGACCCTAAAGATATAAAGTACATGAAATTTGACCCAATAACGGGCTTGGAAATGTGGCCTGAAGATGCCACATAAGGCCTTAGGAAATGGCCCACATGCAAAAGGTTTTGGGCCTGAGTTCGAGTCATCTAGGAAGCAAATAAAAGAAGTTTTATTTTGCTTCCATAAGAAGAAAGTTGGACGGCACCTAGCTAAAGCTTTAAGTGATTTTTTTAATTTAATTACTTAGAGAGGAAGCAATGGACGACAATAGGGACTCTTAGGAGAAGAGTTTTATTCCTTTTAGAATTTCGGCTAAATAGGTGGATAAATGAAGAATTATTCTTTAATTAGGAGAATGAGGGAAGAGTGGTGGCCAAGCAAAGGATTCTTGGCCTAGTAAATTCGGCTATAAAAGGAGGGACTAGGGCCATTCATTATTCATTCTCCTCTCTTTCCTCTCTCAAAATATTCTTCTTGAGCATCCATTCTTTTCTTCTTTTCTTTTAAGCCTCCTAGCCGATTTCCTTCTAAGCCTATTATTCCTCTCTTCTTTCATCTTTGAAACCGAATACATAAGGGAATCATAGCCGATTGTTCATCAAGTCTCTAAGCCGAATCTCTAAAGGTTGAAGTGAAGGTGCAACCGATTCCTTTAAATAAGGGTAAGATCCAAGTTTTGTTTCTATTCTTTTATATTTTAGACTTATCGAAATTTAGAGACTAATTTCGATTATTAATCTTGGCTGAATCATGGAAGGAGAAGTTCTTTTCCCGAAGGTACACCATAGGCCACGTGTTCCCTAGCTATTCGGTGAATTTCGAGATTTAAAATCCACAAGGTAAGCACCTAAAAGTATTCGGCCAAGGCTTGTATGATTATCTAGATCAGTTCTTTAATTATTAAAAAGCGAAAACTAACCCATATTGAGATTCAAGGTTGGTAGAATATCAAGTGAAGGAAAACCAAGTTTTCGGATTTGAATAAACACCAAATCGGCATCCAAGGTAAGTCTTTTACAAATCCTGCTAGGATTTGGATATCATAGCCAAATAGAATTTATGCTAAGTAATAAATGATGAATCAAATGTAGGGACTAAGGATCTAAACTTTAGATCTAGCTTTTCGAAATCTCAAGGAATCATTAAACAAATCAGGTGTGTACCCTACACTAAATCTTGATAGATTTACGGCTTTAATTCATTATATGTGTTAATATGAAAGTGTAAGAATATGGCTAAGGTACCGTGTGTATTCCACACTAATCTTAATAGATTTATGGTTTAAATATGTTATATATGTTAAAGTGAAAGTGAAATAAAGTGATCAAAGTACCATATTATGGTACAAAGTGCTAAGGTACGTTTTCCTACTTCTACTAGGATTTAAAAAAGATGTTATATTTAACATGTGAACAGTGATGTGAAAGTGTAATAAAATATGATATGCATGATATTTAGAATTTGGGGCATTCGGGTCAATTGAAGAAGGGGAAGTGAATGTGACGACTTCGGTCTCACTAAGTGAAGGTGTTGACTTCGGTCTCACCAACGTTATATTTGAAAGTGATGACTTCGGTCTCACTAAGTGAAGGTGTTGACTTCGGTCTCACCAACGTTATATTTGAAAGTGATGACTTCGGTCTCACTAAGTGAAGGTGTTGACTTCGGTCTCACCAACGTTATATTTGAAAGTGTAGCAGATGGAGGGTTGACTTAGTAGTCCCCACGGTGTACAGGTTGGTACGGTGGAGTGTAGCGGATGGCATATAGGTTTGGGTTCGGGTTTGCATCATTACCTTGAATTTTTTTTATATGCATATGATTTTTATGGTGTGCCTATTTCTATTATGTTTAGTGTTGGTTACACACTGAGTCTATCGACTCACCCGTTGTGGGAATATGTTTGGTGATGAGCGAGAATGGACCGGACGGCAGAACTTGTGGTGGCCATGATCGACTTGAAGTTCATTTAATTTGAATATTTATTTTATTTTAAGATCTTATTTATTTATTATTTTGGGTTTCATTTTATGTAATAAGGCCACCGTGATTTAATTTTTTTATTTCTACTATAATTACTATGTTATGAATTTAGGGCTTTATAAAGAGTAGGCCCACTTAGTATGAAATAAGTTTAAATATTTTGTCACTTGAAACAAATGGGTTTTTGTTAAATTTGTTTTCAACTCGAGCCCAACCCACAACAAACTATCTTTCAAAACACACAGTTTTCAAAGTATTCGAATGAATTTTGAACCGGTTACTTGAGGAACATACCAGATCCGGTCCATTCTCGTGGGTAAAAGGTGCTTCTTCATTTAGTATCGAGCCAGTTCAAACTCTCGGCCTGTGGCCTAAGGCCCAAAACGTTTTTAAAACAAGGCCAAATGAGTTTTATGAAAGTATTTTTACAAATGGACAGGTATAAAGACATGGCCCCTAAGTCTCCGACCCGCAGTCCACCAGGTAAGTACCCCTAACTCTATGTGTGATTCTGTGATTTATATAAGGGTAGAAAAGGCATGGAACGTAGAATAAGATGATAGGAACTTGAACCCTAGGATTAGACTACTCAAACACAAAACCACATAAGACTTAAAGCACTAAACAAACCTATGGCTAAGTCACTGAGCTAAGGTGTGGTAACCCCTGTACGCATGTCTAGGAATGGTTTCGGTGGGAGCTTGGTATTTAAGCAGTCCGCGTGACTCACCTCCTCTCCACACGAATCCTGCCTGGTGCGTAGCTTTGGTTCACCCTGACCAAGAAGGCTCAGTCATAGGCTAAAGCCAATAACTAAAACCCGAAAGGGAACTAGCCATTTTTCAGAACCTTAATATTAAAATTCTTAAATCATTCTTTCCTTAATTCACGAAAATTTTTTTTTCTATACACAATTTTCTCTGAAAATTTCTGACTTATAAAATTACGAACATACCCCTAGTGGTAAAATTATAAAAATACCCTTGGTTTATAAAATGCCCAACTACTCAACAGTTTTGCCAAAAATTCATTATTTCATAAATGTTCAAAAACCCTAAATTGCAAACTATGAGAAAAATACCTCGATTTATGGAAAATTACAAATTTGCCCCTAACTCACTAAAATTATCAAAATAACCCTGATTTCCAAAATTTTTGCAACTTCATCGTTTTGGAAAATAAATTTCTCAAAAAGAACCCTCAAAGTTTTGCAACTTCTAAAATATCCTTGATTTATTAAAATTTTACAATTTACCCCGGTTTGTGAAAAAAAAGAAATTACCAAAATACCCCCAAGGTCTAAAATTTTTGAAATACCCTCGGATTTCAAAAATCTTCCAAAATACCCAGGGAATTTAAGAATACCAAAATACTTTGTGATAAAATCACCAAGGAACCTTATTTTGACAAATTACGAAAATACCCCTGTAGGACAAATTACGAAAATACCCCCGGGTAGTGGAAAAACAACAACAAATGAAAACTACAACGTTTCTCTGAATGAACTAAGGTTCATAATTGTTTGATGGATGAATGTAAAGACTGTGTGCATGTATGAAAATGAAAGAACCACTATTAAACTCCTTTTCATAAAACTGTTCGCGGTTAAACAGTGGAACAAAGTACTGATGCATAAAACTCTTTAACCAGATTAAATCGCGACATTAGAAATAAGTTCTCGGGAACATGAACTTAAAAATAAATAAATAAATAAATAAATAATGTGCCTAGGAAGTATGATGGCTCTATTAAGATAAGAGTGCGCAGCATAAGCATAGCGCGGCGAGTTAAGATGTACGATTTTTCGTTAGTAAGTAATTTCGAGGACGAAATTATTTTAAGGGGGGTAGAACTGTAACATCCTAGATTAGGGGTTATGCGTTCGTGCGTAATTCATGAGATAGTGGGATCAGTGGGTGTGTTGGATGTGTTCTGAAGAGTTTCAAGAACCCTAAGATGAAATGAAATATAAGGAAATGTAAGGAAATGAAAGAAAATGAAAGGAAATGAGAGGAAATGAAAGGAAATGAAAGGAAATGTAAGGAAATGTATGGAAATGTATGGAAATGTATGGAAATATATGGAAATGTAAGGAAATGTATGGAAATGTATGGAAATGTATGGAAATATATGGAAATGTAAGGAAATGTATGGAAATGTATGGAAATGTATGGAAATGTAAGGAGATGTATGGAAATGTAAGGAAATGCTTTAGAAATGTTAAGTTTTGGAAACTAAACTAAAATAGGAAAGTGACCATTTTGGAAACCGAAGTAAATTAGGAAAGTGAACATTTTGGAAACCTAAGCTAAAAGAGGAAAGTAAACATTTTGGAAACTAAGCCAAAATAGGAAAGTAAACATTTTGGAAGCCTAGGAAATGTCAAGTTTACAGAGCCGCGCGAAAATTTTTGGAAACTTAAAAATGACCCCGAAATGTCGAATTTTAGAGCTCAAAGGGGAACTTAGGGCCAAGTGACCCTAAAGATATAAAGTACATGAAATTTGACCCAATAACGGGCTTGGAAATGTGGCCTGAAGATGCCACATAAGGCCTTAGGAAATGGCCCACATGCAAAAGGTTTTGGGCCTGAGTTCGAGTCATCTAGGAAGCAAATAAAAGAAGTTTTATTTTGCTTCCATAAGAAGAAAGTTGGACGTCACCTAGCTAAAGCTTTAAGTGATTTTTTTAATTTAATTACTTAGAGAGGAAGTAATGGACGGACAATAGGGACTCTTAGGAGAAGAGTTTTATTCCTTTAGAATTTCGGCTAAATAGGTGGATAAATAAAGAATTATTCTTTAATTAGGAGAATGAGGGAAGAGTGGTGGCCAAGCAAAGGATTCTTGGCCTAGTAAATTCGGCTATAAAAGGAGGGACTAGGGCCATTCATTATTCATTCTCCTCTCTTTCCTCTCGAATATTCTTCTTGAGCATCCATTCTTTTCTTCTTTTCTTTTAAGCCTCCTAGCCGATTTCCTTCTAAGCCTATTATTCCTCTCTTCTTTCATCTTTGAAACCGAATACATAAGGGAATCATAGCCGATTGTTCATCAAGTCTCTAAGCCGAATCTCTGAAGGTTGAAGTGAAGGTGCAACCGATTCCTTTAAATAAGGGTAAGATCCAAGTTTAGTTTCTATTCTTTTATATTTTAGACTTATCGAAATTTAGGGACTAATTTCGATTATTAATCTTGGCCGAATCATGGAAGGAGAAGTTCTTTTCCCGAAGGTACACCATAGGCCACGTGTTCCCTAGCTATTAGGTGAATTTCGGGATTTAAAATCCACAAGGTAAGCACCTAAAAGTATTCGGCCAAGGCTTGTATGATTATCTAGATCAGTTCTTTAATTATTAAAAAGCTGAAAACTAACCCATATTGAGATTCAAGGTTGGCCGAATATCAAGTGAAGGAAAACCAAGTTTTCGGGATTTGAATAAACACCAAATCGGCATCAAAGGTAAGTCTTTTTACAAATCCTGCTAGGATTTGGATATCATAGCCAAATAGAATTTATGCTAAGTAATAAATGATGAATCAAATGTAGGGACTCAGGATCTAAACTTTAGATCTAGCTTTTCGAAATCTCAAGGAATCGTTAAACAAATCAGGTGTGTACGTTACACTAAATCTTGATAGATTTACGGCTTTAATTCATTATATGTGTTAATATGAAAGTGTAAGAATATGGCTAAGGTACCGTGTGTATTCCACACTAATCTTAATAGATTTATGGTTTAAATATGTTATATATGTTAAAGTGAAAGTGAAATAAAGTGATCAAAGTACCATATTATGGTACAAAGTGCTAAGGTACGTTTTCCTACTTCTACTAGGATTTTAAAAAGATGTTATATTTAACATGTGAACAAAGGATGTGAAAGTGTAATAAAATATGATATGCATGATATTTATAATTTGGGGCATTCGGTCAATTGAAGAAGGGGAAGTGAATGTGACGACTTGGTCTCACTAAGTGAAGGTGTTGACTTGGTCTCACCAACGTTATATTTGAAAGTGATGACTTGGTCTCACTAAGTGAAGGTGTTGACTTCGGTCTCACCAACGTTATATTTGAAAGTGATGACTTCGGTCTCACTAAGTGAAGGTGTTGACTTCGGTCTCACCAACGTTATATTTGAAAGTGTAGCGGATGGAGGGTTGACTTAGTAGTCCCCACGGTGTACAGGTTGGTACGGGTGGAGTGTAGCAGATGGCATATAGGTTTGGGTTCAGGTTTGCATCATTACCTTGAATTTTTTTTATATGCATATGATTTTTATGGTGTGCCTATTTCTATTATGTTTAGTGTTGGTTACACACTGAGTCTATCGACTCACCCCGTTGTGGGAATATGTTTCAGGTGATGAGCAAGAATGGACCGGACTGGCGAACTTGTGGTGGCCATGATCGACTTGAAGTTCAGTTTAATTTGAATATTTATTTTATTTTAAGTCTTGTCACGATTTATTATTTTGGGTTTCATTTTATGTAATAAGGCCACCGTGATTTAATTTTTTTATTTCTACTATAATTACTATGTTATGAATTTAGGGCTTTATAAAGAGTAGGCCCACTTAGTATGAAATAAGTTTAAATATTTTGTCACTTGAAACAAATGGGTTTTTGTTAAATTTGTTTTCAACTCGAGCCCAACCCACAACAAACTATCTTTCAAAACACACAGTTTTCAAAGTATTCGAATGAATTTTGAACCGGGTTACTTCGAGGAACATACCAGATCCGGTCCATTCTCGTGGGCCGGGTGTGGGGTGTTTCATACTAGATCTATAGTCATCTCATGCGACTCGTACGACCCTATCAGAACTTTCTTCGTATCAATGTCCCAACCCCATGCAGTATGTCGCGTATGTCATGCTCAATCATTACAAGTGTATGCAAAATGACCATGCTCAGTAACAGTCATTTAAATATATATTAAAAGAATATCAGTCACACGCCCACAATCAAGTCAGTTAAAACACAGTCATACGATCACAGTCAAATCAGTTAAATTCATAGTCTAAGTCTGTCATTTACCCACAAGGCAAAACAATCATTTTGTCCTACATGGGTATTTCAATAATTCTACCCTACAAGGGTATTTCGATAACTCTACCCTACAGGGGTATTTTGGTAATTCTACCCTATCAGAGTATTTTGGTAATTCTACCCTACAAGGGTATTTCGGTAATTCTTTCTATGAGGGTATTTCGATAATTCTACCCTATAGGGGTATTTCGGTAATTTTGTAACCCAGGGTCTCAATGACCCAACAGAAGGTCCACCGTCGCCTCAAGCGACTTAAGTAACCTATACAGTCACAACGGTGTAAATGGGCCTAAGGCCTATCACTCGGCCCAAGTGGGCCCACACACTCGTGTGTCTTATTTAGCTTAGAAACAGCCACAGTTATGCACACGTCACAGTCCAAACAACACTTATCACATCACATACATTTTATCCGGGTGGGCCCACATAGCCCATTTCGACCCATCGAGGCCCAAAATAGCCCAAGACCACGAGAGCGCTCGTGGTGGCCTCTAAAAACTAAAGCCTATGTTCGTGGGCTCGATTCACCACACGTACGATCGCACACTCGTGTGGCATCATACGCCATATTTCTAGCTTTTCTGTATTTTGCCGATCTACAGTCATAGCAGTGTAAATAACACATACTTTCGGCTTTTCAGCCAACCATCGAATACCACTACAAATACACACCTGTTTAAGCGAATAGCGTAAATCCCCATGAGCAACAACCTTGATTAAGCAAAATATTTTAATCCTTCCTTAACAGTGGTAACCAAATCCTTAGCACAACCTGCATTGAATCCAAATATATTTAACTATCACTATGAACAAAATAACTAAAACCAAACGAACGATATTTTACCACCAAGCAGAACTAAGAATAGTTGAAAGATGAAATCGGTCTACCACCCTAGGGTCAAAGGTACCCAGGAAACAGAGACCAACTAGAAAGATTGTACCTTTATCAGGAATCAGTAACACAGGAATATATTAGAAGGAAAAATGCAACTGTAGAGAGAAATAAGAATAAGCCATGAGTACTTACCTATTCACCAGAGGACTCCCACTAGCCGAACACAAAATAAAGAGAATAAAAGGGAAGTATTTCGCTAACTCAAAATAGGAGGAGAGAACCAAAACTAAAAAGAGGGGGAGAGCATTGAGATTCAGTCAATCAATCGAAAAGGGAGAAGAGGAAAAACAATAAATGAAAAGTGAAGAAAAGAGTGAGTATTCGGCTTAGGCAAAGGTAAGGAGAAGAAAACAGAGAAAGATGGAGGGGAAGAAAAGAATAGCAAAGTTAGAAGAATCAAAAGTACCCACACGGCAAGGCAGGACCAAAAGAACCATAATGCGCCAAAGAACTCAAAATAAAAATCCTGAAAGCAAAATATATGCCGATATGAAAAGAAGGAAAAGTTTTTAACAAATTCAAAACCTCCAAATGTTCCAATTATCGAAAAAAAAACACTCTCCTAGCCGAATTCTCAAAGTTAGGGCTCCCCAAAACAGCACAAATCTCTCCCATATCAAATTCCTCAACCTTCTCCAAATATCTCTCCCCTAACTCCTCCTTGATATGCTCTTTGACTATGATGGGCTCGAAACTAACTAATATTTTGACAAAGGAAAGCGCACCTATCGAACAGTAGTATAGCTTTGATGAATCCAGAATATCGTATCCTCAAGGACTAAAATTACCAGTAATAACTATCTTTTTATTATTTAGCCTAATAATTAAGGGGATTTGTTTTAATAAAAATTTAACTAACTAATTTACTAAGAACGCAACAGAGAGTGAAGAAAGTAATCGAATAAACCAATGAATAAAGACAATACCCAAGGAAGAATCCAACTTGACTTCACTTATTATTCTGACTCTGAATTAACCAATTTATTCACTTGCTTTGATCCGTAGAAATCCCTAAATTATGTTAATATCTATTTTAAGACTAAGAACAACTAACTCTAGGTTGATTAATTAAAATCTCTTTCTAATTAAAACCCCTATCGTCGCATTAACTCGATTTATGGATTCTCTTATTAGATTTGACTCTAATTCGGCAGATTTATGTCATCCTATTTCTAGGGTTGCAATCAACTTTTCTTAATTATGCTAGATCTACTCTTAAACAGGGGCTTTCGCTCCATTGAATAAGTACATCAATCTTGACTTAATATTCTAAAAATAACAAAACAAGGGTTAAGAAAGATAATTAAGAACAACAACAAGTATTTATCATGTAATTCAGATAATTAAATACTAAGATTCATCTAGGTTTCACCCTCCTTAGGTATTTAGGGAGTTTAGTTCATAACGTAAGGAAAACATCCTAGAATTAAGAAAACAACAAGACATAAAGAACCCAAAAACTTTTAAAAAACTTGATGGAGATCTTCAATCTTGGAGTGAATCCGCTTCCGAGATGATTTTGACGGCTTCCTTTGAGTAATTTCTTCGTTTTACTCTGTGTCCCCCCTAGGTCTTCCTCTGGCGTGTATTTATAGACTCTAGAAGGTTTAAAAACCCTAAAAATTGGCTTTTTCACGTGAAAAAAAAGCAGGGTGCGATAGGGACACAGGCGTGTGCTCAGCCCGTGTGAGGGTGGTCAGGCCGTGTGATAATTTACACGGCTCGCGGTTGACACGGGCTGGCACACGGGTGTGTGTCCATCTCGTGTGGTTCACACGGGCATGTGCTCTGCTCGTGTGGTTCTGGCTTTGGCCATGTGGATCCTTAATATGGCTCGTTTTGCCCAATTTTGGCCCATTTTTCGCTCCTTTCGCTTCCCTATGCTCTCCTAAGTATAGAAATACAAATTTAAAGGATTAGGAGCATCAAATTCACCAATTTCATAAATAAACATCCAAAAACACGGTAAGCGTGGGATTAAAATTGTTTATTTTATGGTTTATCAAATATCCCCACACTTAAGCGTTTGCTTGTCCTCAAGCAAAATCCTCAACTCACCATTAAAATTAAACTTCCTCAATTCATAATTCTTATCAATAATGTCTTATCATAATTCATAGATAATTCACACATTGAAAATTTAACTAAAAGAGTCCTAAAGATCCAAACAATCCAAGCCACAAATTTTTATAGCATGAAAACATAGGTGTTTCCCCTTATCTAAATAATTACCTTTTATTCAAAACCGACAAGAATTGACATCCTCACTAAAGATTCACTCAAATTACTCAAAGTGTTTAAGGTTCAAATTAAACACTCAAAACTCAAACATGAAAAGTTATTACCATAAGCTTGCATGACAATCAAATCTCCACCACTATAAATTGAGATGATACACAAATCAAAAGGTCTTTAAAAGGGTTGTAATGAGACTTGGTTTAAAGGTGTGGATAAAGACTGAATTAGAGGGTTAAAATCAAGATCGAATTGAAAATTTACCTAACTAGAAAAATAAGCTAATAATTATAATAATAACACGAGCTTCTTCTCAAAATGTGAACTTAACCGTTTAAGCTCAAATAACATAAAACTAGTAATAATGAATATATATTTCCAAAAATTTTTTAAGAATGTACAGTAATAAGAAAAAATTTAACAACTGAAATAAAGCACATAGTTAGGCAACTGATCAAATCAAATCTTGACAAAAAAGGAGTTAATACAATAAGAAGAATTCTTAATGAATCAAAATGAATGAGTTTCGGATTAATATTAAGGGTACATCATGAAACGGTTTATAAGGCTCAAAGGGGTTCACTAGGGGTTAATTATGAAGGTAGGGTTTTTGGGATAAGTGGGTTAAAACCTAGATGCCTTTATCATCTCAGTATATCAAATCAAAGGTGTGGCCTCGATATGCAAAATCGAAGCAAGTTCTAGAATAACAAATCAATATTGACACACTCATAACCAATAATAAAGTGAGCAAGAAAAGTGTATGCTCTTAAAGGCTCAAAATCTCACAAAAATTATGGTTTTTGATGTCAATCTTGTAAATCTCAAACTTCAAGGTAATATTTAAATATAGGGAAAACAACCTAACAAATTTTAATTCTGAAAATAGACTTATCATGTTTGATTCTCTAATGTCTTAAAGTTTAAACAATCAATGCACAATTACATATGATTTAATCTAAAACATATCAATAAAACTCATAAATCAATAAAGATTTCATTCTAATAGTAATATGAGAAAATTTACTTAAGATCAGAGATTTTCTAATAATGATATAATCAACATCCCCACACTTAAGATGTACATTGACCTCAATGTACCAAAATGATAATGACAATATAATAATAAAATAATAAGAAAGGGAGAGAAGTGAAACTTCCTGAATTTTGGATGAAATTCGTGGAATAGTGAACGCGGAATTGTAGATATAACAAAGTGAAGTGCATTATTCTGAGCAACTAAAAAAATAAAGACAACTGTGGAAGAAGATTAATGGATTACTTGATTAGGAATAATTATAAAAACTAAAATATAGTTCAAAATATAAAAGATAAGTCTTTGAAAATAAGATATGAAACATAAAGGAAAATAGACTAAAAATAAAAATAAAAATAAAGATAAAGATAAAATAAAATAAATGGACCCAAAGGTCCTCGTCGTCAGATGCGTCACGAGGTGGCGGTGCTGAAGGTGAAATATAGAGATGGTGGCAGACCTGCTGTAAGGTGGCCTCGAGACTGTCGAACCACTGGTAGCACTGCTGCTCGAAGCGAGTGAGTCGCTTGAATATGTCATTCAAAGCAGCAACAGAAGTAGGAGGTCGGTGACTCAGATGTGGAGGGTGGGGTGGATCCTCGTGAGGGAGAGAGACATCCTCAGTAATGTCCTCGGGATCATCCTGATCATGAGGATGAGACAATCGGTATTGGTGAGGATCGAATCCATGACACCTCTCGATCATCCTCATGTAAAGCATGCTCAAGATGCCCTAAGGGGACATCTGGCCAACAACTGTGAGTATGGAGGATCCGGTGTGTCGAGGAGACCGAAGTGTCGAGCTAGGCGAGTTACGTGAGGGCCTAAGCAGATGGGGCCCTTCCTGTGGCAGTCGGTCTGATGGCAGAAAGATAAAGTAAGAAAGTATGCCAGGTCGATAATATGGCCGTGGGCTATGCTCCAAAAGTAGTATGCATCATGTGTGCTGACGACTCCGGTGCTCTCTCTCTCTGGCCTGTCAAAGTGTGAGCTAAGAGGGCGTGAATGTATCGTAGGACTGGAGATAGAGAGGTCGTCTTCGAGTGACCGGCATTATAGGTCGTAAGGCTGCCCATGATATCGTTCTAAAAATGCGAGGGTGAGTAGTCAATGTGTCGATGTAGCTAAAGAAAGTCCTCAGCGCTCATGTACTCCTGTGTGTATAGTCCCAAAGCGGCATTGAAGTCTGGGACGCTCATATGACGCACCACACTGCCATGGTGAAATATGATGGTGTCGGGCTCGTCATGGACTGACATGACACGCTAAAGGTGGAACGTCGAGCAAAACTCCAATCTCCACATAAGTGGGCTCGACGATACTGAAGAATCGATCCTATGATGCTGTGATGATGAAGGCACGAACCTTGTCAGCGAGGTGGACCAGCTCCAAAGTGGCCAAATCGATGCAGCGGCGCAAACCTAGGGATCATACTTGAAGGAGCTGAAAGAGGTCCTCCGGTGGGTCCACGATAAATCGAAGGTAAGGGTGGCACATTTCAGCAGAGGCACTTGAGGAGATCGCACCGGGACCTTTCTGCTTTTTCGAAGCGGGGACGGCGACTTTGGTTTTACCATGAGTATTTGTTATGGTGTACCTGAAAGAGTAAAATAATGTATTAAATAAGATATCACCAAACAAATTCCAAGTAGTCCTAAGAAAGTACTTTTAAACTAGTGTATTCGAGAGAAAAAATCACAGCTATCAAGAATAACAGTGGTGAAAAATACTAGTTAAGAATTAAAAGAATATCAAAATAAGAATTAAGAACAAATCAAGTATTTATCATATAGTTTAGAAAACAATAACAAGATTCATCTTAGGTTTCATCCTCCTCAGGTATTTGAGGGGTTTAGTTCATAATTATAAAAGAATACATCTCAGAAGAAAATATAAAACAAAACATAAGAAAAACCCTAAAACCCCCTGAAGGAAATTGAAGGAAAGATCCTCCGTCTTGAGTATGATTCCGACTTCTTGAGATGAATCAACTGGCTTTCTTCGAGTAAATCCCACAATTCTGGCCCTCTGGATTGGCTCCTTGGCCTAGCTGAACCGCCCTCTTTTAGGTTCGCCCCTAGGGTGTTTATATAGGCTTTTGGAATGTCTTTCTTCACCTCTAAGTACCCTAATCCGAATGAAACTCTTCTTTGCTGTGGTAGGGACATGCCCGTGTGGCACGACCATGTGATTCGGGGCAGGCTGTGGTTAGATCTGCTAAGGAGGCACAATCGTATGTTTTGGGCCCAGGCTGTGTTCAATTCGTACTTTGGCCCATTTTCTCTATTTTCAGCTCATTTCTCGTTCTTTTCACCCTCCGGTGCTCTCCTAAGTATAAAACATGAAATTAAAGGATTAGGAGCACCAAATTCCACAATTTAGGGACTAAATCCTCCAAAAGTATGCTAAATGTGGGATTAAAATATGAACATATTATGGTTTTTCAAATACCCCCACACTTAAGCATTTGCTTGTCCTCAAGAAAATTTATCAACTCTCAATTAAAATGAACTTCCCTCGATTCATATTTCTCATCAACAATGCCTCATCATAATTCATAGATAATTTAGACATGGATAATTTAACTCAAAGAGTCCTAAAGATTGAAACAATCAAAGTCATAAGTTTGTAGCACGAAAACTATAGGTGTTTCCCCTTATCTAAATAATTACCTTTGATTCAAAATCGACAAGAGTTGACATCCTCACTAAAGATTCACTCAAATCACTCAAGGTGTTTAAGGTTCAAAATAAAGCACTCGTCAGTCAAACATGAAAAGTTAATCCTATAGGCTTACTTGAAAATCAAATCTCCACCACTATAAAATGAAATGATACACAGATCAAAAGGTCTTTTAAGGTTTGTAATGGGGCTATGGTTAAAGGTGTGGATAAAGGCTGAATTAAAAGGTTAAAATCGAGATTGAATTGACAATTTACCTAACTAGAAAATTGAACTAATCCTGAATAATTACATCAATTGAAAACTAATAAAACGAGCTTCTTCTAATAAGATGTTGAATTTAAATGTATAAGCTCACTAAATCACATAACTAATAATGAATATACTTCGATTTTATTTTTATTTTTCTAAGAACAAATCAAGTAAATACATAATAGAAGATGAATTCAGCTACTAAATAAAATAATTAGGCAACTAGTCAAATCAAGTCTCGATAGAAGGGTAGCCAAGAAAAATGGTGATAACAAATACAAGATGGGCTTTGGGTTAATATTAGTGGGTGAATCAATAAAAGGGTTGTTAGGATCAAAGGGGTTCACTAGGGGTTAATTATGGAGGTAGGCTTTTAGTGGAGTGAGTGGCTTAAATCCTAAGTGCCTTTGTTATCTCTGTATATTAAATCAATGATGTGATCTTGACATGTATAATCGAAGCAAGTTCTAGAATAACAAATCAATGTTGACACACTCATAATCAATAAAGTGAGCACCAAAAGAATATATGCTCTAAAAAGGCTCAAAATCTCACAAAAATTATGGGATTTTGATATCAACCTTGCAAATTTCAAGGTAATATTCAAATTTAGGTCAACATCCTAGCAAATTTTTAATTCTAAAAAATAAACTTATCATGCTTGATTCTCTAGTATCTTAAAGTTTAAATTATCAATGCACAATTAACTATGACTTAATCTAAAACATATCAATAAAAATCATAAATCAACAGAAGTTTCATTCTAATTAGTGATATAAGAAAATTACTTAAGACAAGATATCATTAAGGG
This sequence comes from Gossypium rotundifolium, assembly GCA_025506655.1. Lineage (NCBI taxonomy): Eukaryota > Viridiplantae > Streptophyta > Magnoliopsida > Malvales > Malvaceae > Gossypium > Gossypium rotundifolium. Next base: position 103,228,406 of record CP106722.1, on the reverse strand, counting down.
ATTTGAGAATAATACAAAAAGTTAGGAACTTTTCTAGAATTCACCCCCTACACTTAAGATGTACATTGCCCTTAATGTACAAAGATAGATAATAATGTAGTAAGAAAATTAAAAGATAGGGAGAAAAGTGAAACTTCCTAATTTTTTTTTTGGATGGAGTCCTTAGAGGATGACCAATGATGACTTGGTATAGGTGAAGGTGGTGGAGAATACTCCGGTGGTGTGTTCGTTCCTTGAGTGGCACCTTGAACCTTTTTAAACTGCGAAGTCATCAGTAAAGTTTTTAGGGAGTTCTTATTTAATGGACGTTTGTTATAGTTGCTCAAGAGTTAAACAGCCAGAGATAAAAGAAATCAAATTACACTTAAAAATTTAAAGATTTTGATAATAAAGGGAAATGAACTAAAATAAAAATAAAGAACATAAAAGAACTCAAAGGTCCTCATCACCGGAGTGATCTCGAGGTGGTGGTGGCGGCGATATGTGAAAAAGCTGATAATGTCGACCATGGCCACCTCACACGGCCGTGTGGATTTATCACAGCCTGTGTTCTTTAGGTAGTTTCGACTATGGCTGTGTTGCACGACAATGGCATTCAGTCGAAGCCTGTGTCTTGGGGAAAATTTTCGTCCTTTTGCCCCACAGCTATGACCACTCCCATGTACCTATTTGCGGTGACCACACGACCACGGCCGCGACCGTGTGTAAGGCCGTGTGGTATGGAAATCTGTACGGTTAGTTCATAGTTAGGTTCTAAAAAGGAAAAAAAATAGAAGTAAAAGTAAAAATGTAAAAATTAATAGTGTTAGTGCTCGGGTTACCTCCCCGAGAAGCACTCGTTTAAAGTCTTTAGCTAGACTTACCTCTTATTCTCATGATCATGGTGATTTGAGGAGTTGAAAATCCTTTCTCATGCTATCAATTCTATTATCAGTATATAATTCAAGTCGAGTACCGTTTACTTTAAAAGTGTCAAATATAGGATTACTTACCTCGACTGCTCCGTATGGGAAAACATTGATTACCTTAAAAGGGATTTCTTCATTTGTATTCAGGTCTAATATTACGATTCGAGGGTCTTTCTTACCTAACAGTACCTGATCTCCTATTTTGAAGTGTTTTAATGTTTCTATAAGCTCGTCTGAGGGTTCCTTCAGTTTCACTTAGTGTGGTTTTGATTTCTCCTTGAAATATGCCTTCCACTCGTCTAGTTCATCAATCTGAAGCCTTTGTTCCTTCTGAATTACTTCTTTTTCGGTACGAGGTCTAAGATCTGGCTTAGTTATGTGATTTCGTGGTGCTTCCTGTATAGAAAGTTGAACCAAATGATTATTAATAGAATTTACATTCTCACATTTATCCTTCGATGTCCTGGATGAGTCGAGAGCTTGAAGACTGATTGATTTGTCACTTACACGAAGTGTGAGTTCACCTGTACCAACATCAATTTTAGCTCTAGCAGTTGCTAGAAAGGGTCTTCCCAAAATTAAGGGAATACTATTGTCCTCATCCATGTCTAAAACAACAAAGTCTACTGGGAATATGAATTTGTCTATTTTTACTAGAACATCTTCGATTATACCCCTAGGAATTCTAATAGTTTTATCAGCTAATTGAATGCTCATCCTAGTTTGTTTGGGTTTCACTAGACCTAGCTGTTTAAACATTTTATAAGGCATAACATTGATGCTTGCCCCTAAATCAGCTCAAGCATTATCAATAGATAAACTACCAATTAAGCATGGAATTGTAAAACTCCCTGGATCTTTTAATTTTCGTGGTAGTTTATTTTGCAACATTGTTGAGCACATTGCATTTAGTTCCACATGCGATTCCTCGTCTAACTTCCGCTTGTTTGTTAAAATCTCTTTTAAAAATTTCCTTGAATCTGGCATCTGTGAAAGAGCTTTAAGAAACGGTAAGTTAATATGTAATTTCTTTAAAAGTTTAAGAAATTTACCGAATTGTTAATTTGTGTTGTCTTTCTTCATCGCATCGGGATATGGTATACGATGTTGGTATTCTTTTATTATCGATTTTGGATTTTCTTGGCTTACCTCAACCTTACCTTCACTTACCACAGGTTCTTACCTTGGTTCAGATTCGGAATCCACTAACCCTTCACTATCATGAGCTGTTATGGCTTTAAGTTACTTTTTTGGGTTAGTTTCAGTGTTGCTCGGCAAGCTACCTTGTGGTCGTTCAGAGATCAACTTAGCGAGTTGCACTAATTGGTTCTTGATCCCTTGAATCGATGCTTGTTGATTTTTTAATTGTTGTTTCGGTGTTTTGGAAACATGTTTCTGACATCGCTATGAATTTTGTCAACATCTCCTCAAGGTTCGGCTTCTTTACCTGTGGGTAGGGCTATTGTTGGAAGTTTGGAGGGGGTTGTTGTCTCTGATTTCCTTGACCACCCCATGAGAAATTGGGGTAGTTCCTCCAACCTGGATTATAAGTATTACTATAAGGATTATTTTGAGGTTTAAAATTGTTACCCATATAGTGAACTTGCTAGTTTTCAGCGCTCGGGTTGTAAGTTGGATATTCTGTATTGCTTATCCCTCCTCCATTCATATCGTACTGTATAGCTGGATGTACCTGTGAAGAACCATGTAACACCCCTTACTCGTATTCGAGCCAGAACAGGGTTGGAGGCATTACATGGCTAACCTTGCTTAAACATCTAGAATAGGGTTATAAAATTTCCTTTAACCCTATCATCTGCACAAATTCGGGCTAGGATGCCTTAAACATACATCCAAGAAGTATCAGAATCTTTCCGAAATTTTTCACGAGTTCAGGAAACTCTTTGACAAAATAGAGACCACACGCCCGTGTAGGCCTGAGGACATGCCCATGTGCCTCTAAGGCATGCCCGTGTCTTCCACCCGTGGTCAACACTGACTAATTTCACATGGCCATGGCACGCCCGTGGCCCTGGCCCGTGTGTAAAACCTTAGCATTCTGACTTCTTCGCACGGCCTACACACATGCCAGCCATATGGTGATTTAAATCCCAAGTGCAAGGTGCAGACTTCACATGGCCTGGGTGTACGCCCATGTACTAGCCATGCCTCCTACACAGTCTAGACCTACACCTGTGTGTCTACCTATGTGGACAAATAGGAGGCTATATACCAAGCCCTTTCCACCCTACCAAGCACATATACATACTCCCATTCAGAACAATTCAACTCCTATCCCAAACAAGTCTAATAACTCATTCCAACATGCAAGATAATAAAAGGAACATACACTTCATGAATTTCATCTTCATTAATCAAAAGAGTTTGCCAAGTATTTGCCTAACTCATAAGGCCATTTACAAAATGACTTTTACTAACTTATATAGCCAACACTTTGACTAACAATTACAACTTAACAAAATACTCAAGTCCTATACATGTCATACTCAAAATAAGTCTAAAATAGTTGTACCAAAGTGCTGTCGATAGTGTGATTTTTGAATTCCTACGTCCCCGATCCTCGAGTTACCTTGGCAATACTACAAGAAAGAAGGGCAATGAAAAAGGGGTAAGCGTAAAGCTTAGTAAGTAGCATAAAAATAAATGGTAATAATAAGCTCATAAAGTAATCCATCCATGGTATAAGCTAACCGTACACAAGTCAAGTCTTCTTGACAATACTTACTTACAATTGCCCTTAACTAGCACATACCGTGCTACATGTCGAAAATGGTTTTTCGTGACTCATTCACGAGCACCTATGTCTCTCATTCACATGACTTAACTATCATTCACATCTCCATTTCTAGATTCATCTACTTATCCCACTATTCACGAGAGATAGTCAAAGACGTGTGTGTTTATCGTCATTACTGTAAGTATAAAGCCAATGCCACATCCTTGAGGTGGCCTTACATGGAGTCACCTCTAGATGCCAATGCCATATCCCGGATATGGTCTTATATGGGATAACCTATGAGTGCCAATGCCATATCTCGGTATGGTCTTATATAGAATTTCCTATCATGTATCAATGCCATATCTTGAATATGGTCTTATACGATTCTCATAATCATTACTGAAGCCAAATCCCGGATATGGTCTTATATGGGATTTCAACTCAATGCCAAGGCCATGTCCCGAACATGGTCTTACACGAGACCTTATCTATTTCATATCTTAATGATAACATTTTCATGATCAGTATGGCCCACTAGGACTTCAACATTCATTCACATTAACTACTCAATTTAGTAGTGTATTATAATGTCAAGCATTTCTCAACATGCCAACATAATGTTGCTTAAATTGCATACAAACTTGCCTCGATTTCAAAATGAACTAACTTGCCTATCTAGTCAGAGACTTTGTTCTTTCCCCGATCGAGGCAAATTCTCGGTTCTTCTTACTCCATAATAACAATTTAGCTCATTTTAACCAATATATTAATAAAAACATTTAAAAAAATCATGCTTAGGAAATAATTGCTATTTTTCCCCTAGACTTTGGCAAAATGACCATTTTGCCCCTAGGCTCGGAAATGAATTCTAATCGTATTTCTACCTTCAACAAGCCTAGCTGAACATTTAATACTCTTATAGCTATCATCAAAAATCAATATTTCACATATAATCCACAAACTTAATAACTTTTCATCAAGGTCTTTTTGCTATTTTTATGCTAATACCTTCCACAAAACTTGTTCATCTAACAAGAAAGACTTATTTTCTTCTATAAAATGCAGAAATTAACAATGATAACTCTAATGGTAAAACTCTAAACTTTTCACAATATTGCACAATAATCCCCTCATTTGAAAGCTTAAGCTTTGGAGGTCTCAAATGTACAACTATTTTCAAGAAAAGGTCACTAGAACACTTACTTGAATGGATGAAAGCTTGCTAAAATTTTGAGCATTCAAAAAACCTTATTTTCTTGCTATTTTTGGTGGAGAAGGATGAGCAAAAAGATGGATATCATCTTTTCTTTATTCTAATAGTAAACTAACAATTTAGTCCACCAAACACTACCAACTTTGACCAATTTGGTCAATCTTTGTCCCCTATAAAGCCTATGGCCGGCCAAGCCTTTAAAAAGGGCTAAATTGTCTTTTAAAGATCTCAAATTAACAATCTACAGCTATTTGACACCTTTGGCTATAGAATGGAACTTTCGCACTTTATATGATTTAGTCCTTTTTCGCGATTATACACGAAATCTCTAAAATTAAAGTAACAAAATTCTCATGTACATATGTTATCATGTTCTAACTCATAATATAAAATGAAAATAAATTTCTCTAATCTCAGATTGGTGATTTCGAGATCATATTCCCACTAGTCCCTAAATTAGGCTATTACAATTCTCCCCCTTAAGAATTTTTGTCCCCGAAAATCTTTCCGGTGAAAAGGTTGGGGTATCGGTTTCTTATCATTCCCTCGGAGCTCCTATGTAACCTCTTCCATTCCGTGCCTTTGCCATAATACTTTTACAAGGGCTATGCTTTTGTCTCGTAACTGCTTGACTTCACGAGCTAGAATTCTAACTAGTTCTTCACCATACGTCAAATCTGGTTGTATCTCTACCTCTGTCGGCTCTATGATATGAGAAGGGTCTGAACGGTATCGGCGTAATATGGATACATGAAAGACGTCATGAATCTTTTCTAGCTCCAGTGGCAAAGTTAATCGATAAGCTACCGATCCTATCCTTTCGATAATTTCATAAGGTCTGATAAAGCGTGGACTCAATTTGCCCTTCCGGCCAAATTTGAGGACTTTTCTCCAATGTGATACTTTCAAGAAAACTTTATCACCGACTTTGTATTCTATCTCTTTCCTTTTTAAATCCGAAGAGGACTTTTGTCTATCTGAGGTGGCTTTCAAACAGTCACGTATCACTTTTATCTTTTCTTTAGTTTCCTTAACCAAGTCAACCCCGTGTATCTGTTTCTCTCTGAGTTCTGACCAATACAAGGGCGTTCGACACTTTCGCCCATACAATTCCTCATAAGGCACCATCTTCAAACTTGACTGAAAGTTGTTGTTGTAGGTGAATTCCACCAATGGTAAGTATTTTTCCCAATTACCGTGAAATCCCAAAACACAGCATCGAAGCATGTCTTCTAGTATCTGAATTACCCTCTCTGACTGCCTGTCAGTTTGCGGATGGAAGGCTGTTCTGAAACTCAATTTCGTGCCCAATGCCTCTTACAGCTTTCTCTAAAAATGTGACGTGAATCTCAGATTTCTATCTGAAATGATCAAAAACGGTATACCATGATGTCTTACTATCTTAGACATGTACAAATCTGCCAATTTATTGAGCGAATAGTCAACTCGCACTGGTATAAAGTGGGCTGACTTAGTGAGTCTATCAACCACTACCCATACTGCACCTTTCCTCTTGGGAGTCAACGGTAAGCCCGTCATGAAGTCCATAGTAATACGGTAACGCTTCCACTCAGGAATCATAATGGGCAGAAGTAAACCTGAAGGTACTTGATGCTCCGCCTTTACTTGCTGACAAATCAAGCACTTCGATACAAACTCGAAAATGTCTTTCTTCATACCAAATCACCAATACAATTTCTTCAAATCATGGCACATCTTTGTGCTGCCTTGGTGAATATTCAAACATCTGCTATGTGCTTCATGCAAAATTTTGCGAATAAGCTCATCACTCCTGGGTACACAGATTCTATCTCGAAATGTCAGACATCCATTAGGATTTACTCGAAAGTCTGACTCAACATTCGACTCACATAAAACCCTCTTGGCTTGCAAACTGTTATCATCTTTCTGAGCTTCACAAATCTGTTGGAGAAACAATGGTTTAACCCTTAACTCAGCTAAAATGAAACCATCATCCAACAAGGTCATCTGTGTACTCATGGCTTTTAGTACGAATAATGATTTTCTGCTCAAAGCAACAGCGACTACATTCGCCTTTACCGGATGGTAGTCAATTACAAACTCATAATCCTTAATCAGCTCTAACCACCTTCGTTGCCTCAAATTCAATTCCTTTTGAGTCATCAAATACTTTAGGCTTTTATGGTCAGTGAAAATCTGACACCTTTTACCATATAAATGATGTCTACAAATCTTCAGTGCAAACACAATTGCGGCCAACTCTAAATCATGAGTCAGGTAGTTCTTCTCGTGCGGCTTCAACTGCCTAGAGGCGTATACAATCATTTTACCCTCTTGCATAAGTACACAACCCAAACCGTTCAAGGATGGGTTACTGTAAACCACAAATTCACTTTCCGGCTCAGGTTGCACCAAAATCGGAGCCTTAGTTGATCGTGTCAAACAGTCGAGTTTTAATATTTATAAAGAATGATCGAACCTGTAGACTAACTATGACAACGATAGAGGCAAATGCACCTATAGAACAGTTGTATAGTTTAGGCAAGAATATCTTATCGAACCCAAGGGAACCTAAAAGTACTACTACTCACTTTCTTTCTATTATTTAGCCTGAAATATGGAGTGATTGATTTATTAAAACTAATGAAATACTTAAACTAAATACAAAGACAAAAGAATGAATTGGAAAAAGACTTTAGGAAAACTTAGTTGATGAAGACGATACCCTCAGGAAGAATCCACCTACGACTTCTCTTATTATTTATTTCCCAAACCATATGATTTCTTTACTTAGCTTGATCCGTGAGACTCCCTAACCTATATCAAACCCTCTCTCGAGGCGAATAATGTCTAACCTTAGGTTAATTAGTGGAACTCTCATTCTCTTATAATAACCCCCTAAGGAAGCAGTAAATCGATCAATGGATTCCCATATTAGGTTTCACCCTAATCCGATAAAATCTCGTAACCCTATCTCTAGGTGCCCGATCAACTCTACTCAATTATACTAGATCTACTCTTAGGTAGGGTCTATTCCTCCTCCACCTAAGTACATCAGATTAAATTAAGCAATATAATTAAGAACAAACTAAGTACTTATCATATAATTTACAAATCAAATTACAAAATCCATCATAGGGCTCATCCCCTTCAGGTATCTGAGGGATTTAGTTCATAGCTAAATAAGAAAACATCTTAAGAGAAAAGATAACACAAAACATAAGAAATCCCTAAAACCCCCTGAAGGAATTGAAGGAGAGATCCTCCGTCTTGAATAGAGTTCCAGCTTCTTGGGATGGATCAACTGGCTATCTTCAAGTGATTCCCTAAAAGATGAATGCTTCGGTAAAATCCTCTGCAAAAAGTCATCCCCTGTTTCGGCTTCTGCCGAACCCCCCACTTTAGTTGCTACCTTAGGTGTTTATATAGGCTTTGAGATGCTTTATTTGGCTCCTAAGTATCCTAATTCAAGTAGAATTCCTCCTAGGATGTTTAAGTAGACTTAGGAATGTGTTTCTTTGCCTCCAAGCATCCAAATTCGAGTGAAATTACTCTTTCTCCTGGTAGGGGCACAGCCAGGGCACGCCTGTGTAAGTCGTCTTCTAGGCCATGTCTCTATTTTGTTGATTGAGGCGCGGCTGTGCAAACCAGGGTTCAGGCCATGGTTCGGGTCTGTCGATTGGGACACGGCCATGTAGATCGCTTGACACGCCCGTGTGTGGTAATGAGATGATGCGCAGTCGTGCAATTCATGAGTTAGGCCGTGCTCTTGGTAATCGACGAGACACGGTCGTGCAGGCTTTATGCCAGGCCGTGTTGATTTCTTGCTAAGGCACAATTACTTCATTTTAAGCCCGTTTTGTGTTCTTTTTATCCTCGGGTGCTTTCCTGAGTATATGACATGAAAAGAAAGGATTACAAGCACCTTTTATATAAATCAAGGGCTAAATCATCAAAAAGCATACTAAATGTGGGATTAAAATATGGTACTTTTATGGTTTATCGAACACCCTCACACTTAAGCTTTTGCTTGTCCTCAAGCAAAATTCTCAACTTACAATTAAAACGAACTTTTCATAATTCATAATTCTTATCGACAATGTCTCATCATAATTCATAAATAATTTATACATGGATAATTTAACTCAAAGAACCCTAAAGATTCAATCAAGATAGGTCATACCTTTGTAGTAGTATGAAAACATAGGTGTCTCCCCTTATCTAAGCAATTACCTTTAATTCAAAATCGGCAAGGATTGACATCCTCACAAAAGATTCACTCAAATCACTCGAAGTGTTTAAGGTTCAAGAATAAGCACTCATAAGTCGAACCTGAAAAGTTAATCCCATAGGCTTGCCTAAAAATCAAATCTCCACCACTGTATATGAGATGATACACAAATCAAAAGGTTTTTAATCAGGGTTGCAATAGGGCTAGGGTTAAAAGGTGTGGATAAAGGCTGAATTAGAAGGTTAGAATCGAGACTGACTTGACAAATTACCTAACTAGAAACACTGAACTAAATATGAATATTTACTTCGAATGAAAACTAATAATACCACTATTGATAATTACTTTATAATAAAGAGTATTTTCATTTGATAATACTTGAATACGAGCTTTTCTTCAATAATTGGAGTTTAAATGCTCTAAGCTCTTTTATATACTACTAATATTGAATAAACTTAATTTTTTTTTGAATATTACATCATAAATAATAAATGTACTACTAAACTAATATAATTCGGTAATTTAATCAAATCAAACCACGATTAAAGGATAGTCAAAAGAATGTTGATAACAAATACAAAGGGTTTTGGGTTAATATCAAACGGATAATTCAATAAAAAGGGTTGTTAGGATCAAATGGGTTCACTAGGGGTTAATTATATGGGTAGGCTTTTTAGTGGTGTGAATGGGTTAAAACCTAGGTGCCTTTATCATCTCAGTATATCAAATCAAAAGTGTGGTCTCGACATGTATAAACGAGGCAAGTTCTAGAATAACAGTTCAAAGTTGACACACTCATAATCAATAAAGTGAGCACGAAAAAGAATATATGCTCTATAAGGCTCAAAATCTCACAAAAATTATGGGTGTTTTTGACATCAATCCCTGTAAATTTCAAAATTCAAAGTAATACTCAAATTCAGTTCAATGACCTATTAATTTTTTATTTTTAGAAAGTAGACTTATCATGCTCATTCTCTAGTATCCTTCAAATTTAATCATCAATGCACAATTAACTATGACTTACTCTAAAACATATCAATACAAATCATAAATCAACAAAATTTCATCCTAATTAGTAATATGAGAAAATACTTGAAAACAAGACTAAATTCAAGATTTGAGAATAATGCAAAAAGTCAGGTACCTTTACCCCCCACACTTAAGATGTACATTGCCCTCAATGTACAAAGATAGGTTAACAATTATGTAATAATAAAATCAAAAGAGAATGGGAGAAATAACACTTCCTGAATTTTTGGATGAAGTATTATGAAAAGAAATCAGATAAGATTAGAGGTGAACGTGGGGAAACGTCTCGAGCCGTTTGAAATTGAATCCTCGAAGTAGCCAGCTTGGTTTTATTGTATCCTAAGCTAAATCTAAATGCCATTGAGAAAATAATAAAGGAAGTAAAAATAAAAAATATAAATATAAATATAAATAAAAGTGAATAATTAAATAGAGATAAGGTCCATGCTCATGTGCCTAGTCGTGATGTCCACACGGCCACGGCCACGGCTGTGTGTAAGGCCGTGTGGGTATGGAAACTTATGCCTAAATATGAAAAGAAATAAAACCAAACTAATTAGTACGGTTAGTACTCGGGTTGCCTCCTGAGAAGCGCTCGTTTAAAGTCTTGAGCTAGACTTACCTATTGTACGCGAAATCATGGTGGTTTGAGGAGGTGGAAATCCTTCCTCATGCGATCAACTCGGTTATGGATATAAAGTTTAAGTCGAGTAATGTTTACCTCAAAAGTGTTGAATTTAGGATTGCTTACCTCGACTGTGCCGTATATGAAGACATTAAGTACCTCAAAAGTGATTTCTTCGTTTGCCTTGAGTTCTGAATTGGTGATTCGAGGGACTTCCTTATTCAACAATACCTGATCCTCTATTTTTATGTGATTTGTTGTTCCTATCAGCTTGTTTGGGGTTTCCTTCGGTTTCACTTCTTGTGGTTCTGGTTCCTCATTTAATTTTTCTTTATTAGTACGAGGTCTATGATCTGCCTCAGGTTTGTAGCTTTGTGGTGTTTCCTGTAATGAAGGTTGAACAAGGTGGTTATCAACTGAATTTACTTTCCCACCTTTATCACTTGATGTTCTGGCCGAGTCAAGAGCTTGAAGAGTGACTATCTCGTCGCCTACACGAAGTATGAGTTCTCCTGCATGGATATCAATTTTAGCTCTGGCAGTTGCTAAAGAGTCTTCCAAAAATTAAGGGGATCGTGTTGTCCTCATCCATGTCTAAAATGACAAAGTCTACTGGGAATACGAATTTATCAATTTTGATTAGAACATTTTCTATTATACCCCTAGGAATTCTTATAGTTTTATCAGTTAATTGAATGCTCATCCTAGTTTGTCTGGGTTTCCCTAGACCTAGTTGTTTAAACATTTTGTAAGGCATGACATTGATGCTTGCCCCTAAATCTGATAACGCATTATCAATAGATAAACTACCAATTAAACATGGAATTGTAAAACTCCCTGGATCTTTTAATTTCTGTGGCAGTTTATTTTGTAGAATTGCTAAGCACATCGCGTTTAGCTCCACGTGGTACTCTTTGTCTAGTTTACGTTTGTTTGTCAAGAGTTGTCTTAAAAATTTCCTCAAGTCTGGCGTCTGAAAAAGAGCTTCAAAAAGAGGTAATTTAATATGTAATTTCTTTAAGAGTTTAAGAAACTTACCGAACTGTTCCTCTGAATCCTCTCTTTTTATTGCTTCGGGATAAGGTATGCGAGGTTGGTACTCCTTGATTACCAGCTTTGGCTTTTCTTGTGTTACCTCTACCTTACCTTCATCTACCTTGGCTTTTTGTATTGGATTAGGTTCATCTAACCCCTTACTGGCATGGGCTGAGATGGCTTGAATTTGCTCATTCGGTTTAATCTCGGTGTTACTTGGTAGACGTCCTTGCAGTCGTTTTGACATTAGCTTTGCGAGTTGTTCGACTGACCTAGTAAGTTCTCCAACTTGATTCTCAATCCCTTTGATCGATTTTTGTTGTTCATCAAGTGCTGCTTCAGTCTTTTGAAAACGAGAATCTGTGTATACCATGAATTTTGTCAGCATCTCTTCAGGATTCGGCTCCTCTTCTTGTTGGTGAGGTGGTTGTTGAAAACCTGGAGGAAGTTCCGATCTTTGGCTATTTTGATCATCCCACGAGAAATTGGGATGGTACTTCCAACCTGCATTATAATTGTCACTATAAAAATTATTTTGATATCTAAAATAGTTACCTGTATGGTGAGCTTGCTCGTTTTCCATGCCATATCCGTAGGGTGGGTACTCAGGATTCGCCACGCCTCCTAAATTCAAGTCATATTTTATTTTTAGATGTACATGCGAGGGACTATACCAACCATCAATCTTTTTATTCATCATCTCTAACTGATTAGATAACCTGGTGACCACGTCAAGGTTGAAGACACTGTCTGTTTTAGTAGGAATTGTCCTCATGACTTGCCACTGATAATTATTCAGTGCCATCTTTTCCATAGACTAAAATTTTCTGCCAAAAGCAAAATAGAGGAAAAAATTAGCAAAGTAATAATAATAATAATAATAAATTGTAATAAAAAAATTGGCTAAAGTAATAAAAATAGAGCTTTTATAATATTTTAGTGTTCCCCGACAACGGCGCCAAAAACTTGATCGTGTCAAACAGTCGAGTTTTAACATTTATAAAGAATGATCGAACTTGTAGACTAACTATGACAACGATAGAGGAAAGTGCACCTATCGAATAGTAGTATAGTTTAGGAAAGAATATCTTATCGAACCCAAGGGAACCTAAAAGTACTACAACTCACTTTCTTTCTATTATTTAGCCTGAAATATAGAGTGATTGATTTATTAAAACTAATGAAATACTTAAACTAAATGCAAAGACAAAAGAATGAATTGGAGAAAGACTTTAGGAAAACATAGTTGATGAAGACGATACCCTTAGGAAGAATCCACCTATGAGTTCTCTTATTATTTATTTCCCAAACCATATGATTTCTTTACTTAGCTTGATCCGTGAGACTCCCTAACCTATATTAAACCCTCTCTCGAGGTGAATAACGTCTAACCTTAGGTTAATTAGTGGAACTCTCGTTCTCTTATAATAACCCCCTAAGGAAGCAGTAAATTGATCAATGGATTCCCATATTAGGTTTTACCCTAACTCGGCAAAATCTTGTAACCCTATCTCTAGGCGCCCGATCAACTCCGCTCAATTATGCTAGATCTACTCTTAGGTAGGGTCTATTCCTCCTCCACCTAAGCATATCAGATTAAATTAAGCAACATAATTTAAAACAAACTAAGTACTTATCATATAATTTAGAAATCAAATTACAAAATCCATCATAGGTTTCATCCCCTTCAGGTATCTGAGGGATTTAGTTCATAGCTAAATAAGAAAACATCTTAAGAGAAAAGATAACACAAAACATAAGAAATCCCTAAAAGCCCCTGAAGGAATTGAATGAGAGATCCTCTATCTTGAATAGAGTTTCAGATTCTTGGGATGGATCAACTGGCTATCTTCAAGTGATTCCCTAAAAGATGAAAGCTTCGGCAAAAGCCTTTACAAAAAGCCGTCCCCTGTTTCGGCTTCTTCCGAACCCTCCACTTTAGTTTCTACCTTGGGTGTTTATATAGGCTTTGAGATGCTTTACTTGGCTCCTAAGTATACTAATTCAAGTAGAATTCCTCCTAGGATGTTTAAGTAGACTTAGGAATGTGTTTCTTTGCCTCCAAGCATCTAAATCCGAGTGAAATTGCTCTTTCTGTAACATCTAGGATTTAGGGGTCTTGCATTTTTTTTATGATTTATGCGTGTTGAAGTGGTCTGCTTGTTGTTTGGTCGAGTTTAGGGGCCTCGAGAAGGCTCGGGGTTAAGCTGAAGCCTTAGTAAAATTTTCAGTTTTGGCACTTTTAGAGGAAAGCTGAATAAGGAGTAGGACTTAGGGGTTTTAGTTGGGTTTTGTGTCACAAGGTGAGGCAGTTGAAGAGTGGAAAGGGAATGCCACATAGCATGTAAGGGAATGATGCCATAGGAGGGAAGGAGGTCCGGGGTTCAAGGCACATTGGCAGCTTTTGGGAGTCTCTTTTTACGTGAGGAGGCTGAGAAGGTGGCTTCTATTTGGACTCTTCAGGGTGGTTGGTGGATAGAGACCTAGAATTTGAAATAAGTGGCTAGGAGGTGTTGGGAGAGATTTGAACTGGTCTTTTAATTCAAATGAGTGGATAGGAGGAAAAGTAGGAGCAAAAAGGGGAGCTGATAACTATTGGAGGTGTTGGCCGAATTTCAAAGTCTTAGTAGAGGAGAAATCGATTTTGGTTGGGGGCTAGGGTGTGCCAAATTCCATTTGTGGCAGCATAGGTTTTCCATTTTCAAGTGTGCATTTTCGGTTCTGGCATTAGGAGAGGGTGCTGAAATTTGGTGATTAGGTTGCTAGTGTATAGTGGTTTGTTTTCGGCATTAAGGTGTGTGCTTCACATTTTATTTGAGCTTTTTCTCTCATTCTCTCTTTTGCCGAAAACCATCTAAGCATTTTCCACTCTTTTCTTCTTTTGACCTATAACCGAAACTAGAAGACCAAGGTTGAATATCTCTTTCATTTTTGCTTTCTTCTCACATTCACTTCTCCCTCCCTTTTTATTTTCTTTTTCCTGTTTGAAACTCTTTTCTAGCCGAATCTTCTTAATCTTCATTGTCTTGTTCTTGTTCTTCTTCCATTCACTAAAATTCAAAACTACACCCTTACTTTCTTTCTTAGCCGAACCTCTAAGTCTCAGCATCATTCCATTTGTTTTTCTTTTCCTGAAATTTTCACCATAGCTGAATTCTCATTTCACAAGTCTGGTAAGTTCTTCATTATTTTTCTTTTTCCCTCTTGGCCGAATCTACTCTTAAACCCTGTTAAGATGCTTCATTTTTCTTCTCTTGAAAATCACAATCCTGATCATTTCATTTGTCTATTCGCTTAGAGTACCATCTACAAGCTGAATCCCCTCTATTGTGACTGCTTGTGCCGAATCCTGAAGATAGTTAAAGGTAAGTAGATGATTTGTTGTGTTTGACCGAATGGTGAGTGGGACCTCATGTTCCCTGTTTGGTTGAAAGGCCACTTCCTTTAACCCACTCTTATTTAGTTGAATCTCATCGGGTATTTGTATAGGTGCGAGCAACACGTTAACCCAAGTCTGCTAAACTCCGGGATCTAGTCGATTTAGGTAAGAAGATCCCTTCTAGTGGTTCTATTAATCAATTTATTATTTATCTGTTGTCTTAACCTAGTTGGGGAATACTCAAATCATATCTCTCATAGTGAGTTTTGACCAGGCTTTTAATGGATGCAAGAAACATACAAGTTGGAGAGGGGAACAAACCTTCGAGTTCGATCCCTAAGTTCAAGAAGAGGGCTGTGTCTGTTATTTGTGATTGGCCACCTGGGTGTGGGCCAGCTTCTGAGCAGGATCGTAGGCAAACAGCGGTGGTGTCGACTAGTGATAGTGTCGACGTAGAGAGTGTGATATTACGTGTTATCAGGTGTGTTACTACCCACACCATCTTTAATGCTATATTAATATGATTTTTATATTCTGTTAAATACCGAAAGTTCGGTATGGCTATTATGACACCTGTGGAGGGTGTAAGCGAGACATCAGGTTAGTGATTTCTGTTTTGATAGAATAAAAGGTTATGATGAAATAATTTGATCCATGTTATGAGTATTCTGTACACACTTGTGGTAATCTGTTACATCCATACATCTACATTTTATGTTACATGGGGTTGGGAACATGTGATGAAAATGGAAGTGTTGTAGTGGCTCTGCCACAATCTATTGTAGTGGCTCTGCCACGATCTATTGTAGTGGCTCTGCCATGATCTGTTGTAGTGGCTCTGCCATGATCTGTTCTGGTGACTATGACACTATTTGATGATGAGCAGCATGATTGCCATCGATGGTGTGTAGCGGAGAGGGTTGATTGTAGAAATCCCCATTGGTGTGATTGGCAGGTACGGGTGGTGTGTAGCGGATGGAAATCTAGGATTTGGGATGGGTTTTGCATCATTTTGGCATGAGTTGTACTGTTATTTTGTTCTATAGGGATAAGGCCCAATCTCGTGGTGCATGAGAGTTGCACATTGAGTTTTGTGACTCACCCAATTCCTTAACATTTTCAGGTAGCACGTAGTGTAGTGGACCGGGTTGGGGATGAGCACGAGGTGGCCATACATGGTTTCTCGTATTTCAATAAAGAACTATATTTATTTACTTTTAATAACTAGTTTTGTATTTTTACGTTGTAATAAGGCCACTGTTAATCGATTTTAAATTTCGGGATTTTTCTTAAGTTTTAAACACTCGAGTTAAACAACCAAACGAAATTATTACATGGTGACAAAAGAAGCACAAAGACATCAAAGTTTTCTTGTGACTAAACTATCTAGTAAATTTACCATCTTTTGCAACGAAATTTTCATAACTTTAATGGATAACATGGGTTTTAAAATGGTCAATCGCTTCTAGGAAATTGGGAGAAAACACAACTCGGTAAACATAAAGTTTTGAAGTTTTCTAGACAAGCGCTAAACCCGATTTTCTCACAAAGGTTTTTTTAGTCACATTGTGTTACAAAATTTTCTTAGTGACATGTCAGATCCGGTCGGGGTGTTTGGGCCGAGTTTAAGGTGTTACACTTTCCCATCATAGGGGCACGGCCAGGGCACACCCGTGTAAGTCGTCTTCTAGGTCTTGTCTCTATTCTGTTGATTGAGGCACGGCCGTGCAAATCAGGGTTCAGACCATGCTTCGGGTCTGTCGATTGGGACACGGCCATGTAGATCGCTTGACACGCCCGTGTGTGGTAATGAGATGATGCGCCGCCGTACAATTCGTGAGTTAGGCCGTGCTATAGGTAATCGACGAGACACGGTCGTGCAGGCTTTGTGCCAGGCCGTGCTGATTTCTTGCTAAGGCCCAATTACTTCATTTTAAGCCTGTTTTGTGTTCTTTTTATCCTCAGGTGCTTTCCTGAGTATATGACATGAAAAGAAAGGATTAAAAGCACCTTTTACGTAAAACAAGGGCTAAATCATCAAAAAGCATATTAAATGTGAGATTAAAATGTTACTTTTATGGTTTATCATCAATCCACAGTGCCTTCAGTTTCTTGAAACTCTACAGACATTTTTCTGTCCAAACGAACTTCAAATATTTTTGTAAAAGTCTCGTCATTAGGGTAGCTATCATGGAAAACCCCTTGACAAAGCGCCTATAATAGCCGGCTAGGCTTAGAAAACACCTCACTTCAGTTACGCTCCTCGGTGGTTTCCATTCAACAATTGCTGAAATTTTACTTGGGTCTACTCTAATCCCGTCTCCCGAGACAATGTGTCCCAAAAATCCTACTTCCTTTAGCCAAAATTCACTCTTACTGAATTTGGCATACAATTGTTTTTCTTTCAAAACTTTAAGAACCATACTCAAATGCTCCGCATGATCGTTCTCATCTCGAGAGTAGATCAGTATATCGTCGATGAAGACCACAACAAATCTATCCAAGTGCGGTCAAAAAATGAGATTCATCAAATCCATGAAGATCGCGGGTGTAGCACCCCAAACCCGGCCCAACATCACGACCCAATCTGACTTTTTACTAGGGAAAAAGGTGAAAAAGGAATCTTGTTTCTAAGGTAGGAAAAATATTGTAAAACAAAAACTGTCTATTTGAATTAGGGTTTTTAAAATTAGGGATTTGTAGTTGGAGAAAATTTCATCTGTTGAGTTAAAAATATAAGTTAATACCCTCATTGTTACAAGTAGAAAACCATTGTTTTTTTTTTCATTTCCCAAGTTTTGGAAACCCATTTTTTTATTGTTCCAATATTATCGGATGTAAAGTAAAACATTTCTTTAACAGTTACGAAATAGTAAAACTACATAAAAATTCCCAAAGTTTATCAAATTAGGAGTGGCCTTATTACAGAATGAAATTGTCCCAACAGAAAATAGCAATTAACGTTTTAAAACGAAATTTAAATCAAACCCCTGCATGGCCACCTCGAGTCCGATCCAACCCAGTCCAACGAGTCAAGGATTACCTTCAATGTGTTTGAAAAATAGGATGAGTCATTGTGACTCAATGTGCAATTATTCCATGCAATTCCACAAATGGGTTTGGCCCCAAAATCCACATCAAACTGATATACCACATATAAAGATGCAATATGTTAACCCACCCCAACCTAGTATCCATTCGCTACACACCACCCGTACATCCATCCTCATACACACCGGGGGATTTCTACAATCAACCCTCCATCCGCTACACACCTCTTTTGCAGTCTATGCTGACAGTCACACTGCTCCAAGTCCAGTTAAGTCGTCTAGCCACTAATCCACGTGATTAAATCACAAATATCCACGATGAGACTCGAGGTCATCATCAATCAACAATGAGGCTCAAGGACATCATTAATCGTGATAGAGTCACCCACATGTAAATACACTTCCCCTTTAATCATTATATCTCGAATCCCATGCACATGCAGCATAAAATGGTAAAGGGCAATATGATAGAATATGAACACATCTAGATATATATATCATGCTTACATGCATCCACAACCATTTACCATCAATTTTAACGTAGGTAGTATACTAACCTGGTTTACTGGATTACCTCATATAGGTAATAACACCACCACAGCCACTATTTCGGCTACCACACATGATACATATATTTAATTTAAATCAACAAGGGAAACAGTGTGATAATTACACACCTGATAACATGTAATACCACACCTTCTTTGTCGCCACTATCGCTAATCGACGCTACCACTATTTGCCTATGATCCTGCTCAAAAGCTGGCCCACAACCAAGTGGCCAATCACAAACAGCAGACACATGCCTCTTCTTGAACTTAAGGATCGAACCCGAAGGTTTACTTCCCTCGCCAAACTACGATTGGCTTGCATCCATCAAAATGTCGGTCAATAAATCACTACGAGAGCTACGATTTGAATGACCACTCAACTCGGTTAAGATAATAGTTGAGATAATGATTTGATTCACAAACCACTAACAGAAATCTTTCTTACCTAAATCAATTGAATCCTGGAGTTTAGCAACCCTTGAAACCACGTTGATCGCACCTATACAGATACCTGATGAGATTTGACTAATGGAGAAAGAATTAAAGAGAAGTGGCCTTTCGGCCAAACAGGGGACATAAGTCCACCTCCCACCATTCGGCCACACACAACCCACTCACCCCTTACCTACAGCTTCCTTTAGGATCGACACAGCCAACCACTACAGAGAGATTCGACTTCTAGGAATGTAGAGTGAAAATGAAGCCAACGAAATATTAAGAAAAAGATTCGGCTACTAGAAGAGAAAGAGAAGAGATAACGAAGAAGAAATGTCAGAGGACTTACCAATCCCTGAGATAATAAATCGGCTACGGTGAACTTTGGGAAATGAGACTGAACTTTGGAGGTTTTCAGCTATGTTAGGATATGAGAGTGATTTCTGCTTTTGTGAAAAGAAAGGAAAAGAACAACACCCCAATTCAAAGTAGAAGATACGGCTAGAAAGGCTTCAAGAAAGAAAATGAAAACTTAAAATGAAAAGGAAGGAAAATGTGATATTTTCGGCTTTTGAAGATGAGAAGAAAAAATGAACAAAAGTGACCCCAATGGTCTTCTAGGTTTTGACTATGAGTCAAAAGTGAGAAAAGAGTTGAAAAGCTAAGTGATTTTCGCCACAAGAGAGAATAAAAGCAAAACTAAAACAAAAAAAAATGTGAAGCACCAGCCAAATGCCGCAAGATAAAAAAAATAACCACTATACACTAGCACAAAATTTCGGCACCCTCACTTTAAGCTCAAAACTGAATACTCCCCCCTCAACCCCTCAAAAATTTAGCTAACACTGACCTAGCCAACACCCCCCACGATTTTCTCCTTAACTCCATCTACATCACCCATTCAAATGAGTTTGAATCGTTCAACTCCTAATAATTCTCTCCACCACTTATTCAAAAATATTTGACCCCTTCAAACCTTCCCCCTTAAGTGCCCTATTCAAATCCATATCCTATCCCCCCATGCGCAAAAATGAACTCCCAAAATGCTGTCCCTGCAGCTCGAACCCCTTCCCCCTTTGAACTCTATTCTGACGCCACCTCCCAAAGCACACCAAGTAACGCCTCCCTGCCACTACACCACCCTCCTCCTTGTATCCATAACCACAGAATTAAATCCTTAGTAGCCTGGCTCCCCTAGTTTTCCCCTAAAGCTTAAAATCAAGAATTTTCACTAAGGCTCAGACTTAACCTCTTAGTTTCCCGAAGCCCCAGACACACTCAAACAAGCGTACAAAGCATACTAACATATATACGCAATAAATGCAAAGCCCCCAAATCCCAGATGTTACAACGGGGGCAATCGTTAGACCAAAAGGCATGACCAAAAATTCACAGTGGCCATACCTAGTTCTAAATGCGGTTTTCGGCACATCCGAGTCCTTGACTCTCAGCTGATAGTATCCTAACCTCAAATCTATCTTGGAAAATGATGTGGCTCTCTTCAATTGATCAAATGGATCATCGATCCTCAGCAACGGGAACTTATTCTTCACTGTCACCTTGTTGAGTTGCCCATAATCTATACATAATCTCATGGAACCATCTTTCTTCTTCACGAATAGAATGGAAGCACCCTATAGAGAAAAACTCAGCCTCGCGAAACCCTTATCCGTTAATTATTGCAACTGTGCTTTTAGCTCCTTTAGCTCGGTTGGAGCCATTCTATATGGAGCAATAGAAATGGAAGCAGTACCCGAAACTAAGTCAATCTCTCTATCCAGGGGTAGCCCTGGCAACTCTTCCGAAAAAACATCTAGGTAATCGCATACTATGGGTACTGACTCAATTTTCAATTCAGTTTCTCTAGTGTTTAACACAAAGGCAAGATAAACCTCATGCCCCTTCCTTAGATACCTCTGAGCCGACATGATTGATATCACTATTAGTGACCTATACAGCTTATCTGATTCAACATAAATAAAATTACCATTTTCATATCTCAACTCAATATGCTTCTTCCCACAATTCACAATTACTCCATGCGTAACTAACCAATCCATCCCGAGGATGACATCAAACTCGTCAAATAGTAATAACATAAGGTCGACGGGAAATAATGACCCTTAATCATCAAAGGGCACCCTCTGCAAACTCTATCAACGAACACACACTTGCTTAGGGAATTCGACACTCTTATGATGAATTCAGTAGACTCTATAGGCATGCTCATGTTAGAGACTAATTTCATGCATATGTATGAGTGGGTAGATCCTGGGTCAATTAAAGCTATAACACGAGTATTATAGAGAGAAAAGATACTCGCGATCACGTCAGGGGAAGATGCCTCTTCACGAGCACGAATGGCATATGTCCTCATTGGTGCTCTATGATAAACCGTAAAAGTAACATATTTTAGGACCACATTTAGTATGCTTTTGGATGATTTAGCCCTTGATTTATGTAAAAAGGTGCTCTTAATTCTTTCTTTTCATGTTTTTACTCAGGAAAGCACCTGAGGACGAAAAGAACAAGAAACAGGCTTAAAACGAGCCAATTTGGGCCAAAGAGGAAATCAACACGGCCTAGACTTCAAGCCACATGGCCGTGCCTCGATAATTAATTAAGACAGGACCATCCCACGATTTACACGGTCGTGCCCCAGTCGACAGAATCAAGACACAGCCTGAATACGATTTACACAGGCGTGTACCATGGCCATGTCCTTACCGCAGAAAAGAGCAATTCTACTTGGAATAGGATACTTTGAGGCAAAGAAACACATTCCAAAGCCTATTCAAACACCCGAGTAGGAATTATACTTGAATTAGGATACTTAGGGGCCAATAAGGCATCTCAAAGTCTATATAAACACCCAAGGGTGTAACTTAAGAGGGAGTTCGGGAGAAGCCTTCTACTAGGGCTTTTGTCGAGGCAGTTAGCTAGGCCAAGGAGCCGAGCCAGAAAGATCACATTTTTGGGAATCATTCGAAGATAGCCAGTGGATCCATCTCAAGAAGTCGGAGTTCTACTCAAGACGGCAGATTTCTCCTTCAATTCCTCTAGGGGGTTTTAGGGATTTCTTATGTTTTGTTTTATCTTTTCTTTTGAGATGTTTTCTTTATTTGTTATGAACTAAATCCTTCAGATACCTGAAGGGGATGAAACCTAGATGAATTTTGTTATTATTTTCTAAATTATATGATAATACTTATTTTGTTCTTAATTATGCATGCTTAATCTAAATCTGATGTGCTTAGGTGGAGGAGGAATAGACCCTGCTTAAGAGTAGATCTAGCATAATTAAGCTGATTTGATCGAATGCCTAGAGATAAGGTTACGAGATTTTGCCGGATTAGGGTGAAACCTAATATGGGAATCCATTAATCGATTTACTACTATTCTAGGGGGTTATTATAAGTGTACGAGAGTCCCACTAATTAACCTAGGGTTAGACATTATTCACCTTGAGAGAGGGTTTAATATAGGTTAGGGAGTCCTACGAATCAAGCTAAGTAAGGAAATCATATGATTCAGTAATATGTAACAAGTGAAGTCTAGGTGGATTCTTCCTGAGGGTATCGTCGTAATCAATTGAGTTTCTTCAAGTTAATTCCCAATCCGTTCTTTTGTCTTTGTGTCTTTCGCTTAGTAGTTGTAAATTAGTTAAAGCAACCAATCACTCCATATTTTAGGCTAAATAATAAAAAGATAGTGAGTATTAGTACTTTTAGTTTCTTTAGGTTCGATAATCCAGTCTTGCCTAAGCTATACTATTGTTTGATAGGTACACTTGCCTTTAAGTCATTGTCAGAGTTAGTTTCCAGGTTTGATCATTCTATTTATAAATTTTAAAGCTCTGATTTCAGTGATCAAGTTTTTGGCGCCGTTATCGGGGAAATAAAGTATTAAGAAAGCTTAATTTTTATTACTTTAGCCAATTTTTTATTACAACTTATTATTATTTTTTATTATTTTTTACTATTTTTTTTTACTTTGCTAATTTTTCCTCTATTTTTCTTTTGGCAGAAAATTTTAGTCTATGGAAAAGATGGCACTGAATAATTATCAGTGGAAAATCATGAGGACAATTCCTACTAAAATGACCAATGTCTTCAACCTCGACGTAGTCACCAAAGTTATCTAATCGCTTAGAGATGATGAATAAAAAATTGATGATTGGTATAGTCCTCACGGTACATCCGTAAATACAATATGATTTGAATCTAGGAGGCGTGGCGAATCCTGAGTACCCACCCTACGAATATGGCATGGAAAACGAGCAAGCTCACTATACAGGTAACTATTCTAGATATCAAAATAATTTTTATAGTGACATTTATAATGCAGGTTGGAAGTACCATCCCTATTTCTCGTGGGATGATCAAAATAGCTAAAGATCGGAACTTCCTCCAGATTTTCAACAACCACCTCACCAACAAGAAGAGGAGCTGAATCTTGAAGAGATGCTGACAAAATTCATGGCAAGCACAGAAAATTGTTTCCAAGAAATTGAGAAAACACTTAAAAGCAACGAGAACCGATTCGGGGAACTTACTAAGTCAGTCAAGGCAACCACTAATGCAGTCGAACAACTCGCAAAGCTAATGTCAGAACGACCACAAGGATGTCTACCAAGTAACATCGAGATTAAACCGAATGAGCAAATTCAAGCCATCTCAGCCTATGCCAGTAAGAGGTTAGATGATCCTAATTCAAAACAAAAAGCCAAGGTAGACGAAGGTAAGGTAGAGGTAACACAAGAAAAGCTAAAACTGGTAATCAAGAAGTACCAACCTCGCATACCTTATCCCAAAGCAATGAAAAGAGACGATTTAGAGGAACAGTTCGGTAAGTTTCTTAAACTCTTAAAGAAATTACATATTAACTTACCTCTTCTTGAAGCGCTTTTTCAGATACCAGACTCGAGGAAATTTTTAAGACAGCTCTTGACCAACAAACGCAAATTAGACGAAGAGCACCACGTAGAGCTAAACGCAATGTGCTCAGTAATTCTACATAATAAACTACCATGAAAATTAAAAGATCCAAGGAGTTTTACAATTCCATGTTTAATTGGTAGTTTATCTATTGATAATGCATTAGCGGATTTAGGGGCAAGCATTAATGTTATGCCTTACAAAATGTTTAAACAACTAGGTCTAGGGAAACTCAAACAAACTAGGATGAGCATTTTATAAACTGTAAAAGTAACATATTTTAATCCCACATTTAGTATGCGCTTGGATGAATTTATCCTCGATTTATGTAAAAAGGTGCTCTTAATCCTTTCTTTTTGTGTCTTATGCTCAGGAAAGCACCTAATGATAAAAAGAACGTAAAACAGCTTAAAACGGACCAAATTGGGCCAACCCAAGAAATCGACATGGCCTGGACTTCAAGCTACACGGCCGTGCCTTGCCATTCACTTCACATGGCTATGCCACGATTTACACGGCGATGCCCCAATTGACAGACTCGAAGCATGGCCTAAATCTCAACATGCACGGCCATGCCACAACCGTGCCTAAATCAATAGAATAGAGACACGGGCTAGAAGACGACTTAAATAGGCGTGCCATGACCGTGCCCCTGCCACGGGAAAGAGCAATTTCACCCAGATTAGGATCCTTAAAGCCTAATAAACGCAATCCTAAGTCTACTTAAACACCTAGGAATGAATTATGCTGGAATTATGAGTATTTAGGAGCCAAGTAAAGCATCCCAAAAGTATATATAAACACCCCAAGGCAGCTATTCTAGGGCATCAAGTTTTAGCAGAGTTTTTTACCAGAGCTTTACTCATTTAGGGAATTACTCGAAGATAACCAGTTGATCCATTTAGAAGAGCCGAAATTCTACTCAAGATGGAGGATCTCTCTTTCAATTCCTTCAGGGGGCTTTAAGGATTTCTAATGTTTTGTTTTATCTTTTCTCTTGAGATGTTTTCTTATTTAGTTATGAACTAAACCCTTCAGATGCCTGAAGGGGATGAAACCTATAATGGTTTTGTTATTGTTTTCTGAATTTATATGATAAATACTTAGTTTGTTCTTAATTATGTTGCTTAATTTAATTTGATGTGCTTAGGTGGAGGAGGAATCGACCCTACCTAAGAGTAGATCTAGCATAATTAAGCGGAGTTGATCGGACGCTTAGAGAAAGGGTTACGAGATTTTGCCGGATTAGGGTGAAACCTAATATGGGAATCCATTGATCGATTTACTGCTTCCTTAGGGGGTTATTATAAGAGAATGAGAGTTCCACTAATTAACCTAAGGTTAGACGTTATTCACTTTGAGAGAAGGTTTAATATAGGTTAGGGAGTCTCACGGATCAAGCTAAGTAAAGAAATCATATGGTTTAGGGATAAATAATAAGTGAAGTCATAGGTGGATTCTTCCTGAGGATATCGTCTTTATCAACTGAATTTTCCAAAGACTTTTCCCAATTTATTCGCTTATCTTTGCATTTTAGTTTAAAGTATGTCATTAGTTTTGGATAAATGTACCAATCACTCCATATTTTAGGCTAAATAATAGAAAGAAAGCAAGTAGTAGTACTTTTAGGTTCCTTGGGTTCAATAAGATATTCTTGCCTTAACTATACTATTGTTCGATAGGTGCACTTGCCTCTATCGTTGTCATAGTTAGTCTACAGTTTCGATCATTCTTTATAAATTTTAAAACTAGACTATTTTGCAGCGATCAAGTTTTTGGCCCATTGCCGGGGAGCTCTAAAATATTAAGAAAGCTCTATTTCTATTACTTTAGCCATTATTTTTATTTTTATTTTTATTTTTAGACAAAATTTTTATTTTTTACTAATTCTCTTTCTTTCATTCTTAAACTTGCAAGGTACCTCTAGTTTATGACTAGAAGAAACCCTAGAGGACCATTAGAATACAAAAGTGATATTGAAGCTACTGCTCGTAGTAATCGCAGAGAAACTAGACGAGCTTTAGACTATCAAAGAGAAGAACAGTAAAGATCTAATCCTACTGAAGGGATGGCCGAAAATAATCCACCTGATGCGCAAGAACAGAATGCTCCGCGTACTATGTATGATTATGCTAAACCTAATTTGACAGAGCGAGAATCTAGTATTGTTAGGCCGCTATATAGCGCTAATAATTTGGAATTAAAGCCTAACACAATATAAATGTTTCAACAATTCGTTCAATTTGATGGTTTGCAGGATGAGGATCAAAACACTCATATATCTAATTTTATAGAATTCTGTGATACCTTCAAAATAAATGGCATTTCTGACGATGCCATACGTCTTCGGTTATTCCCTTTTTCATTAAGGAACAAAGCAAAGCAGTTGTTGAACTTGTTACCACGAGGGTCAATCACCACATGGGATCAAATGATAGAAAAATTTCTTTTAAAATATTTTCTGCCAACCAAAACGGCTAAATTCAGGAATGACATATCTTCTTTTGTGTAGAATGACGCAGAAACATTATATGATGCATAGAAAAGATACAAGGATCTCCTAAGGAGATGCCCACACCACGGATTACCTTTGTGGCTTCAAGTCCAAACTTTCTACAATGGTATGAATTCTCCAACTAGGCAAATGATTGATTCATCAGCCAGTGGAGCTCTGAATAATAAAACTCCTGAAGCGACTTACGATTTTATTGAGGAGATGTCGTTAAACACTTATCAATGGCAAATTACAAGGGCTAAACCGACAAAATCAGCCGGAGTTTTTAACATAGACGCAGTGACAATGTTGTCAACACAAATAGAGTTAGTGAATAAAAAGCTTGATAATTTATGTTCTTCACAGGTACATCCAGCCATGCAATGCGAAGTAAGTTGGAATGTGGCGAATTCTGAGTGCCCACCTTACCAACCAGAAGCAGAAAACGAGCAGACAAACTATATAGGTAACAATTTCAGATCTAATAATAATCCTTATAGTAACACTTACAATCCAGGTTGAAGAAACCACCCAAATTTTTCGTGGGGAGGACAAGGAAATCAAGGAAATCAAAGGCAACAACCTTCTCCAAATTATCAAAACCAGCCATATCCATAAGAAAGGGAATCAAACCTTGAAGAGATGCTGACAAAATTTGTGGTAGCTATAGACTCTCGTCTTCAAAAGGCTGAAGAAACACTTGATGAACAACAAAGATCAATCGAGGGAATCAAGACTCAGGGAGGAGAAATCAACATGTCAGTTGGACTACTTATTAAGATATTATGTGAAATACGGACAGAGATTTTCTCCAAAGGGGCACAGCAGGTAAGGGCAGTTACACTAAGGAGTGGCAAAGAGCTAATTGAACCACAAGGAAAGACACGACATGAAGTTACTGAGAAAAATAGTGTAGAAGATGAGAACGATAATCCATTGCCTATAGAGAATAGAGCACAAAAATTCCATATCCAGGAAAATTAAAGAAAGAACAATTTGATGCTCAATACGGTAAGTTCCTCGAACTCTTTAAACAAATACATATTAACTTACCTTTTGTTGAAGCTATTTCACAAATGCCGAAGTATGCAAAATTCTTAAAGGAACTTCTCACGAACAAAAGGAAGCTTGAGGAAGTATCAATGGTGGAGCTTAATGAAGAGTGTTCAACCCTTCTCCAAAATAGACTACCACGGAAGTTAAAAGATCCAGGGAGTTTCACTATTCCTTGCTTAATTGGTAGTTTAAACATCAAGAAAGCATTAGCAGACTTAGGTGCTGGTATCAACTTAATGCCTTACAAATTATTTAAACGGCTAGATCTTGGGGAACCAAATCCCACTAGGATGAGTATTCAGTTAGCTGATAGATCTATTAAATATCCTGGAGTAATTATTGAAGATGTCTTGGTAAAAATTGATAAATTTATTTTCCCTGTTGATTTTGTTGTATTAGACATGGTTGAAGACATTAATGTTCCTTTAATCTTAAGGCGTCCCTTCTTGGCCACTGCTAGAGCTATTATTGATGTAGGTGATGGTAAATTAGCACTGAGAATAGGTGATGAAGAAATTATCTTTCAACTGTGTGATGCCATGCGATATTCTAAAGAACAAGATGATTCCTGTTATTTTGTCGACACTACTGATCATATTATTAAAAATTCATTACAGGAAATTATACAGAATGAGACAATGAAACTGTGTCCGGCTCAAGAAGAGGGGGAAGAAGATGAAGACAATGAGTTGAATCTGAATACTTCATCATTTAACCAAAGGAAAGAAGAAAGCATTGAGAATGATAATGAAATAAAACAAAAACCCTCCATTGAAAAGCCACCCAAATTGGAACTCAAATAGTTACCAAAAAACTTAGAATATGCATTCCTTGGGGACAATTTTACGCTACTAGTAATCATTTCTTCAGAATTAGAATCCAAGGAAAAAGAGGAGCAGATAAAGGTACTAAGAGAACACAAGAAAGCCATAGCTTGGAAAATTTTTGATATCAAGGGAATAAGCCCCACATTCTCCACCCACAAAATTTTAATGGAAGAAAAATATAAACCGTGTGTGCAACCTCATAGACGGCTAAATCCAAACATGAAAGAAGTGGTCAAAGCCAAGGTAATTAAACTTCTAGATGCAGGAATAATTTATCCTATTTCTAACAGCACTTGGGTAAGTCCTGTGCAGGTAGTTCCAAACCAAAGAAAGGAAGAATAACGGTAGTACCCAATGAAAAAAATAAGTTAATTCCCCCGAGAACAGTTACAGGTTGGAGAGTCTGTATAGACTATAGAAAATTAAATGATGCCATCAGAAAAGATCACTTTCCTCTACCTTTCATAGATCAAATGCTAGAAAGACTATCCGGGCATATGTATTACTGCTTCCTGGACGGACTCTCCAGCTACTTTCAAATCCCCATAGCTGCTAAAGACCAAGAGAAGACAACATTTACATGCCCATACAGTACATTTGCTTATCGTGGAATGCCTTTTGGATTATGTAATGCTCCTGCTACTTTTCAGCGTTGCATGTTGGCAATTTTTGATGAACTCGTCGAAGACATCATGGAGGTATTTATGGATGATTTCTCGATATTCAATAATTCTTTCCATCTTTGCCTTAAAAATTTAAAACAAGATCTACTGAGATGTGAAGAAACAGACCTTGTTTTGAATTGGGAAAAATGCCACTTTATGGTTAGAGAAGGGATTGTATTAGGACATAAGATTTCTAGTAAGGGAATTGAGGTAGATAGAGAAAAAGTTGAAACCATAGAAAAATTACCTCCCCCTAGTTCAGTTAAGGCTATTAGAAGCTTTTTAGGACATGCAGGTTTTTATAGAAGATTTATTAAAGATTTTTCTAAAATAGCTAAGCCTTTAACAAAATTACTAGAAAAAGATGTTCCTTTTAATTCCAATCAGGAGTGTTTAGATGCATTCAATATCCTTAAAGATAAATTAATAAATGCACCAATTATAATTTCACCTGATTGGAACTTACCCTTTGAATTAATGTGTGATGCAAGTGACTTTACAGTAGGTGTAGTTTTCGGACAATGAAGAGACAAGCAATTTCAGCCAATTTACTACGCTAGTAGAACATTAACACTCGCCCAAGAAAATTACACCACGACTGAGAAAGAATTGGTAGCTGTAGTTTTTGCTTTTGTCAAATTTAGATAATATCTAATATTATCTAAAGTTTTCGTTTATACTGACCATTCAACTCTTTGTTATCTTTTAAACAAACCTGATGCAAAACCTAGACTCATACGATGGATTTTATGCAAAACCTAGACTTATACGATGGATTTTACTCTTACAGGAATTTGACTTGGAAATACAGGATAAGAAGGGAGCTGAGAATCTCGTGGCAGATCACCTTTCAAGACTCGAAAATCCACACACCAATGAGCTTGATGAACATGAAATAAATGATTCGTTTCCCGAAGAACAGCTCTTTTCTATAACACATTTTGAAGTACCCTGGTTTGTAAATATTGTGAATTATTTAGCAGCTAACATCTTACCAAGAAAATTAACACATCACCAAAAGAAGCGTTTCCTTACTGATGTGAAAAATTATTTTTGGGAAGATCCCTTTCTTTTCCACATATGTGCAGATCAGGTAATATGAAGATGCGTTACAAAGACAGAAGCAAGCAAAATCCTGGAATATTGTCATTCAGGACCATCAAGAGGACACTATAGTGGTATTAAGACAGCACACAAAATACTTGAATCAGGTTTTTACTGGCCCACTCTATTTAAAGATGCCAACAGGTATGTTACCTCGTGTGACAAATGCCAAAGAACAGGTAATAATTCTAAATGTGATGAAATGCCTCAAACATATATGTTATCATGTGAATTATCTGATGTATGGGGTATTGATTTTATGGGACCATTTCCTAGTTCATTTGGAAATAAATACATCCTAGTAGCAATTGATTACATGTCAAAATGGGTAGAAGCAGAAGCCTTACCTACCAATGATGCTAGGGTAGTAGTTAAATTTCTCAAGAAGCTATTTTCTCGATTCAGTACACCTAGAGCCATCATTAGTGATAGGGGTACTCATTTCTGTAATACACAATTTGAAAAAGTTCTAAAGAAATATGGAGTATGCCACAGAATAGCCACCCCATATCACCCTCAAACTAGTGGGCAAGTTGAGGTAGTAAACCGAGAGCTTAAGCGCATTCTAGAAAAAACGGTTGAATCAAATAGAAAAGATTGGGCAGTCAAAGTAGATGATGCTTTATGGGCTTACAGAACAACATTCAAAACACCTCTAGGGACATCCCCATACAAGCTCGTATACGGGAAAAGCTGTCATCTACCATTCAAGTTATAACACAAAGCTTTCTGGGTAATACAATTTTTAAATACTGACCTCGAACTTGCAGGAAAGAAAAGAATGATGCAGATAAATGAGCTAGATGAATGGAGAACGGAAGCCTATGAGAACACAAAGTTGTACAAGGAAGCAACAAAGCGACGTCACGATGCTCGCCTCAAGCGATCAAAACATTTCGAAGTAGGGGACCTAGTCCTACTATACAATTCAAGGCTTAAACTATTCCCTGGGAAGTTAAAATCGAGATGGTCAGGCCCATTCATGATTAAAAAATATTTCCATATGGCACCATCGAGGTAACTCATCCCACTAAAGGCACATTCAAGGTAAATGGTCACCGACTTAAAATTTATAATGGTGCAGGTTTTGGAGATACGAGAGAGGAGTTTATGCTCCATGAGCCTTCCTTTAGAACTGAAAACAAGGAGAGTCTAGCTTAAGACTATAAACAAGCACTTCTCAGGAGGCAACCCAAGCGCTAACACATTAACATTGTTGTGTAAAAGTCTAACAAAAATGCAGGATCATTAACACGGCCTTTAACACGGGCATGCCAATAACCGTGTACAAACAGGGAAAACCTCTCTTCTTAAACACGAGCTGTGACAAAAAGACACGGCCGTGTAGCATAACCGTGTGAGACTACTGACTTGTTTAGCATGGGCATTACACGGTCGTGCCCCATGGACTTGTGAAGCTACTGACTTATTAAGCTTGGCTAGCACACGGTCGTGCACCATGACCATGCGAACAGACTGACTTACCGAGCACGGGCGTGCCAAAGTGACACACGAATGTGCTAAAAACTATGAATCGCGCCCAATTTTAAGAAATCACGAAAAGCACAGGCATTTCAAATTAAACACAGTCGTGGTGTAAGGCCGTGTTACCCTCCCTATATATTAAAGTAACCGCCCCCTTCCCCAAACCCAAACCCAAACCCTAAAACTCAAATTCCAAACCCCCCTTTTCAATCCAGCCACCAAATCATTTCCCTCCCTCCAACTCACCTCCTTCCGACCATTCTTCTCAAAATCCCAACCACAACCAACCACACGCCTGCAGCGCACGTCCTTACCAGGTCGTACCCACACTGCCACTGCCGTGCGCTCCACCCGTGCTCGTCAATCACCACCATGCCTGGTTCCTTTTTCTTCACATTTTTTTGCATACTTCCTCCTTATTTATGTTTTTGTTTAATTTTAGGCTTAAAAATCTGATTCATTTTGTTTAGTTTATTCATTTTGTTTAGTACATTTGATTTAATTTTCTTCTTGATTGTTTTATTAGTTGCTTCCTTCTATTTTTCTTGTTGATTTCCATTTTTTAATACATTTTCTGTTTTAGCATTTATACATGTTGATTTTATTGGCTCTCCTCATTAAAAAATTGATGCTTTACTGCTAAACATAGTTAGCCTTTAAATCATAATTCTTATACACCATGTCTAGGTTCCAATGAATTCTTTGTATAGCTTTGTTATTATATTTAGTACTAACCATGATTTTAATTAGGAATTATTCTAATGAATAATGAGATTGTGGCTGCTGATTTTAGTATTTGTTCTTGAAGAAGCATTTTATTTTGGCTATTGAATTTTGATTATTGTTAGGAAAATTTTGGCTATATAAAAGGAAATGTTTTTCTTTTGATTATTTTTCAGGAATTATGTCGTCATCACGTATCAAATGATCTGTTCCAAGCAAGAAAAGGAAGGGGCCCGCATCATCATCCGGAACCGCCTCCGCTGAACTCCGACATCCCTTCCTCAGATTCCCCCAAGCTGCACAAGAAGAGAGCTATATAGAGATCTGAAAGAGACCTATAGGCACCGGTAGGTGCATTGATTGGGATGCCTTGGAGCAAATCGGACTTGCTGAGGATGTTTGAGCTCTCATCTCAACAGAACCATAGAAGCAATTTTTTGTGATTGTAAAGCCCACATACTTGGAACTCACTCTCGAGCTCTGTACCACATTCACCTTACAGACGGTCATGACACAGTTTGATGACGTCGGCACAATCCAATTCTGCTTATGGGGTAATGTACGTCGACTGAGCGTACCTCAATTTGGATCGGCACTCGGACTCTATACGCAGAAATTTATAGAGGAAAATCCACTCTCTGAGTTAAACAGAGAGCTCCACTGCACCCCGGTCACATGTTGGTGCCACCTAAAACCGACTGAATACGATTACAATCCGAGTCACTTCAAAGCAACTACCCTCCTCCCCGCTCTCAGGTACCTTCATGCCATTCTTGCTCATACTATTACATGTCGCAAAGAAAGCACCGGTGTCGTCAACAAACAAGACGTCTATTTCTTGTCATGCATGTCTGAAGGACATGTCTTCGATGTGGCATATTTCATTGCATGCGCAATTCAGCATCAAACAGAGCAACATCGGAAAGGAATCCTGTCAATAGGCCCTTACATCACGAGACTAGCCTGGCATTTCAATCTCCTCAACACCGACAATCAAATTGCATCCCTCACACTGATAGGAAATATGGCACCTCAAGGTATCCAGACGATGCTCCACATGAAAATGATCAAGCACCAAAGAGGCACCGATCCCCCTCAGTACCAACTAGCGACACCTACAGCCGAAGAGGAAGCCGAGGACATTCCTGATAATGTCCCACCACCATCAAAAGAAGCACAGACCCAGCACCACCAATACCGAGCAGCACCTTCACTATCAGAAATAAATGCTCGACTCGACCAATTCGAGTTATATTTTGCTGAAAACACTAAGCACCTCAAAGGGATAGAGGCCACACTTTAACAAATATGCCAGCACCTCCATATCTCACCAGCGGAACCATCGCAGATCCCGGGACATGATGAGGACCTTTGAGTTCTTCTCATTACATAATACTCGACTTTTATTATTCACCATTTCATTCTATTTTTATTTTTATTTTTATTTTTATTTTTATTTCATATGTTTTAATTTAGAACTTTCTTTCATAGCATATTTTATATTAATCCTCATTTTGTTATCTAATCTTTGAATATGCCTAATATACATTTCATGGCAACACTAAATTATTTCAATAATGACTTCACAGTTACATGCACACACTCCACCTACATAGCACTAGGAGTAAATCACTACTTCAAAAAGTCATCAGAACAAACTCTCGGAGCCATCCAAAAATCCAGGAAGTGTCACTTTCTCCCTTCTCTTTTGATTTTTGTACATTGAGGGCAATGTACATCTTAAGTGTGGGGGTAATAGTGCTTAACTTTTTGCATAATTCTCAAAACCATGAAATTAGTCTTGATCTTAAGTATTTTTCTCATAATATTAATTAGGATGAAATTTCTAATGATTTATGATTTTTATTGATATGTTTTAGAGTAAGCCATAGTTAATTGTGTATTGATGATTAAAATTGAAGAATACTAGAGAATCAAGCATGATAAGTCTACTTTCTAAAAATAAAAAAATTGATGGGTTGTTGAACTGAATTTGAGTATCACCTTGACGTTCAAAATTTATAAGGATTGATGTCAAAACACCCATAATTTTTGTGAGATTTTGAGCCTTGTAGAGCATATATATTATTTTTCGTGCTCACTTTATTGATTATGAGTGTGTCAATTTTCAACTGTTATTCTAAAACTTGCCTCATTTATACATGTCGAGACCACATTAATGATTTGAAATACTGAGATGATAAAGGCACCTAGGTTTTAACCCGATTCACTACGCTAAAAAGCCTACCCATACAAATTAACCCCTAGTGAACCCCGTTGAATCCTAACAACCTTTCTATTGACTCACCCACTAATAATTAACCCAAAATCCCTTTGTATTTGTTATCAACATTCCTTTGACTACCCCTCTATCGAGAATTGATTTGATCAATTACCGAATTAGGTTATTTCAATTATCAAAGTTCCTTCTATTATGTTTGTTTTAGTTTGTTCTTAAAAAAAAAAATTGAAGTTTATTCAATATTAGTAGTATACAAAAGAGCTTAGAGCATTTAAACTCCAATTGTTGAAAAATCTCGTATTAAAGTATTATAAAAATACTCCTTATTATAGAGTAATTATCAATAGTGATATTATTAGTTTTCATTCGAAGTTAATATTCATATTTAGTTCAGTGTTTCTAGTTAGACGATTTGTTAAGTAGTCTCGATTTTAACCTTCTAATTCAGCCTTTATCCACACCTTTTAACCCAAGCCCCATTTCAACCTTGATTAAAGACCTTTTGATTTGTGTATCATCTCATATACAGTGGTGGAGATTTGATTTTCAGGAAAGCCTATGGGATTAACTTTTCAGGTTCGATTTAGAGTGCTTATCCTTGAACCTTAAACACCTTTGAGTGATTTGAGTGAATCTTTAATGAGGATGTCAGTCCTTGTCGATTTTGAATTAAAGGTAATTACTTAGATAAGGGGAGACACCTATGTTTTCGTACTACAAAGGTATGACTTATCGTAATTGAATCTTTAGGACTCTTTGAGTTGAATTATCCATGTATATCTATGAATTATGATGAGACATTATCAATAGGAATTATGAATTGTGGGAAGTTCATTTTAATTATAAGTTGAGAATTTTGCTTGAGGACAAGCAAAAGCTTAGGTGTGGGGGTATTTGATAAACCGTAAAAGTAACATATTTTAATCCCACATTTAGTATGCGTTTGGATGAATTTATCCTCGATTTATGTAAAAAGGTGGTCTTAATCCTTTCTTTTCGTGTCTTATGCTCAGGAAAGCACCTAAGGATAAAAAGAACGTAAAACGGGCTTAAAACGGGCCAAATTGGGCCAACCCAAGAAATCGACACGGCCTGGACTTCAAGCTACACGGCTATGCCACGATTTACACGAGCATGCCCCAGTTGACATACTCGAAGCACAGCCTGAACCTTGATGTGCACGGCTGTGCCACAGCCGTGCCTAAATCAACAGAATAGAGACACAGGCTAGAAGATGACTTACACGGGCATGCCATGACCGTGCCCCTACTGCGAAAAGAGCAATTTCACCCAGATTAGGATGCTTGGAGCCTAAGAAACGTAATCCTAAGTCTACTTAAACACCTAGGAATGAATTATGCTGGAATTATGAGTATTTAGGAGCCAAGTAAAGCATCCCAAAAGTATATGTAAACACCCCAAGGCAGCTATTCTAGGGCATCAAGTTTTAGCAGAGTTTTCTCCTTCAGCTTTACTCATTTAGGGAATTACTCAAAGATAGCCAGTTGATCCATCTCAAAGAGCCAGAATTCTACTCAAGATGGAGGATCTCTCCTTCAATTCCTTCAGGGGGTTTTAGGGATTTCTAATGTTTTGTTTTATCTTTTCTCTTGAGATGTTTTCTTATTTAGTTATGAACTAAACCCTTCAGATACCTGAAGGGGATGAAACCTATGATGGATTTTGTTATTGTCTTCTGAATTTATATGATAAATAATTAGTTTGTTCTTAATTATGTTGCTTAATTTAACCTGATGTGCTTATGTGGAGGAGGAATAGACCCTGCCTAAGAGTAGATCTAGCATAATTAAGCGAAGTTGATCGGGTGCCTAGAGATAGGGTTACAAGATTTTGTCGGATTAGGGTGAAACCTAATATGGGAATCCATTGATCGATTTACTGCATCCTTAGGGGGTTATTATAAGAGAACGAGAGTTTCACTAATTAACCTAAAGTTAAATGTTATTCACTTCGAGAGAAGGTTTAATATAGGTTAGGGAGTCTCACGGATCAAGCT
Source organism: Gossypium rotundifolium (assembly GCA_025506655.1). Taxonomy (NCBI): domain Eukaryota; kingdom Viridiplantae; phylum Streptophyta; class Magnoliopsida; order Malvales; family Malvaceae; genus Gossypium; species Gossypium rotundifolium. The sequence continues at coordinate 103,191,675 of CP106722.1, read as the reverse complement.
AAGTAAAGAAATCATATGGTTTAGGGATAAATAATAAGTGAAGTCATAGGTGGATTCTTCCTGAGGGTATCATCTTTATCAACTGAGTTTTCCAATGTCCCTTCCCAATTTATTCGTTTATCTTTGCATTTTAGTTTAAAGTATTTCATTAGTTTTAGATAAATCAACCAATCACTCCATATTTTAGGCTAAATAATAGAAAGAAAGTGAGTAGTAGTACTTTTAGGTTCCTTGGGTTCGATAAGATATTCTTGCCTTAACTATACTACTGTTCGATAGGTGCACTTGCCTCTATCGTTATCATAGTTAGTCTACAGGTTCGATCATTCTTTATAAATTTTAAAACTAGACTATTTTGCAGTGATCAGCATTCAATTAACTGATAAAACTATAAGAATTTCTAGGGGTGTAATAGAAAATGTTCTAATCAAAATTGATAAATTTGTATTCCCAGTAGACTTTGTCGTTTTAGACATGGATGAGGACAACACGATCCCCTTAATTTTAGGAAGACCCTTTTTAGCAACTACCAGAGCTAAAATTGATATCTATGAAGGAGAACTAATACTTCGTGTAGGTGACGAGATAGTCACTCTTCCAGCTCTTGACTCGGCCAGAACATTAAGTGATAAAGGTGAGAAAGTAAATTCAGTTGATAACCAACTTGTTCAACCTTCATTGAAGGAAACACCACAAGGCTACAAACATGAGCCGGATCATAGATCTCGTGCCACTAAAGAAGAATTACATGAGGAACCAAAACCACACGAAGTCAACCCGAAGGAAACCTCAGATGATCTAATATGAACAATAAATCACATAAAAATAGAGGATCAGATATTGTTGAATAAGAAAGACCCTCGAATCATCAATTCAGACCTCAAGACAAACAAAGAAATCACTTTTGAGGTACTTAATGTCTTCCTATACGGTACAGTCAAGGTAAGCAATCCCAAATTCAACACTTTTGAGGTAAACACTATTGACATAAATTTATATCCATAAAAGAGTTCATTGCATGAGAAATGATTTCCACCTCCTTAAACCACCAAGATTACGCAAATAACCGGTAAGTCTAGCTTAAGACTATAAACGAGCGCTTCTCAGGAGGCAACCCGAGCACTAACCCCATTTTTATTTTTATTTTTATTTTTATTTTCCCTTTTTAAGTATTCAAATAAAACAAAAGTGCAGATTTCCAGACCACACGGCCTTGCACACGGCCGTGGTCGTGACCGTGTGGGCACCACAGCTAGGCACATGGGCGTGGACCGTATCTCTATTTAATTATTTTTATTCCTATTTTTATTTTTACTTTCTTTATTATTCTTCGTGCTATTTAGATTTAGTTAGGATAGAATAAAATCAGACCGGCTACTCTGAGGATTCAATTTCAAACAGTTCGAGATGCTTCCCCACGTTCACCTCAATCCTATCTAATTTCTTTTCAAAGACCTCATCCATAATTCAAGAAGTTTCACTTCTCTCCCTATCTTATGACTTTATTATTATCTTGCTTTGTACATTGAAGACAATGTACAACTTAAGTGTGGGGGGTTAACTAAAGCATTATTCGAAAAATCCTGAATTTTAAATCTTGTTTTTAAGTATTTTTCTCATATTACTAATTAGGATGAAATTTCTAATGATTTATGATTTTTATTGATATGTTTTGGATTAAGTCATTGATAATTGTACATTGATGATTTAAACTTTAAGATACTAGAGAATCAAGCATGATAAGTCTATTTTTCATGAATAAAAAAAATATTTCTAGATTGTTGAACTGAATTTGAATATTACCTTGAAGTTTGAAATTTATAGGGATTGATGTCAAATCCCCATAATTTTTGTGAGATTTTGAGCCTTACAGAGCATATATTCTTTTTCATGCTCACTTTATTGATTATGAGTGTGTCAACTTTGAACTGTTATTCTAGAACTTACCTCGATTATACATGTTGAGACCACATCAATGGTTTGATATACTGAGATGATAAAGGCACCTAGGTTTTAACCCATTCACACCACTAAAAGCCTACCCACATAATTAACCCTTAGTGAACCCTTTTTAATCCTAACAACCCTTTTTATTGATTTACCCGCTAATATTAACCCGAAAACCCTTTGAATTTGTTATCACCATTCTTTTACTACCCTTCTATCGAGAATTGATTTGATCAGTTGCCTAATTAGTTTATTTCAGTTGATAAAGTTCTTTCTTTTGTATGTAGTTTGTTCGAAAAAAATAAAAAAGATATCAAAAAATCAAAGTATATTCAGTATTAGTGAGCTTGTACATTTAAATTTCAATTATCAAAGAAAAAAGCTCGTAGTATTATTAGTTTCAAAGTTTCAATTGATGTAATCATTTATTTTCTAGTTCATTATTTTTAGTTAGGTGATTTGTCAAAATTGATCTCGATTCTAATCCTTCTAATTCAACCTTTATCCACACCTTTTAACCCAAGCCCCGTTACAACCCTGTTAAAGACCTTTTGATTTGTTATCATCTCATATTACAGTTGTGGAGATTCGATTTTCAAGCAAGCCTATGGGATTAACTTTTCAGGTTTGACTGTTGAGTGCTTAATTGTGAACCTTAAACACTTTGAGTGATTTGAGCGAATCTTTAGTGAAGATGTCAATCCTTGTCGGTTTTGAATCAAAAGTAAATATTTAGAAGAGGGGAGACACCTATGTTTTTCATGCTACAAATATATGACTTAGAATTGTTTGAATCTTTATGAGTCTTTGAGTTAAAATTATTCATGTATGAATTATCTATGAATTATGATGAGGCATTATTGATAGGAATTATGAATTGTGGAAAATTCATTTTAATTGTAAGTTGAGAATTTTGCTTGAGGACAAGCAAAAGCTTAAGTGTGGGGGTATTTGATAAACCGTAAAAGTAACATATTTTAGGCCCACATTTAGTATGCTTTTGGATGATTTAGCCCTTGATTTATGTAAAAAGGTGCTCTTAATCCTTTCTTTTCATGTTTTTACTCAGGAAAGCACCCGAGGACGAAAAGAATAAGAAACGGGCTTAAAATAGGCCAATTTGGGCCAAAGAGGAAATCGACACGGCCTGGACTTCAAGCCACACGGCCGTGCCTCGACAATTAATTAAGACACGACCATGCCATGATTTTCATGGACGTGCCCTAATCAACAGAATCGAGACACGGCCTAAAGACGATTTACACGGGCGTGTACCATAGCCCTGTCCCTACCGCAGAAAAAAGTAATTCTACTCGGAATAGGATACTTTGAGGCAAAGAAACACATTCCAAAGCCTATTCAAACACCTGAGTAGGAATTATACTTGAATTAGGATACTTAGGGGCCAAGTAAGGCATCTCAAAGTCCATATAAACACCCAAGGTGCAACTTAAATGGGAGTTTGGCAGAAGCCTTCTGCCAGGGCTTTTGTCGAGGCGGTTAGCTAGGCCAAGGAGCCGATCCAGAAAGATCACATTTATGGGGATCATTCGAAGATAGCCAGTGGATCCGTCTCAAGAAGCCGGAGTTCCACCCAAGATGGTGGATTTCTCCTTCAATTCCTCTAGGGGGTTTTAGGGATTTCTTATGTTTTGTTTTATCTTTTCTTTTGAGATGTTTCTTTATTTGTTATGAACTAAATCCTTTAGATACCTAAAGGGGATGAAACCTAGATGAATTTTGTTATTATTTTCTAAATTATATGATAATACTTAGTTTGTTCTTAATTATAAATGCTTAATCTAAATCTGATGTGCTTAGGTGGAGGAGGAATAGACCCTGCTTAAGAGTAGATCTAGCATAATTAAGCGGAGTTGATCAAACGCCTAGAGATAGGGTTACGAGATTTTGTCAGATTAGGGTGAAACCTAATATGGGGATCCATTAATCGATTTACTACTATTCTAGGAGGTTATTGTAAGTGAACTAGAGTTCCACTAATTAACCTAGGGTTAGACGTTATTCGCCTTGAGAGAGGGTTTAATATAGGTTAGGGAGTCCTACGGATCAAGCTAAGTAAGGAAATCATATGATTCAGTAATAAGTAACAAGTGAAGTCTAGGTGGATTCTTCCTGAGGGTATCGTCATAATCTATAACACCCTGAATTAATAGGCCTGTGCATTTTATGTGTGTGGTTGTGCTTACTATGCTTGTTAGAATGTTTTAGGGGTCCAGAGTGGGCTCGAAGTTGGGCCGAGGCCTTAATCAAATTTTCTATTTGGATACTGTAGTGGAAAGCCTATTAAGTTAGGGCTTAAAATAAGTTATCTGTGTTTTAAAATACAAAATGGGCTTGTGGCCCAATGGCAAAGTGGCGCTACTTAGAGAGAGCAGAGAAGTGGCGTCAGCTGAGGAGGCCCAAATTCAAGTTGCATAAAGCCCAATTCTTTTTAATTTAATCTAATTAATTTTTGGCAATTAGATAGGTAGAGGGGGATGGCAATGATGCTTGATATGTAACATCCTTAAGTAGGGTTTACTGTGTTTGAACTTCTTTGCATGTGTGTGGTTGTTCTGTTGTTGTTTGAGGTGTTCTAGAGGCTAGTTAGGTAGGCCCGAGCTGTAGGAAAAATTTTGTTTTTAAGTGTTAGCTAAAGGGAGCTGAAGGAGCTAAGGGGTTAAGTATATTTCATGGGGAAGTTAAGCACAAGAAATCAATTGGAAAAGTGGCAAGGAGGCGTCACTTAAGCACAAGGGGGATGACGACACAAGCAGGTGGGAGAACTCAGGTTCGAGCAGCAGAAATTCCATTTTTTGCTTACCATTTTGACGCTAAGGGGGGAGAGTTGTGCTCAGCACAAACTCTGTCAGATAAGATAGAGAAGAGGGGATTTAGGGTTTGACTAATTCAAACTTATTTAAATGATTGGCCAGGAGTGATTCAGGGAGTTTTGCTGAAATCTAAACTCTTGATGGAAGAGGAGTAAACAGTTGGGAAGCTGAGTAAGGGGGTGCCGAAATTCCTTAGTTAGCTAGGTGACATTTTCGGCTAGCTTGGAAGGGCTTCATTTTTTGTTTTGTGTCAAGCCGAAACCACCATAGGCTCTTGTCTTTTTTCCCCTCTAAAACATCTAGCCGAACCTACACAAGGACCATTTGGAAACTTTCTTTTTCTCCTTTGAAACCGAAACCCTCTCTTGAATTCTCTCTTTTCTTTCTCTCATTCTTGCTCAAAGCCGAAAGCATCCCCTTCCCTTTCATCTTTTTTTTTCTCAAACCTTGTGCCGAAACCCTCTCCTTTTTCCCCTTGCCGAATCTCTTCTCACCCATTACACATCCTTTTCTATTCTCTACATCCATTCTAGCCGAATCTCCTTTATTGCCATCCACCATTGCCGAAAGTTCTCAAGCTCTTCCTCCCTCACTGTTGGCCAAATATCAATCAAGCCTTGATCTTATTTGGTCTCTTCTTCAACCGATTTTGAAAAGGGTAAGTAGTCTTGGCAGAAATTCTTCCTCTTATCTATGTCGACATGTGTAGACAAAAGCCAAATTCCGGCATTTGTCTTGGCTTCTAATCAATCATGTGATTGGTTTCTTGTAGGATCTCCGGGATTTTGAAGCAATAGATCTAAGCCCTCTATTCTCTGTCAATCAAATTCGATAAGTCAGTGGTAAGGGTTATGCCGATTCAATCTTTCCATTAAATGTTTGAAAAGCCGAAGGCTATTGAGACTAAGCTTTATGGTTGGCTGAATGTAGGGGGAGGATCATTCTCGCATATTTTGGTTTTGTGATTTATTTTCGTGAGGCATAAAGGTAAGGGTGGTGTTGTTTATGTGTAATCTCACCCTTCGGGATTTATTGGTATAGCCAAATGGCCTATGTTATTAACCTTAATGTTGGCCGAATGTAGGGTAAGGAGATCTAGTACGGTAGATCGGGTTTTCAGGATTCAGCGTTTGCGTTAGGACAAGTGTGTAACTTACACACTTCATAACTTAGTAAATATGTTAATAACCTGAATATGTTAAAAGCCGAAAAACTGTATGGATCTTGATGTGATACCTTAACGGGTATGAGAAAGGATTCGAGTAAGTCCGTTTCGATATGATTTTTCTATATGGTGTTTAATACTATAATTTATGATATAATTGTTGTATGTTTCATATTAAAGCATGATGGCATGATTTGCATAAATATTGCATTGTCATGGGTGATATGAGAGGAGGGAAAAGATTTGATATATGTGTCTTTGGGACACCAGAGGTTTGGCACCTCCAGTGGTTTGGTACCACAGTTGATTTCGTGACTTTGGGTCACCAGAGGTTTGGCACCTCATAGCGACTCATCCCTGTGGCTTAGCACCACAGTGGGTTGGCCCCACATTTGATATTACGGGATTGTCGCCAGTGATTTGGTATCACAATGTGGGTTGGCCCTACAGATGGATTAATCGTGACTTTGGGTCACTAGTGGTTTGGCACCACATTATTATTGGATATCGTGACTTTGGGTCACTAGTGGTTTGGCACCACCAGTGGTTTGGTACCACACGGGGTAGAAACGGAGTTGTGGATGGTTAGGTTTGGGTGCATGATATATTTTGCTTGGTTATGATTTGTGTAAGCTTGTTGCATTAACAGGGAGGAGGATTATGCACTGAGTCTTGGTGACTCACCTTTTCCCTTATCTTTTCAGGTGATTCGTAGATCGCGGATGAGGAGCCGGATAGACTCGAGGTGCCCATGCATTAAACACATTCGATTTTATATGGACTTTGATTTGGGTATTATTTTAAATTTCAGTTCTAATTTGGGTTGTAATAAGGCCTTTAAATTATGTTTTCGGAATATTTTGCATGCTTTAGATATGACTTCAAATATATTACTTGTTTTGTTTTAACAATCGATAACCAAAGTTTTCAAAATTTACTTCGTTTGAGTTTTCTAAATGTTACCATCTGCAACAAATTTATGAAATGATAACTAAGATATTTTAATTGATTGCCAAACTCAAGGTTCTTCTCATTTGCAAATGCACACGATTTTTAAATAATTAAGAGTAATACATTCGGGTTCTAACAAACATGGACGTTTTCTATCAAACTGAACTGCAAATGAGTTTTCAATGACTTTGTTTTTTTTTTGTCCCTCAAAACATTTTCCTCTGTGACATGCCAGATTCGGTCATGGTGTGTTGACTGGGTTCAGGGTGTTACATTTTTGGTATCAGAGCCAAGTTCAAAGGCTCGGCTGTGGGCATGAGGCCCAAAATGTTTTAAGGTGTGGTTTTAAAATGTTCTTGGTTGAAAATATATGGTTCGAGAAGCATGGCACCGAGTCTCCGGCACTAATCCGCCCAGGTAAGTACTTCTGACTGTTGTGTGAATTATATGTGGGGAAATGGGTATTTCGGGATCGTAGATTAGTAGAATAGGAATTATTGAACCCTAGGAATAGCTTACTCCAACACAAATCGCATGAGACTTAATGATCCACTAAACAAACCTATGAGTACGTCGCTGAACTAACGGTGTGGCAACCGTTGTGCGCATGTCTAGGAGTGGATTCAGGGGGGAGCTTGGTATTTAAGCAGTCCTAGTGACTCACCTCCTCTTCACCCGAATCCTACCTAGTGCGTAGTGACGGTTCATCTTAGCTGAGACGACTTATTCACAGGCTAAAGTTAATAACTAAAACCCGAAAGGGACCAGCCACTTTGTTTTGAAATACTTTAAACCTTAGTTTTGAAATTTACCACAGTACCCCTGATTTGGAAAAAGACCAAATTATCCCTGACTTGTAAAATTACTAAATTACCCCTGGTTTGTGAAATGACCAAAATACCCCCGGATTGTAAAATTACCAAAACACCCCCCAATTTCTAAAATTTTTGAAATATCTACGATTTGTAAAGGTTTTCAAATTAACCCTTTGTTATTATTAAAATACCCTGATAGGTTAAATTATGAAAATACCCCCAGGTAGTGAAATGACGGGAATACCCCTACACGTGGAATGAGGGTAGGAAATTGAACTGAAAACTCTGTGATGATCGAAAGAACCACTACCAAATTTCTCTACATAAAACTTATTCGTGGGTAATCAGTGAAATAGAAGCTAATTCATAAAATTTCTTAAGCAGATAAATCGCAACTATAGACATTAGTACTAGGGGACGTGGGCGTAATGTGCGAGGACGCGGTAGAGGTAGAATGACTATATCGGAACCGGTCAGGTCTGGTCAAGGGTTTGAGAATGAGATACCAGCACCACCAGCTACTGGTGTGGAGTACCAGGATCAGACGGGGGATGATGCAGTGTCATAGGCGATGCTGTGAGTGTTGGAAAGAGTGGCTGGAGCAGGTGGGGGTACGGGAGCCCAAAAATCTGTATCTGAGCGACTCCGAGCCAATAGAGCCGAGGTATTTCGAGGTGTTTCTGGTGTGGCTCCCAATACGGTTGAGTATTGGTTAGAGGCGACGGAGCGAATTATGGATGACTTGGATCTGACTACTGAGGAAAAACTAAAAGGGATAGTGTCGCTTCTCCGAGATAAGTCATACTAGTGGTGGCTCACAGTTCAGGATAGTGCAGCAGCGGATGATCTCACTTGGGATTATTTCAAGGCAGCATATCAGAAGAAGTATGTAGGGACCAGTTATATTGATGTGCAGAGGAAGGCATTTCTGAGGCTGGTTCAGGGGAGTAAGTCTGTATCGGAGTAGGCAGAATTTTTAAGGTTGAGTCGGTATACTTGGGGTATCGTGGCTACAGAACATGAACGATGTGTTAGGTTTGAGGATGGGTTGAGAGATGAGCTGAGATTGCTGATCGCTCCACAGCAGGAGCGGGAGTTTGCTGTGCTGGTGGAAAAGGCCAAGGTAGCTGAAGGGGTAAAGGAGTCTGTAAGACAGAATCTCGATAGGAATAGACACAAGAGAGGTTTTGGATCATCAGGGTCGGCCGATAATTCGCAGAAAAGGGCTAGGTAGAGTGGGCCGAATCAATCTGGAAGGCCTAAGCAGGGACCAGCGCAGTGTAATCGATGTGGGAAATCTCATTGGGGAGGATGTTAGACTGGTGGAAAGGGATGTTTTGAGTGTTGTTCACTGGATCATCGTGTGAGAGACTATCCACGTAAGCTAGCCAGGATTCAGTCTGAGGGTCAGGGTCGTGCTCAATTCAGAAATGAGGGACCACCACCTCAAAGGGGTCGTGGTACTGGTAGGGGAGGTAATGGCTTTGGTAGAGGCCGTAGAGCGCCAGGCAGAGGTGCAGGCAACACTGAAGCAAGACGGCCTGGGTTGGTATATGCAGCGAGACGTCGAGAGGAGGGCGACCCACCGGACGTCATAATCGGTACGTTCTTAATCTTTGGATTACCATATATTACTTTGATTGATGTGGGTTCGACGCATTTGTATGTTGCTAGTAGCATAATAGAGACGATGAACCTAGACTTTGAAACTACTTCTAGGGAGATGACAGTGATTAGCCCTCTAGGTCACTCTGTAGAAGTAAATAAGCTGTATAGGGATGTACCCCTAGAACTCCAAGGGGTAGTATTTGTAGCTGATCTGATGGAACTATCGTTTGAGGAGTTCAATCTGATTCTTGGGATGGATTGGCTGGTGAAGTACTAGGCTAGTTTGGATTGCGCGGTTAAGCTCATGGTTTTGAGAATAGCTGAGGGTGAAGAAGTGGTGATGATAGGTAATAGAAGAGATTATCTATCCAACGTAGTATCGGCATTGAAGGCTGAGAAGATGGTCAGGAAGGGTTGTGAGGCAATTTTGGTTCGTGTGTGTGCTTTGGAGGCTAAGAAGTCTGCTGTAGAGGATGTCCGAACAGTAAAGGAATTTGCTGACGTATTCCCAGAGGAACTTCTGGGTCTGCCTCCGGATCGAGAAGTTAAATTTGGTATAGATTTGTTACCCGGAACTGTGCCAGTATCTATTGCCCCATATAGAATGACGCTAAAGGAATTGGTAAAGCTGAAGGCTCAGATTCAGGAGTTGTTGGATCGAGGTTTTATCCGGCCAAGTGTTTCGCCTTTTGGAGCGCCGATACTCTTTGTCAAAAAGAAAGATGGTACAATGCGGATGTGTATAGACTACCGCCAGTTGAATAAGTTGACGATCAAAAACAAGTATCCGTTGCCCAGGATTGACGACTTGTTCGATCAGCTTAAGGGGGCATCAATTTTCTCAAAGATTGATTTAAGGTCTGGGTATCATCAGCTAAAGGTGAAAGAGGCTGATATCCATAATACGGCGTTTCGTACTCGGTATGGGCATTACGAGTTTCTGGTGATACCGTTCGGGTTAACCAATGCATCGACAGCATTCATGGACTTGATGAATCGGGTGTTTCAGCAGTACTTGGACCAATTTATCGTGGTATTTATAGATGACATATTATTGTACTCAAGGACGGAGGAGGATCATGATGCGCATTTGCGAGTAGTGTTGCGAATCTTGAGGAAGCGCTTATTTGCCAAGTTCGATGAAGTCGAGTTTTGGCTTAGGGAAGTGACTTTCTTAGGTCACGTAGTGTCCGCTGAAGGGATTAGAGTGGACCCTCGCAAGATTGAGGCAGTGTTGGATTGGAAATCGCCTAGGTCGGTTGCAAAAATCTAGAGTTTTCTAGGTCTGGTGGGGTATTACCGGAGATTTGTGGAAGGGTTTTCTCTGATTGCGGCACCGTTGACCAAGCTATTGAGGAAAGGAGTTCCATTTGTGTGGTCGGAGAAACAGCAGGAAAGTTTCGACAAGTTGAGGAAGATTTTGACGGAAGCTTCGGTTCTGGTACAGCCTGAGGCAGGGAAGGTATTCACGGTCTATTGTGATGCATCGCATACTGGTTTGGGATGTGTACTGATACAGAAAGGGAAAGTGGTGCCATATGCGTCTCGACAGCTGAGACCACATGAGGTTAACTATCCGACACATGACTTGGAGTTAACTGCAGTGGTTTTCGCCCTGAAAATGTGGAGACACTATTTGTACGGAGAGAAGTCGACAGTTTACACAGATCACAAGAGTCTGAAGTATCTTCTGACTCAGAAGGATTTGAACTTGAGATAGCGCAGATGGATTGAACTATTAAAGGACTACGACTGCTCGATTGAGTATCATCCAGGCAAGGCTAATGTGGTGGCAGATGCGTTGAGCCGTAAGGTGGTAGCAGACTTAAAAGCGATGTTTGCTCGCCTTAGCTTGTATAACGATGGGAGCCTTTTGGCGGAATTGCAGGTTAAGCTGACTTGGGTTGAGCAGATCAAGGAGAAACAGTTAGCGGATGAGGGCTTGAATGCTCGGAGGTTGCAAGTTCAGAATGGTGGTGTAGAGGGTTATAGTGTGTCCAGTGATGGAGTATTATGTTTCCAAGGGAGAGCTTGTATGCCAAAGGATGTTGAGTTAAGGTAGAGGATTCTTCAGGACCCACATAGCAGCCCATACGCTATGCATCCTGGAGGTAGCAAGATGTACCAGGATTTGCGGAAGGCGCTTACAGTGGCAGGCTAAAGCGAAAGTGGTGAGTTTGTGGGTAAGTGCACGGCGTGTCGGAGTCAAAGTCGAGCATCACTCCATCGAGTTTACTTGATCGGTAAAGATTCCTCAATGGAAGTGGGAAAGGATTACTATGGACTTTGTCAGTGGGCTACCCCTCACGCCTAGTAAGAAAGACTCAGTCTGGGTGATTGTGGATCATTTGACCAAATCAGCTCATTTCATACCAGTAAGGGTTGATTATCCGCTTCAGAAGTTAGCTAAGTTGTATGTGGCCGAGATAGTAAGGTTACATGGTGTGCCAGTATCAATTATCTCGGATAGGGGTCCATGGTTCACATCGAGGTTCTGGAGAGCTTTGCATCAGGCTTTGGGAATGAGGTTGGATTTCAGCATAGCTTTTCACCCGCAGTCTGACGGGCAGTCGGAAAGGGTTATACAAATCCTAGAAGATATGCTAAGGGGTTGGGTTTTGGACTTCAGAGGCAGCTGGGAAGAATTTCTACCATTAGCTGAGTTCGCATACAACAATAGTTATCAGGCAAGCATAAAGATGGCACCATATGAGGCGTTGTATGGTAGGAAGTGTCGCACACCTACATGCTAGACGGAGTTGGGTGAGCGTCAGATGTTGGGACCAGAGTTGGTGGCAGAGACTGATGCTAAGGTTAAGTTAATTCAGTCTCGTCTAAAAGAAGCTTCGGATGGCAAAAGTCTTATGCTGATCTTAAGCGGAGAGATATAGAGTTTGCTGTGGGTGACAAGGTCTTTTTGAAAGTCTCGCCATGGAAGAAGGTGTTGAGGTTCGGAAGAAAAAGCAAGTTAAGTCCAAGGTTTATTGGCCCATATAGGGTGTTGAGACAAGTGGGATCAGTAGCCTATCAGCTCGAGTTGCCAGTAGAGCTGAGTCAAATACACAATGTGTTCCATGTCTCCATGCTCAGACGCTACTGTTCGGATCCATCGCATGTCGTAGCAGTGGAAGAAATAGAGGTGAGTCCATATTTGACTATGGAAGAGGAACCAGTGCAGATCCTGGATCGAGATGTGAAGGTTTTGCGTAAGAAGTCGGTTCCATTAGTGAAGGTGCTGTGGTGGAATCACGGCGAGGAAGAAGCTACGTGGTAACCAGAGGATGTGATGAGACAGCAATACTCTCAACTCTTTTGACTAGGTAATTTCGAGGCTGAAATTATTTTTAAGGGGGGTAGAACTGTAACATCCTTAAGTAGGAGTTATTGTGTTTGAACTTCTTTGCATGTGTGTGGTTGTTGTGTTGTTGTTTGAGGTGTTCTAGACGCTAGTTATAAGCCAAAGGTAGGCCCGAGCTGTAGGAAAAATTTTGTTTTTAAGTGTTAGCTAAAGGGAGCTGAAAGAGCTAAGGGGTTAAGTATATTTCGTGGGGAAGTTAAGCACAAGAAATCAATTGAAAAAGTGGCAAGGAGGCACCACTTAAGCACAAGGGGGATGATGCCACGAGCAGGTGGGAGAAGTCAGGTTCGAGCAGCAGAAATTCTATTTTCTGCTTACCATTTTGACGCCAAGGGGGGAGAGTTGTGCTCAGCACAAACTCTATCAGATAAGATGGAGAAGAGGGGATTTAGGAGTTTGACTGATTCAAACTTATTTGAATGATTGGCCAAGAGTGATTCAGGGAGTTTTACTTATTTGAGTACGTGGATGTTTTTCCCGAGTAATTACCAGGGCTACCACCAGTTAGGGAGATTGGGTTCAATATTGAGCTAGCTCCCGATACTGCATCGATATCTATTACTCCTTACAGAATGGCTCCAATAGAGTTGAAAGAGCTGAAGATACAATTGCAAGAGTTGACAGATAAAGGCTTTGCTAGGTCGAGTTGTTCTCCCTGGGGTGCTCAAGTTTTATTTGTGAAAAAGAAAGATGGCACCATGAGATTGTGCATAGATTATCATCAACTTAATAAAGTGACAGTGAAGAACAAGTACCCATTGCCTAGTATCGATGATTTTTTCAATCAATTGAAAGGAGCTAATGTGTTCTCCAAAATAGACTTGAGATAAGGGTATTATCAGTTAAGAGTAAAGGATTCAGATGTGTCTAAGATAGCTTTTCGAACAAGATATGGGCATTATGAATTCTTAGCCATGCCCTTTGGTTTAACCAATGCTCCTGCGGTATTTATGGACTTAATGAACCGCATCTTTAGACCCTACCTCGACAAGTTTGTAGTCGTTTTCATTGACGATATATTGATTTATTCCTGGGATCAGAATGAGTATGTTGAGCACCTACGGACAGCTTTACAGATTCTACGAGAAAATCAGATGTATGCCAAGTTCAGTAAAAGTGAATTTTGGCTCAAGGAAGTAGGATTTCTGGGACATATTGTCTCGGGAGATGGAGTCCAAGTGGATCCAAGCAAGATTTCGCTATAATGGACTGGAAACCATCAAGTAATATCTTTGAGATTAGGAGTTTCTTAGGCCTAGTTGGCTATTACCGATGATTTATCAAGGGGTTTTCTATGATCGCAACCTCAATGACTAAATTGTTACAAAAAAAATGTGAAGTTTGAGTGGACAGAAAGATGCCAGCAAAGTTTTGAGAAATTGAAAGCAATGTTGACAGAAGCTCCAGTTTTAGTACAACCCGAAACAAGGAAAGAATTTATGATTTACAGCGATGCATCCTTAAATGAATTAGGCTGTGTACTTATGCAAGAAGGCAAGGTTATTGCTTATGCCTCAAGACAGTTGAAGCCTCATGAGATGAATTATCCGGCGCATGATCTAGAGCTGGCTGCCATAGTCTTCGCCTTGAAGATTTGGAGACACCATTTATATGGTGAAAGATGTCAGATTTTTACTGATCACAAAGGTCTGAAGTACTTGATGACGCAGAAAGAGTTGAACTTAAGGAAACGGAGATGGTTAGAGATGATAAAGGACTATGAATTGGTTATTAACTACCATCCAGGAAAGGCGAATGTGGTCACCGATGCATTAAGCAGGAAGTCCCTTTTTGCATTAAGGGTAATGAATTCATGGATGACCTTATCTAACGATGGTTCTATTTTAGCTGAATTAAAAGCTAGACCAATGTTCCTTCAAGAGATCACTGAAGCTCAACAAGAAGATAAAAAGTTGCAAGCCAAGGGAACTCAGTGCGAGTCAAATGTTGAATCCGACTTTCAGATTAATTCTAATGGATACTTGATGTTTAAAGATAGAGTTTGTGTACCGAGAAAAGAGGAGCTTATTCAGAGAATTTTGTATGAGGCACATAACGGCAAAGTGAAGTATGTAGTAATGTTTATGAAAAATGTATTGAATTGAGCATGTGTTCGGTCTTGATTTCAGGATGGCAATTTGCTTAGTAAATAGCCTCTAAGTGCCCACACGGTTAGGCACACGGGCGTGTGTCTAGGCCGTGCGTACCCTGCACTTTAGTGTTTTAAGTCAAAATAGGCCACAGGCAAATCCCACGGCCGTGTGTTTAGGCCGTGTGTGATACATGGTTAGAACATGGGCGTGTGCCCCAGACCGTGTGAATAAGTCAGTATATCAAGATATAGCACACAATTTACATCCACGAGCATGCCAAGGTCATGTGTAATTAGTCAATGTCGACCACGGGTGGATGACACGGGCATGTGTTAGGGGTACACGGGCGTGTCCCAAGTCACATGGGCATGTGGCCCCTATTTTAAGGAAAAGTTTTCATTTGAGTTTCGAAAGTTTCCAAATACGTGTTTAAGGCTACGTAGGCCCATGAAATGTATGATTAGACAGAGAAAGAGAAGTTTTTAATTCGGAACAAAATTTTATAGCCCGTAAGTACATGTTTTAAGTGAGTTCAAGCATGGTAATGTCTCGTATCCAGTCTTAGCATCGGACTCGGGTATGGAGTGTTACATTAAAGGTGCGTCACTGTTCTCATCCATGTCTAGAAAACAAAGGCAACTGGGAATATAAATATATCAATTTTTATAAGCAAATCCTCAACAATTCCCCTAGGAATCCTAATAGTTTTATCTCCTAGTTGAATGCTTATCCTAGTTTGTTTAGGTTTCCCAAGATCTAGTTATTTAAACATTTTATAGGGCATGACGTTAATACTTGGCCCTAAATCATCCAAAGCATTAGTAACATCTAAACTACCAATTAAACAAGGAATAGTAAAGCTCCCTAGATCCTTTAATTTGTTGGGTAGTTTATTCTATAAAATGGCTGAGCAGACTGCATTTAACTCCACGTGCGACGCATCATCTAACTTCCGTTTTTTTGCTAAAAGCTCTTTTAAAAATTTAACTGAGTTGGGCATCTGTGAAAAAACTTCAATAAACGGTAAGTTAATATGTCATTTTTTTTAAGAGTTTAAGAAATTGACCAAATTTTTCATTGGTATGGTTTTTCTTCGTCGCGCTGGGGTATGGCACACAAGGTGTATACTCTTTTCTTATCAGTGTCTGTACGTTGTGGCTAACCTCAACCTTACCTTTACTTGCCACAACTTCTTGCCTCGATTTAGATTCAGATTCTACTAACCCTTCATCATCGCACACGGTGATGGCATGGAGTTGCTCCCTTAGGTTAGGCTCAGTGTTACTCAGCAAGCTACCTTGTGGTCGTTTTGAGATCAACTTAGCAAGCTGACCTATTTGGTTCTCGAGCCCTTGAATCGATGCTTGCTGATTTTTAGGTGTTGTTTCGGTATTTTAAAAATGGGTTTCTGACACCGAGATGAATTTTGTTAGCATCTCTTCAAGGTTTGACTTCTTCTCCTGTTGGTAGGGTTGTTGTTGGAAGCCTGGAGAGGATTGTTTTCCTACCACCCCATGAGAAATTGGGATGGTTCCTCCAACCTACATTATAAGTGTTACTATATGGATTATTTTGAGGTCTAGAATTGTTACCCATATAGTGAACTTGTTCATTCTCAATGCTCGGGTTGTAGGATGGATATTCTGTGGTGTGCATCCCTCCTCCATTTGTCTCGCATTGCATCACCGGATGTACCTGCGTAGAAACACATAAACCATCAATCTTTTTATTTAAGAGCTCTACCTGGTTTGATAGCATGCTGACTGCATCGAGGTTTAAAACACTAGCGGCTTTTGTCGGCTTTGTTATCATGACTTGCCACTAATAGTTATTTAGTGACATCTCCTATATAAACCCATAAGCTGCTTCAGGTGTTTTATTATTTAGGGTATCGCCGGTGGTTGCATCAATCAGTTGCCTAGTTGAGGGGTTCAAACCGTTGTAAAAAGTTTGAACCTGCAGCCATAAAGGTAACCCATGGTGAGGACACCTTCTCAATAAGTCTTTATACCTCTCCCATGTATCATAAAGAGTTTCTAAATCCATCTACACAAAAGAAGAGATATCATTCCTAAACTTTGCCGTTTTAGCTGGCGAAAATTTTTTTAATAAAAACTTTTCAGTCATTTTTTCCCAAGTAGTGATGAAACCTCGTGGTAACAAGTTCAACCACTGTTTAGCTTTATTCCTCAATGAAAAAGGGAATAACTGAAGGTGAATGGCATCATCAGAAACACCATTAATCTTAAAAGTGTCACAGAACTCTAAGAAATTAGCCAAATGAGTATTTGGGTCTTTGTCCTACAAGCTATCAAACTGAACAAACTGTTGAATATTTGAATAGTGTTAGGTTTTAGTTCAAAATTATTTGCAACAATAGTAGGTCTAACAATACTCGATCCTCCGAGTTAAATCCATAGAGGCCTTATTAAAGAAATTAAAACCCAAAACAGAATTTAAAACATATATAAAGTCCAAAGCATATCAGCCACAGTCGTGTGGTCACCTCCGAGTCCCTAGCAGTACCGATCCTCCTAACGCTGGGGATTACCTACACAGTTAAAACAGGTGTGGGTTTATGAAAACTCAGTGTGTAATCCCCTCACTAGAGTAATAGTTAGTATACAGAAACAAAAATCGAAATAGCCTAGGCCAAAGCCCTTTAACAGTAACAGTACAGTCCAATTCAAAGCATACGTGGGCCAAAGCCCACTACAATATCATTTGGGTCACAGCCAATAACAGAATCAATTGGGCCTAGTCCAAACCAATAATAGAATAAGTGGCCCTAAGCTCATTACAGTGACAGATCTCATAAACAGATATGCAATAGTAGGAGGATGCATCCCACCCCGATCCAGCCAACACACCACTCGTACCAACCCTACACTTATGTGGGGATAAAATAGACCCACCCAACCAACAGACCAAGCTTAGCACTAGTTGCGGCATTGAGTCAACAGAACGGCTCGGTGCCGTGGACAGAACGGCTAAAAGCTATAAATATCGCAACAACACTGCCAGTTAACAAAACGGCTAAAAGCCATAAACAAAATGGTTATAAACCATAATCGGGATGGCACAGAACCATAATCAGGATGACACAAAGCTATCGGTAACTATAGTAAATTTGGCACATAGCCATCAGTGACGGTAATATAATTGACACAGCCACGGGTAAATAAGATTGGCACAAAGCCATAGTCAGGATGGCACAAAGCCATATTTAGGTTGGCACAGAGCCATAATCAGATTACGTGGCTTTAAGCAGTCTGTCGGTCCACAGTCGTCTCATGCAACCCGTGCGACCTTAATAGATCAATACTGGATCCATAGTCGTCTCATGCAACCCGTACAGTCATTTTGTCCTACAAGGGTATTTCGTTAATTCACCATACAATGGTATTTCAGTAATTCTACCCTACGGGGGTATTTTAATGATTCTACCTTACAAGGGTATTTCGGTAATTCTACCCAGCAGAGATATTTCAGTAATTCTACCATACATGGGTATTTCGATAATTCTACCCTATAGGGGTATTTTGGTAATTTTACAAAATGAGTACTTCGGTAATTTTGCAAATTGAGGTCTCAGCAACCCAACAGAAGGTCCACCATCACCTCGAGCAACTTAAGTAACCTATACAGTCACAACGGTGTAAATGGGCCTGAGGCCTATCACTCGGCCTAAGTGGGCCCACACACTCGTGTGGCCCATTTAGCTCAGTAACAGCCACAGTTATGCAAACGTCACAGTCCAAACAATAGTTACCACATCATATACATTTTATCTGTGTGGACCTAAAAGCCCACTGGGCCCACACAGTCCATTTCGACCCATTGAGGCCTAGAACAGCCCAAGAACACAAGAGCGCTCGTAGTGGCCTCTACAGACTGACACCCATGTTCTTGGGCTCGGTTCACCACACGCACGACTGCACGCTCATGTGGCATTATACGCCATATTTCTAGCTTTTTGACATTTTGCTGATCTACAGTCATAGCAGTGTAAACAACACATACTTTCGACTTTTCAGCCGACCATCGAATACCACATACAAATACTCACCTATTTAAGTGAATAGTGTAAATCCCCACGAACAATAACCTTGATTAAGCAAATACAATTTAATCCTTCCTTAACCCAGTGGTAACCAAATCCTTAGCACAACCTGCATTGAATCCCAATATCTTTAACTAAGACTATGAACAAAATAACTAAAACCAAACGAAAGACATTTTACCACCAAGCAGAACTAAGAATAGTTGATAGATGAAATCGGTCTACCACCCTAGGGTCAAAGGTACTTAGGAAACAGAGACCAACCAAAAAGATTGTACCTTTATTAGGAATCAATAACACATGAATATATTAAAAGGAAAAATGCAACCGTAAAGAGAAATAAGAATAAGCCATGAGTACTTACCGATTCACCAGAGGACTCTTTCTAGCCGACCACAAAATAAGAAGAATAAAAGGGAAGTATTCGGCTAACTCAAAATAGGAGGAGAGAATCAAAACTGAAAAGAGGGGAGAGCACTGAGATTCGGTCAATCAATCAAAAAGGGAGAAGAGGAAAAATAATAAATGAAAAGTGAAGAAAAGAGTCATGATAAACCGTAAAAGTAACATATTTTAGGCCCACGTTTAGCATAATTTTGGATGATTTATCCCTTGAATTATGTAATTTGGTGCTCTTAATTCGTTGTTTTCATGTTTTATACTCAAAAGAGCACCATATGATGAAAAGAATGAGAAACGAGCCTAAAGCAGACCAAATTGGGTCAAAATGGAAATCGACACGGCTTGGGCCCAAGACCACACGGTCGTGCCTCCCTAATTTACTCTAACACGTCCTGGACCTCGAAACACACGGGCGTGTCTCTTCAGTAGACTCAAACACGGCCTGGCCATGATCCACACGAGCGTGTGCCATGGGCGTGTCCCTGTCACGGCCAAGAGGAGTTTTACTCAGAATAGGATACTTGGAGGCAAAGAAACACATTCCAAAGCCTATTCAAACACCTTATTAGGAATTCTACTTGAATTAGGATATGTAGGGGTCAATTAAGGCATCTCAAAGTCTATATAAACACCCTAGGGGGCAACTTAAAAGGAGAGTTCGGCGGAAGCCTTCTGCTAGGGCTTTTGTCAGGGGAACCCAGGGCTTTAGTCAGGGGGCATCCAGTTAGGCCAAGGAAGGCAGATTTGTGGAGATTTACTAGAAGATATCCAGTTGATTCATCTCAAGAAGCTAGAATTATACTCAAGATGGCGAATCTCTCCTTCAATTCCTTCAGGGGGTTTTAGGGATTCCTTATGTTTTGTTTTATCTTTTCTTTTAAGATGTATTCCTTTATTATTATTATGAACTAAACCCTTAGATACCTGAGGGGATGAAACCTAAGATGAATCTTGTTATCGTTTGATGAACTACATGATAAATATTTGACTTGTTCTTAATTATGTGTCCTTAATTCTTGTGTTGATATTTCCAGGATATTAATTCAAGTATGATGTGCTTAGGTGGAGGAGAAAAAGTCCCTGCCCAAGAGTAGATCTAGCATAATTAAGCGAAGTTGATCGCGTTAATGCGATTCTAGGGGTTTTAATTAGAAAGAGATTTCAATTAATCAACCTAGGGTTAGACGTTAGTCGCCTCGAGAGAGGGATTAATATATGTTAGGGAATCTTACGAATCAAGTCAAGTGAATAAATTTTCTGGTTCAGTGTTAGATAACAAGTGAAGTTTAGGTGGATTCTTCCTTGGGTGCCGTCTTAATCAATTGGTTTTTCCTCAAGTTATTTTCTATATTTCATTCTTCTTTGTCTTAGAAGTCTTTAGTTTAGTAGCTAGTTAATTTAGATTAAATAATAAATTCCCTTAATTCTTAGGCTAGATAATAAAAAGAGAGTTAGTATCAGTACTTTTGGTTCCTTTGGGATTCGACATTCCGGTCTTTCCTAAACTATACTACTATTCGATAGGTGCACTTGCCTCCATCGTTGTCTTAGTTAGTTTCCAGGTTCGATCATTATTTATAAATTTTAAGACTCGACAAAACAACGATCAAGTGAGTATTCGGCTTAGGCAAAGGTAAGGAGAAGAAAACAGAGAAAGATGGAGGGGAAGAAAAGAATAGCAAAGTTAGAAGAATCAAAAGCGCCCACACGGCAAGGCAGGACCAAAAGAACCATAATGCGCCAAAGAACTCAAAATAAAAATCCCAAAAGCAGAAAAGATACTGATATGAAAAGAAGGAAAAGTTTTCAGCAAATTCAAAACCTCCAAATGTTCCAATTGCCGAAATAAACACTCTCCTAGCCGAATTCTCAAAGTTAGGGCTCCCCAAAAAGGCACAACTCTCTCTCATATCAAATTCCTCAACCTTTTCCAAATATCTCTCCCCTTATCCCTCCTTGAAATCCACTTTGATTATGATGGGCTTGAAACTAACTAATATTTCGACAAAGGCAAGCGCACCTATCGAATAGTAGTATATCTTTGATAAGTCCGGAATATCGTATCCTCAAGGACTAAAATTACTAGTAATAACTATCTTTTTATTATTTAGCCTAATAATTAAGGGGATTTATTTTAATCTAAAATTTAACTGTCTAATTTCCTAAGAACGCAACAGACAGTGAAGAAAGTAATCGAATAAACCAATGAATAAAGACAATACCTGTAACACCCCAGACTCGGCCCGTTATGGCTGAATCTGGCAATGTCACATTGAAGTGTTTTTGCGAAAACCTTGTTTTCATTGAAAATCCCTTCTTGAAGACTTTTGGAGTAAAAACTCGATTTGAAGTTGTTTCGCAAAATGGTGTGTGTTTAAAATAAATCGGTCTTTTTATTAGGAATAATTATTTTAAAAGTAAGACTTTTTACCAGCAGAAGCTTAATTTTGACTAAAAATAATCGTTTTAAGAAAACTTGATATAAGCTTATAAGAAATAAATCTAAGTTCCGTTTCTTAAATGTAACGTATATCAATCAAAGTGACGATAAGCAGAGGGAAGGCCTTATTAAAAACCAAACTTAAAATAATCAAATTAGTCGAAAGCTATAAAGAAAACCAAGTTCAAAACATTTTTCTAGCTGGCCACTTCCAAGTCCCTCCACCCGTCGAATCGCTTACTGGGGATTTCTTGAGAAAATAAAAGAGGGGGATGAGTTTCGAAACTCAATGTGTACAACCCTCACCAAACAAAACATACAGCATTCATTTGGGCCTAGGCCCATATCATAATAATAACATAGCAACATCATACATGCAATGCTGTGCAAACCTCCCCAAATAATCCATCTGTTACACATCATCTCCGTCCTTCGATACACATCATGTGGGGATGTATACATCAATCCACCCATCCGGTACACATCAATGGTAGCCCGTTGCGATCGCTTACGTTAAACAAAAGTCGCTAATGGGCTTAAAAGCCATCGGTGGATCCACGATCGTCAAGCAACCATGCGATCCTTATATACTTCCTCTGTTGCATAATTCCCACCCATATGCAACCTAGGTAGTATATCCTATGAATGCAGCATGTAACATCCACAAATCCTAAGTTTAACACATAGGGGTATTTTAGTCATTTTTGCCCTTAGGGGCATTTCGGTCATTTTTAAGTATTATGGATTTAGTACTTACCTGGGTCCGTTAACAAATCCCCGTTGGCCAAAGTGAACAGGTACTATGCACCAGGTAGGATTCCAGAGACGAGGAGGTGGGTCATTGAGCCCACTTATGTACCAAGCTCTCTCTAAATCCAATCCTAGGCATGCATATACCCATTACCACACTTCAACTTTATGACTTGTCCACTGTTGCAATTATGTGTTTAAGTTTTATGTATGTTTTAGCAGTTATCAGATACTAAGACCAAACCCACATACAAATCCCAAATAAGCCTACATACATGCAAACGGCCCACTAAACCTAATCTTATTCATATGGCCCATTAGGCCCAAATCACATCCATATGGCCCATTAGGCCTTGATCCCATTCATATGGCCTATTAGGCCCAAATCAATTTCAAATCACGTAACATGCATGACTAACTCAATTTATATAACCAGATCAAACAATTTCACAAAACATAGCCTCAGGGCCCAACAGGCCCATTTAGCCACTTTCGACTTTTCAACTTTCCGGCAATGCCGACATCATGTATGTGTAGTGTTTGTACACACATGGTAATAACACGTGTTGCGATTTCCTCTTAGTCACGAACCTACATTCAATATTACTTAACAATTAATCATAGGCTAAATACAAACTTTATCAAAAACCAAAGCCTCACCGTAACCTTACCGTGTGCGACAAGCCTTAATAGCTCCTTTCTTTAACACCAACCGCGATTAGACCCTAAATCTATACCAACTTAATCATTAAAGCCTAAGTAATAGATGACTTGCATCCAACACAAGTCACCCTCACAACATATATGACCATTCGGCCAACCCTTAAACTGAAGTAAAGAACACTTACCCAAAACCCGAAACGCAACAAGAGTGAAATGGTAATGACCTTGGAGGAAAGAGACCGATGCTAAATCCCAAGAATCAATCGGCCAAAGCTGAAGAAAAAGCACAGATAAGTTTCAGCCAAGGTTTATTCGGCCTAAAAATCAGAGTGGTGCAAAGGGATATTCAGCATCTAAATGTAAGGTAAAGGAAGAAAATGAAATCGCAAAAATCAAAGAAGAATCTTGAGGGAGAATAGAGGTTATTCGATTTGTCAAGGAAGAATAGACGAATCAGCTAAGAAGCAAGAGTAAAGGTTTAGAAGGTAGGAGAAAAGTGAAGAATTGGCAACAAGGCAAGGTATTTTCCATTGTGGAAAAATAAGGTTTTGGCAAAGAAAAGAAAAAGAATGGAAAATTTGGCATTACCTAGGACCCCAGATTCAGCACACACACATTTATATTGCCTATAGCTGGAACTTAGCCACCCCTAAAGTCCAATTTGGCACCACTTCATCCACTACTCATCTCCTAATTTTTCTCCATGATATCTCCCTTATCCTTCTCCTAAATTCTCTCTATTGATCACTTCTCCTTAGAGTCCCTCTACACGCCACTTCCAGCCTTCTAGAAGCCAAAAATTGAACTCCAAAATAAAACTAAGCTAGCACTCAAACCTTAGACCTCCCTACATGCATATGTCGCCACCTCCCTACACCCTAGTGGTGTCACTTAGCCACTTCACCACAGGCTTCTTTGTGCCATTTTTAACTTAATTTTATTTAAAATCCCATTACTCACAACCCTGATTCCTTAATTAATTAAATTAAGAATCCTCTACTACAAAACTCGAACCCAGAGCTTCTCCAACACACCTAGACACACCAAATTCAATAAACCCTTAAAGTCATCATGTCATTTGTCATTTTCTTGCTCACTTAAAAATTTTATGAGACCCAAAGCCCAAAGCCCAATAAATCTAGGCCCAAAATTCGAGGCGCTACAATACCCAAGGAAGAATCCATCTAGACTTCACTTATTATTCTGACTCTAAATTAACCGATTTATTTACTTGCCTTAATCTGTAGAAATCCCTAAATTATGTTAATATCTCTTTCGAGACTAAGAACAACTGACTCTAGGTTGACTAATTGAAATCTCTTTCTAATTAAAACCTCTATCGGCGTATTAACTCGATTTATGGATTCCCTTATTAGATTTGACTCTAATCGGCTGATTTATGTCATCCTATTTCTAGGGTTGCAATCAACTCCGCTTAATTATGCTAGATCTACTCTTAAACAGGGACTTTTCCTCTACTGAATAAGCACATCAATCTTGACTTAATATCCTAAAAATATTAAAACAAGGGTTAAGAACACATAATTAAGAACAAGAACAAGTATTTATCGTGTAATTTAGATAATTAAATAATAGGATTCATCTAGGTTTTGCCCTCCCTAGGTATTTAGGGAGTTTAGTTCATAACGTATGAGGAAAGCATCTTAGAATTAAGAAAACAACAAGACATAAAGAACCCAAAAACTTCTAAAGAACTTGATGGAGATCTTCAATCTTGGAGTGAATCCGCTTCCGAGATGATTCCGATGGCTTCCTTCGAGTAATTTATTCGTTCTACTCTGCGTCCCCCTTAGGTTTTCCTCTGGCATGTATTTATAAACTTTAGAAGGCTCAGGAACCCTAAAAATTGGCTTTTTTCGTGTGAAAACAATGTAGGGTATGACAAGAACACGGGTGTGTGCTCAGCCCGCGAAAGGATATTCAAGCCGTGTGATAATTACGTGGCTCACGATTGACACAGCCTGGCATACGGGCGTGTGCCCTGCCCGAGTGGTTTTGGCTTTGGCCATGTGGATCCTTAATATGGCCTATTTTGCTTGATTTTGGCCCATTTTCTGCTCCTTTCGCTTCCCTATGCTCTCTTAAGTATAGATATACAAATTTAAAGGATTAGGAGCATCAAATTCACCAAATTTCATAAATAAACATCCAAAAACACGCTAAGCGTGGGATTAAAATGTGTTACTTTTATGGTTTATCAAACTAATTCAAACTCCAATCTCTTCAGCAGTGTTTGATTCAAAATCCACCACTCTCACAGTTGAGTAAAATAAATACTCCTTTGTGCAAAGAGTGATTTGAACCCCAGCTCCCTTGCCACCTTAGTGACGCCACAACCATCAAGCCACAAGCTCTTTTTGTAACACATTTTAAACTCAATTAATTATAAGGCCTGCTTTCAAGTACCCAAGGTTTTATTCACTTAAACCAAAAATTTTGCTAAAGCCCAGGTTTGAACCCAAGACTTCTCCAACTCCTCTCAGGACCCTTAACCACTTGAGCAGACATTTAATTGTGTCACCTCTTGCACAGCAAAAACTCATGTACCGACTTTCAAACGCTCCCCAAGCCCAAGGCCCATTTCTTCTAGGCCCAAAATTTAGGGCGTTATAGAGCCATATCAGGACGCTCACAAAGAGTTGCATTTGTGTCTACAGTATATGCAGGATCACAACTGATCATATAACAGGACGCTCACAAAGAGCTATGGTAGTTCGTAACACATGCAAAATCACTACCGATTAGGACATTTGTAGGAACCATATAACGGGAAGCTCGGGAGGGCTTATAATGGGATGCTCTTTTGAGTTGTGGTGTGTCTGCAACACATGCAGGACCACAACCAATCAGGAAATCCTGTATCCATTGAATTTCATTTATTCAAACGAGACTTAGCACTTGTCAGACATTATTGGATATGTGATTAATGTTTAAACATGGCAATCATACATTTCAAAATCATAACATTCAATTTAAACATATAAACATACATTTTAGTTACACGAACTTACCTCGACAAATGTTTGTGTACGTAAAATCTACTAATCCGATATTTTCTCTTTTCTTTGTTCTAACTCTGAATTTGGTCTATCCGAATCTATATGAATGAATTTAACATTAATTCATGTTCATTTCAATTCAATTCACATCTTAGGCCAAATTACCATTTTACCCCTAAACTTTTTATTAATGACAATTTTGTCCCTAGGCTCGAAAAATGAAATTCATGCAATTTAATCCTTATTCCAAGCCTAGCCAATTTTTACATGTAAAATTTATAGCCCATGTATTTCATAAAATTTAGAATTTTTTCATGAATTTTACATCTTTTCAATTTAGTCCCTGAATCATAATTTCATCAAAATTCCCTTTACAAAAGTTGTTTATCTATTAACAACCTTTCATTTTCTACCATAAAACTTCATAATTCATCTATGTTCATCCATGGAAAAACCCACCTTGATAACATTGCAATTTAATCACCGAGATAGCTAGATTAAGCTATTACGATCTCAAAAATATAAAAATCATTAAAAATGGGAAAGAATACTTACCTAATTAAGCAAAATAAGTTGGCTTAAGCTTAGTTTTCCATGCTTTTAATTTGGGAAAGATGATATAAATGATGATATTTTTATTTTTTTATCATTTATCATCTTTTATTACTTCACTTTCCAATTTCATCATTTTCTTTATTTTATTTTCCATGGATGAATCATTTTCCTTAACCACTAAGCATTTTTAATGGTCTATTTTCTATATAAGGACCTCAAATTTTGAATTCCATAGCTATTTAATCTTTTTAGCTATTAGAACTTGTAACAGCCCGTTTTTAGTCAAATCAAAATAGTGGTTTCGGGACCACAAATCTGAGGTAAAAATATTTATTTTATTATTAAATGAATTTCTACAGTATGATAATATGATTGTAATAAATTTTTGTTAAGAAATTTTTTCGTTTGAGTGTTTAATTTGATAAAAAGCACTAAATCGCGTAAAGTGAAAAACTTGAGTTCTATTAGCTAAAGGTGTCTAATAGCTATAGAACCTTAAAGTGAAGATCCTTAAGTGGTAAATAGCCCATTAATTAGATAGTGGATGATAATGGCATGGCTTTACTAAAATTTTGAATTAGTAATAAGGTTAATTTTGTCATTTAGTAATTAAAAGTTAATTAAAATAAAAAAACATCAAATTGATTCATTCATCTTCCTTAACCGATTTTCACATGAAGAATAGCCATTTTTAGGGCTTGAAGCATTCAGTCATCTCCTAGCTCAATTATAAGTCTATTTTTGTCCCGTTTTTAATGATTTCCATGTTTTTGTGATCGTTGCATCTAGTACTAGCTAGCCTAGGGACTAATTTGCAAAACTGTTAAAGATTTTGAATGATTCCATTGATGAATATATGAATAGTTTGATGTTTGATGATATATTTTGAATGGTTGTTGATATTTAAACAAGTTTTGTTAAGTGATTTTTAAGAAAAGTGCAAAATAGGGATTAAAATGAGAAATCTTGAAATTTTGTGGTTAAATGTGTGAAAATTTGATAAATATGGGCTACTAGGGGCTTAATGGCAATTCGTCTAGCATGGGTTAGTCTTGAATTTCATGAATTTGTGAAATTGTGTAAAAAGGACTAAATTGTAAAAAATGTGAAAGTTTAGGGGCAAAAGTGTAAACATGTTTTAAAGTGTGATTTGGATTAAATTGAATGAATAGATGATTAAATAAGTTAACTTTGATCATATTTAGATAAAGATAGGAGAAACATAGACTTGGATCAGGGAAAAGATAAAGTTATCGACTAATCGACTCGATTCGTCGTTTTAACATTCGAGGTAAGTTATGTTATAATTTTATTACAAATGTATTTTATATGATTTGATATAGCATTAATTGTGATTATGTGATTACGAACAAGTTCGAAAATGATTTGACGATGATTCGACAGTTGAAATCCTAGTTGAACCTTAGGAATAGTTTAGGATGCTAGTGACATGTCATTAGGTATACTTTGAGTTGGCTTCGGGCCATGTTATTAGTACTTTGGGTGCGAGATATACCGATTTGGCTTTGGGCCATGCATATCGGATATTTGGCTTCGGGCCATGATATTAGAATTTCGAATAAGTTACCTTATTTGGCTTCGTGCCATGGTATAGGTACTTATTGTGTGAAACCTTGAGTATCTGAATTCTATTCCGAATGGTTCAACGGGTAAATGAAGAAAGTGGTTGAGTATGAGATTGAGATGATATGGTACATGTACATACGATAATGAATTGAGTATTGAAACTATGGAATTGATAAGTTCCTTGGTAAGTTATGTGAATGATCATTTGTTAGCTTTAAGATTTAATAGAATTGTTGTATGTTGTTTTCTATTATTTGAATGATTAATGAATGGTGATATTTTCTCATTATTAACATACGAGCTTACTAAGCTTTATAGCTTACTTTGTGTATTTTTCCGTGTTTTATAGTGATATCGAAGCTAACTCGAATTCAGGGATCGTCAGAGATCGTTTCACACTACCACCTATCACTTGGTACCTTTAAACTTGGGTATATTAAGTATATGGCATGTAACACCCGAAACCCGGCCTAAACGTTACGACCGGATCTGGCATGTCACATGAAAGAAATGTCTAAAAACTGTGCGTTCGTTAAAAAGCTCGTATTCTTTATAGTTGTTGTGAGAAATCGAGTTTAAGTAATTTTGAATAAGAAACAGTTTATTATCATTTTGGGAAAATCCCATATTGATCATTTAATAATAAGTAGTAACCAAATTGAAAGCTGAAACCAAATAAAATACCCAATGCCTTATTACATAACAAAACCAAATTTAAAAGTAAATAAACCCAAAATAATAATTGAAATAAAACCCAAAAACATAGTGCATGGCCACCTCGAGTCCACCCCGGCTCCACATCCGCGATCTATGCCTCATCTGCAAATGTAAGGGAAAGGGTGAGTCACCGAGACTTCGATGTGTAAATCCCCATCCCGATAATAACAAGGCACTTACACATTTGATATGTCAATATGCAAATCATGTAAACCCAACCTAACCAACCGAACTCCATGTCTACCACGTGTGGTCAAAACCACCGTGGTCAAAACCACCGTGACCGTAGTCACAAATCATATAAGTGTGGTCAAAACCACTGGTGACCGTAGTCACAAATCATATGGTGGGGCCAACCCACCGTGTGGTCAAAACCATTGATGACAATCCGGTAATCAACATGTGGGGCCAACCCACTGTGGTACCAAACCATTGGGACGAGTCACAATAATCCATGTGTGGTCAAAACCACTGGTGACCGTAGTCACAAATAATATCCGTGTGGTCAAAACCACTGAGACTAGTCACAAATAATAAGGAAAGCGGGGCCAACCCACTGTGTAGTCAAAACCACTAGTGACAGTCTAAATCATCTTTCCCCCTCCTCTCATCATACCCATTTTCATGCCATGTTCATCAGTCATAATAATTCTTGTATGCAATATGACATGTATGCAAATTATATATCAAAGATAACGTATGAAACGAATTACCATCATAATCAGAATAACAAATACGACATAATCAAACTAATCAACCTCTAAGGGTATAACCGTAATTTTACCTACCAAAGGCATTTTTGTAATTTCACCCTACAAGGGTAGTTCGGTAATTCTACTCGTTACCAATCCATGTAAGCAACGCATCTCAACCATAATCAATCATATGATTAACACATACAACGCTAGTACTACCACGAGAGTACAACGATTAATTTATCACTTAGGGGTATTTCAGTAATTTTGCAAACCAAGGGTATTTCGGTAATTTTATAACTCGAGGGTATTTCAGTAATTTTGCAACCCAGGGGTATTTCAGTAAATTTACAAATCAAAGGTAATTTGATAATTTAACAAATCAGGGGTATTTCAGTAATTTTGTAAATCGAGGGTATTTTGGTAATTTTGTAAATCGAGGGTATTTTGGTAATTTTGTAAACCAGGGCTATTTTGGTAATTTCATAAACCAGGGGTATTTTGGTAATTTTGTAAACCAAGGCTATTTTGGTAATTTCATAAACTAGGGGTATTTTGATAATTTCGCACCTGCAATGGCCTTTCCGAAGGCCTAATGTCGCCCAGATCGACTCAGCTACCATTTCTAGTCGTACCGGACTATTAGGCCTAAAACCAGATTCCGGTCCATTCGGGCCCACACGCTCGTGTGGCCCACCTAACATACATCTAGCCACGTATATAAGTTCCACCTAATCTAGTTCACTATATACTATATCATCATGCAATTTATTCAATTGGGCCCATAGGCCCATTGGGCCCACTTTAGCCCATTGCGACCCAAGTAGCCCCAACCCACAAGAAAACTACTGATGGCCTCAACTATCACGTCGAAGCCCCACAAGTGCGCTCGCACGCTCGTGTGGCTACTATTGCCGTGATCGGCACTTTGGAATTTGCCACTCTACAGCTAGAGTAAAGAGAAAGTTACACACCTGATAGGAGTCTGGTGTTAAACCGCGCTGCGACCACTCCTGCGCCCAAACGCCCACCAAGGTATGTTAACCTCTCCTCCTGAAATGCTCTTTATATAGCTAGCTCTTCACCTTCCTTCTTTGTATCTTTCCGATGTGAGATCCCTCCGTCAGTAGAGTTTAAATTCAACTGAAACTCTTGCCATCCAATCAGTAAAATAAATACTCTATTGCTTGTCATGAGATTCAAAACCCAGGCTCCCTTGCAACATAATCCACGCCGCTAACCACTTGGCCATAAGCTCCTCTTGTGTCTTAACCATGCGCAATTAAATATAAATCTATAGCCAAATACCATGCGCAATTAAATATAAATCTATAGCCAAATACCATGTGCAATTAAATATAAATCTATAGCCAAATTCTAAGGTCCAAGTAAAAAGAAAACCAAAATGCAAAAGCCAAGACTTGAACTTTGGACCTCCTTCCTTCCTTGTGGCGTCACCCCTTTGTCTCTTATGTGGCGTCACTTTGCCACTACACCACACACTCCACTTGTGTCATTTTCCTCCACATTTTATTCTTATGGCCTACCTGCCAGTGTAATATCCGATATTCGGGGGGTTGTGCATATTTTAATGTGTATCTGTGTGGTTATGTACTCTGTATGATGTTTGGAAGGGTTTGGGGGTTTTGGGGAAACCTTGGACTTGGGTAGAAGTCATAGGAAAATTTTTGTTTTAACCTGAGGAAAGGGGAAACTAGGGGAGCTAAGAAATTATATGTGGAACATGACACAAGAAAGGAAGTGGTAAGGTGCCAAGGGAGGCGCCACTTAGAGCTTAGGGGAGTGACGCCTCAGGCGGTATGAAGGACCTAGGTTCAAGCAGCAAGGAAATCATTTGGAGTTTTTATTTTTGCAGCAAGGAGGAGCAGTGGTGGGCGACATTTGGACTCTAGTTGGATGAGGTGTAGATTAGGTCTGACAGCTTGAAGATTCGGCTAAGTAGGAGGGAAACAAGGGATAAGAGAGAGAGAGAAGCAGTGGCCGAATGTGGGACTCTAAGGGGTGAGAGTTGGCCGGCAGGGGGCTCTTGGTGATGGCATTTTCGGTCAAGATAGGGGGGAGGGGGCAAATTTGTTAGTATAGTGTTAGGCACCCTTTTTGCGATTTTTCTCTTCCAAAGAACTCATTTGTCTCTTATTCCTCTTGTGACATCTTTACTTCTTCTTTAAACCGAATCTATTTCTCCTTCCCAACCTCTTTTCTTTTTCTTCTTTTCTGTTCTCCCTATAACTCTCTATAGCCAAACCCTATAGTTCCTCATTCTCTCTTCTTTTTCACAAATCCTTAAAGCCGAAACACCAAAGCCGCAACTCTCCCCACTCGGTTTTCTCTTCTTCTTCTTTTTTTTATTCATTTGTGCCATCACTTTTTTCGGAGTCTTTCTTCTTCTCTGCCGACCTGTTAAAGCCGAATCTCTAAGGGTGGTACCGTCGACTACTCTCTCTTAATCTTTTCAATCGTGTTTGGTGGTAAGTGTTTGTCCTCTTTAGCAATCGGTTTCATATCTTTTTTATTGGTGTGCCAAAACCGAATGGTTGGCTTTGGTTTTAGAGATGGCCGAACCTTAGGAGGCCCTTAATCTTGTATTTCTTTTTTGTGTAGCCAACGTAAGGGAGCGTTAAGGATTCTCTTGGGATCGACTACTCTAGGTAAGGGAATAGTGATCGGCCAAAGGCCATTTTCATAAACTTTATGTAGAAGCCGAATCTGACTTGGGTTGTTTAGGGATTTCAACAAGTGGAAAGTAAAGCAAAGGCCTTTGGGTTATCAGGTGTGTGATTATTACGCAATTTCCCGAGTATGTATAAAATATTGTATGTGTTATAAGTGTGATGATTAGTGCAGTGGCAATAATGAGATGGATACCCTTAGCGGGTATGTCGATAATCAGGTTAGTGTTAAATGCCGATAAAATTGTGGTTATTACTGTATATATGTGTTGTATGTTTGATTAATATGTTCATGCATTATTTCATCACATCACTATCGTATGTTGCATAAGCATTGGGCGGGATTTGTATATATGAAAGAAGGACAGGGTGTACATTTATGTATGTGGTTTAGTGATGGCTACGAGCCTCACATGGATTGATGATCGGTTCAGTTCCTCATCATGGTTGGTATCGGCTTTGTGCCATATCGTGGTTGGTGATGGATATGTGCCTCATCGTGGATTGACGTTGACTACGATCACGTTGTGGATTATATTGCGACTTGATCACGTGGACCAATGGCTCGACCACTTGGTGGATGGCATGACTTGCCAAATTGGTGTGTAGAGGTTTGAGGGTCGATTTAGTAATCCCCTGGCGTGTGGTGGTTGGATCTGACGGGTGTGTAGAGGATGGACCCTAGGTCGGGTTGGGTGCATTTTGCATTATTCTCATTATGTGGATTGGTGTGGTTTTGGGCTAAGCCCATACGTGGAAATCAGGGACTAATTACACACTTGAGTCGGTTGACTCACCCAAATTTTACCAAACAATGCGGTGATTCGTGATGTTTGGACCGGGCTTGAATGGGATTCGAGATGGCCATGCAGACGCGGTTTTTTTATTTAGAAACATATACTTTTAATTTCGGTTTAATTGGGTTGTTTTATTGTAATATGGCCATTTAACTATTTTGGGTTTTCATTATGGTTTATGCTAGACTAGACATGAATTAGTAATTGCAAACGATTTCAAATAATGACATTTGATGATTTTAAAAAAACTTAACTGAGGTTTTCTAATTGAGATTCTCGTAATTACTCGGATTCTTTTAAAGATTTCAAAAGGACCCGTTTTCAACTAACCTTGAACTTCAAATTGTTTTTCAAATGAAACGTCTCTCTAAGAAATTGAATCCTATTTTAAAACCTAATCATTAAGGATTTAGTTTAGCACTTGTTTTCATGCCGACCCTAACACTGCTACAAGCAAGTTTTATCATCACTTAGCCGATTTTAACCTAAGGTTTTCCAGTAGCATTTCGAATTTGGCCGTAGTGTTTTGGGTCGGTTTGGGGTGTTACAAATTGGTATCAGAGCCCAGTTTCTACACTCCACCTATTGATGTTTGAAGCCCATAAACGTTTTTATTTTGTGTTTTAGTGGGTCAAAGGAAAATTTTCAGGAAAAAAGGGTTTTGTGAAGCATGGCACTCGAATCGTCCGGCCCGAAGTCCACCAGGTAAGTACCCCTAACTACTGAAGTGATTGGTATGTGAAAATTTATGGACATTATGGGATCATAGATTAGTAGATTAGGAGCTATTGAACCCTAAGATTAGCCTACTCGAACACAAAAATACATAAGACTTAAGTATAATCAAACAAACCTGTGAGTAAGTTACCGAGTTAGGGTGTGGCAACAGTTGTGCGCATGTCTAGGATTGGATTCGGTGAGAGCTTGGTATTTAAGCGATCTAGTGACTCACCTCCTCTTCACTTGAATCCTACAGTGCGTAGTGACGATTCACCCTAACCAAGAGGACTTATTCACCTTAACCCGATAATTAAAACCCGAGAGGACCAAATACCTTGTTTTGTAACAACTACCTTAAGATTTGAAAATGACCAAGATATCTCGGTTTGAAAAAAATTATTACTAAATTACCCCTGATTTACAAAAATTACCGAAATAACCTCGATTCCTGAAATTTTTGTAATACCTTTGATTTGGAAAAAAATAAAAAAATAAAAAAATTTAAAGTAACCTCGAGTTTTGAAAATTTTGGAATGCCTTGATTTATAAAGATTTTTGAATTAACCCCAATTTATTGCTAAAATACCCCTATAGGATGAATTACGAAAATACCCTGGGTTGGGAACGGACAAAATGCCCAAAGTAGTGTAGTGGATGTTGTTGATGAATGAATGTACCTCTCTGAATTGGAACAGTAAACTTGAGCTGAAAACTTTGGTTGATCAAAAGAACTACTACTAAAACTTTTTTATATAAAATTGTTCACGGATAATCAGTGGAACAAAAGACTAATGCATAAAATCTCTTAAATCAGATTAAGTCGCGATAGTAGAAATGAGTTCTAGGGGACGTGGTCGTAATGTGCGAGGGCGTGGTAGAGGTAGAATGACTGTGTCGGAACCAGTTGGGTCTAGTCAGGGTTCCGAAAATAAAGCACCGCCATCGGTTGTAGAGGCAAAATTTCAAGAGCAGACAGGAGGAGATGACGCAGTATTGCAGGCTATGCTGCAAGTTTTAGAGCGAGTGGCTGGAGAGAGTAAGGGAAATGGGGCTCGAAAGTCAGTATCTGAGAGACTTAGAGCGAATGGAGCTGAGGTTTTTAGAGGAGTATCAGGAGTAGCTCCGAATGTGGCGGAGCACTGGTTAGAGGTAGTCGAAATGATTATGGACGATTTCAATTTCACTGTTGAGGAAAAGCTAAAGGGTGTTGTTCCGTTGCTCCGGGACGAGGCTTACCAATAGTGGCTCACAGTCAGGGAAGTTACCCCTGCAGACCGAGTGGACTGGGTTATTTTAAGATCAAGTTTCAGGGAAAGTACGTAGGAGCTAGTTATGTGGACGCACAGAGGAAGGCGTTCCTCAATTTAGTGCAAGGTGGCAAGTCGGTAGCTGAGTATGAGGCAGAATTTCTGTGATTGAGCCGGTATGCTCGGGGCATCATGGCTACTGATTATGAGAGGTTGTCCGATTTGAAGATGGACTGAGGGACGAGCTGCGAGTGTTAATTGCTCCGCAGAGAGAGAGGGACTTTACTGTACTAGTAGAGAAAGCTTGGATAGCTGAGGAGGTCAAGAGGACTGAGAGACAGAATAGGGATAGAGATAGAAACTGAAATAAGAGGAGTTTTGGGCCGTCAGCATCAACTGGGGGTTTCCAAAAAAGACCAAGGGTTGAGAATTCTGTTCGTGCACCGGTACCAGTTGCTGGGAATCAGAGTCGTCCATGCGCTAAATGTAGGAGAGCTCATGCAGGAGAGTGCTGGGGACAGAGAAAGGAATATTTTCGGTGTGGGTCCAAGGCTCATTTGATTAGGAATTGTCCTCAGGAGATGGAAAGGGCTCAGACAGTAGGCCAGGGATATGTGCTACCGGGTAGAGGTGGTCAGCAGGCGACGAGGGGTCGTGGTTCGAACCATGGAGGGAATGGTTCTGGCCGAGGTCGTGGAACACCAGGTAGAGGTGCTGGGGGTTCAGGTACGAGACAGCCAGGGTTGGTTTATGCAGCCAAGCGTCGCGAGGAGGAGGTACGTTCTTTATTGCTGGATTACCCTTTATTGCTTTAATAGACATCGGGTCAACTCATTCTTATATTGCTAGTGAAGTATCTGAAACTTTGAATGTAAAATTTGAGATTGTACTTAGTCCTTTAGGGCAATCAGTAATAGTAGACAAACTCTTTAAGGAAGTGCCTTTAGAGGTTCAGGGAGTAAAGCTTCCGGCTAACTTAATGGAACTACCATTCGGGGAGTTTGACCTAATATTAGGCATGGACTGGCTGGTGAGGTATCATGCAAATCTGGACTGTGCTGCTAAGCGCATGTCGTTGAAAACTTCCGACGACAAAGAGATTGTAGTGATAGGGGAGCGGAGAAATTACTTGTCGAATGTAGTGTCTGCTCTTAAGGCAGAGAAGATGGTGAGGAAAGGATGTGTGGCTTTTCTGATGCTTGTTAGTGCCTTGGAGGCTAAGGGAGCAGCAGTAGGTGAGGTCAGGACAGTGAAAGAGTTTGGGGATGTTTTTTCTGAGGAACTGCTGGGGTTGCCTCCAGATTGCGAGGTGGAATTTGGGATTGATTTGTTGCCAGGTACAGTGCCAGTATCTATCGCTCCGTACAAAATGGCACCAAAGGAGTTGGTTGAGCTCAAGGCTCAGATCTAGGAGTTGCTTCATCGTGGGTTTATCCGACCCAGTGTGTCTCCATGGGGAGCACCGGTCTTATTTGTAAAGAAGAAGAACGGGTCTATGAGGATGTGCATAGACTATCGGCAGCTAAATAAGCTAACGATCAAAAACAAGTACCCGCTGTCGAGGATAGATGACTTGTTTGATCAGCTTAAAGGGGCTACGGTATTTTCAAAAATAGATCTAAGGTCGGGATACCACCAACTCAAGGTGAAGGAAGCGAATATTCATAAAATAGGTTTTCAGACTCAATACGGGCATTATGAATTCCTAGTGATGCCGTTCGGGTTGACGAATGCCCTAGCTACGTTTATGGATATTATGAATTGGGTTTTCTAACCACACCTGGATCGATTCGTCGTTGTGTTCATAGACGACATCCTGGTGTATTCCAAGTCTGAGGAGGAACATGATGAGCATCTTCGGGCGGTGTTACAAGTGTTAAGGGAAAACAAGCTGTATGCCAAATTTAGCAAGTGTGAATTCTGGCTGAGGGAGGTTGCTTTTCTGGGTCATGTGGTGTCTGCGGAAGGGATAAAGGTAGATCCCAGGAATATTGAGGCGGTGTTAGATTGGAAACCACCTAGGTCGGTGGTAGAGGTTCGCAGTTTCTTGGGATTAGCAGGCTACTACGGGAGATTTATAAAAGGGTTCTCGTCTATAGTAGCACCTTTGACAAAATTGTTGAGAAAGGAGGTACCTTTCGTGTGGACGGACAAGCAGTAGGGAAGTTTTGAGAGATTGAAGAAGGTCTTGACTGAAGCTCCGGTTTCAATTCAGCCTGAGGTAAGAATGGACTTTGTGGTGTATTATGATGCTTCTCACATTGGATTGGGATGCGTTCTGATGCAAGAAGGGAAGGTTGTTGCCTATGCGTCTCGACAGTTAAGGCCTCATGAGGTTAATTACCCGACGCATGACCTGGAGTTGGCTGCTGTGGTTTTTACGCTAAAGGTGTAGAGGCACTACTTATATGGAGAGAAGTCAGTGATCTATATGGACCACAAGAGTCTTAAATATCTGTTGACCCAAAAGGAGCTGAATCTGAGACAGAGAAGGTGGGTGGAGTTGTTGAAAGATCATGATTGTTCTATAGAGTATCACCCGGGCAAGGCGAATGTGGTGGCAGATGCCCTAAGCCAAAAAGTAGTGTCAGATCTGAGGGCGATGTTTGCACATCTTAGCCTGTATGACAACGAAAGTTTGCTATCAGAGTACAAGTAAAGCCGACATGGTTGAGTCAGGTGAAAGAAAGACAGTTAGTAGACAATGATCTAAGTGCTAAGCTACGACAAGTGCAGGATGGGGAATTGGAAAGTAATGGTGTGAACAGTGACGGGGTGTTGTGTTTCAAGGGCAAGGTCTCATCTGTCAAGGATGAAGAGCTTAGGCGGAGGATTCTTCAGAATCGCATGGTAGCCTTTATGCTATGCATCCCGGAGGAAGCAAGTTATCTGAGATCGACGGATCGGTTTTGGTGGCTCGTCTTAAGTGAGAAGTTCTGAGTTTGTAGGGAAGTGTTTGACGTGTCGGTGGTCAAGGTTGAACACTGGTACCTTCGGGTTACTTGATAGATAAAGATTCCACAGTGGAAGTAGGAGAGAATCACCATGGACTTCGTTAGTGGGCTTCCCCTTACGCCTCCTAAGAAAGACTCGGTATGGGTGGTAGTAGATCGGTTGACAAAGTTTGCATATTTCATCCCAGTGCGGGTTGATTATTCTTTGCAGAAGTTGGCGAAGCTATATGTGGCAGAAATTGTGAGACTGATAGGGACCCAAGGTTTACGTCTCGATTTTGGAAGGCACTACATCAGGCATTAGGCACTAGGTTAGACTTCAGTACGGCATTTCATCCACAGTCGAACGGCCAGTCTGAGCGAGTAATCCAAGTATTAGAGGATATGTTGAGGGGATGTGTGATAGATTTCAGAGGAAGCTGGGAGGAGTTTTTGCCTTTAGCTGAATTTGCATATAATAATAGCTATCAAGCGAGTATTCGGATGGCACCGTATGAAGCGCTGCATGGACAAAAGTGTCGCACACCTTCATGTTGGACAGAATTAGGGGAACGACAGGTGTTGGGTCCGGAGATTGTAGCAAAATCTGAAGAAAAGGTTAAGGTAATTCGGGCACAGTTGAAGGAGGCATCTGATAGGCAAAAGTCATACGCAGATCTTAAGAGAAAAGAGATAGAGTTTGCAGTAGGTGACTATGTGTTTTTAAAGGTTTCGCCGTGGAAGAAGGTAATGAGATTTGGTCGCAAGGGAAAGCTGAGACCCAGGTTTATAGGGCCTTATCGAGTTATGAAGCGGGTTGGACCAGTGGCATATCAATTGGAATTGCCTTCAGAGTTAAAGCAGTTGTACGATGTATTCCATGTCTCGATGCTACGTCGTTATCGGTCGGATCCATCTCACGTGGTTCCAGTTGAAGAAGTGGAGTTGAGACCAGACTTGTCCTACGAGGAAGAACCAATTCAGATTTTGGAACGGGATGTGAAAGTCATGCGTAGGAAA
Organism: Gossypium rotundifolium; assembly: GCA_025506655.1. NCBI lineage: Eukaryota > Viridiplantae > Streptophyta > Magnoliopsida > Malvales > Malvaceae > Gossypium > Gossypium rotundifolium. The sequence goes on along the minus strand of CP106722.1, from coordinate 103,152,605 downwards.
TCAGTTCCTTTAGTTAAGATGTTATGGCGTAACCATGGATCAGAGGAAGCTTCGTGCGAGCTAGAGGAAGCAATATGGTAGCAATACCCTCACTTATTTTGATCAGGTAATTTTGAGGCCGAAATTATTTTTAAGGGGGTAAAACTATAATATCTGAGATCTGGGGGGTTGTGCATATTTTAATGTGTATCTGTGTGGTTATGTGCTCTGTATGATGTTTGGAAGTGTTTGGGGGTTTTGGGGAAACCTTGGACTTGGGTAGAAGTCATAGGAAAATTTTTGTTTTACCCTGAGGAAAGGGGAAACTAGGGGAACTAGGCTTTAAAAGAAATTATGTGTGGAACATGACACAAGAAAGGAAGTAGTTGAGCGGCAGTGGGGCTCTTGGTGATGGCATTTTCGGTCAAGATATGGGGGAGGCCGAATTTGTTGGTATAGTGTTAGGCACCCTTTTTGCGATTTTTCTCTTCCAAAGAACTCATTTGTCTCTTATTCCTTTTGTGACATCTTTACTTCTTCTCTAAACCGAATCTATTTCTCCTTTCCAACCTCTTTTCTTTTTCTTCTTTTCTGTTCTCTCCATAACTCTCTATAGTCGAACCCTATAGTTCCTCATTCTCTCTTTTTTTTCACAAATCCTTGAAGCCGAAACACCAAATGCGCAATTCTCCACACTCAATTTTCTCTTCCTCTTTTCTTTGTTCATTTGTGCCATCACTTTTTTTGTAGTCTTTCCTCTTTTCTGTCGACCTGTTAAAGCCGAATCTCTAAGGGTGGTGCCGTCGACTACTCTCTCTTAATCTTTTCAATCGTGTTTGGTGGTAAGTGTTTGTCCTCTTTAGCAATCGGTTTCATATCTTTTTTATTGCTGTGCCAAAACTGAATGGTTGGCTTTGGTTTTAGGGATGGACGAACCTTAGGAGGCCTTTAATCTTGTATTTCTTTTGTGCGTAGCCAGCGTAAGGGAGCGTTAAGGATTCTCTTGGGATCGACTACTCCAGGTAAGGGAATAGTGATCGGCCAAAGGCCAATTTCATAAACTTTATGTAGAAGCCGAATCTGAATTGGCTTGTATAGGGATTTCGACAAGTGGGAAGTAAAGCAAAGGCCTTCGGGCTATCAAGTGTGTGATTATTACGCAATTTCCCGAGTATGTATAAAATATTGTATGTGTTATAAGTGTGATGATTAGTGCAGTGGCAATAATGAGATGGATACCCTTAGCGGGTATGTCGATAATCAGGTCAGTGTTAAATGCCGATAAAATTGTGGTTATTACTGTATATATGTGTTGTATGTTTGATTAATATGTTCATGCATTATTTCATCACATCACTATCGTATGTTGCATAAGCATTGGGCAGGATTTGTATATATGAAAGAAGGACAGGGTGTACATTTATGTACGTGGTTTAGTGATGGCTACGAGCCTCACATGGATTGATGATCGGCTCAGTGCCTCATCATGGTTGGTATCGGCTTTGTGCCATATCGTGGTTGGCGATGGCTATGTGCCTCATCGTGGATTGACGTTTACTACGATCACGTTGTGGATTATATTGTGACTTGATTACGTGGACCAGTGGCTCGACCACTTGGTGGATGGCATGACTTGCCGAATTGGTGTGTAGAGGTTGGAGGGTCGATTTAGTGATCCCCTGGTGTGTGGTGGTTGGATACGAGAGTGTGTAGAGGATGGACCCTAGGCTGGGTTGGGTGCATTTTGCATTATTCTCTGTTATGTGGACTGGTGTGGTTTTGGCCTAAGCCCATATGTGGAAATATGTGGACTAATTACACATTGAGTCGGTTGACTCACCAAAATTTTTACCAAACAATGCAGGTGATTCGTGATGTTTGGACCAGGCTTGGGTGGGATTCGAGATGGCCATGCAGACGCGGTTTTTATATTTAGAAACATATACTTTTAATTTCTGTTTAATTGGGTTATTTTATTGTAATATGGCCATTTAACTATTTTGGGTTTCATTATGGTTTATGCTAGACTAGACATGAATTAGTAATTGCAAACAATTTCAAATAATGAATTTGATGATTTTAAAAAAACTTAACTAAGGTTTTCTAATTAAGATACTCGTAATTACTCGGATTCTTTTAAAGATTTCAAAAGGACCCTTTTTTAACTAGCCTTGAGCTTCAAATTGTTTTTCAAATGAAACGTCTCTCTAAGAAATTGAATCTGTTTTAAAACCTAATCATTAAGGATTTAGTTTAGAACTTGTTTTCATGTCGACCTAACACCGCTACAAGCAAGTTTTATCATCACTTAGCCGATTTCAACCTAAGGTTTTCGGTAGCATTCGAATTCACCGCATGATGTTTTGGTAGGGTTTGGGGTGTTACAAATTGGTATCGAGCCCGCTCTACACTCGGCCTATGGATGTTTGAAGCCCATAAACGTTTTCATTTTGTGTTTTAGTGGGTCAAAGGAAAATTTTCAGAAAAAGGGTTTTGTGAAGCATGGCACTCGAATCGTCTCTACCAAGTCCACCGGTAAGTACCCTAGCTCTCAAGTGATTGGTATGTGAAACTTTATGGACATTATGGGATCGTAGATTAGTAGATTAGGAGCTATTGAACCTAAGATTAGCCTACTCCAACACAAAAATACATAAGACTTAAGTATAATCAAACAAACCTGTGAGTAAGTTGCCGAGTTAGGGTGTGGCAACAGTTGTAATGCATGTCTAGGATTGGATTCGGTGAGAGCTTGGTATTTAAGCGATCCTAGTGACTCACCTCCTCTTCACTTGAATCCTACAGTGCGTAGTGACAGTTCACCCTAACCAAGAGACTTATTCATCGGCTTAACCCAATAATTAAAACCCGAGAGGGACCAGCTACACTGTTTTGTAACAACTACCTTAAGATTTGAAAATGACCAAGATATCCCGGTTTGAAAAAAATTATTACTAAATTACCCCTGATTTACAAAAATTATCGAAATAACCCCGATTCCTGAAATTTTCGCAATACCTTTGATTTGGAAAAAAATAAAAAATAAAAAAATTTAAAGTAACCTCGAGTTTTGAAAATTTTGGAATGCCTTGATTTATAAAGATTTTTGAATTAACCCTGATTTATTGCTAAAATACCCCTATAGGATGAATTACGAAAATACCCTGGGTTGGGAACGGACAAAATGCCCAAAGTAGTGTAGTGGATGTTGTTGATGAATGAATGTGCCTCTCTGAATTAGAACAATAAACTTGAGCTGAAAACTTTGCTTGATCGAAAGAACTACTACTAAAACTTCTTTACATAAAATTGTTCGCGGATAATCCGTGGAACAAAAGACTAATGCATAAAATCTCTTAAATCAGATTAAGTCACGATAGTAGACATGAGTTCTAAGGGACGTGGTCGTAATGTGCGAGGGCGTGGTAGAGGCGTAATGATCGTGTCGTAACCGAGTTAGGTCTGGTCGGGGTTCCAAAATGAAGCACCGCCACTTTGGTACAGAGGCGAAATTTCAAGAGCGCATGGAGGAGATGACGATGACGCAGCTATCTTTGCGAGTTTTAGAGCGAGTGGTGGAGCGAGTATGGGAAATGGGGCTCAAAGTCGAGATCGAGAGTCTTAGAGTGAATGGAGCCGAGGTTTTAGAGGAGTATCGGGAGTAGCTCTGAATGTGGCGAATCTTGGTTAGAGGCAAATAAATGATTATGGACGATTTCGATTTCACTGCTGAGAAAAAGCTAAAGGGTGTTGTTTCATTGTTCCGGGACGAGGCTTACCAATGGTGGCTCACAGTCAGGGAAGTTACCCCTGCGGACCTAGTGGACTGGGGTTATTTTAAGATCAAGTTTGAGGGAAAGTATGTAGGAGCTAGTTATGTGGACACACAGAGGAAGGCGTTTCTCAATTTAGTGCAAGGTGGCAAGTCGGTAGCTGAGTACGAGGCAGAATTTTTATGATTGAGCCGGTATGCTCGGGGCATCGTGGCTACTGATTATGAGAGGTGTGTCCGATTCAAAGATGGACTGAGGGACGAGCTGCGAGTGTTGATTGCTCCGGAAAGAGAGAGGGACTTTGCTGTACTAGTAGAGAAAGCTCAAAAAGCTAAGGAGGTCAAAAGGACTGAGAGACAGAATAGGGATAGAGATAGAAACCGAAATAAGAGGAGTTTTGGGCCGTCAGCATCATCTGGGGGTTTTCAGAAAAGACCAAGGGTTGAGAATTACATTAGTGCACACCGATACCATTCTTGCCGAGAATCGAGTCGTCCATGTGCTAAATCTGGAGAGCTCATGCGAGAGAGTCTTTGGGACGAGTAAGGAATGTTTTCGGTGCGGGTCCAAGGCTTATTTGATTAGGAATTGTCCTCAGGAGATGGAAAGGGCTCAGACAGTAGGCCAGGGATATGTGCAACCGGGCTGAGGTGGTTAGCAGGCGACGATGGGTCGTGGTTCGAACCATGGAGGGAATGGTTCTGGCCGAGGTCATGGAGCACCAGGCAGAGGTGCTGGGGGTTCAGGTGTGAGACAGCCAGGGTTAGTTTATGCAGCCAGGCATCGCGAGGAGGGGGATGCGCCAGATGTAATCACGGGTACGTTCCTTATTACTGGATTACCCTTTATTGCTTTAATAGACATCGGGTCAACTCATTCTTATATTGCTAGTAAAGTATCTGGAACTCTGAATGTAAACTTTGAGATTATACCTAGAAAGATGACTATACTTAGTCCTTTAGGGCAATCAGTAATAGTAGACAAACTCTTTAAGGAAGTTCCTTTAGAGGTTCAGGGAGTGAAGCTTCCGGCTGACTTAATGGAACTACCATTCGGGGACTTTGACCTAATATTAGGCATGGACTGGCTGGTGAGGTGTCATGCGAATCTAGACTGTGCTGCTAAGCGCATGTCATTGAAAACTTCCGACGACAAAGAGATTGTAGTGATAGGGGAATGAAGAAATTACTTGTCGAATGTAGTGTCTGCTCTTAAGGCAGAGAAGATGGTGAGGAAAGGATGTGTGGCTTTTTTGATGCTTGTTAGTGCCTTGGAGGCTAAGGCAGCAGCAGTAGGTGAGATCAAGACAGTGAAAGAGTTTGGGGAAGTTTTTTCGAAGGAACTGCCGGGGTTGCCTCCAGATTACGAGGTGGAATTTGGGATTGATTTGTTGTCAGGTACAGCGCCAGTAACTATCGCTCCATACAGAATGGCACCAAAGGAGTTAGTTGAGCTCAATGCTCAGATCTAGGAGTTGCTTGATCATGGGTTTATCAGACCCAGTGTGTCTTCATGGGGAGCACTGGTCTTATTCGTAAAGAAGAAGGATGGGTCTATGCGGATGTGCATAGACTATCGGCAGCCGAATAAGCTAACAATCAAAAATAAGTACCCGCTGCCGAGGATAGACGACTTATTTGATCAGTTTAAAGGGGCTGTAGTATTTTTAAAAATAGATCTAAGGTCGGGATACCACCAACTCAAGGTGAAGGAAGCGGATATCCATAAAATAGCTTTTCAGACTCGATACGGGCATTATGAATTCCTAGTGATGCCATTCGGGTTGATGAACGCCCCAGCTGCGTTTATGGAAATGATGAATTAGGTTTTCCAACCATACCTGGATCGATTCGTCGTTGTGTTCATAGACGACATCCTGGTGTATTCCAAGTCTGAGGAGGAACATGATGAGCATCTTCGGGTGGTGTTGCAAGTGTTAAGGGAAAACAAGCTGTATGCCAAATTCAGCAAGTGTGAATTCTGGCTGAGAGAGGTTGCTTTTCTGGGTCATGTGGTGTCTGCGGAAGGGATAAGGGTAGATCCCAAGAAGATTGAGGCGGTGTTAGATTGGAAACCACCTAGGTCGGTGGTAGAGGTTCGCAGTTTCTTGGGATTAACAGGCTACTACAGGAGATTTGTAGAAGGGTTCTCGTCTATAGCAGCACCTTTGATGACATTGTTGATAAAGGAGGTACCTTCGTGTGGACGGACAAGCAGCAGGGAAGTTTTGAGAGATTAAAGAAGGTTTTGACTGAAGCTCCGATTTTAATTCAGCCTGAGGCAGGAAAGGACTTTGTGGTGTATTGTGATGCTTCTCACATGGGATTGGGATGCGTTCTGATGCAAGAAGGGAAGGTTGTTGCCTATGCGTCTTGGCAGTTAAGGCCGCAAGAGGTTAATTACCCGACGCATGACCTGGAGTTGGCTACTGTGGTTTTTACGCTAAAGGTGTGGAGGCACTACTTATATGGAGAGAAGTCGGTGATCTATACGGACCACAAGAGTCTTAAATATCTGTTGACCCAGAAGGAGCTGAATCTGAGATAGCAAAGGTGGGTGGAGTTGTTGAAAGATTATGATTGTTCTATAGAGTATCACCCGGGCAAGGCGAATGTGGTGGCAGATGCCCTAAGCCGGAAAGTAGTGTCAGATCTGAGGACGATGTTTGCACATCTTAGCCTTTATGACGACGGAAGTTTCCTAGTAGAGTTACAAGTAAAGCTGACATGGTTGAGTCAGGTGAATGAAAGACAGTTGGTAGACGATGATCTAAGTGCTAAGCTACGACAAGTGCAGGAGGAGGAATTGGAAAGTTATGGTGTGAACAGTGACGGAGTGTTGTGTTTCAAGGGCAAGGTCTGTATGCCGAAGGATGAAGAGCTTAGGCAGAGGATTCTTCAGGAATCGCATGGTAGCCCTTATGCTATGCATCTTGGAGGAAGCAAGTTATACAGAGATCTGCGGGATCAATTTTGGTGGCCTGGTCTTAAGCGAGAAGTTATAGAGTTTGTAGGGAAGTGCTTGACGTGTCAGCAGGTCAAGGATGAACACCAGGTACCTTCGGGGTTACTTCAGCCGATAAAGATTCCGCAGTGGAAGTGGGAGAGAATCACCATGGACTTCATTAGTGGGCTTCCCCTTACGCCTACTAAGAAAGACTCGGTATGGGTGGTAGTAGATTGGTTGACAAAGTCTGCATATTTCATCCCAGTGCGGGTTGATTATTCTTTGCAGAAGTTGGTGAAGCTGTATGTGGCAGAAATTGTGAGACTGCATGGAGTGTCGGCGTCGATTATCTCGGATTGGGACCTGAGGTTTACGTCTCAGTTTTGGAAGACACTACATCAGGCATTAGGCACTAGGTTAGACTTCAGTACGGCATTTCATCCACAGTCGGACGGCCAGTCTGAGCGAGTAATCCAAGTATTAGAGGATATGTTGAGGGATGTGTGATAGATTTGGAGGAAGTCGGGAGGAGTTTTTTCCTTTAGCGAATTTACATATAATAACAACTATCAGCGAGTATTCGGATGGCACCGTATGAAGCGTCAGATGGATTTGAAGTGTCGCACACCTTTATGTTGGACAGAATTAGGCAAACGACAGGTGTTGGGTCCGGAGATTGTAGCAGAATCTGAAGAAAAGGTTAAGGTAATTCGAGCACGGTTGACGGAGGCATCTGATAGGCAAAAGTCATACGCAGATCTTAAGATAAAAGAGATAGAGTTTGTAGTAGGTGACTATGTGTTTTTAAAGGTTTCGCCGTGGAAGAAGGTAATGAGATTTGGTCGTAAGGGAAAGCTGAGTCCCAGGTTTATAGGGCCTTATCGAGCTTTGAAGCAGGTTAGACCAGTGGCATATCAATTGGAATTGCCTTCGTAGTTAAAGCAGTTGCACGATGTATTCCATGTCTCGATGCTACGTCGTTACCGATCGGATCCATCTCACGTGGTTCCAGTTGAAGAAGTGATGTTGAGACCAGACTTGTCCTACGAGTAAGAACCAATTCAGATTTTGGAACGGGATGTGAAAGTCATGCATAGGAAATCAGTTCCTTTAGTTAAGGTGTTATGGCGTAACCATGGATCAGAGGAAGCTTCGTGGGAGCCAGAGGAAGCAATGCGGTAGCAATACCATCACTTAATTTGGTCAAGTAATTTCGAGGCCGAAATTATTTTTAAGGGGGTAGAACTGTAATACCCGAGATTCAGGGGGTTGTGCATATTTTAATGTGTATCTGTGTGGTTATGTGCTCTGTATGATGTTTGGAAGTGTTTGGGGGTTTTGGGGAAACCTTGGACTTGGGTAGAAGTCATAGGAAAATTTTTGTTTTACCCTGAGGAAAGGGGAAACTAGGGGAGCTAGGCTTTAAAAGAAATTATGTGTGGAACATGACACAAGAAAGGAAGTAGTAAGGCGGTAAGGGAGGCGCCACTTAGAGCTTAGGGGAGTGACGCCTCGAGAGTATAAAGGACCTAGGTTCGACGACAAGGAAAGCGTTTGGAGTTTTTATTTTTGCAAGGGGAGGAGCAAGGTGGGGCTACATTTGGACTCTGGTTGGATGAGGTGTAGATTAGGTCCGACTTGAAGATTCTGGCTAAGTAGGAGGAAACAAGGATAAGGAAAGAGAGAAGTATTGGCCGAATGTGGGACTCTAAGGGGTGAGAGTTGGCCACAGGTGGGGCTCTTGGTGATGGCATTTTCACCAAGATAGGGGAGGCCAATTTGTTGGTATAGTGTTAGGCACCCTTTTTGCGATTTTTCTCTTCCAAAGAACTCATTTGTCTCTTATTCCTTTTGTGACATATTTACTTCTTCTCTAAACCGAATCTATTTCTCCTTCCCAACCTCTTTTCTTTTTCTTCTTTTCTGTTCTCTCCATAACTCTCTATAGCTGAACCCTATAGTTCCTCATTCTCTCTTCTTTTTCACAAATCCTTAAAGCCGAACACCAAAGCCACAACTCTCCACACTCCGTTTTCTCTTCTTCTTCTTTTCTTTGTTCATTTGTGCCATCACTTTTTTCGGAGTCTTTCTTTTTCTCTGTCGACCTGTTAAAGCCGAATCTCTAAGGGTGGTGCCGTCGTCTACTCTCTCTTAATCTTTTCAATCGTGTTTGGTGGTAAGTGTTTGTCCTCTTTAGCAATTGGTTTCATAACTTTTTTATTGGTGTGCCAAAACCAAATGGTTGGCTTTGGTTTTAGGGATGGCCGAACCTTAGGAGGCCCCTAATCTTGTGTTTCTTTTGTGCGTAGCCAGCGTAAGGGAGCGTTAAGGATTCTCTTGGGATCGACTACACTAGGTAAGGGAATAGTGATCGGCCAAAGGCTATTTTCATAAACTTTATGTAGAAGCCGAATCTGACTTGGGTTGTGTAGGGATTTCGACAAGTGGAAAGTAAAGCAAAGGCCTTCGGGTTATCAGGTGTGTGATTATTACGCAATTTCCCGAGTATGTATAAAATATTGTATGTGTTATAAGTGTGATAATTAGTGTAGTGGCAATAATGAGATGGATACCCTTAGCGGGTATATCAATAATCAGGTCAGTGTTAAATACCGATAAAATTGTGGTTATTGCTGTATATATGTGTTGTATGTTTGATTAATATGTTCATGCATTATTTCATCACATCACTATCGTATGTTGTATAAGCATTGGGCGGATTTGTATATATGAAAGAAGGACAGGTGTACATTTATGTATCGTGGTTTAGTGATGGCTACGAGCCTCACATGGATTGATGATCGGCCGATGCCTCATCATGGTTGGTATCGGCTTTGTGCCATATCGTGGTTCGTGATGGCTATGTGCCTCATCGTGGATTGACGTTGACTACGGTCACGTTGTGGATTATATTGTGACTTGATCACGTGGACCGATGGCTCGACCACTTGGTGGATGGCATGACTTGCCAATTGGTGTGTAGAGGTTGGAGGTCAATTTAGTAATCCCGGTGTGTGGTGGTTGGATATGGGGTGTGTAGAGGATGGACCCTAGGTCGGGTTGGGTGCATTTTGCATTATTCTCATTATGTGGATTGGTGTGGTTTTGGGCTAAGCCCATACGTGGAAATCAGGACTAATTACACACCGAGTCGGTTGACTCACCCAAATTTTACCAAACAATGCAGTGATTCGTGATGTTTGGACCGGCTTGGATGGGATTCAAGATGGCATGCGGAACCGTTTTATATTTAGAAACATATACTTTTAATTTCGGTTTAATTGGGTTGTTTTATTGTAATATGGCCATTTAACTATTTTGGGTTTTCATTATGGTTTATGCTAGACTAGACATGAATTAGTAATTGCAAACGATTTCAAATAATGACATTTGATGATTTTAAAAAAACTTAACTAAGGTTTTCTAATTAAGATTCTCGTAATTACTTGGATTCTTTTATAGATTTCAAAAGGACCCGTTTTCAACTAACCTTGAACTTCAAATTGTTTTTCAAATGAAACGTCTCTCTAAGAAATTGAGTCCTGTTTTAAAACCTAATCATTAAGGATTTAGTTTAGCACTTGTTTTCATGCCGACCCTAACACTGCTACAAGCAAGTTTTATCATCACTTAGCCGATTTCAACCTAAGGTTTTCCAGTAGCATTCCAAATTCGGCCGTAGTGTTTTGGGCCGGGTTTGGGGTGTTACATCCAGGGTTTTTTTTCATGTAAAACCAAAATTTCCCCAAAGCCAAAGTTTGATCCCGGGACTTCATAGAAGCCCTCTAACCTTCTAGAATCACTTACCTAATAAGTCTAACTTGCATTAATGCCGTTCTTAAAAATTTTGAACGCTACTACGCCAAAGGCCCATTGGGCCCAATCCTACTAGGCCCAATTTTGGGATGTTACATGGCATGTATAGGCATTTTGAGTCATTTTATTATGGATTGCTTTGATTTTGGTCATTTGTAATGACTTGTATATATATGTTTTGGTTTGTAAATATAGCCATGAGATTTGGCTTAATTTGGTGGATTTGGGTTATGTGTTTATATGTGTATTATAGTTGATTTTTGAGTTCATGAATGGCTTGTTATGAAGCTTGTGGATATTTTCATATTAAATGTTAATTGGTTGATATTGGATTTGAATTGTATTTTTGAATTGGTGCAAAATGATGTATGTTTGGTAAAAGTTTAGCTAGTTGTTTGGTATATGTGATTAGGTATGTTTTAATTGGATAAACTTGAGGTTATAAGCATTTTGGTTGCTAGTATTGGAAATGGTATGATTTAGTCTTGATTGTGACTAAAATTGATGTTCAATTATTCTTTGAATTGTTTCCATATTGGTTATTTAAATGAACTTAAGTTTGGGTGGCAAATTAGATTGGTAAATAGCCTATTTTTGTCCACACGGGGAGAGACACAGGCATGTGTCTCAGCCGTGTGTGACACACGGTTATTCACACGATTGTGTGTCCCCTGGTATTAAAATTGAAATAAATTCAGTATGCTCCACACGGTCTCACACACAGGCGCGTGATCGGCCGTGTGGTACAAGTCAGTATACCCCCTAATTTGCACACGACCTAGCACACGGGCGTGTGACCTGGCCGTGTTGTATAAGTCAGTATACCCTACAGGTTTGGCATGGCCTAGCACATGGTCTAGCACACGGGCATGTGTGGTCACTTCGAGGGGCACACGGGCTATACACATGGGTGTCTGGTTAGCCGTGTGACCTAATTGAGTAAGCTCACTTGTTTGGACATGGGGTAGGACACGGGCTGGGACACGGCCATGTACTCCCATTTCGAATATCCACATGGACTCTGACACGGGCGTGTCTGCTAGCCATGTGAGACACACAGCCTGGCCACACGGGTGTGTGTCCTCTGTTTTGAGAAAAATTTTCAAGGTTCGTGAAAATTTCTTAAGTTATCGGTTTAGTCCCGAACCACTCCTAAAGCATGTTTATGGCCTCGTAGGCTCGTATTAGGGATATATTGATTGAGATTGAATGATGATTGTTGTATTTATGAATTGTATGAGAAAAGTATGTTTTAAAATGTGTTGTAAGTCCAGTAATGCTCCGTAACCCTATTTCGGCGTTGAATTTGGGTGAGGGGTGTTACAGAACTCAACTTTTGCACTTTGTGCAATTTGGTCCTTTGTCAAATTAAACATGTAATTGGTAAAATTTATTTACGAAATTTTTATACGACATTACTATCATACTATAAACCATAAAATAATATAAAAATAATTTTTCTTTCGAAATCAGATTTGTGGTCCCAAAACCACTGTTTTGATTTTACCGAAAACGGGCTGTTACAGGACATGGCATACGGAGTATCACCTCAAACACCGGACTGTTTTTAAATAATTATTTTTAATAAGTTCTTTATTTGTTTTGGATTGTTAATTTTTAATGTCTTAGGTCTGTGGCTTGGTTATTTTTTGATTGGGATTTTGTGCATGCATGGATCATTGAAGCTTAATAATTGGTAATTGCATGTTATTTGGCTTAAGTAAAACTGACATTGTTAATCAATTTTCCATTGCGTTACAAATAAATTATTTTTGAAAAACAAATCGATAAAGCAACTAGATTTCCAAAAGGACATGAATAATGGTTTTCCGCTAAATTTTAAAGATTTGATTTTTGGTAAAACAAAATGTCAAATGAATTAGTCTTCTAAAATATGGAAACGATAGTAAAATGGACTCTAAGTAAAGATGTCTTAATTAAATGAATGCTTTGACGTTATTTAATTTCAAGAGTGATGAATTTTCTTAAGTTAGATAAATTAGGGTTTTTCGAAAGATTACCCAATAAATGAATGTTTTATCTAACTTGGATCACTAATAACAGTTTTCTTCAAAATTAGTCGTGTTAAGGATTTTCAAAGGTCAAATGGTCTGCTTAGCAATTTCGGTGGCTAATGTAGCCTTCTAATTCTAGCCATAAAGTCTAGGCCAGGTTACGGAGGTTACATTTAGTGGTATCAAAACTTAGGTTCAAAACCTCGGATTGAGTTCTATTTTTCAAAAACAAGTTTGCATGTATGCATACATGAAAAGAGGGTATTCTGGGAAAAACAAGCCACAAGAGAATTTTTAAAATGATATTCTACAAAGAAAAATAAGTCCGAGAATCCAATGCCATTTGCCATAAAAAAAACTATTGTTAAATTATAGGTAAACATCAAAGGTGTATTACTGTAGACATAAAACCAAAATATCTTGTAACATCCTGAATAGGGCCTATGCATTTCCAGTTTAATTGTATGAAATGACAAGTTTCAAGTACTATGAATAAATTTTTGATACTTTTGGAAACCTAGAAATGCATGAAAATGGAAATGAAAATGGAAATGGAAATGGAAATGGAAATGGAAATGGACATTTTTGGAAACTTAGACATTTTTGGAAACTTAGACATTTTTGGAAACCTAAAGGAATTAGGAAAGTGAACATTTTGGAAACCAGACCAAAATAGGAAACTAGACATTTTGGAAACCAAACCAAAATAGGAAACTAAACATTTTGGAAACCAAGCCAAAATAGGAAACTAAACATTTTGGAAACTTGGAAAATACTGAGTCATGAAAATTTTAGGAAACTTAAAATGACCCTAATGTCGAATTTAAGAGCCCAAAGGGGAGCTTAGGGCCAAGTGACCCTAAAAATATAAAGAACATAAAATTTGACCCAATAACGGACTTGGAAATGTGGCCTGAAGATGCCACCTAAGGCCCTAGGAAATGGCCCAAATGCAAGAGGTTTTTGGGCCTGAGTTTGAGTCATCTAGGAAACAAATAAAAGAAATAAAATTTTGCCTCCATGAGTGGAGAGTTGATGAACAAGGAAGAAGAGTTTTATTCAATAAAACTCTTGGCTAATTAGGAGATTTGATGGAATTTCATAATTGATAAAACTAAAACTTATCACAAGTGAAGAATTGGCTGAATTAGGGACTCTAAGGCTAATAGTTTCGGCCAAAGAAAGAAAAGAAAAGAGCCATTCTCTTCTCTTCAACATCTTGCCGAAACCTCCTAGTGAAAGTAGCAACAATCTTTCCTCTTCTCTTTAGCCGAATTTCCCTTGTCAAAAACTCTCTCCATCTCTTTTTCTTTCTTTTTCTTTTCTTCTACTATTCATCCACAAAAGCCAAAACTTTGAGATCCATAATAGTGCCATAGCCGAATAGCATAAGGGATCTTCCGGGATTCAAAACGAGGAATTTGAAATAAAGATCAACTTCGGGATTTGAGGTAAGTGAGTCTATACATTCGGCCAAGGCCAACTCTTAGTCAATTAGATCAAATTGATCAAAAACTAACCTATTCAGAGATCTAGAAAGTTGCCGATTTCAAGGAAAAAGGGAGGTAAAGTTTCGGGATTTAAAAATCCATAAGGTAAGCCCCTAAAGGTATTCGGCCAAAGTTTATGTGATTACCTAGATTAGATCCGTAATTATTAAAAAGCCAAAACTAATTTATGTTGAAGTTTCAAGGTTGGTCAATATCAAGTGAAGGAAAACAAAGTTTCCGGATTTGAATAAACATCAAATCGGCATCAAAGGTAAGCCTCTTTACAAATCCTACTAGGATTTGGATATTATAGCCCAAAATAGAATTTATGCTAAGTAATATTTGATAAACCAAATGTAGGAATTAGGATCTAAACATTAGATCTTGCTTTCAAATCTCAAGGAATCGCTAAACAAATCGGTGTGTATTCCACACTATTCTTAATAGTTTTATGGTTTAAATATGTTATATATGTTAATGTGAAAGTGAAAGAAAGTGGCTAAAGTGCCATATTATGGCACAAAGTATTCAGCACGCTTTCCTACTTCTACTAGGATTTCAAATAAATGTTATACAAGTGAAAAGTGATGTGAAAGTGAAACAAAATATGTTATGCATGATATTTATAAATTGGGGCATTGGGATTTATGTGAAAGGGAAGAAGGTGTTGACTACGGTCTCACCAACGTTATAAGTGAAAGTGATGACTTGGTCTCACTAAGTGAATGTGATGACTTGGTCTCACTAAGTGAATGTGATGACTTGGTCTCACTAAGTGGTAACCGGTTACATTACAATGGTGGCTATGCCACAATATTATCGATGGGCGATGAGCACGCCGATTGCAGCCGACGCCTTCGATGGAGTGTAGCGGAAGGAGGGTTGACTTAGTAGTCCCCACGGTGTACAAAGTTGGTACGGTGGAGTGTAGCGGATGGCATATAGGTTTGGGTTCGGGTTTGCATCATGATCTTGAATTTTTATATGCATATGATTTTTTTATATGGTGTGCCTATCTCTATTATGTTTAGTGTTGGTTACACACCGAGTCTATCGACTCACCCCGTTGTGGGAATATGTTTCAGGTGATGAGCAGTAATGGACCGGGACGGCAGAACTTGTGGT
The DNA here is from genome assembly GCA_025506655.1 of Gossypium rotundifolium. Taxonomy (NCBI): domain Eukaryota; kingdom Viridiplantae; phylum Streptophyta; class Magnoliopsida; order Malvales; family Malvaceae; genus Gossypium; species Gossypium rotundifolium. Next base: position 103,137,461 of record CP106722.1, on the reverse strand, counting down.
GGCCATGATCGACTTGAAGATCGGTTTAATTTGAATATTTATTTTATTTTGAAAGTACTGTACAATTTATTATTTTGGGTTTCATTTTATGTAATAAGGCCACCGTGACGAATTTTTATTTCTACTATAATTACTATGTTATGAGTTTAGGGCTTTATAAAGAGTAAGCCCACTTAGTATGAAATAAGATTAAATATTTTTATCACTTGAAGCAAATGGGTTTTTGTTATAAAAATAAATTTGTTTTCAACTCAAGCCCAACCCACAACGAGCTATCTTCCAAAACTCACAGTTTTCAAAATATTTGAATGAATTTGAACCGGTTACTTGAGGAACATACCAGATCCATCCATTCTCGTGGGTAGGGTGTGGGGGTGTTTCGATTTAGTATCGAGCCAGTTCAAACTCTCTACTGTGGCCTAAGGCCCAAAACGTTTTTAAAATAAGGCCAAATGAGTTTTAGGAAAGTATTTTTACAAATAGACAGTATAAAGACATGGCCCCTAAGTCTCCAACCATGATCCACCGTAAGTACCCCTAACTCTATGTGTGATTCATGATTTATATAAGGGTAAAAAGGCATGGAACGTAGAATAGAATGATAGGAACTTGAACCCTAGGATTAGACTACTCAAACACAAACACATAAGATTTAAGGCACTAAACCAACCTATGACTAAGTCAATTAAGCTAGGGTGTGGCAACCATGGTACGCATGTCAGGAGTGGATCTGAAGAGCTTGGTATTTAAGCGTCCTAGTGACTCACCTCCTCTTCTTGAATCCTACAGTGCGTAGCTTTGGTTCACCCTAACCTAGAGGACTTAACGGTGTGGCAACCCCATGACGCATGTCTAGGAATGGTTTTAGTGGGAGCTTGGTATTTAAGCGATCCGCTGACTCACCTCCTCTCCACTCGAATCCTGCCTCAGTGCGTAGCTTTGGTTCACCCCGACCAAGAAGGCTCACATAGGCTAAACTCAATAACTAAAACCCGAAAGGGAATTAGCCATTTTTTTTAACACTTAATATTAAAATTCTTAAATCACTTTCTTTCTTTTATCCTTAATTCACAAAAACTATTTCAGTACACAATTATTTTCGAAAAATTTTTGATCCATACAAATTACAAAAATGTCCCTAGTGGTAAAATTACCAAAGTGCCCTTGGTTTATAAAATGATTCAACTACTCAACAGTTTTACCAAAATTTTATTATTTTATAAACACTCCAAAAGCCCTAACTTGCAAAATATCAATATACCTTGATTTATGGAAAATTACAAAATTGCCCCTAACTCACTAAAATTACCAACATGACCCTGAATTTCAAAATTTTTGCAACATTCCCATTTTGAAGGAACAATTTTCGAAAAGAACCCTCAGAGTTTTACAACTTTTGAAATACCACTGATTTATTAAATTTTACAAATTTACCCTGATTTGTGAAAAATTACCAAAGTACCCCTGAGGTTAAAAACTACCGAAATAACCCCAGATTTAAAATTTTTTCCAAATTACCCTAGACTTCAAAATTTTCAAAATAATTTTTGACAAAAACACCAAGGAATGTTTTTCTTCTGAAAAATTACGAAAATGCCCTTGTAGGACAAAACTACGAAAATACCCCGGGTAGAGGAAAATAACAACAACAACAAAAACTACAACGTTTCTCTGAATGAACGCAAGTTCATACTTGTTTGATGGATGAATGAATGTATGGAAAAGACTGTGTGTTTGTATGAATACGAAAGAACCACTCTTAAATCCCTTTCCATAAAACTCCTTCGCCGATAAATAAGTGGAACAAAGACTAATCCATAAAATTTCTTAATCAGATCTCGACGCTAGAAAATGAGTTCTAGAGGACGCGATCGTCAAGGACGCGGTAGAGGAAGAATAACTGTGTCAGAACCCGTTAGATCAGGTCAAGGTTCTAACAATGAGTTACCACCGCCACCACCACCCCCAACTATTAATGTCGAGCGGCGAGGCTCGGACGGGGATGAGGTCGTGTCGCAGCCATGTTGCAAGTATTGAAATGGTGGTGGCGGGTGAAAATTCGGAGCTCAAAAATCAGACCGAGCGACTCCGAGCCAACTGGCCGAGGTGTTTCGTGGAGTGTCCGGTGTGGCACCCAAGACTTTAGTATTGGTTGGAAGCAACTGAGCGTATTATGGATGAACTCGACCTGACCCCTGAGGAGAAGTTGAAAGGGATGGTAGCCCTGTTACGCGATGAAGCATACCAATGGTGGCTAACTGTTCGTGATGGTGCCACGACAGAGGATCTGACGTGGGAGTATGCCAAGGGGGCATATCAGAAGAAGTATGTCGGCATTCGGTATATTGATGAGCAGCGGAAAGCTTTTCTAGGACTAGTTCAGGGGAACAAATCAGTAGCGGCATATGAGGCTGAATTTCTGAGGTTAAGCCGATATGCTCGAGGAGTAGTCGCGACTGAACATGAACACTGTGTCCGTTTTGAGGACGGAATAAGGGTGGATCCTAAGAAAATCGAAGCGGTGTTGGATTGGAAACCACCTAAGTCGGTGGCAGAGATTCGTAGTTTCTTAGGGTTGGCAGCCTCTTACCGAAGGTTCGTGAAAGGATTCTCGTCGATAGCCGCGCCATTAACAAAATTGTTGAGGAAGGAAGTACCCTTTGTGTGGACAGATAAGCAACAAGAGAGTTTTGAAAAACTTAAAAAGGTATTAACGGAAGCTCCGGTGTTGATTCAACCTGAGGCAGGAAAGGATTTTGTGGTATACTGTGATGCGTCACATACGGGGTTAGGATGTGTTCTTATGCAAGATGGCAAGGTAGTCGCTTATGCATCCCGATAGTTAAGGCCGCATGAGGTGAACTACCCAACCCATGACTTGGAATTGGCAGCAGTGGTTTTCGCTCTCAAGGTGTGGAGGTATTATCTCAGATGGAGAAAGGTCGGTGATCTACATTGCACCACAAGAGTCTCAAGTATCTGTTGACTCAAAAGGAGTTAAACTTGAGGCGTGAAGGTGGGTGGAATTATTGAAAGACTACGACTGCTCGATAGAATATCATCCGCAAGGCAAATGTAGTAGTGATGCTTTAAGTAGGAAGGTTGTGACAGACCTAAGAGCAATGTTCGCCCATTTAAGCTTATATGAGGATGGAAGTTTGTTGGTAGAGTTACAAGTCAAGCCAACATGGTTGAAGGAAGTAAAGAGGGACAGTTGGTTGATGAAAATTTAAATGTTAAGCTACAAAAAGCACGAATCGGAGAGTTGGAGGACTATGAGATTAATGATGAAGGAGTATTGTGCTACAAAGGAAAGTCTCAGATGCCAAGAGACAAGGAGTTAAGATGAAGATCCTTCGAGAAGCGCATAGTAGCCCTTATGCTATGTATCCCGGAGGCATTAAGTGCATGAGACTTAAGAGAACAATTTTGGTGGCGGATCTTAAACGAGAAGTTCTGAGAATTTGTGGGAAGATGTCGACGTGTCGACAAGTTAAGGTTGAACACCAAGTTCCATCGGGATTGCTTGACCAATCCAGATTCCACAAATGAAGTGGGAAAGAATTACCATGGACTTCGTTAGTGGGCTTCCCCTTACGCCTACTAAGAAGGACTCGGTATGGGTTATAGTAGACCGATTGACTAAGTCCGCACATTTCATCCCAATAAGAATAGACTATCCCCTTCAAAAGCTAGCCAAGTTATATGCGGCAGAAATTGTGAGGTTACATGGAGTACCAATGTCGATCATCTCTGATAGAGACCCAAGGTTTACATCTCGATTTTGGAAGGCACTTCATCAAGCTTTAGGCACCAAGTTGAATTTCACTACGGCCTTTCATCCACAATCGGACGGGCAGTCTGAACGAGTAATACAAGTGTTGGAGGATATGTTGAGAGGATGTGTGATGGATTTTCGAGGAAGTTGGGAGGACTACTTGCCTTTAGCGAGTTCGCCTACAACAACAGCTTATCGAGCTAGCATTCAATGGCACCGTATGAAGCATTGTACGGACGGAAGTGTCGTACTCTACTTGTTGGACCGAGTTAGGAGAACGTCGAGTTTTGGGACCGAGATAGTGGCGAAAATGTAAGAGAAGGTTGAAATAATTTGAACACGGTTAAAAGAAGCCTCGAGATAGATAGAAGTCTTATCTCAGCCTCAAACGGAAGGAAATAGAGTTTGAAGTAGGAGACCAAGTGTTTCTAAAAGTCTCACCATGGAAGAAAGTGATGAGGTTTGGTCGGAAAGGGAAATTAAGCCCAAGATTTATCGGGCCCTATCGGGTATTAAAGCGAGTGGGACCAGTGGCAAACCAGCTAGAGTTGCCACCTGAGTTGCAGCAAATGCATGACGTGTTCCATGTGTCCATGCTACGTCGTTACCAATCGGATCCCTCCCACATAGTACCAGTGGAAGAAGTGGAGCTAAGGCCAGACTTAACCTACGAGGAAGAGCCGATTCAGATTCTGGAACGTGACGTGAAAATACTACGGAGGAAGTCAGTTCCTCTAGTTAAAATATTATGGTGCAATCATGGATCGGAGGAAGCTTCGTGGGAGCCAGAAGAGGCAATGAGACAACAATACCTCAATTGTTTAGTTAGAAAATTTCGAGGACGAAATTTTGTTTAAAGGGTAGAATCGTAACATCCTGAATAGGGCCTATGCATTTCCAGGTTTAATTGTATGAAATGACAAGTTTCAAATACTATGAATAAATTTTGATACTTTTGGAAACCTAGAAATGCATGAAAATGGAAATGAAAATGGAAATGGAAATGGAAATGGAAATGGAAATGGACATTTTGGAAACTTAGACATTTTGGAAACTTAGACATTTTGGAAACCTAAAGGAATTAGGAAAGTGAACATTTTGGAAACCAAACCAAAATAGGAAACTAGACATTTTGGAAACCAAACCAAAATAGGAAACTAAACATTTTGGAAACCAAGCCAAAATAGGAAACTAAACATTTTGGAAACTTGGAAAATACAAAGCCGCGCGAAAATTTTAGGAAACTTAAAAATGACCCCTGAATGTCGAATTTAAGAGCCCAAAGGGGAGCTTAGGGCCAAGTGACCCTAAAAATATAAAGAACATAAAATTTGACCCAATAACGGACTTGGAAATGTGGCTCAAGATGCCACCTAAGGCCTAGGAAATGGCCCAAATGCAAGAGGTTTTGGGCCCGAGTTTGAGTCATCTAGGAAACAAATAAAAGAAATAAAATTTTGCCTCCATGAGTGGAGAGTTGACTACACAAGGAAGAGGAGTTTTATTCAATAAAACTCTTGGCTAATTAGGAGATTTGATGGAATTTCATAATTGATAAAACTAAAACTTATCACAAGTGAAGAATTGGTGAATTAGGGACTCTAAGGCTAATAGTTTGACCAAAGAAAGAAAAGAAAAGAGCCATTCTCTTCTCTTCAACATCTTGCGAAACCTCCTAGTGAAAGTAGCAACAATCTTTCCTCTTCTCTTTAGCCAATTTCCCTTGTCAAAACTCTCTCCATCTCTTTTCTTTCTTTTCTTTTCTTCTACTATTCATCCACAAAAGCCAAAACTTTGAGATCCATAATAGTGCCATAGCCGAATAGCATAAGGGATCTTCCGGGATTCGAAAACGAGGAATTTGAAATAAAGATCAACTTCGGGATTTGAGGTAAGTGAGTCTATAGATTCGGCCAAGGCCAAATCTTAGTCAATTAGATCAAATTGATCAAAAACTAACCTATTCGGAGATCTAGGAAGTTGCCGATTTCAAGGAAAAGGGAGGTGAAGTTTGGGATTTAAAATCCATAAGGTAAGCCCTAAAGGTATTCGCCAAAGTTTATGTGATTACCTAGATTAGATCCGTAATTATTAAAAAGCGAAAACTAATTTATGTTGAAGTTTCAAGGTTGGCGAATATCAAGTGAAGGAAAACAAAGTTTCCGGATTTGAATAAACATCAAATCGGCATCAAAGGTAAGCCTCTTTACAAATCCTACTAGGATTTGGATATTATAGCCCAAAATAGAATTTATGCTAAGTAATATTTGATAAACCAAATGTAGGAATTAGGATCTAAACATTAGATCTTGCTTTCAAATCTCAAGGAATCGCTAAACAAATCGGTGTGTATTCCACACTATTCTTAATAGTTTTATGGTTTAAATATGTTATATATGTTAATGTGAAAGTGAAAGAAAGTGGCTAAAGTGCCATATTATGGCACAAAGTATTCAGTGCACGCTTTCCTACTTCTACTAGGATTTCAAATAAATGTTATACAAGTGAAAAGTGATGTGAAAGTGAAATAAAAATATGTTATGCATGATATTTATAAATTGGGGCATTCGGATTTATGTGAAAGGGAAGAAGGTGTTGACTACGGTCCTCACCAACGTTATAAGTGAAAGTGATGACTTGGTCTCACTAAGTGAATGTGATGACTTGGTCTCACTAAGTGAATGTGATGACTTGGTCTCACTAAGTGGTAACTTTTTACATTACGTTGGTGGCTATGCCACAATATTATCGATGGGCGATGAGCACGCCGATTGCAATGACGCCTTCGATGGAGTGTAGCGGAAGGAGGGTTGACTTAGTAGTCCCCACTGTGTGCAAAGTTGGTACGGGTGGAGTGTAGCGGATGGCATATAGGTTTGGGTTCGGGTTTGCATCATGATCTTGAATTTTTATATGCATATGATTTTTTTTATATGGTGTGCCTATCTCTATTATGTTTAGTGTTGGTTACATACTGAGTCTATCGACTCACCCCGTTGTGGGAATATGTTTCAGGTGATGAGCAGTAATGGACCGGGACGGCAGAACTTGTGGTGGCCATGATCGACTTGAAGATCGGTTTAATTTGAATATTTATTTTATTTTGAAAGTACTGTACAATTTATTATTTTGGGTTTCATTTTATGTAATAAGGCCACCGTGACTAATTTTTATTTCTACTATAATTACTATGTTATGAGTTTAGGGCTTTATAAAGAGTAAGCCCACTTAGTATGAAATAAGTTTAAATATTTTTATCACTTGAAGCAAATGGGTTTTTGTTATAAAAATAAATTTGTTTTCAACTCAAGCCCAACCCACAACGAGCTATCTTCCAAAACTCACAGTTTTCAAAATATTCGAATGAATTTGAACCGGGTTACTTCTAGGAACATACCAGATCCAGTCCATTCTCGTGGGCCGGGTGTGGGGTGTTTCATATCTAGTATTTAATTTTCTTCGAAACTGTAAGATAGGAAACTGAAAACTATATATCAAACTTAAGATCGTAGGATATATAATGAACAACCGTAGAATGAGGAACCATGGGGCTCAGCATCGAGCTCCCCAAGTTGAGTCTTTGCTTAACAGGGAAATGTGCTTAACCCTAAGACAAATGACACCGTGATTGCACCAAATTCTAAAGGCAAAAATCAAGAGGTTGAGGATGATGCAGTGTCCTAAGAAATGTTGGGAGTCCTAGAAAAGGTTTCCGAGAATATGGTTAAGAGGAGTAATATAGAGGAAGAAAGTAAACGCTTGGAGAGCAAGGGAGAGGAAAATAATAAAATTCAGAATAAGAGAGAATATGGTTACACTGGTCCAAATCCAGGACCTTTAAAGCGGGCCAGAGAAGCCATATCTCAACGGAATATTGTATGGCTATTATTAGAGGAACTATTGGATCAATAAGGGTTTTAATTTCTAGATACTGCGATAATCACCATCCAGGCGAATGTTGGAAAAGGTTGGGTGCCTATATGGGTTGTGGTTCGATGGAACACAGGGTTAAGGATGGTCCTTGCCAGGTAAATCAAATGCAACTCTAGCATAAAATCAGGGGTGGGTCAGGGTACAACATCATAGGGTTAATCAGTTTCCTCTGAGGGGTCCAATCAGAATTATGGTTAGACAATTAGCACTGGTTTATGCATCTAGGCGTCACAAGGATCGAGACTCACCCGACGTCAATGCAAAAACATTTCCTAAATTGTACTTCACATTGATAAATTCTATCTTCACTTGTCTATTCAATGTCACTAGAGTATCTATTAAATTTGGAATCGGGGTAGAGGAATCTGAAAGTAAAATTTTTGTAATTAGATCATTAAGAGACGTGTGTTGGTAATTAAAGGAGAAACAATGTTTGGAATTGTATTGGAAATCAAAGTTGTGCAGTGAAAGTGTGGTGGTCGAGTTTGAAGAAAAGGGGTAACAAATTTTGTGACTAAGAAAATTTCTAGGACGAAATTTCTTTAAGGAGGGGAGAATTGTCACATCCCAAAAAATCGGGGGTTAGTAGAATCAGGTTTGTGAACCAAGAGAAAGTGGTCGTGCCCTAATTTTTTAGATTATCTATGCATTTTTAGGAAATAAATGAGTTACTAGTTTGTTGGTTAAGTGTTAATGAAACTATCATTGAAAACCAAATTCAAATCCTTTCCCCTCGTACCATTTTTATTATTTTGAAAATTTTGAATCAAACCTTAGTATGTGACACACCTTATTTTTAAAATAAATATTTTAAGGTTATATTAAGGATGAGTAACTGGCTTAGTGGCTAAGAGAAAACAAGGAGATAGTGCATTTCACTTAGAAACCTGAGTTTGATTCCTTTCCCTAGCAAATTGTCAAATTTTGCTATTTTTTCTCCTCCTTCTTATTTTGTGCCGCCCATGCCTAGTTAACCTATGTATAAATACCACTTTTCACTTTTTTTAGTCTTTAGTTAATTTTTCCCGTCTTTAGTCGTTCACCTTTCTTCTCCCTTCTTCCTGTCTCAGTTTTCTTCCCTTTTGTCTATCATAGTGCCGCCCATCAAGCCCTCTTTTCTTGTCGTCTTTCCCTCCTCCATTTGATAGTGAATTTTTTATTTATTTCCTCATCTCTTTTTCTGTTATTTTTCATCAACTTTCCAGCCTTAGATCTATCCATTTTTGCACTCAAAATGAGCCTCCTTTTCTACCACAAATATCTCCATTGCTGCCTTTTGACATCTCCCGGGTAAGTAACATTTTTTTCCATTTTTCCTTTCCAAGTTTTCTGTAAAAGATTCACGATTCCAGATCTATAATTTTGGTAACTTTTTCTAATTTAAATGATCAATTTCCAGAAATCAAACTCATCATTTGAGCCACCCAAAGCAACCCCTAAAACCACCGCCGTTAGTGATGGTTGTCAACACTAAGTTTCTCCATTTTGTGGCTGCTGATTTGAGCCCAAAAATTGATTTAAACCACTAATTCCATCCTTGAGTAACAATGATTTTAAATCCTAAAATAGACTCTTTTCATCCCTAAAACAAGATTTTAAGGTTCTTACAAAAATAGCCCCCGTTATGGCCAATTTTGGTGGTGTGCCGCCCCTAATTCCACCGTAAAGGGCTGCTGGTTTTTTGTACATTTACCACCCTTTTACAGCAAGGCTTTAATTCTTCATACCTCATTCTAATTGACCACTAATCCATTATATTATAGGAAAATTCAATCTTAGTCGTCTGACAATTCAAACTGACAAATTGGGAAGCGTAAGTGTAGTTGTTTGTGGGTTAATGGGTAGCATCGATTCTATTGTTAAGGGATGTGTTGGTTGGATAAATTGGTGTTATTTTTTGGTGTTTAGCTACTGGTTTTTAGTATTTTATTGTGCTTGACGGTGATGTAAATGCCCCAGACCAGTAGTGAAGTTGTTTGTCGTCCGTGTGCACATTTCACACTAAATCAGTGTAAGTAATCTAGTCTATTTGGATATAAAAGTTAGTTGTTGTAACACTTATTTGGTCGGTCCTTTGGAGAGTTTTTTAAGGCTGATTTGAAAGCATCTTAACTCAATAATTTTTTTTACTTTAACTTAGGTTCAATTCAGGTCTAAAGTGGGAATTGAGGATTTCACAAGTCGTGTTGCAGTTGTGCAAAAATAGTGTGTGGGTTCTATCCAGTAAACTTGAGTTAAGCTTTCTGGCCGGGCTTAGTTAAATGGAAAAGTAGGTGATTTTAAGGTGGACGAATCAGGTACATTTCGAACCCTAATTAAATAGCATGTTTGCAAAATTAGCATAGTTGTCTAATTATTTATAGGTGTGATATTGGTATGAAATGACATGGATGATGTGAATATAAAATGAATGTTGGTTGTATACATAGCAGAAATTAACAATTGAATGCATGAATTGTATGCTCAAGTGAAATTCTATGAAATGTACTGTTTGAAAGCTTACTATATACACTAGAAAATTGCTCTTGTAGCATGTTAAAATGCCTTTGAAATAATTTTGAAACTGAGGCATGTTAGAATGTCATCGAATTGATTATGAAATGGAATATTTGATAAGTATCACCACTTATTGGAAATGAATGATAATGAAGGCATGTTCCTGTTCGTATCTTGTATGTCACAATGCATGTGCATGGGTTGGATATTGTGGATGACAAATGAGTTCTGTGGAGTAACGGCAACAGATTAGGTCCGCATTAATGTTATCAATGCACTGCACCAGGAGTAATGAGGAGATTGGCAGTTATATCACGCAAAGAATCGCAGTTTAATATGCATTTACTAAACTGGTGGCTTGCCTACAAAATTGACACCTTGTCAGCATATTGATTGGCAGTTGACAGTATAACTGAATTTTTTATTATGGTGGTTTAACCACGTCAAGATCTGCTTGCATTCTTTGGAGTTTGGCAGACGGGTTCTGGGGTGTAACATCCCGTTTTTAGTCAAATCAAAATAGTGGTTTTAGGACCACAAATTTGAAGTTGAAATATTATTTTATTATTATTTTAATTTCTACAGCATGATAATATGTTTATGTGAAAATTTCATTAAGAAATTTTATCGCTTGATTAGTTTATTTAATAAAAGGACTAAATCGCATAAAGTGTAAAACTTGAGTTCTATTAGCTAAAGGTGTCAAATGTCTATAGAACTTTAAAGTTAAGGTCCTTATGTGATAATTATCCCAATTTTGAGATAGTGGATGATATTGGTTTGGTATTTTGTGTAAATATGAATTTATTTTAATGGCAAATTAGTAAAAAGATAAATAATGTTTAATTAAATAAAACCAAAACAAAGTTTCATCTTTTATTTCCAATATCCTCCGATTGTAGAAGAAAACCTAGCCATTTTTAAGCTTGAAGTTTCGGTCATCTTCATCTTTGTCATTTTGGTATGTATTTTATTTATTTTTTATTAATTTCTATGTTTTTGAGATCGTTGCAATTAGGTCTAGCTAACCCATGGACTAATTTGAAAAAATGTTAAAAGATTTTAGATGTTTCCATTGATGAATACATGAGTATTTTGACGTTTAATGATAGATTATTAATGTTTGATGATAGTTATACAAGTTTTGTTAAGTGATTTTTAGTGAAAATGTAAATTAGGGATTAAATTGTGAAATGTGAAACATTTGTGGTTAAAATGTGAAATAAATGAAAAATATGGGCTGCTAGGGACCTAATTGAAATTCAACTAGCATGAGTAGTGGTTAAATTTCATGAATTTGTGATTTTACGAAATAAGGATTAAATTGTAAAAGATGTGAAATATTAGGGGTAATTGTGTAAAAATGCCTTAAAGTGAATTTTGGACTAAATTGAATAGAGAGATGATTAAATAAGTTAATTTTGATTACATATAGATCAAGAAAAGCGAAACTTGGATCTATATCAAAGGAAAAAAGAGTTATCGACTAATCGGCTCGTTTCGTCGTTTTTACATCCAATGTAAGTTCGTATGTAATATGTGTTGGAATGCCGACACCCCCATGGCGCAGCGAATAAAATTAATCTCGGTGATTCAAACCATGAATCCATGTGTGAGGAACGAATCTGGGTGAAATAAAGGTTTCGAAGTTACCGAAATTTCAATTTGAGTAGACAGCGACGCCTCGGCAACAAGAGTTCTGATCTATTGTCGAACCAAGCTGCAACCTTTACAATGTTGGCCTCTACGTAATCCACCCGGTTTGACTATGAATGGCAGAAATCTCCAAAAACTGTTTTCAGAGGTTTTATTTGCTTGACGACTGCTAGACTTTTCCAAGCAAATTCTTAGGGTTTTTCTTCACTTATTACCTTTTATAATCAGCATTTCTTTTATGAATTATAAAATTAAATAAATATAATAATATTTTAACCGAAAATTATAATTACATTAATTATACCCAAAAAGTTATAATTACATTAATTATAACATGGATTTCGGTAAACTATATTTATTTAAATTTATATACAAACCAAATTCATATATTAATTCTCATTATGTGTACAACATCCTTGTACATATAATATATTCAATATTTGATTGCCCAATTAAATTAATTCTTTAATTAATTTAATTCATGTGACAATCAAACACAATACCAACTATGTTTCATTTCGTTCATTTCAACCATAAGGTGTAACCCTGTAGGTTCTTGACACGTTAGCAGTAATACTAGAACGATTCTAATGTCACAAACAATGAGTGGCATCTAGCAATGCATCATTGCTACCTAAGTTAGAAGAAGTCATGATTCGACATAACTTTTTATGATTAACCTTTCATGCATTAATCCTTAAGTCTTTTATCTTTGGAATGGATACAAGTCATGGAATAGTCACACTTGTATAGTCCATTCCATGTTTCTTGATATCTTGAGTAGACTATGATATACAAATTAGTATGACATTTCATGTAAACTTATTTGAGCATGGCCATGCATTTCTAGTCTCACTCAATCAAGTGGCCTAAGATATTACTCCCATTATGTGGGAGGGACTTATCCTATATTGATCAACAATATCCTCTACATAGATTGTGGTATATCCAACATCGCCTTTATAGAACAACCGATTCGGTGTACATTTGATCGTATCAAAATATACGACTCACGATGTTGGGATAATGATTATCTCAAGTCTAAGGATCATATGCATATTAATCACTATGAGTAATGTTGTGACAATTACATAATAATCCAAGAAACATACTCATAGCGGTCACCCAATATGTTGTTCTCTAACACACATATTCATGCATTGATTTTGACACTCCATATCAATGACAACTCTTTATCATCAATCAACTACATGTTAGTCTTAATGCATTATTGTTGTCCTAGTCAACAATAATACTTGACTAAGGATATTTTAAGAAAAATCATATTATTCTCAGGACATTATTATAAAACAGTTTATTTGTACACACAGAAGGTAAAACTGAAATAATAATGACAACGCTTTATATTAATAAACATGGTAAATCAAGTATGTTATTACAACCATCTCATGATTGATCTTTGGGCATACTCTTACAATAAGCATTATTATAATTATGTTTTTAATGCTTTGATATTGCATAAACTGCGAATACGAGACTACGGACATGTTTGACATTGATTCGACAAGGATTCGGCATTGCAGTTGAACCTTAGGAATAGATTTGGATACTAGTGACATGTCATTAGGGAATATATGTAATTGTGTGATCCGGGTGTTGGTCCTGTACGTCCTAACGGTGGCTGAGTATACTGGCATGGGTTGCGGTTACTTGAAAGCTTGTGTGAGCAGCACCGTGTAGCTACGTCTTGACCCACAGCTTATGTGAGCATGCCCGTTAATTACTCGAGAGTGAGCATACATGTGATATGAGATTGAGATAGCATTATAATATCCTAAAATTTGAGTATTGATATGATGCGTGTTTTGATGCTTAACTTGTGTATAATTAAAATTTTGCATGTTTAGTATAGTCTTGAGAAGACTTGAGAACTATTTAAAATTTGAATAAATTTTAGTAAGGAGTATTTAATTGAAGTGGAGCAAGTGACTTTGAGGTTTAAGTAGATTTAAGTGATAAAAACTAGCATAAGATGAGCTAGTAGCAAGGTGGAGTTGGCGCATGTATGTTTGCTTGAGGGGAGAGGTTCGAATCTCCTAGCATGCATTTTGAAAGCTTTTATTTTTGCTTTCCTTAGCAAGTGTCGGTCATGGATAAGGTTAAGGGATGAGTTGGATACCATTTTTGGTAAGAAGACAAAAGGAAAAAGGTAAGTAAAGGTTTAAGGAAAAGAATCTCATGAATTAAGGTGATAAGGGGACATAAGGCATGAATCAAGGGCTTTGTTTTGGAAAGCTTTGAATGGCTAATTGTCCATGAACTTGGACGGTTTTTGGGGCTAGGGAGATTGGCCGAATTTTGTTAGTAGTTTGATAGGGATTAGGAGCTAGTTTAGTCATTTGGTGTTTTTTTTTTCTCAAAGCTTGTTTCTCTCTAATTCTCTCCTTTTAGCCGAATGTTCATTGGACAAAAGGTAAACCATTTTTTTCTCTTTTCTTTTGGCCATTTGAGTTTTGACCATTTTGGTCTTATTTTGTCTATTCTCTCAAACCATTCCTCCTAGTGCCGAAATCACCAAGGTATTGGAAGGCCATCTTCTTTTTCTTTTCACCCTTGCCGAATGCACACAAGCCTCAAATTCAATTCTTTGTTCATCTTCCATTCTTGAAAAGAACCGAAACATAAACACTCTCTCTTTATTCTTTTTGTTCTTCTTTCTTTCTTTTTGTTAAGTACACTCAAACATCACCATTTTCCAAAACCTTTCATCATGGCCGAATGTTGATGGGAAAAACTTAGTCGAATCTTTCTTTTATTTTTAATCTTTTCTCCTTCAATCAAATCCTTCTTTCTTTGTAGTGGTATAGTGGAGTGCCGATTTCTTTTCTACATCTTAAGTTGATCATAGCTATTATAGATCGGGTGAAAAGGAGATTTCATCACCAAGGTAAGGGATTATTTCAAAAGGGATTCTATTTTATCCTTCTATTTTGATAAGATTGTATTGATTAAATCGATTTTATCATAGGGACTCTATCAATCGACTTCCACCTTTTGAACGAAAGAATCTTGTGGTAAGCCAATCTCACTCTTAAAAATCAATGGGTGGTGATAAGGAAATATTAGTTTGACTAACAATTATTTTTCAATGGAGGCAATCAAAATAGGGACGAAAAGGGCAATAAATAGTGTTCGTAAGAGGGTGGTTCCGTTATTCCCTAAGTTTAAGAGAAGGACTATTTCAGAATTGAGATTTTCCACCAGTTGTGGACCTCATCCGCGAAAATCAATTATTCAAAGTCGTCGCACTTCGAACCATTGTTTACTCGTGGTATCGAACCTTTGATCGGAGAGAAATCGCAAATAGTGGTTGTTCGAGATTAGATGGTAAGATCTAGATCGCTCAATATTAGAATAGTTTAATATTAAGTTTTAGTGTTCTAATCCTTCGTAATGTGTGTTTAGATATCGACGAGCGGGAGAGTAGTTCTCACCGTAATCAGGTGTGTAATCTCACACTGTATCTCATGGGTTAGATGACTATACAGTAGTAAAAGTTGGATTAAAAATCGCAAAGTTGGTGAAATCAGAAAATATGGTATTATCGACACTTTAGTGTTAAGATCATGAAATCGGTATTAAGATCGTGAAAATTTTGAAATCGCCCTTAATGGCTAAAACGATAATAAGCGAAATTTGGGCCATATATGATATTTGATAAATTTGGGCCATATATGATATTTGGCAAATTTGGGCCATATATGATATTTGACAAATTTGGGCCATATGTGATATTTGATAAATTTGGGCCATATATGATATTTGACAAATTTGGGCCATATGTGATATTTGATAAATTTGGGCCATATATGATATTTGACAAATTTGGGCCATATGTGATATTTGATAAATTTAGGCCATATGTGATAATCGATAAATGGGCCATAAGTGAAATTTGATAATTGGGCCATTTATGATAATTGATAAATGGGTTATATGTGATATGTGTTTTTAATGGGCCAAAATTGATAAATTATAATATGGTTTTCTTTACAAATATTTTGTTCTGCATAAACATGATTGCATGGGTTGGGATCAATGATGAAGAGAAGAAAGGCTTGATGCCCAAATTCTAGATAGGTGACTCATCACGATGGTCAGTTCAAAATCTAGATCGGTGGTTCTACCACAATTATTTAAATGGTCGCTACACAAATATTGTATTGGGCTTAAAGCCTACTTTGGTGTGTTAAGGTGGTGGGTGACTAAAGCTCCCCACAGTGTGTCTTTGGTTGGTACGGGGGTGTGTAGCGGATGGAAATCTAGGTTTGGTTTTGGGAATTGCATATCATTTGCATTTTTTTATATGCTAAATTATTATATTTGAAATGGGCTTAGACCCAAATAAATGCTTAAATGGTCTTGGCCCATTGGAGTATGGTAAGTGAGTTACACATTGAGTTCTAAGTAACTCACCCCATTTTTTTTTACCCCTCTCAGGTAATAACAATTGATGGAGACTTAGGTCGGAGATGACTTCGTGGGGAGGCTATACTACAAATGGTGGTTTATAAAACTTTAAGACTTCTTTTATAATTTTTATTAAGTACTATTTTTAATGGCGATGTAATAAGGCCTTTTTAATTATGGATTTTATTATGTGGATGGATTTATTATGTTTTAGTTTTATTAAGTTGGATTGATTTAGTTTTTCATAAATTTTTTCTAAAACTTTCAGATAAAATAAAGGTTTTCTTAAATATCTTCAAAACTTAGGAAATCCTTTAACTCTTCATTAGAATATTTTGATTAAATAAATTTCAAAATTTTAATCAAATACTACTCTATAGATCCAATGATGATCTCTTGTGTTTTTAATTAAGGATTTCAAATAAGCCTCGATTTTTCGATAAAGTCATTCTCTTAATCGTTTTGGAATTTGATTTCTACTTCGTTAAATGATTTGAATGTACGTTAAATTTATGTGGCATGCCAAAATCCGGGCTTAATGCATAGGCCGGGTTTGGGGTGTTACAAGCATTGGCTATGTATGTGGCACTTTAGTGTGAGTTTCCCAAGTATCCGATAGTATTCCAAATGGTTTAACGGTAAATGAAAGATGTGGTTGAGTATGAGATTGGTACGAGATGGTACAAGTATGTACATGAACCGTATAAACTTTAAATCGAATATATTATGAAGTGCACATATAAACATTTGATTAAGTATGTGAAAGGTTTGTTAGTTAAATGATCTATATGTTGATATATTCAATTGGTTGATATGTATTTATGATTGAATTGAGTTTATTTCATACGAGCTTATTAAGCCATAAAGCTAACTTTGTTTAAATTTTTTCGTGTTTTATAGATATTCCAAAGCTAGCTCGAATTCGGGGATCGTCGAAGACTACGTCACACTATCCTACTATCACTTGGTACTTTTGAATTTTGGTATTTTGGTATATGGAATGTATAGGAACTTTGGTCAATTTGGTTATGTGTTAGTAATGAATTTAACCATTTGAAATGGCTTGTAAATATATATGTTTTGGTTTGTATATATAGCCTTGAGTGATGGCTTATTTTTGGGTTAATTTAGTATGTTTGAATCATGTATGTGTATATATATATGTGTGTGTGTGTGTGTGTGTGTGGGTGTGTGTGTGTGTGTGTTTATGTTTATGCTTATGTTTTACGAAATGTGTTGGATGATGGTTATGTGATGCTTGATGGTAATAGGTATGATAAGTGTCAAATGGTTGAGTTGTGGATAATGGTATGCTTGTGAAATTAGGCTAAATAATCTATATTTGAGTTGGGTCATTTTTTATGTTTGAATAAGTGAAATTTAGTATGATTTGGAAGGCAGATTGGAATATAGTGTGTCTTGTATTTGTTGGTATTGAAATGGTATGAATGATGTTTGATTGAGGTTATTTAAATGCCCATATATGCTATGTTTTGGTGCCTTTGAATTTGATGTAGTTGTGCACAAGTTTGGGTGGCAAATTGGCTTGGTAAATAGCCTATTTTTGTCCACACGGGCATGTTTCTCAGCCATGTGTGACACACGGTTATGTTTCACGATTGTGCGTCCCATGGTTTGAAATTGAAACCAAGTCAGTATGCTCCACACGGCCTCACACATGGGCGTGTGACTTGGCCGTGTGGCATAAGTTAGTATACCCTACAGGTGGCACACGGGCATGTATGGCCATTTTTAAGGCATACGGGCTAGCCATACGGGCATTTGTGTTGGCCATGTGACCCAAGTTAGAGAGTTACACGGGGTCGAACATGGGCTGGGACACGGCCATGTGATCCCATTTCGAGTGTCCACACGGCCTGTGACACGGGCATGTCTACTGGCAGTGTGAGACACACGGTCTGTAACACCCCTAACCCGTAACCGTCACCGGATTAGGGTTACAAGGCATTACCAAACATAGCACAGGTCATAACAATTATTTTCTGTTCATACAGTCCTATTTGAATGCAACATGATTAATACACTTCCATGGCATGTTTAAACAACATCGTACATATCTTAAAACCATTATCCAAATTCATTTATAAGCATTACATAACAAATAATGAATGTTACCATTCAATTGGTCATTAAATCTCATTGACCGAATATACACATGTTCTTTATTAACCTACTAAACAATTTAGCAATTATCAAAAGCTAAACATATATATATATATATATTTATATATATATTTATTTATTAAGAGTTTTGCTTATTCAATTCATAATATATCAATATTATACATTCCAAATACTATACCTATAATTTCATCACTTAGCCGAATATACCATCTAAGATTTAAAATAATTTCTAAGTTGATTTGTATCTTACATTATGCATTTCATTAATAAGTATTTATCAACTATAACCCAAGCATATTCAAACACTACAACTATCATCTTACCAAAAGACTAATTACAATATATATATAAACCTAACATGACTTTATATCACTATCAAACTCATGGCTAAGTAGAACATACACACATTTTATAACTAGAGTTACTCAAACATTAGATCATTCGTAATAAATCCAAGCCATTTTCGCATGGCTTATTTATACAATTCAA
Source organism: Gossypium rotundifolium (assembly GCA_025506655.1). Taxonomy (NCBI): domain Eukaryota; kingdom Viridiplantae; phylum Streptophyta; class Magnoliopsida; order Malvales; family Malvaceae; genus Gossypium; species Gossypium rotundifolium. The sequence continues at coordinate 103,118,533 of CP106722.1, read as the reverse complement.
ATTATCATTCAAGCATTAAACTAGCCTATACATGCCTTAAGATGTTACGTCCAAACTTTAAAAGTACCAATATGAGTCGATAGTGTGGTTGACTTTGCTGACGATTTCCCGAGCCCGTAGCAAGACCAAAATCTATAAAACAGAACATTGAACCACACAGAATAAGCTTACTAGCTTAGTAAGTCTCAAGCAAATAATAATATAACACTCAAACCCTTAAACATTTTATTCTTTAAACTTATGACATTGAATATAAATATTTCCATAAATAAATTTATGCAGGGCCGAATACAAACAGTTCATTAACCTAAGCATTTACACTTCATTACCATAATTCTGTAACTCATCGAACCGTAGTATAAACATATATTACATGAATCACATGCTCCAAGTCACATAGGGACAACATCCATATCAACTATATTATCACATTCAAAGTCTTTTCACTCTTAGCATTTCTACCAGTAATCAACCTCCCAAAATAGTACATTTAAGCTCCAATTCTATCTTATACCATTCATACACATCGATCAATAAGCTCAATCACACATAGCACCATTCTTAACATAATATTTCAACTCAAGTAACATTAATCACAACTTACCTTATTTCTGATTAATTTAATGAGACTTAAGCTTACCTGAGTTAAACATATAGTCTATCATTGCGAACTCCAATACCTCATTTAACTTAACATTTATCACTATTTTGCCTTTAACAAATAAATTACCATTTTAAGATAAGGTTCAAATGGAAAATATCAACTTTCACCATCTACTCATTACATATGCATATCATTCAATAAGGCCACATAAATGAACATATATACACTTGTCCATTCAACATTTCATATATCCAAGTATTCAATATCGATGTAATAACAATATGATCACATAACCAAAAGTCCGAATATATATATATGGTCTTTAGTCACATTCTTGCCCAACGAAATTCACATATATGCTTATCTATTTGATCGAACATAGAAACTCAATTAAATAACTCATAGGCACTTACCTGTATGGCCGAATATAAATAACTTGTATTATCAACATACTTACTCAATAAACACATCATGATGTAGTCTCATAAACCACAAGTTGATATTTCATCACTGGTATAAAACCTGCTAGGCACGAAGCCCGAATATATCACCGGCACTAAGCCTGCTAGGCACGAAGCCTGAATATATCACCGGCACTAAGCCTGCTAGGCACGAAGCCTGAATATATCACCGGCACTAAGCCTGCTAGGCACGAAGCCTGAATATATCACCCAAGACTAAGTCTGCTAGGCACGAAGCTCTGAATATATCACCCAAGACTAAGCCCGCTAGGCATTTAGCCCGATAAATAACACCCAAGACGAGGCCTACTAGGCTTAAAGCCCAAATAACCACATAATTAATCCAATCTTTCAATACACATATTTAAATACTAATTTCACTAACACATTATATATATCTCATATTACTTTCACATATCATATCAAATACAATTATTCATATCACATTTACAAAATGTATATTCAATCCAATTCAACACTTTTACGTTCGGCTAACTCATAGTTTTATACTCAAGATTATCAAATATCATTATTTAATATATTCATAATTAACTCTTTAATAGATATTTGCTTAAGGACTTACCTCGATTGACAACGAATGACTTAAATCGGCTATTTCGAAACCTTCGTCTTTCCCCGATTCAAATTCGATTTTCTTTGCTCTTGATCTAAACATATTTAAAATAAGCTTATTCAAGTACATTTCATCTCAATTTGTTCCCAAAATACATAAATGGGCAAATTACCATTTTACCCCTATTATTTCACATTTTTACAATTTAGTCCTATTTGCTTAAAACACAAAATACACACAATTTGAATAAATACCTTAAGGGCCGAATATCTATAGCATTCATACAAATCCATACATTTCATTTATTTCACATTTAAGTCCTCTAAAATTTAATTTTTACAATTTAGCCCTAATTATTTAAATTTATCAAAATTCAAGAACAAAATGTGTTCATCTAGCACCTATCTTTCATTTAACATCAATAACCATCAAAAAGCTTAAAATATCATCAATGGCATATCATACAAACATTATCAATTCACAAAATTAGTACATGGGTTTGATAGTTTTCAAGCAACGATTACAAAAACGTAAAATTATCAAAACCGAACTCAATTACTAACCTTAATTTAACATGCAAGTGTCGAATGTTTTGAGAGCTTAAACTTCCTTCTTTTCTCTTTTGTTTGGTTGAAGAAAGATGAACATGCATGTGTTCTCTTTCTTTTATGTTTTATTTATTATATGATTATAATATTATTATAATATATTATAACATAACATATAATTTAAACATATAATTTCATTATGAAAATTACATGTTGCCGTCCACTATCCCATTAAAATGGACAATTTTAAACATAGGTCCTCTCTTATATAAAGACATATTAATTTAACCACTCAATCAAGTAATAAGGCTACTTTTACCACTTATGCGATTTAGTCCTTTTGTTAAATTGAACATACAAACGATTGAATTTTTCTCTAAACTTTCACGACATTAATTCACTTATAATAAACACGAAATATAGTATTTAAATATTTCTGACTCGAATTCGTGGTCCCGAAACCACCGCTTCGATTAGGGTCAAATTCGATCATATAACTCTCCCCTTAGGGATTTTCGTCCCTAAAATCTTTCCGCTGAACAATTTCAAATATTGTTATCTTATTGAATCTTCAGGCTGCCATTTCTTATTTCTCAACTCCTTTATTTCACGGCTAAGATATGGATCAGCTCTCTTCATATGTCATATTAGATCGGATCTCTGTTTCAAATGGGGCAATCACAAGTGACGGATCAGGTCGATATTTACGAAATATTGAAACATGAAATACTTTGTCGTCGATCTCAAATTCTATATCTTTTCGTTTCAAGTCTATAAAGGACTTTTGACGATCAAATACTGCTTTCAACCAATCTCTGATCAATTTCACTTCCTGTTCTGTATCCTTTATCAAATCAACCCCGTGTAACTTATTCTCACTGAGTTCAGTCTAATACAGAGGTGTACAATTTTTACATCCGTACAAATCTTCATACGGTGCCATTTTGATATTCATCTAAAAACCACAATTATACAAAATTTTTAATCAATGGTAGATATCTGTTCCCATGAGCCTTAAAACTCTAATACGCAAAGACCTTAGTATATCTTTAAGAATCAATAGTTTGTTCAGATTGATCATCTGCTTGCAAATGAAAGGTCAGTACTAATCCGGATGAAACTTGATGTTCGGCTTTCGTTTGTTGACAGACTAAACATTTTAAAACCAAATCAGAAATGTCTCGTTCCATACCAAACCACCCGTAGTATTGCTACAAATTATGATACATTTTAGTACTTCCCAGATGAACAGTTAAACGACTATTATGTACTTCATTCACATCGATGGAATTTACTCTGAATTTCTCGAAATACAATCATGATCCTAGAATCTCAGACAATCATCAAAAATTTTGAAATTCAGACTCGGAATTCACTTCACTCTGAGCTTGATTCACTAACAATTTATTATCAAATTTCTGAGCTTTATATATATCTGTTGTAAAAACATCGGTTCTGCTCTCAATTCCTCTATTACAAAACTATCATAAGACAAGTCCAACTGAGTATTCAAAGCCTGTAATGCAACGATGATTTTCTATTCAGACCATTAGTCACAACATTTGTTTTACCCGAATGATAATCTAACAATAGCTCATATTTTTTTCAATATCTCAAGCCATCTTCTCTGATTCAGGTTCAAATCTTTTTGAGTCACCAATTATTTTTAAACTTTATGATCTGAATAGACATGACATTTCTCCCCGAACAAGTAATAACGCCAAATCTTCATCGCGAATATAATAACTGCTAATTCCAGATTATGAGTTGGATAATTTCTTTCATGAGACTTTAACTGTCTCGAAGCATAAGCTACTACCTTACCTTCTTGCATTAAAATGCAACCCAAACCATTCAAAGAAGCATCACTATACACAACGAATTCTTTACCCGATTCAGGCTGAATTAACACTAGAGCTTCAGTCAAAAGAGCTTTCAACTCTTTCAACTCAGTAGGTGCCATTCGATACGGAGCTATCGAGATCGGAGTCGTCCCCGGTATTAATTCAATGCCAAACTCAATCTCTCGTACTGGTGGTAAACCCGGTAATTCTTCAAGAAACACATTTAGGTATTCACCCACAACCGGTACGGATTCAATCTATTTTTTTAAACACTTTATTATCCAGTACATAGGCCAAATAGGCTTTGCATCCTTTTTTTTTTACATACTTTCGGGCTAGCATCGATGATATTACTGTAGGTAACCCATTTAGATCATTAGATTCAACTCGAATGCTCTCACCATTTTGACATCTCAAATTAATAATCTTTCTTTTGCAATTCACCACTGCGTCATGCAAAGTTAACCAGTCCATTCCCAAAATTATATCAAACTCATCGAAGGGCAACTGCATTAAATCAACTGGGAAGCAAAAATTCCGAATCATCAACGGGCAACCTTTACACTCTGTATTAACAAATACACATCTACCCAAAGGGTTGGACACACGAATCACAAACTCAGTAGACTCAACTGGCAGAGTCTTACCGAATGCTAGAGTTTTACACACATATGAATGGGTTGAACCAGGATCAATCAATGCAATCACAGTAGTATCATAAATGGTGAAAGTACCGGTAATGACATCTGGAGAAGAAGCATCCTCTCTGGTCCTTATAGCACAAGCTCTAGCTGGTGCTCGAGCCTCTGACCGAACTACAGTATCTTTTGTTCCTCCCTGACTGCCACCTACATTCCCAGAATGTCTGGGTGGTCTACCTTGTGCTAACGCGTTGTTCTGTTTAGTATTCTGAGCCGTATTTTGCTCGGCTAACATCGGGCACTCTCGAATGAAGTGATCTGACGATCCATATTTAAAACAAGTCCGATCCCAGAATCTACAACTCCCAGAATGCCATTTTCCACAATGCTTGCACTCAATCCGATCCTGTTGAACATTGCCAACACTAGCCATCGAAGTGGCTCGAGAACTCACTGGAGGTCGATCTCATCTAGATAGGTCAAGAGTAGTCTTATGTCGGTTAAAGTCATCTCAGAGCTTCTTAGATGTTGAATGGAAAGTTTTACTCAATTATCTTTTACGAGTATCTCTAGCTTCTGTCTCAGTCTTTCTTTTCTCTTTTTTTTTTTTTGAGCTCTTCAGCTTTGCAAGCTCGTTGGACCAGTACCACAAACTCTTTAATCTCAATAATGCCCACAAATAACTTTATGTCTTCATTCAGACCGTCTTCAAATCTTCTGCACATAATAGCTTCAGAAGAAACACACTCTCTAGCATATCTGCTAAGTCTAAAAAATTTCCGCTCATATTCTGTCACGGTCATTCGCCCCTATTTCAATTTAAGAAATTCTTTACTTTTTTTTTTTTGAATCTCTGGCTGATATATTTCTTTCGGAACCCAATCTGAAAGAAGTCCCAAGTCACTTTTTCTTTCGGAACTACTGATACTAGGGCTTTCCACCAATGGTAGGCAGAGTTCCGAAGTAGAGATATAGCACACTTTAGGCATTCCTCTGAAGTACAGGATAACTCATCAAGTACCCGAATGGTATTATCAAACCACATTTCGGCTCGCTCAGCGTCATCATCATCATTAGCCTTGAATTCCTCGGCCCCAAATTTCCTGATTTTATCAACAGGAGGCCTACTAGATCTCATCGGATCTATCGTCGGGGTGCTGAAGGTATCAGAGTTAGATTATTCAGGGGTGGAGGTTGTTGTACAACCGGATTATTCTGAACAATCTGGGTAGACCATTCATTTATCATTTGGTAGAAGGCTTGTTTAGCCTCCCCCTCGTGGTTACCCGAAACTGGTCAAGAGTTTACTGGCACTGATCTGCGTGCACGGTCAGGCACTACACTCTCTACATCATCCGTTACGGCTCTATCGGGATCAAGATCCATTCATAATATAAAACACAGTTCGAAATGTCAGAAGTCACCACACTATTAAATATATAATTAAGGCATGTATAGCTAGACTCACACGCGCTACGGTAGTCCTAGAATCGACTAAACCGTAAGCTCTGATACCAATAAAATGTAACACCCCTAACCCGTAACCGTCGCCAGATTAGGGTTACAAGGCATTACCAAACATAGCACAGGTCATAACAATTATTTTCTGTTCATACAGTCCTATTTGAATGCAACATGATTAATACACTTCCATGGCATGTTTAAACAACATCGTACATATCTTAAAAACCATTATCCAAATTCATTTATAAGCATTACATAACAAATAATGAATGTTACCATTCAATTGGTCATTAAATCTCATTGACCGAATATACACATGTTCTTTATTAACCTACTAAACAATTTAGCAATTATCAAAAGCTAAACATATATATATATATTTATATATATATTTATTTATTAAGAGTTTTGCTTATTCGAATTCATAATATATCAATATTATACATTCCAAATACTATACCTATAATTTCATCACTTAGCCGAATATACCATCTAAGATTTAAAATAATTTCTAAGTTGATTTGTATCTTACATTATGCATTTCATTAATAAGTATTTATCAACCATAACCCAAGCATATTCAAACACTACAACTATCATCTTACCAAAAAGACTAATTACAATATATATAAACCTAACATGACTTTATATCACTATCAAACTCATGGCTAAGTAGAACATACACACATTTTATAACTAGAGTTACTCAAACATTAGATCATTCGTAATAAATCCAAGCCATTTTCGCATGGCTTATTTATACAATTCAAATTATCATTCAAGCATTAAACTAGCCTATACATGCCTTAAGATGTTACGTCCAAACTTTAAAAGTACCAATATGAGTCGATAGTGTGGTTGACTTTGCTGACAATTTCCCGAGCCCGTAGCAAGACCAAAATCTATAAAATGTAACATTGAACCACACGAATAAGCTTACTAGCTTAGTAAGTCTCAAGCAAATAATAATATAACACTCAAACCCTTAAACATTTTATTCTTTAAACTTATGACATTGAATATAAATATTTCCATAAATAAATTTATGCAGGTAGAATACAAATAGTTCATTAACCTAAGCATTTACACTTCATTACCATAATTTTGTAACTCATCGAACCGTAGTATAAACATATATTACATGAATCACATGCTCCAAGTCACATAGGGACAACATCCATATCAACTATATTATCACATTCAAAGTCTTTTCACTCTTAGCATTTCTACTTGTAACCGAACCTCCCAAAATAGTACATTTAAGCTCCAATTCTATCTTATACCATTCATACACATCGATCAATAAGCTCAATCACACATAGCACCATTCTTAACATAATATTTCAACTCAAGTAACATTAATCACAACTTACCTTATTTCTGATTAATTTAATGAGACTTAAGCTTACCTGAGTTAAACATATAGTCTATCATTGCCGAACTCCAATACCTCATTTAACTTAACATTTATCACTATTTTGCCTTTAACAAATAAATTACCATTTCTAAGATAAGGTTCAAATGGAAAATATCAACTTTCAACCATCTACTCATTACATATGCATATCATTCAATAAGGCCACATAAATGAACATATATACACTTGTCCATTCAACATTTCATATATCCAAGTATTCAATATCGATGTAATAACAATATGACCACATAACCAAAAGTCCGAATATATATATATGGTCTTTAGTCACATTCTTGCCCAACGAAATTCACATATATGCTTATCTATTTGATCGAACATAGAAACTCAATTAAATAACTCATAGGCACTTACCTGTATGGTCGAATATAAATAACTTGTATTATCAACATACTTACTCAATAAACACATCATGATGTAGTCTCATAAACCACAAGTTGATATTTCATCACTGGTATAAAACCTGCTAGGCACGAAGCCCGAATATATCACCCAAGACTAAGCCTGCTAGGCACGAAGCTCTGAATATATCACCAAGCATTAAGCCCGCTAGGCACGAAGCTCTGAATATATCACCTAAGACTAAGCACGCTAGGCATTTAGCCCGATAAATAACACCCAAGACGAGGCCTACTAGGCTTAAAGCCCAAATAACCACATAATTAATCCAATCTTTCAATACACATATTTAAATACTAATTTCACTAACACATTATATATATCTTATATTACTTTCACATATCATATCAAATACAATTATTCGTATCACATTTACAAAATGTATATTCAATCCAATTCAACACTTTTACGTTCGGCTAACTCATAGTTTTATACTCAAGATTATCAAATATCATTATTTAATATATTCATAATTAACTCTTTAATAGATATTTGCTTAAGGACTTACCTCGATTGACAACGAATGACTTAAATCGGCTATTTCGAAACCTTCGTCTTTCCCCGATTCAAATCCGATTTTCTTTGCTCTTGATCTAAACATATTTAAAATAAGCTTATTCAAGTACATTTCATCTCAATTTGGTCCCAAAATACATAAATGGGCAAATTACCATTTTACCCCTATTATTTCACATTTTTACAATTTAGTCCTATTTGCTTAAAACACAAAATACACACAATTTGAATAAATACCTTAAGGGCGAATATCTATAGCATTCATACAAATCCATACATTTCATTTATTTCACATTTAAGTCCTCTAAAATTTAATTTTTACAATTTAGCCCTAATTATTTAAATTTATCAAAATTCAAGAACAAAATGTGTTCATCTAGCACCTATCTTTCATTTAACATCAATAGCCATCAAAAGCTTAAAATATCATCAATGGCATATCATACAAACATTATCAATTCACAAAATTAGTACATGGGTTTGATAGTTTTCAAGCAACGATTACAAAAACGTAAAAATTATCAAAACCGAACTCAATTACTAACCTTAATTTAACATGCAAGTGTCGAATGTTTTGAGAGCTTAAACTTCCTTCTTTTCTCTTTTGTTTCGTTGAAGAAAGATGAACATGCATGTGTTCTCTTTCTTTTATGTTTTATATATTATATGATTATAATATTATTATAATATATTATAACATAACATATAATTTAAACATATAATTTCATTATGAAAATTACATGTTGTCATCCACTATCCCATTAAAATGGACAATTTTAAACATAGGTCCTCTCTTATATAAAGACATATTAATTTAACCACTCAATCAAGTAATAAGGCTACTTTTACCACTTATGTGATTTAGTCCTTTTTGTTAAATTGAACATACAAACGATTGAATTTTTCTACGAAACTTTCACAGACATTAATTCACTTATAATAAACACGAAATATAGTATTTAAATATTTCTCAGACTCGAATTCGTGGTCCCGAAACCACCGTTTCGATTAGGGTCAAATTCAGTCTGTTACACGGTCAAGCCACGCGGGCGTGTGTCCCTTCTTTTTGAGAAAATTTCTTAAGTGTTCAAAAAATTTCCAAAGTTATCGGTTTAGTCTTAAACCACTCTTAAAGCATGTTTAGAGCCTCGTAGGCTCATATTAGGGACATCATGATTAAGTTTGAATGATTGTTGAATGAAATATGAAAATGCATGTGAAATGAATGTTTAATTGAATTATAAGTCCGATAATGCTCTGTAACCCTATTTCGGCATTGAATATGGGTAAGGGGTGTTACATGGGAAACTCGTGGTGTGTAGTGAATGGATGAGTAGGAACTTTTTTGCATTGCATCATCTCACGACATACTCGAATAACATTAATTTATGCTATTTATTGTATTGTGTTTCATTGAATGGTATTGAATTAATGATTTTTTTGTATGATTATATTGTTATAGAATCACACTGAGCTAGTTTATCTCACCCCATAGTTTTAAACTTCTCAGGTAATGCTCGAGACTAGGATCGGACCCGACATACGGAGTATTATCCCATTGTTCTTTATGGGTTTTGAATTGTTAATTTTTAATGTCTTGGGTCTGTGGCTTGACTATTTTTTATTTGGGGATTTTGTGCATGCATGGATCATTGAAGCTTAATAATTCGTAATTGCATGTTATTTGGCTTAAGTAAAACTGACATTGTTAATCAATTTTTCGCTGCGTTACAAATAAACCATTTTTGAAAAACAAATTGATAAAACGACTAGATTTCCAAAAGGACATGAATAATGGTTTTCCACTGCATTTTAAAATTTCAATTTTTGGTGAAACAAAATGTCAAATGAATTAGTCTTCTAAAATATGAAAATGATAATAAAATGGACTCTAAGTAAAGGTGGCCTAATGAAATGAATGCTTTAGCGTTATTTATTTCAAGTGTGATGACTTTTCTTAAGTTAGACAAATTAGGGTTTTTCATAAGATTACCCAATAAACGAATGTTTTATCTAACTTGGATCACCAATAATTGTTTTCTTCAAAATTAATTGTGTTAAGGATTTTCAAAGGTCAAATGGTCTGCTTAGCCATTTCGGTGGCTAATGTAACCTTCTCAATCTAGCCATAACGTCTAGGTCTGGTAGGGAGATTACAAATAGGCCCTAGCTGATCACTCATTTCACTCATCATTCACTCATCATTCACTCATTTCCTCTTCTCCAATCTTTCATTCCTCTACTTCCCATTTGATAGTGAATGAAACACCCCAAACCCGGCTCACAAGCCCTGACCAAATCTGGCATGCTTCTAAAGAAAATCCATTCGAAACTTGTTTGAAACTTTGCTAAAACTTGTGTATTTTTTTTTTTGAAAACTCTTGATTTGGGTTGGGTTTGAAAATTAAGCACCTCGTTGATTTGGTGTCAAAACATTTAATAAATATACTTAAGAAAATTTAACTTTTAAACTTTAAATTCGATAATAGTTGTATCATATTAAGTAACTTAAAAGCATGCATAAACGATTCAATACTTTGGCCTTATTACATCAAATAAAAACCCGAATAATTCAAAACTTAAACATAAATAAAATAAATCAATCCTTGAGCTTTGCATGGCCACCCCGAGCTCCAACCAATTGCTCCATCACCGATCATCACCGAAAAATAGTCCCACAAGGGGTGAGTAAAAGCAGACTCAATGTGTACAATCAACACTAAGTCTCAAAGCAGTTCGTGCATACAAAATCATACATACAGATATAATAACATAAATAATGATGCAATCCCAACCCAAGCCTAGTTACCATCCGCTACACGTCACCGTACCAACCTCGCACACCGTGGGGACTACTAAGTCAACCCTCCATCCGCTACACACCATCGAAGGCGTCATTTGCAATGACGTGCTCATCGCCTTATAAAATTCGTGGCATAGCCACCGATACATACTTTGTGTCATGAGACACCATATTCGGATATCGTGGTCTTAGGTCACCACATTCGAGATATTGTGGTCTTAGGTCACCACATTCGTATATCGTGGTCTTAAGTCACCACATTCACTTCCCTTTTCATAATATCCCATATGCCCATGTCATACAAAATCATGCAACATAATGCCTTAGGCCGATTTCACATTCTTATCATATTCATATTCATGGCATAACAAGTCTTATCATACTCATAGTAGGAGTAGGAAAACGTACCTTAGTACTGTGTACCATAACATGGTACTTAGCCATATTTTTCCACATCCGTATAACATACATACATATTAAACAGTGCCTTAAACTTATTAAGAAATAGTGTGGGGTACACACCTGATTTAGTTATCGAATTTACTGAAATCCCGAAAACTTGTTCTATCATTTTAGATCTTTAATTCCTATATTCGTCCACCCTAACATGTTAGTAAAAAGCCATTCGGCTATAAATCCAAATCCTAGTAGGATTGTTGTAATCAAATTCTTACCTTGGTGCCGATTGGATTAAAAATTAAATCCCGAAACTTTGTGATGCTTCTTTATTTCAATCGGCTATACCCTTAATCGTTGAACTAGTTAGTTTCGCTTTTAAACAAATAAGAATTAGATCTAAATACCACAATAGGGCCTTGGCGAATGTCGATTCACTTACCTTTATGAATCTAAATTCTAAACCTCACTTACTTCTATCGCCTTCCTCCTAAAAACCAAGTCACCTAATTTTTACCTACATTCTAATCCTCCACTTATTCAACAAACCGAAATTTTAATTATCTTAGCCCATATGGTATTCGCCAAAAGAAAAGAATAGAAAAGGGCCATTCTACCACCTACCATTAATTACTCACCTTGCTTTTCCAAAATCGACACTTCCGCTTATTATAAAGCGAATTCTATTTCTAGGGCTAAAGAAGAGAAATTGATAGGCATAGACAATTGATTCGGGTTAGATCTTGATGAGAAGAGAGGAAGAAATCGTGAGGAAAAGAAATCCCGAAACTTACCAAATCTCTAAAGAACATGCGGCCTATGGTGCACCTTCTGAAACTAAAACACCCTTGTAGATTAGGCTTTGAGGCTTAGAGATTCTACTATAAGCTTGAAACTTATCTTGACTTTTGATTGGTTTTGCAAAGGAAAAGAATTGATGATGGGAAGCACAGGTATTTTTCGTTTTGCAAGGAAAGAAAAGGAAGATATAGAACTTAGAGAAATTCGGCAAGACTAAGGGATTTTGTTTTTGGCTTTGTGGAGAATTGAAAAGAAAAAAGAAGAATAATGGCAAAGAGAATTCGACAGAGATTTAACAAAGAGAAGAAAGAATGTTGAATGGCCTTAGTTTTCCTCCTTTTGCCGAAATTACTAAGCCTAGAGAGTCCCCTTTCTTGGCCATCACTCTCATATCTTTATTTTCCTAGCTTAGCCGAAATTCTAAAAGAATTTGACTTCAACTTAAACTCCTACCTTAGTCTCCCTATGCCGTCCATCTCCTTACCTTAGGAGTGCCGAATTTTAACCCATTATTTTGGGCTTCATGTGGCCATACTAGGCCCAAGTTATCCTAGCATATGGCGTCATTTCTAGAGCCCTAAGTGGCATCTCTGGGCCATTTTTCCAAGCCCAATTTTGTCACATTTCCAAGGTTCCTTACATTTCCTTACATTTCCAAGCTTCCTCTTAAGACTTAATATTTTCTAAAGCATTTCCTTACATTTCCTTACATTTCCAAGCTTCCTCTTAAGACTTAATATTTTCTAAAGCATTTCCTTACATTTCCTTACATTTCCAAGCTTCCTCTTAAGACTTAATATTTTCTAAAGCATTTCCTTACATTTCCAAGGTTCTAAAATGCACACAACACATTCACAACACATAAGGCATACTATTTCATGTAATTTGAGCCATAGTGCATAAGCCCTATTCCGGGATATTACAGTGAAGAATAGAAAGTTGAGAGAAGCAATTCAAATGCGTGTTGGGCAGGAAAATTTTGGCATTCCTAAGGCGATTTGTGCAAGAAGAACGAAGTAGAAAGAAAGAAGAAAGGGAGCACGAGTAGAAAAACACTATATTTGTTTTCTTATTCTTCCTCTTTTTACTTTTATTTTGTTTTGCATTGTTGAACATGCTTGTCAAATACTTTTTTATTTTAAACTTAATCATAATAACTTACATTTATTGTTGTCAGATTGATCATGTTCTTTAGCTTAGATCTGTTAAAATGTTGTTAATGATGTTATGTGCCTTGGTTGTTCATTCAGTCAAATAAAATCATGACATGTTATTTATGCATTTCAAATGTGTGGGTGCAACTGAATTAATTATTTAATTAGACCTAGATTGTAATTATTGACACTCCATCTAATTGATGCATGTTAGATCTTATTTATGATAAAATAGGTCAAATTAGTAATAATATTGAAAAAAACCTTATTACCTTGCATAACCCTAGAATTAAAGTGATTAAACTGTTTCAGCATAGAAATATTTTGTTACCTCACTTAATATGAGTGACTACTAATGAATATTACCAAGTTTATTTAACATATACTTGTGTTAGAAAATTTTTATAATTTAATAAGTGTGATTTCATGGGTAAATAAATAACCAAGTCACCATGGATTTTTCCGTAACATCACTACTAGGTTTTAATAAGTCATAGTCAAAAAAGACAACTAATCTAACACATTTATGTCATTGAGATTTGCTTTTGTGAATTGTTGCTTTTTTTGTGTTCCCTTTCATTTAATTTCACTTAGGTGATTTTTAGTTAAACAGAGTAGTTAGTATAATTCACCTTTAATTATTTTCACCACCAATTTGCTAAGTTTTTATTTCACAAAATTTGTCTATATAGTCACTATGGAGATGATATTCTATCCTTACTACTTTATTACTTGTCAAGGATTGTGTACACTTGCATATCCAATTGAAATATCTTGAGATAGTAGGCCTAAGTTCTTCCAATCTAGCGAAAGTGGTTTTAACACTGAGTCTGGGAAGTAGCTATGAAAGCTAAGATAGACTCTAAGTATTTCAACTCAGTATGAGAACTTCTAGGCTAACCGAAAGGGATGAAACCCATAGGGTGTAAGTGGGGAGAATTTGTACGAATGTAGAATTCAAACAATCCAAGGGATCTCTCCTCAAACACTTCCCACAGGAAATACATATAGCGAAATATATGATCAAAAGGGTATACGCCTCTTACAAAATGTAATAAAAAACCTAACTAGTAACCACCATGAAAGACCTGTAAATTGCCCCGGCTCTATGCTGAAATCATAAAAGGCATCCCAGATAGAAGCCAAAAAAGGGAAGAGTAAAACTCACCTTGAGAAGAAACATTGATAGGTAGAACCGAAGCTTCTCGCAAGTCAAACCAAGGCCAAACAGCTCCGCAAGATGATGTGACCCCTCCGGAATGTTGAATCCATACCTACAGTGTTTCACAAGTAGCCCGCGGCATATCAACAAAATTTCCATCTCCTGATAGGTTTTGGAACTTAGATAGCTAAGGCAAACAACAAGCTCATTGATCCCCTTTTTGGACTTATTCGCAATATCCTTATGATCCTTCACCACCTCTTTCGGTGGAGCACTGCCAGAGTGGCCACCACCTTGATTTTGAGTCTTCTCAGATTGTCCATCTCCTCTAGCCATTTTTACCAAACAGAAACCAAGAAACAATAATGATGATAGCAAAAAGAAGAACTATAAGATGAATCAAAATAAAGATACTCTTGGAAAGCAGAAATCAACCAAAGCTAGAATAATGGCAATGTAACAACCCAAACCTGGCAGTGTAAGTTTGACCCGAATTCGGCATGCCACATTAGCCATCAGAGTGACTCTCCGTTAACTCTCAACCTAACCTCCAACAAACACCACGAATTCACAACATGGAATTTGTGCTAAGTTTCACACATTGCAACGGAATGTCATAACATCATGCATATAATATAAAACATGCGAGCTTATAAAAAAAATAGAGGAAGTGTTTGCATTTCAATTTACAACATCTTAAGGGTTCGCAAACATCACTCAACATAAGTTCACATATAGTAATATAGGTTTGCATGCTATCATTTATTATAGGTTTTCTAAATAAACAGACTTCGCAACATAAGGAATCATACATGCATATGTTATCATACTATAATAGGGTTCGCATAAACTGTAACACCCCAAACCCAGCCCATGTGTTACGACCAGATCTGGCATGTCACATGAAGAAAGTATTTGTGATTTTACTAATAATTGACGTTATTTGGTTATCGTTAAGGAAAAATAGTTTGGTTGATAAAATACTACAAATTTCAAGAGGTTGATTGGTGAATCGAAATTTGAACTAGTGTCCTTTAAATAAACGGTGACTTTTGAAAATATTGTTGATAATTCGAAGGAAAATCCAAGTTAAATTATTCGTACATATTTGTTATGAAATCCATTTGTTGATAAATTTTAAGAAAAATCATTGTTTATGATTTCAGAATAATCCCCGTTTAAAACAATTCATGGAAGGTAATAAGTACGTCAAACATAAAACAAACCAAAAATCTCAGAGGCCTTATTACAACTTTAAAACCCAAAAGAGTAAAAATAACAAAATAAAAAGGAAAAGAAATTTACTAAAGTTCGAAAATATCATTCCAAAAGTATAGCCTCCACCGAGTCATCCATGGCCCCAAGTCCTCGTCACTGAGCATTACCTGCAAGGATCAAGAAAGAAAAAGGGGGTGAGTTACAAGAACTCAGTGCATAATCCCCTTACTGTCATCCGCTGGGCCTGAACCCGCATAGCATAATCTTGGGCCTGAGCCCGTTTACATAGTAATAATTAAATGAAATGAATTTAACCCAACCCATCCAACCATCACACCCCCGACCAGCCAATCACGCCTATGGGGATCAAGTCAACCCACCCCGCCGTTCACACCAATTTGCAGTCGAGCTGCTTTTTGTACAATATATTTTTGTGGTCAAGCCACCGAAATCATGATTAAGCATAATAATAAATCAATTGTGGCAATGCCACCAGGCTACACTACTCTCCATACAATTTTTCCCATCCCATGCAATATGTACAGATGCAGCATAATAAAAATATATCGACATATATAACAACCATTAATCTAGTGAAGAATTTCAGTGAATCAGCCAATTAAAGCACTTTGGTAATTTGGCCCATAAGGTCATTCTAGCAAATCGACCCGTTAGGGCATTTTGGTAAATCGACCCATAGGGACATTTTCGTAATTTAGCAAATTAACATCGATTTTGTCAGATCTTTAGAACAATGTTGTTTCAGCAAGTTACTCGATTCATACCATATTACAGTTATTAGATTTGTAATAAAAACGATCCATTTTCCATCATAATAGTGAATCATGAATCTACGGGATTTTAGTGTGAGATTACACACCTGATTACGGTAAGAACTAAACCTTCTTGATTGTCGGCACCTATGACACCATAACACTTGATTAACTAACAAAAGAGATTTTCTTAATCCAAATCTAAATCAACGATCTAAAAGTGTTTACCCTTAGTATCGCGAACAACTACGATTTGCCTATTCTCACCAGAAGATGGTCCACAATCCGGTGGGAAATCCCGAACTACTGATACCGCCCTACGTTTGAACTTGGGAGTAAAAATTGCATGTTCACTCCCTTTTCATCCTCCTATCGATTTTCCTTTAATATTGCTACCACTTGCCTCCATTGAAAGAGTCTCGGTTAGAAAAATACTACGATGAGATAAAAAAATTGTCTAAGGAGAGGGTTTTGGCTTACCACTAGTTCTAAAGGATCAACAAGTAGTTAAGAACTAGTGATTAATCCCTAGAATAAATGATTAAACATAACCATCGATCCGTTTTAGCGGAATAACCAAGCAAAAAAAGAGATCGAAATGAACCTTGAAGAAATTCCTTACCTTAACAATGATGAATCCGATTCCACCGATTGGGCTTATGGCTACGGATGAGACAAAGATATAAAATTTGGCTTTCCCACTATAACACTACGATAGAAGGAGAACACGATGTGAGAGAGTAGGAGAGAGTGATGTTTCGGTTTAGAGAACCATCCGAATGATAAGGGCACATATTTGGCTAGAGAGAAAAGAAGATGAAAGGAATAAAGTGAAGCCACTTACTCTATTCAACCAAGGAAGAAATGCCCAACACGCAAGATGGAGAAGAGAGAAGATGTTAAAGATTTGGCTATTGAAGAGAAAGGAACCAAGAAGATTCGGCCACAAAGTAATGTCGATTTAAGAGAAAGGGAGAAAGGTTGAAGAAATGGTGAAAAAGAAAAGAAGTGATGGACAAAGAAGTATTAGAGAGTTTCAGCAAACGCCAAAAGAAAAATGGACAAAATGGATTGAGTGCTACGACAAAATAAGGGAAAAAGGTTGGAAAAGAAAGTACCAAAATGTTAAAAAAAATAAAAACCTTTCATGCACAAACTTGCAAATAGGCTATAGGAAATTCGGCTAGCAAAAGGGAAGAGATTGGAAAAAAATGCACCAAAATGTTAACAAGAGAAAAACTCTTCATGCACCAAGACTTGCAAAACTATTTTGGCTCATTCCCCCTTACCAAAACTGTATACCTCTAACTCCATAAAGGTAAGGGTTGACCAAAAATTCTTTCCCCAAGACCTTTCAAAAATTCGGCCAACATATCCCCCCTTATCTATTTCCTTTACTTCTTTCCTTCTTTTTCCCTTGATCTCCTCCTTACTCTTCTCCTTAGTGTTCTTTCCATCATTAGAAAGTCTTCCTTTCCTTCTTTAAAGCCTTGGCCGACACTTACCATCTTCCACAGGATTAACACACAAAAAAAATTTAATCCACAAGTTGCAATAGGTGGGATTCGAACTCCACCCCTTAAGCCCCTTCATGTGACGCCACACCACTCTACTACTAGCTCCACTTGTGCTAGAAAAATACACACTTATTCTTTTAAGTCTTGACACCACTTACCTTCTCCCCTTTAAGTGCATAAACACAAAAATTTTGCTAAGGCCCAACTCAACCCCAAGCCTTCTTAGGACCCTTAAACATACACAATTAACACTCTTAACTAGCCTATCACATGGTATAATGTAAAACATAAAATTCCAAATTTCAGGATGTTACATAAACACATGGGTTCGCATACATATATGGTTTCGCTTAATTTACCTGGGTTCGCTAAGTAGTAAGGTTATCATTTATAGGGGTACGCATGTAATTTTTTGGAGTCGCCAACATACAGAGGACACAGAAAATAGTACTTAGCAATAAATTTGACTCGCATATTTTGATAAAAGTTAAGGTAATACAACATAAACTCATGCTGAATAAAATCAGCTTTATTCAGAATAAAAAGATAACTAAATATTTTAAGACATTGTAACACCCTTAACCCGTATCCGTTGCTAGAATAGGGTTACAAAGCAATACCATAAAAACTTAACTTTAAAACATACATTTGCACAATTTAATATAAACATATCATAATCCATACATAAACATGCATATCTTCCCTTAATCGAGCCCTCGAGGCCTTAGAATTGCTTTAGAAACTATTCAGGACTAAATCAGAAACATCTGGAACATTTAGGAAAAAGTTAAAAAAATTGAACCGCAGGGGTCACACGGCTGAAACACACACCCATGTCTCAGGTAGTGTAACGATCGAAATAGGGACACACGACCATGTCCTAGCTCGTGTCTGTGCCCGTGTAACTCTTTAAATTGGGTCACAGGGCCAAGTCACAGGCCCGTGTGCCAAGCTGTGTAACACTCAAAATGGTCTCACACGCCCGTGTGTCAAGTCGTGTGATAGGCTATGTAACTACTTGACTTGCAACCTTTAAAACCTACAAGGGACACACGGCCATGTCGCATGTTTGTGTGTCACACATGGCTGAGACACACACCCGTGTCTTAGGCTATATGGACAAGAAATTGGCCAAAACCAAGCCATTTCCTTCACCCATTTCAAGCATGTACCTACAAGCCATTTGCACCCTTGTCCAAGGCATCAAAACATACCAAAACATGCAAAAAATGACCAATTCAAATGACCAAATTCCATTCAACCAATATGCCATATAGGCACCTCAATCACAATCAAATTAACATACCTAAACTTATGCATATTTGAACACATTACTACCATTTTAAAACATACCTTACTTGACCTATATCATGTCAATATAATCTTACCATTTGGACCATTACTCACATGAATCAAAATTACCCAAGTGACACAAACCAACCATTTCCAAATGGTACCAAATAATTAACATACATATACATACCAAAATCAACATTTAGCATTTGACCCAAACTTTAAACATAAGTCCACCTATACATGCCATTATAACCTTGGCCAAAACATCAAAAACTATCGATATATTTTTTGGATAGTGTGATAAATCTCCGACGAGCTTCCAAACCGATCAAGCTTCTAATAATCTATAAAACATAGGAAATAAAATTACGTAAACATATAATGCTTAGTAAGTTATAAATTATGAACATTAGTTACCATTTCAATGCATAACCTTATAATTTAAACATGATTCAATCCAACATAAGCTTGGAACAAGCCTAAGCACCATCAACAACACATTTTAGCATATTCAAACATAATCCACATGAATTTAACATAGGTAAGCCATTACACATGAACATAATTCATTTGAATTCATCATTTTCCTTAACATATCATACTTTCAATTAAACTTACCAATTCAACCCTTTATATAAATACATAACATAGTTCCTTTTGAACACTTACCATTCATTTCCTCATGCCTATTGAACCGTTTAGAATATCATTCGATACGCAGGATAGCTCACAGGAAGTGCGCTAAGCATATAACCGTAACATTTCCTTTCCTTTACATCATTGCTCACATGAGTTGTGATGTAACTCCCCAAAAATATAGGGTCTTTAATTTTGCATGTTCTGACACAAAAAGCTTGTTCGCTTTAATGGCTAAGTGATTTGGGTGTGTATGGGGGTGTGTAAGAAGCCTAGGTTCAAGTATTGGCTCTTGCAAAATTTTTAGTTTTTCTCTTAAATGAATCTGGACACTAGCATAGAGGCTTTATAAATAATAGTGCTTGTTGATGACACAAGTAGAGTTTGTGGACTAGTGGCAAGGTGGCGTGTTGTGCAACTGCGAGGTCTGAGGTTCAAGTCTTGGGTTGCGCAATGGGTATTTATTTTGTTGCTTGAACTGTGTAGGTAGTGGAGTTAGACTGAAACATAGCTAAGAGGAATTTGAATGGAGTTTGAACTGGTCATGGAGAGGTTCAAGGAGGGATTTTAGGAGAGATTTAGGGGAGGAAAAAGTGGAATTTGAAGTGTAGTAGAGTTGTGCCGAAATTGCATAGTGGGTACAGAGGAATTTTCAATTGCACTGCTATTCTCTCAAATTTTAGGTTTTGTATAGTATTGGCTTCTCCATTGTTCACTATTTCGATTTTGCTTCATTGCTCCCTCTCTACTTTCTTCGGCTTTCTTAGATTTCCCTCCTACATTGCTGGTCAAATTCTCTTGTAGCCAAATTTCTCTCTCCGCATTCGATTAAGGTAACTTGGTTTTCTTTTGGGGTGTCGAATCCTTGACTTATGGTCGAATCTTGCTGTAGCTTCCATCTCTGTTTGAATTCACGGTTGTCTTTTCCCTTTCTTTACTTTCTATCAAAATAATTGTTCCCTCTAACATCATCTTGTCTCTACTGTTACTGGCAGGGGTGTGATTGTACCATCTCGTGCCTCGGGTTTAGGGGGTGCTTGTGTAGACCGATTATTTCTATCTACCATTCTTAGTTCTATGTTCGGTAAGTTATTATCTGCTTGATTTGAGTTATTTATGTTTATGGTAACAGTTAACAAGATTAGGTTGTAATACAGATTTTTGGCCAAGAATCTTGAAATCAACCTTCGTCAACGATTTAAGCAGGCTAAAGTCACTTTCATTCAAACAAGGTTTGGTGCTCGTGGATCTTAGCACAATTTCGTAAAATAGGTGTGTGACCGTACCCTACAAACGGTAATAGGCGCAAACGCCAGTAAATTGTGTATTCACGTTGTTTGACTATAGAACGGCAAAAGCCAAAATGTAGAAACTTCAGCATTTAAGGCCTCACGAGCGTGCGATCGCTCGCATTGTAAACCAAGCCCATAAACTATGGCCGATAGACTGTAGATGCCACCACGAGCGTTCTCATGCTCTTGGGCCGATATGGGCCTCGTTTGGCTGAAATGGGTCGTGTAGGCCCACTGGGCTCGTGAGCCTCATGCAGACAAAATCTACAATAATTGGCAAAAACTGGACTGGGCTATGTAGTTCACATAGCTGTGACAGAATTTAGGCTACATGGGCCACTCGAGCGTGTGGGCCCACTTGGGCCGAATATTGGGCCTTGGTCCCATTTACACCGATATGACCATTTAGGTTATCTGTGTCGCTCGAGATGACTGTAGACCTTCGAAAAGGTCGTTATTTGCACCGAGACCCCCATAAGGTAAAATGACCGAATACACCTAAAGAGTAAAATAACCGAAATATCCCTAAAGAGTAAAATGACCGAAATACCCCCATAGGATAAAATGACTGAAATACCCTCATAGGGTAAAATGACCGAAATACCCCCATAGGATAAAATGACCGTTATACCCTTAAGGGTAGGTTGACTGATGTGTTCAAGATTTGTATATGACTATTACTGAGTATAATATGACATGACATACTGCATGGGGTTGGGATCTTTATTACGGAGGAAGTATCTTTGTCTTGGTGGCTCGCCACATATCTTTATTACTAGCGACTTTATTATGTTCTCATATCGCCACTTTTTGCCTTGCTATTCTTGGTAGCTTTCTTTGTGATCTCGTTACTACTCGATTCTGCTGCGTTATTATTACTGGAAGTTATGCTGCGCTATTGGTGTACTGGCCGGGTGGGTCGATTTTATCCCCACATAGTGTGTTGGTTGGTACGCCTGGTGTGTTGGCTAGATTGGGGTGGGTTGCATATTTGCACCGTACTGATATTGTATTGGGCTTAGGCCCACACTGTTAATGTAATAGGCTAAGGCCCATACTTGCATTATTCTTCGAATAGGGCTCAGCCCGCATCACTTCGCATATTATTACCGATCGACCGATAGGGTATTACACACTGAGTTTTCATAAACTCACCCATTCTTTTTAACTGTATAGGTAATCCCTAACCTTAGACGATTTGAAGCCGCGCAGGACTCGAGGGTGGCCACATAATCGCTGATGTTTTGCTTTAGACTTAGTTATTTAATTTTAATTTTCATATTGGGCTATTGATTATGTAATAAGGCCATTGGTGGATTTAATTTTTTATTGGGCTTGGATTTCTTATTTTAAATTGCCAAACAGATACAAAGGAGTTTTCAAAATAACAACTGTTTTCAAGAAAAACACACATTTTAAACGTCAAGGTTTTTAAATAGAGAAGCCTCCGGGGTTTTATTCAGTTTAAAGAAATCAACATTAATAAATATGGCAGTCGTTTTGATAAGCTGGTTTCAGATTGTAATAACTTAATTTGTTGAATTTTCTCAAGTAATAAAAACTATATGGGTTTTAACCTAAATACAGATTTTTATCAACAAGTCCTAATTTCAAAAATCACTTTGTTGTGACACGTCAGATTCGGTCGTAACGTCTAGGCCGGGTTTGGGGTGTTACATGTGAAATGGGCCTACTCATACGAGTTGTGGGTTAGAATGTAAGCTACACAATACTGCTCACATGAGCTATGGAGTATCCACAACAAATGCAAGACCTTAGCCATCAGTAGGACATTCAAGACCAGCACTTGAAACATGAAAACTCTAATGACATTTCATTTGTATCCTACAAATTCCTAAGGTTCAAACGGGGCTCGATAATCATCATGACATCGTTGTATTTACATCATTCAGTTACATAGCAATCAACATATTAACATATGGATCAATATATAACATTAAAACGATATATAATCCTACGAACTTACCTCAATAACAGAGACGTAAAAACGAGATCAAGAATTCGAGGCTTTCATTTTTCCCCGATCTAACTTTGTACGAGGTCTATCTTGATCTAAATATACAAATTCAATCCATTTAATAATTTTATTATTCAATTCAGTCGAAAATTCATGCTTTTGCAAAATTACATTTTCCCATTTTAACTTTTTTACAATTTAGTCCTTAAGCTCGTAAATTGAAATTCATGCAATTTCATCCACATTTCATGCTAGCTGAATTACTTAGGGACTTATATCAACCCATACAAATCATCATTTCACCATTTTACCATGATATTTTACTTCTTTGATAAATAAGTCCCTAAATGATAATTTCATCAAAAATCACTTTACAAAACTTGTTTATTTAACAAAAAGGACTCATAATATTTCATTAAATTTCAAGAATGATGCAAACATGCTCATGGAAAAACCCTAAACATTTAAAAAAAATTCCAATTAGTCCCTGGGCTAGCTAAATTAAGCTACAACGATTCTAAAAACATAAAAATCATTAAAAACGGGACAAAATATCACTTACATGCACGAGATGTAAGCTTCCATGGAGTTTCTTTCTTTTAGTTTCGGTGGAAGAAGATGAAACTAAAGATGATATATTTTGTTTTCCTTAATTTACATAACATATTTATTGATTTACTAAATTAACCTTAAAATCATTTCATTTTATGCCCATAAGTGTCCACTAATAATAATAATGGTCTAATTACCATCTAAGTCCTCTTACATTAAAGTTTCATAGCTATATGATACCTTTAACTACTAGAACTCTACTTTTGCACCTTTAACGTTTTGGTCCTTTTTACTTAATTAAGCATGAAAACGTCAAAATTTCTTAACATTTTTTTTATACGACACTACTAAAATACCGTAGACATTAAAATAATAATAAAATAAAAATTTTCTAATCAAATTTGTGGTCTCAAAGCTACAATTTTGATTTCACTAAAAACGAGCTGTTATAGACATGGTTCGCAAAAGAAAAATAAACTTAAAGAAATTAAATCTAATAATTGTAGCGATAAGTCTAATCCCAAGAATAAACTGCTTAAATAAAATCCCATCACTTCTTCCTTAAGTTTGTTGGTATCTACTCAAGGCTTCGCCTTGCTCAGACCATTCGCCTTGCCTCTTGCCATTCGCGACCTACTTACCTACGAAGTAAGAAAGGAGTGGGTGAGTTCTTTGAGAACTCAGTGAATAATCAAGAATCATCAACATATGCTTTAAAATACAGAGTTTTAAAATAGAAATCAGACTTACTCCAAATCATGTCGTGTGTTGGGGTCGCAGTGAAGGTGCGAGACCTAGTTCACAGAACTTGCTTGCCAGAAAATAGAAGTTTGAAAAGATTTCGCATGTACTTACTAAAAATCATACTTAAAAACTTAGCTTGTTATTATATGAAAAAAAATATCATACAGCATGAAACATGTTCACATACTTGTTTTACCAGAATGGTTGAGGAACATAAAACATGTTCTCGCCCACACTTATCTTATCAGAATCTGTTGGATATGCGGATATCCTTCTAGCGCCTCAAAATGACTCAAAGAGCCATTAACATGTCCCATAAGTGTAGCATGAAGCTAAACATTATCCTATACCCCAACATGTCCCATTGAATGGAGCATAGCTTGACATTCTTTTACCTCTCCACATGTCCCAGGGCCTAAACGCCCAAAATCACAGAAAACTTATGGTGAGTATTCACAATCCTTTAGTATACCAATTTATCCAACATAAGGTGTAACCTCCCTAACTTGGCCTAGACATTATGGCTAGATTGAGAAGGCTACATTAGCCACCAAAATGGCTAAGCTAACTTACATTACTTTTGAAGACTTTAAATAAACTCATTTTAGAGAAAAATCATATTTGCACTTTGAGTTAGTTTAAACGACTTCATTTATTAGATAATCTATACTTAAGACTCATTTTATTATTTATAATGTTGTTTACAAAAATCATTTTCTTGTCACTCTTATTTGTGTTAAACTCGATGTTAAACTAATGCAGCAGAAAAATCATTTTTCAAGTCATTTTGGAAACTTAGTTGCCTTGCCGATTTGGTTTTCAAAAATGGTTCATTTGCAATGTAGCAAAAATTAGAGAACAATGTTAAATTTTACTTTAACTCGATATCATGTATTTTTCAATCATTATGCTTGAGTAATCCATGTATGCAAAAATCCCCAAAAGAAAAGTTACCAAGCCACAGACCAGAAATAGTTAAAAATTACAAGCCAAAACCAATAAATTCTTAATAATACCTATTAAGAATAGTTCGAGGTCTAAGGTGATTCTTCGAATGCCGAGTCTAGTCCTAATTTCGAGGTTTACCTAAAAAGTTAAACACTATTAGGGGTGAGCTTATGAAAGCTCAGTATGAGTGGAACAGTTATTTAAACAGACATAAATATCGAATATAGTGAAACATATTAGCTTTAACAGAAGACAGAACCATAATTGGAATTTCGTATCATTACATAGTCAGTATGAAATTGATGTGAAACAATGTATGAGCATGGGTTATCATTCATTCGAGTAGCAATCATTAATTTTGATACCATTCAATACAACATAATACAACACAGAGCATAAATCAATAAAATGGTTCCTATCCATACCATCCGCTACACACCACGAGTTCCACGAAACCCATCTGCCAAACTCCAAAAAATGTGAGCATAGCTCAATATGGTAAAACCACTGAATAATCAATAATGCAAAAAATCTATCGGATATCAAATAGTGCTATACAATCGCCAATAACATATCATATGCAATTAAATTGCCAATCCCTTCGGTACTCCAGGTGCAGTGCAGTGACTACATATTTATCCAAACTTAATATGTCGCCGATACTCCACAGAACTCCTCCGTCAACCACAAGATATCCCATCCCAATGAAAATGCAATATGTCACATAAACTCATACATAATCATATATCAATACTTTTCATATTTATTTGACATGGTCAACAAGCCCTCAATAATCAAATACTTTCAGTAAATGGAAATAGTGTTCCAACTTTCAAATTACCATTAAGATGATATCATTCAGCATTACACAATTTCACATACTTTTACGATTTTCAAATGTGCATGTATAACAACCTTTCCAATATAACATAGCAAACTATCCATGCAATTATATCATTCATAAACTCATATCTCAGAAAATCATGTTATATATACAATCAATCTCATACCAAATAACACAATCATGCTTCACAATATCATTCACATAATCACACTGTCAAACTAGCAACTTCGCTAACATATCAATCTTTTAGGGCTCAAAACGTACCTGGTTCGGCCAATTACAAAATTAATTATATTTTTATTAAGCCAATACAATAATCAAGCTAAATCATAAAATATATCAAAAAAAATTCTCATTTTTAATTAATTTTTGGAGTTTAGGACCCACACATTATTTTTCTCTTTCTCACAACACACTAATGAATCTTCCAATTTTCCTTAATAAACCTTAAAACGAATCTAAGTCAAAAATCAGTATAAATTCCATCAATTCATCTCTTAACCATCCCTTACACACCCACTTATAGGTTCCAACCAATCATCAAAATTACTACTATTTTACTAATCCAAACTAGTTAGATTTCTTACACTATTTTTTTCTTTTTGCGAATCGTGCGCGCGAACGTCTTTCGTCTTTACGGTTGATTTGGAGTGTTCCGATCAGCACCTAACACAATTACATACTAGAAAATAAGTAGTTAATATTGATTAAAATCCCTCATTTAATCAATCCATAAACTTTTACCAACAACTTTGTTGAAACAATAAACTAGTTTACAATTAATTACACTTACACTTCTCGAATTGTGAGATCCGAATGGCTAATTGATCAAGAACGCCTTTCCCTAATTAACATGTGATTAAAGGCTAATTAGGAGGGTTCAAGAACTCAAATTAATTCTTGGAAAATATGGGCAAGAACCAAGAAACAAAATAGCCCCTTTCTTGCACATAGGCGTACGCACCACCACCCGCGGTGGCCAAATTCGGGTCTAATTTAAAAATGACTTAAAGATCCATTAAAAATATGGAAAAATACCTTTAAAATTACCCTAAATTCTAGATTTTTAAATCTAGGTTTTTAATTGACAAGATTAATCAACCAATTGAAGAAAGAAGAGATCTTACACAAGCTAGTTGAGAGAAATGGCAATGGCACTGTAACAGCCCGTTTTTAGTCAAATTAGAACAGTGGTTTTGAGACCACAAATCCAAAGTTGAAATAATTATTTTATTATTATTTTAATTTCTACAGCATGATAATATGTTTATGTGAAATTTTCGTTAAGAAATTTTATCGTTTGATTAGTCAATTTGATAAAAAGGACTAAATCGCGTAAAGCGTAAATCTTGAGTTCTATTAGCTAAAGATTTCAAAAACCTATAGAACTTTAAATTTAAGGTCCTTATGTGGTAATTAGACCAATGTGATATAGTGGATGATATTGGTTTGGCATTTTTTTGTAAATATGAATTTATTTTAATGGAAAATTAGTAAAAAGATAAATAATGTTTAATTAAATAAAACCAAAACAAAGTTTCATCTTTTATTTCCTATATCCACTGATTTCAGAAGAATACCTAGCCATTTTTGAGCTTGAATTTTTAGTCATCTTCATCTTTGTCATTTTGGTATGTATTTTGTCCTGTTTTTATTGATTTCTATGTTTTTGAGATAGTTGCAACTAGGTCTAGCTAGCCTAGGGACTAATTTGAAAAATTGTTAAAGATTTTAGATGTTTCCATTGATGAATACATGAGCATTTTGATGTTTAATGATAGATTATTAATGTTTGATGATAGTTACACAAGTTTTGTTAAGTGATTTTTAGTGAAAATACAAATTAGGGATTAAATTATGAAATGTGAAACATTTGTGATTAAAATGTGAAATAAATGAAAAATATGGGCTGCTAGGGACCTGATTGAAATTCGACTAGCATGAGTTGTGGTTAAATTTCATGAATTTTTTATTTTACGAAATAAGGACTAAATTGTAAAAAATGTGAAATATTAGGGGCAATTGTGTAAAAAATGCCTTAAAGTGAATTTTGAAATAAATTGAATAGAGAGATGATTAAATAAGTTAATTTTAATTACATATAGATCAAGAAAAGTGAAACTCGGATCTAGATCGAGGGAAAAACAAAGTTCTCAACTAATCAACTCGTTTCATTGTTTTTACATCCGAGGTAAGTTCGTATGTAATAAGCATTATTATAATTATGTTTTTAATGCTTTGATATTGCATAAACTGTGAAGACAAGAGTACGGACATGTTTGACATTGATTCGACGAGGATCCGGCATTGGAAATCCCGATTGAACCTTAGGAATAGATTTGGATACTAGTGACATGTCATTAGGGAATTTATGTATTATGTGATCCGAGTGATGGTCCTGTACGTCCTGCCGGTGGCTGAGTATACAGGCATGTGTTGCTATTACTTGACAGCTTGTGTAAGCAGCAGCGTGCAACTACGTCTTGACCTACAGCTTGTGTGAGCAGGTGTAACAACCCGAATTTGGGCCTAGTAGGATTGGGCCCATTGGGCCTTGGCCATGGGAGTGTTTTAAAATTTTTTTGGGATTATGAGAATGGCATTATTTCAAGTTTGACCTGGGCTTCTATGAAGTCCCGGGACCAAACTTGGACTTTAGGAAAATTTTGATTTTAGGTGAATAAAACCCTGGGAGATAGTAGGTAGGCTTTAAGAATAAAATGTGGGAATAATTGACACAAAAGGAGTTGTGGCCTAGTGGCAAGTGGCGCCACTTAGTGAGCAAGGGAGTGACACCACAGGGAAGCAAGGGATCCAAGGTTCTAGTCCTGGTACTAGCTTTTCTTTTAGATTATTTCTTTTAAAAGGGAATTAGACTTTAGCTATAGGGTTAACTTTTGTTGTGCATATTGTAAGACACAAATGGCCACATGGTGGAGTGGTGGTGGCATCAGTGTGATAACAAGGTGGGAGAGGGTTTGAATCACATATGCAGTATACAGGAGATTAATTTTGTGCTCAAGGAGGGGAAGAGGTAGAGTTGGGATCAAACTCTACAAGGATGGTTGAAGACTTGGTCAACAGAGTTGAATGGGTGATGGAGAATGAATGGGGGAGTGAATCAAGGAGTAAATCAAGGGATTTGGGAGTGTGATGATGGTTGGCCGAAAATGGGAAGTGTATGGGGGGAGTAAATTCGGTCAAAATAAGGAAAAGAGCAGAGGGGCATTGGGGTGCATACTCAGTTTTGGGTAGTAAGTGTGCCGTGGTTCTTAGAGTGCCTGGTGTGCGTTTTGTTTTCTTTTTTGGCAATCTTGGTGTTAGCTCTCGCATTATTTCCATTCTCCTTTTTTGAAACCCCAAGTTTGCTATTATCTTTTCCTCATCTCCTTCATAACACTTTCCTTACTGAGCATTGTTGGAACAGTTTTGGCCGAACTCACCTTTCATCTTCTCCATTTGCATTTATCTCTTCTTCTTCCCTTCTCCCACACCATAGTCGAAACTCTTTTTCTTCCTTATTGATTTTCGACTCTTTCTCCATCAACGGAACCCTCTCTTTTTCATCTTTTGAATTAGTTTCTTTGCTCTTTTGTCAATAGCCGAATTTCAACCCTTCTTCTTCTAGTTTCAATCGATCGTTCCTTTTCTTAATCTTTCTGCCTATCATTGGAATCTCATTTCTTTTAGCCTCCATAGCCGAGCTTGGAGCTCTTTTATATTACTGCCAGTGCCGAATCTCCTATTCCTTTTCGACTCATCTCTGATCTAAGGCCGAATCGGAAGAGTGTTGGCATACACTCTAATCTTTCTCCTAGCCTCTAGTTTTTGATGGTGGTTTGGTAAGTAAAGTCTAAGGCCGAATATGGTTGATGGTGTTGTATTGCTTGGTTGGCTGTTACTCAAGCCGGTAAGGTGTTGCTAATATTTGTTCTTGTGTCAATCACTGCTAGGGTCTCGAAGTGCTTTATCAGAGGAATAATCGAACCCCTATCCTTTGTAGTGGAAGTCTCGGATTATTGGTAAGTGATTTATATTGTTCGTCAATCACAGTACTTGGTTAAATTTGTTAAATGGATTTTAGACTAACTATTAACCGAATGTATCTTTAGGTGCCTATTGGAGAATCGTGTTTCGTGTTCCAAATCAGGTGTGTAATCTCACACCCTTCCGAATACATGTTTAAAATATTCTGTGACTCGGCTGAAAGCCAGAAAGTCAAAAAACTGGCATCTATGCCCACACGGGCGTTCAAGTGCTCGTAGTGGCAAATCAGGATATGAGTAGCGGTGGTAAGGCGCAGAGAGTGTTACGAGCACTCCTACAAAATTAAGGTGGTAACGGGCCGAACTAAGCCAAACGGGCTTAGCGGGCCCAATGGGCAGTTTATCCCATATGGGCAAAAATTGTAAGAAAACTATTCAAGGGTAAGTACGGTTGCAGAATTTGGAAACTCGAGACTGAAATCTTGCGAAATGGGCGACACATGAATGTGGGCCTGTTTGGGCCCACAATGGATTCTTAGCCCAATAGCTTCGTAGAGACCCAGAAAGGGTCCCGTGTCTCTCAAGGCAACAGAAGGCCTTCGAAAAGGCTTTTAGTGTAAAATTACTGAAATACCCCTGGTTTGTAAAATTACTGAAATACCCCTAGTTTACGAAATTATCAAAATACCCCTAGTTTATAAAATTACTAAAATACCCCTAGTTTGCGAAGTTACTGAAATACCCTTGGTGGGTAAATTACTATTATGCCCTTATGGGTTGATTAGCATGATTGTGTGTATTCTGTTTATCTAGTTATGACGGTAATTTATTTTCATACATAATTTTTTATATATGCTTTGCAAACATGGCATATTGCATGGGATTGGGATGATATTGGGGAAGTGTATTTCGGTGGCTCTGCCACATATTTCGGTGACTCTGTCACATTTTGGTTCAGTGGCTATGCCACATATATTTCGATAGTCTGGTGGCTCTACCACAATTTCAGCGATGAACAGCGTGACTGCCATCGAGGTGTGTAGTGAATGGAGGGTTGATTGTAGAAATCCCCACAGGTGTGTTAGGCTGGATACGGGTGTTGTGTAGCAGATGGAACATTAGGTTGGGCTGGGTTGAATTGCATATATTATCTGTGTTATCTCACTAATAGGGCTAAGGCCTAGTTTGTCTCTGTATGGGCTTCGAGCATTTGTACTTTTGTATGGGCTAAGGCCCAATTTGCTTCTGTGGGCTTGGGCCCAGTTTTGTCCGAATGGGGAAATATACACTGAGTTCTCGTAACTCACCCCTCTACTTTAATTTTGCAAGTAATCCCCAGCATTAAGGATTTGGAGCCGAGGCGAACTCTGTGGTGGCCATACATCATTTCTTTAGTAATTCACGTTTTCCTTTACCTTAAATTTTATTTTAAATTGGGTTTATGTTTTGTAATAAGACCTTTGGTATTTTATTTGGTTTTAGCTTTTAATTTGGTTTTTGTTTATCATTAAATGTCCGATTCAGGATTTTCTTAAAGCCCTAATACCTATTGGTTTTACCAAAATGTTAACGTACGATTTTCCAAACTTTAATTGAATAAACACCGGGTTCTCTTTAACGTCGAAAATAGTTTTCAAAACATCACATGTTCGGAATTCACTGAAGATGATTTCTGTTAATAACAAGATTTTACCAACAATTCAAACTGGATTCTCTTGATAAAAGCAATTTTCAAACTAATCACAACTTTTAGAAAATGGATATTGAGCTAAACGGGTTTTTAATAACAAACACCTAAACTCGAAGTTTTAAAGAATACGAACATTTTACAAACAAGCAAATTTCTTAACAACCCTTCCATGTGACATGCTAGATCCGACCATGACGTCTAGGCCGGGTTTGGGGTGTTACAACAGTCTTGTTGATAGCTCGAGAGTGAGCATATATGTGATATGAGATTAAGATAGCATTGGTTATGTATGTGGCACTTCGGTGAGAGTTTCCCGAGTATCCAATAGTATTTCGAATGGTTCAACGGGTAAATGAAACATGTGGTTGAGTATGAGATTGATACGAGATGGTACAGGTATGTACATGAACCGTATAAACTTTAAATCGAAGATATTGTGAAGTGCACATATAAACATTTGATTAAGCATGTGAAAGGTTTGTTAGTTAAATGATCTATATGTTGCTATATTCAATTGGTTGATATGTATTTATTATTGAATTGATTTTATTTCATACGAGTTTACTAAGCTATAAAGCTTACTTTGTTTATTTTTCCATTTTTTACAGTGATTTTAAAGCTAGCTCGGATTCGGGAATCGTCGGAGACTACGTCACACGATCCATCTATCAATTTGGTACTTTTGAGCTTATGTTTTGAGTATATGGCATGTATAGGGACTTTGGTCATTTTGGTTCATGAATTGATGATAAATGTAGCCATTTGAGTTGGCTTGTAAATGTTTTAAGTTTAGTTTTGTATATTGCCATATAAGTTGGCTTGTTTTGAAATGTTTGAATCATGTATATTTATGTAAATATATGGCTTGTGTTGTGAGTTCATGGATAAGTATATGAAGCTTATGAACTATAAAGATTGTGGAGGCCAATTGGTTGATATTGTAATAGTTATATGCTTGTGAGTTTGATGCTTAATGATGTGTGTTTGGAAGTGTCTAGCAAGTTAAATTGTGTATGTGAATTCGGTATAAATGGTATGGCATGTTTTATGATTTGTATGTATAGAGAATAGGAGTATAGAATGTGCATGAATTATGTTTGAAATGGCTGGTTTAAATGATCATATATGCTATGTATTGGAGCCTTTGAATTTGATGTAGATATGCACAAGTTTGGGTGGCAAATTGGCTTTGTAAATAGCCTATTTGTGTCCACACGGGCATGTGTCTCAGTCGTGTGTGACACACGGTTATGTACACGGCCGTATGTCCCCTGGTGTTGAAATTGAAATCAAGTCAGTATGCTCCACACGGCCTCACACACGGGCGTGTGACTTGGCCGTGTGGCATAAGTCAATATACCCTACAAGTTTGGCACGACCTAGTACACGGCCTAGCACACATGCGTGTATGGACATTTTTAGGGCACACGGGCTAGCTACACCAGAATGTGTGTTGGTCGTGTGACCCAAGTTAGAGAGTTACACGGGGTCGAACACGGGCTGAGACATGGGCATGTGCTCCAATTTCGAATGTCCACACGGCCTGTTACACGGGCTTGTCTATTGGCCGTGTGAGTCACACGGCTGGGCCACACGGGCATGTGTCCCCTGTTTTTGAAAAAATTTCTTAAGTATTCCAAAAGTTTCCAAAGTTATCAGTTTAGTCCCGAACCACTCTCAATGCATGTTTAGGGCCTCGTAGGCTCATATTAGGGACAAAATGATTGGTTGTGAATTAAATGTGTATGATTTGATTAATTGTATGTGAAATGTATGTTTATTTATTTTATAAGTTTAGTAATAACTCCGTAGCCCTATTCCAGCGTTGAATACGAATGAGGGGTGTTACATTTATTGGTATCAGAGCTACGGTTTAGTTTATTCTAGGACTAACGTAGCGTGTATGAGAGTCTAGCTATACATGCCATATATAACCTATGATAGTGTGATGACTCCTGACAATTTAAACTGTGTTTTCATATAGTAAATGGATCCCAATCGAGCTGTAGCTGACGATGTAGAGAGTAATGTGCCAGCTCCCACTCAAGGGTCAGTGCCGTCTAAATCTAGAAATGTATCGAGTAGTCACGGTGGAGAGGCTAAAGAAGCCTTTTTTTCAAATGATGAATGAGTGGTTTACATAATTTGTTCGGACGAATCCGATTGCTCAACAACCTCCACCCCCACCTAATTCCCAATCGATTCCCGTAGCTCCTCAAGTTGTGGAACTTCAACAACTGAATAAGCCATCAGTTGATAAAATAAGAAAATACGGGGCCGAAAAGTTTAGAACTACTGTTGATGATGATCCTAATAAAGCTGAATTTTGTCTTGAAAATGCTATTCGAGTATTCGATGAATTGTCGTGAACACCAGATGAGTGTTTAAAATGTGCTATTTCATTATTGAGAGATACAACGTATTAGTGGTGGAATACTTTGGTGTCTGTAGTATCGAGAGAGAGAGTTACCTGGGAATTCTTTCAGACTGAGATTCAGAAGAAATACATAAGTTAGAGATTTCTCGATCAAAAGTACAAAGAGTTTCTAGAAATGAAACGGGGCCCAATGACAATGACCGAGTACGAAAGAGAATTCGTAAGAATGAGCAAGGATGCTCGGGAGTATATTTCTACTGAAGAAATCATGTAAACAGTTCGTTGATGGGTTGAACGACGATATTAAACTTCTGGCTGCAATTCTAAAGTTGAAAAAATTTGTTGTCCTAAATGATAGAGCATGCAAAGTCGAGGTGTAGCACCACTTACTCGAGACCGTCGCCGGAGTCGAGCACGAGGCGTTATTTAACTTAACTTACCACTTCGGGTATAAAAATAATTTATTTCATCATTCACAGTAAATCTGTCCATCTGCGCAACAGTCATTAATTTAATTATAACTCGAGTTATGAAACTCGAAATTTAGATCTATAATTTTTTCCTGAAACTAGACTCATATATATTTTTACCATAAAATTTTCAAAATTTTTAGTTTGGCCAATTAGTACAGTATATTCATTAAATTCTCCCCCGTTTCACTATCCAACAGTTCTGATCACTCCTCACTAAAAATAAATTATCTCAATTTAAAATTTTTATATGTTGTTCTCACCTATTTCTAATGAAATTAGACTCACTAAGGAATCTATACATATAAATTATAACTCATAATTATTTTTGTACAATTTTAACTGATTTTCTAAAATCTAAACAGGGACTTCAAATACCATTCGACTATCTCAATAAAATTCAAATATCACAGAATATAAAATTCATTTGCTTACACTATTTCTTTCATATGAAATTAGACACAATAAGCTTTAATTCTATATCTTATTCACTTTCTAATTCCATTTCTCATATTTTTGTGATTTTTCAAAGTCACGTCACTGTTGTTATCCAAAAATTGTTTCATTGCAAATTTTCACTTTTTCATACTTTCATTGTAGTAAACATCACATAGGTATCCATACAAAATAATTTGATCCCTATACATGCCATAATTTAAAAAATTTCAAAAGCATTTATATACCAAAATAAAGGCTTGATAGTGTGATACGAGGCTCCGACGATCTCCAATCCAAGTAAGTTCAATACACTATAAAACAAAGGAAAGGAAAAGAACTAGTAAGTTACTAATAGCTTAGTAAGTTACATGTAAACAATAAGAATTCAATTAATAATTAACATTTTTACATATAACTAATCAATATCCTTCTTAGCAAATTTAATCACATACACATGTACAATCTTACCAATTCACTTGCAATACATTTATACACTTAACCTTTATCACGTATGCTCATTCATTCAATTATACTTGCATTCACACTTCATCTCATGTTCACTTTAATTCATTATTAATCCCATTGAACACTCGGAACATACACGAATACATAGAGAATTAGCACATAAGTGCCACACTGATATGTAGCCGAAGCTACCACTGATATGTAGCCGAAGCTACCACGGTAATGTAGACGAAGCTACCACTATAATGTAGTCGAAGCTACCACTGATCAATAACAATGGAAATGTCCACGGGCCTGCTCACACAAGCTGTCAGGTTTCTGCAACACATGCTAGATCACCCAAAGACCCGGACTCACTGTAACATCAGAACAATCGGTCTCTAGTGATATATCACTTGTATCCCCTTCTATTCCTAAGTTCAACCGGGAATTTATACTTAACACTTATTTTAAATACTTTATCACATGAATAATTTTTCTTCCACATTCAATATTAATTCACAAATCAAATACAATTCACAATTTATAAAAATATATTGCTATTATTTACACAAAACTTACCTTAGATGCAAAACGACTTTTTTCGTAAATTAGTCGATAACCTTCTCTTTTCCCTGATCACCTTCACTATTCCTTCTTTCTTGATCTATATTAGCACAATTTAATACATTTTATCAGCATTCCATTCAAATACAATTCATACACAACATTTTGGAAAAATTATGTTTTTGCCCCTAAAGTTTCATATATTTACACTTTTGCCCCAAAGCTATGAAATTAAACTTTGTCCCTTATTCTTATGTTTTATGACATGATGATTATTTTTCCCTTCTATGACAACATCAAATTCTCACTCTAACATATACTTATGAACATTAGGTATTTTTACCGATTAAGCCATCTTACTCGTTTTCACTTAAAATCGCTTAGCAAAAGTTGTTTAGCATAACTTAAAACCTCATATTCTATCATAAAACATCAAAATAAATACATTTTACCTATGGGTATTTTTCCAAATATGAACCCTAGGTTAAATTATTGCTAGCATAAGCTAAATCGAGTTACCGGGACTCCAAAAACGTAAAGAACATTAAAATGGGGCTTTGAATCACTTACTATGGAGCTTGGAAGCTTGAAACAAACCCTAGCTATGGAGAACCCTTGAAATTTCGTCCTAATGAAGAAGATGGACATATTTTGCCATATTTTTCTTTTTTTTAATCTTTTACTTACTAGATGACTAAAATACCCTTCATTAAAAACTTTGGTTATTTCTACCTATGTATGTCCATTTTTGTCCATGAAAGCCTAATGGTATAATTGCCATTTAAGGACCTCTACTTCAATTATGCTCTTCAATTAAATCCTTTAACATCTAGAACTCATATTTATCAACTTTTGAAATTAAGTCCTAATAGGCAAATTAGACATGCAATTCATGAAATTTTCTATCGATATTCTAACACATGCATCTAATCACTCGATAAATTATAAAAATTAATCAGAACAAATTTTTCTACTTCAGAATTGTGGTTTCGAAACCACTATTCTGTTTAGGCCCTATTTCAGGCTATCACAACTCTCCCCTTTTAGAGATTTTCGTCCCGGAAAATCTTACCAGTGAATAAGTTGGGATACTATTTCCTCATAGCCTCCTCAGTTTCTCATGTTGCCTCTTCCACTCCATGTCGTTTCCATAAAACTTTCACTAAAGCAATTTCTTTGTTTCTCAACTGTTTCACTTCTCGTGCTAAGATTCGAATCGGCTCTTCTTCTTATGTCATATCCGATCGAATTTCCACTTCAGTTGGTGAAATCACATGTGATGGGTCCGATCGGTATCGGCTCAACATAGAAACATGAAACACGTTATGAATTCTTTCTAATTCTGATGGTAAAGACAATCAATAAGCCACTAGACCAATTCTTTTTATCACTTCATACGGACCAATAAATCTTGGATTTAATTTACCTTTACGGCCAAATCTCAAAATTTTCTTCCATGGAGACACTTTCAAAAATACTTTATCACCCACTTAAAATTCAATCTCTTTTTTTTTTAAGTCTGCATACGACTTCTGTCGATCCAATGTAGCTTTGAAACAATCACGGATTATCTTTATTTTTTCTTCAGTTTCTTTTACCAAATCAACTCCATGCAACCGATTTTCTTTAAGTTCAGTCCAATATAATGGAGTCCAAAACTTTCGTCCAGACAACGCTTCATAAGGTGCCATTTTTATGCTCGATTGATAACTATTATTATATGCAAATTCCACCAAAGGTAGATATCTTTCCCAATTACCTTCAAATTCCAATACACAACATCTTAACATGTCTTCGAGTACTTGAATTACTCTTTCAGATTGTCCATCAGTTTGGGGATGGAATGCTATACTAAAATTCAATTTAGTACCTAATGCCTCTTGTAACTTCTTCCAAAATCTTAAAGTAAACTGTGGATCTCGATCAGATATAATAGACATAGGCTGTAACACCCCTAACCTGAGACCGTCGTCGGAATAGAGTTAAGGGGTATTACCGATCAATCAAAACATTTAACCTCTAAGTGTCGACACAAAGTCAAACATCATCAAACACATTCATATAAAATCATAGTGTCCCTTAAATGAGTCATTAAGACCCTAAGCATGCTTATAAACCGAGTCAGGACTAAACCAAAGCACATATAAAATTTTCATGAAAATTTGAAACTTTTCTAAAATACAGGGGACACACGGCCGTGGGGGTAGGCCGTGCCTTACCCACGGCTACTTGACACTCCCGTGTGTCCTCCCCGTGGTAGTATACTGCCAAAATCAACACGGCTACCGAACACACCCGTGTGCTAAGGCCGTGTCCTATAAGGGTATATACTACCATTTCTCGCACGGCCTGTAGGCACGCCCGTGCCATGGCCGTGTGCAGTTTAAGCCACATTCTGCCAATTTACCCACGGTCTGAGGCACGCCCGTGTGTCGCAACTGTGTGACATTATAGGCCATTTTTGCAAGGCCAACATGCCACCTACTTAGGGTCAAACCTACAAGCCAATCAACCAAACATCTTATGCACATATTGCCATCTAAAAACATACCAATTTAGCAATTAAAACATGTAATCAATACCAACTCTAGTCATACCCAATTCAATGCCAATACCTATTCTATCACAAGCATAATCCATTCCCAATCTCACTACCCCTTCTAGCATTTATCAACACAAAGTTACCACTCAATAACAAATTTATCAATCTACAAATCATGCCAAAAGATGTATCACACATATCACATTCATTCATACCAAACCTATCACATATCTATCCACATCTCATGGCTAATTACAAACCTCAAACTTGATTCAGCTTACTAGCCTATACATGCCATATTCTAGCTATATACATCTTTCCAAAGTACCAAAATAGAATGCCGATAGTGTGATTGAGAAGCTGACTATCCCGGATCTGAGCTAGCTTTACGGACACTACAAGGCAGAGAAACAAATCACACAGTAAGCTTTCCAAAGCTTAGTAAGTTCGTAATATAATACATATTACTCGATACTACAACATCAATATATATATGTACCATCACATAGATAAAGGCACATCTAGTCACATTATCAATCTCAACCACATACCCAATTAGCTATTCATTCAACTCTTGAATCTATCATCAACCACATAGGTTCAAACGTACCTTAATCAACACATAGTTGCTTACCATTTATGCTACTCAATTGTTCGGTATTACCTCTCGTTCAACCTTGGCTAATCCTTTGATTTATTCGCACACTTAGTGCCAATTTTACAACTGAAACATAATCATCACTGCACACCTAGTGCCAATACATTAAACCGAACTTATATCAGTATCGCACATACAGTGCCAAGTCGATAAGCCGAAGCTTCTATATTTTTCGCACACACAGTGCTAATCATCTCTTCTCGTTTCCAACTTCGTACACTTAGTGCTCGTTTATCTCAATTCAGCACATAGTATTTCAAAACTCATAGATACATATACATCCATTCAATTTATATCACATAGACATAGTTTACAACTAGTATTATATCCGAACTTACCTCGGATGTCAAAATACCAAAACGGTCGACTAATCGAGCACTTTATCTTTACCTCGATCTCAATCCGAACCTCTCCTCTCTTGGTCTATACACATTCAAATTCAATCCATTCAATCATTAACTCATTCAATTTAGTCCACATACACATATTTAGGGCATTTTGTAAATTAGCCCTCACATTTTTCACATTTTAACACTTTAGTCCCTATCCCACAAAAACATCAAATTCACCAAATTCCACCTAGCACAAGCTTAGCCGAACCTCTCTAGGAATTATACAAGTCCACATATTTCATCAAATTTTCTATTTAGTCCCTCAACTTTCCATTTTCTCAATTTAGGCCAAGATACTCAATTTCATCAAAAATCTCAATACAAACTATGATAATCCAACACCAAGTTTTCATATTTCAAAATCAACTAGCACATAGCTCAACATTCATCAATGGCTCATCACAACAACATCATCAATACATGGAATTTGAGCATGGGTTTTATAAAGCACAAAGCAACGATCACAAAAACGTAGAAATTATCAAAAACTAATCGAAAACATACCTTGAATTAAGCTAAGTAAGTGTCAAAAATCTCAAAGATTCAATGGCTATTTCTTTTCTCTAGTTTCGGTGGAAGAAAGATGAAATAAAAATGGCCACCAAATTGTTTTGGTTTTCATGAATAATAACTTATTAATCAAATCCCAATTTTGCCCTTTATAAAGCATATAAAACAAATACTTTTTAAGACTAATTTGTCATTTAACACTCCACTAACTTAAAAATGGTGCATTAGCAACATAAGGCCTCCTCTTTAAGAAGCCATCAACATTTAAGTACTCACCACTTAGCCCCCAGCAATTTACTCTTTATGCGATTAAGTCCCTTTTCTTAATTCGGCATTAAAACGATCAAATCATCACACAGAATTTTCATACAGGCTATGTCACATATCCTTCACACAGAAAATATCATTAAAATATTTTTACGACCTCGAATTTATGGTCTCAAACCACTGTTTCGACTAGGGTCTAACCTAGGCTGTTACAACTCTCCCCCTTAGGGGTTTTCGTCCCCAAAAATCTTACCAGTGAATAGTTGTGGATGTTGCTCTCTCATAATGTTCTCAGGCTCCCACGTAGCCTCTTCAATTCCGTGTTTGTGCCATAATACTTTCACTAGAGAAATTTTCTTATTTCTCAACTCTTTAGTCTCTCGTGCCAAAATTCGGATCGGTTTTTCACTATACAACAAATCTGACTGAATCTCAACCTCAGTAGGTGCAATTATATGAGACGGGTCTGATCTATATTGTCGAAGCATTGACACATGAAACACATTATGGATCCTTTCCAACTCTGATGGCAATCTCAATCTATAAGCAACCGGCCCAACTCGTTCAATAATCTCATACGGTCCGATGAATCTCAGACTCAGCTTGCCCTTTCAGCCAAATTGAAGTATTTTCTTCTACGGTGACACTTTCAAAAACACTTTATCACCAACCTCGAATTCAATATCCTCTTGTTTCAAATTTGCATAAGACTTTTGGCGATCTAAGGCTGCTTTCAAACTATCACGAATTACTTTCACTTTCTGCTCAGTCTCTTTTATAAGATCAACCCCGTGAATCTTGTTCTCACTTAGTTCGATCCAATACAATGGAGTT
Source organism: Gossypium rotundifolium (assembly GCA_025506655.1). Taxonomy (NCBI): domain Eukaryota; kingdom Viridiplantae; phylum Streptophyta; class Magnoliopsida; order Malvales; family Malvaceae; genus Gossypium; species Gossypium rotundifolium. Next base: position 103,076,758 of record CP106722.1, on the reverse strand, counting down.
TGACACTTTCGACCTTAAAGAGCCTCATATGGTGCCATTTTGATACTAGACTGAAAACTATTGTTATACGCAAACTCAATCAATGATCCCATGTGCTTTCAAATTTGAGTATACAACATCTTAGCATATCTTCAAGAATCTAAATAATCCGTTCGGATTGACCATCCATTTGTGGATGAAAAGCAGTACTGAAGTGCAATTTCGTGGCTAAAGCATCTTGTAATTTCTTCCAAAATCGTGAGGTAAATCTCCAATCTCTATCAGACACAATAGATAACGGTACTCCGTGTAATCTCACAATCTCATCGATATACAGTTCAACCAACTTATCTAAAGAATAATCAGTTCTCACCAGAACGAAATGAGCTGCTTTCGTTAATCTATCCACTATCACCCAGATCGCATCTTTCTTGTTCGGAGATAAGGGTAAACCCAACACAAAGTCCATCGTGATCCTCTCCTATTTCCACTTAGGAATCAGAATCGGTTGTAATAAACCGGACAGAACTTGATGTTCAGCCTTAACTTGCTGACAAATTAAACATTTCGACACAAAGTCAGAAATATCTCTCTTCATACCATGCCACCAGTAGAATTGTTTCAAATCATTATACATTTTCGTACTCCCCGGTTGTACAATCAAATGACTATTGTGAGCTTCAGTCAAAATCATTTGAATCAACTCTGAATTTCTCGGAACGTAAATCCGATCTCTGAATCTCAAACAATCATTACTATCAATTCAAAATTCTAATTCTGCATTCGAACTGCATTGAATTTTTTTTGCTAACAACTCATTATCAATTTTCTGAACATCAGAAATCTGCTGTACGAACGTCGGCTTGACTTTCAATTCAGCTACCACCACATTAGCATCACTCAGATCTTTCTGGTCACTCAAAGCTTGCAAAGCATATAATGATTTCCGACTCAAGGCATCAGCTACAACATTAGCTTTACCCGGGTGGTAATCTATCACAAGTTCGTAGTCTTTCAACAATTCTAACCATCTTCTCTGTCGCAGGTTCAAATCTTTCTGAGTCATCAAATACTTTAAACTCTTATGATCAGTATAAATATGACATTTTTCACCGAGTAAATAGTGATGCCAAATCTTCAATGCGAATACAATCGCAGCCAATTCAAGATCATGCGTTAGATAATTCTTTTCATGTGGTTTTAACTGTCTCAAAGCATAAGCGATGACTTTTCCTTCTTGCATCAGCACACAGCCCAAACCATTTAATGATGCATCACTATAGACTATAAACTCTTTACCCAATTCAGGTTGAACTAACACCGATGCTTCTGTCAACAACACTTTCAACTGCTCAAAACTCTGATGAAACTTTTCCGACCATTCAAATTTAACATCTTTCTGTAACAACTTTGTCAATGGATTCACAATCATTGAGAAGCCTTTCACAAATCGTCTATAATATCCCGCTAGTCCCAAAAAACTACGGACTTCGGACACATTTCTCGGAGGCTTCCAATCCAAAATAACAGAGATTTTATACGGATCGACTCGTATCCCAGCAGCGGATACAATATGCCCCAGAAAACTGACCTCAGGCAACCAAAATTCACACTTGCTAAACTTTGCATGCAACTATTTCTCACGCAGAATTTGTAGCACGATTCTCAAATGCTTGGTATGTTGCATCTTATCACTCAAATAAATCAAAATATCATCAATGAACACCACCACGAAGTGATCCAAATACAGTCTGAATATCTGATTCATCAAATCCATAAACACTACAGGGGCATTTGTTAGTCCAAAAGGCATCACTAAGGATTCATAATGTCCATACCTCATTCTGAAAGCAGTTTTTGGCACATTGGATTCTTTAACTCTCAACTGATAATAGCCCGATCTAAAATCTATCTTAAAAAATACTGTAGCTCCTCTCAGCTGATCAAACAAATCATCGATCCGACGTAATGGATATTTGTTCTTTATCGTCACTTTGTTTAATTGTCGATAATCAATACACATTCTCATAGTTCCATCTTTCTTTTTCAAAAATAATACAGGAGCTCCCTAGGGTGAGAAACTCGGTCGTGTAAATCCTCTGTTGGTCAATTCTTGCAATTGAGATTTTAACTCTTTCAATTCAGTTGGGGCCATTCTATATGGAGCTATTGAAATAGGAGCAGTTCCTGGCACTAACTCAATACCAAATTCAACTTCTAATCGAGGTAATCCCGTAACTCATCCGAAACACATCCGAAACTCACATATCACAGGCACAGATTCAATTTTCTTTTTCGACACCTTCGTATCAATCACATACGCCAAATAAGCTTCACAACCTTTTCTCACATAGTTCACAGCTTTCATCACAGATACAACAGCTGGTAGTCCTTTCATATCACTAGACTCAATTCGAACTATCTCACCATTCTGACTCTTCAATTCAACATTCTTTCTCTTACAATTCATGATGGCATTATGCAAAGTAAGCCAATCCATACCCAGAATTATGTCAAATTCATCAAATGGTAGCAATATCAAATTGACCAGGAAACATAAATCACGAAACATCAACGGGCAATTCTTGCATACCTTATCCACCAAAACACACTTACCTAAGGGGTTCGATACTCTAATCACAAATTCAGTAGACTCAACAGGTAGAGTCTTATTCAATACTAAATTCATACACACATAAGAATGAGTCGATCCTGGATCTATCAATGCAATGACATCAGTATCAAATAAAGTGAAAGTACCGGTGATGACGTCTGGAGATGATGCTTCCTCTCGTGCACGTATAGCATAGGCCCGGGCAGGTGCTCTTGCTTCTGACCTTACAGCTATATCAGTCATTCCTCTCTGGCTTTCATTCACATTTCTAATGCTCCTGGGTGGTCTACTTCTAGCCGTCACATTACTTGGTCTTTTGTTCTGAACATTTTCTTGTTCAACTATCTTTGGGAAATCTCAAATAAAATGATCTCGGGATCCACACTTATAGCATGTTCTATTGTTATACCTACCCCAGCATTCTCCCACATGTCGTCTCCCACATTGTTTACATTCGGGCTTGTTGTTCTTAACACTGCCCACACTTGACTCATTCGGAGCTTGAGTTCGTAAACTAGTACTCTATCTCGAACGATCTCTATTAGGATGACCAAACGAAGCATTTGAACGATTGCTGGCATCTCTATATCTCTTTGAAGAAGGCTGAGAAAATTTATTCATCGATCTCTTTCTTTCATCTCGAGCCTCAGAACCGGCTTTCTTCTTTTCTTTACTGAGTTCCTTAGCTTTGCATGCTCTCTCCACAAGTACAACAAATTCATTTATATCCAGTATCCCAACTAACAACTTTATGTCCTCATTCAATCCCTCTATGAAACGTTTGCACATAGTAGCTTCAGTAGAAATACACTCTCTAGCATATTGACTCAATCGCACAAATTCCCATTCATACTCAACAACAGACAAACGGCCTTGCTTTAGCTCTAAAAACTCCTTACGTTTCTGATCAATGAAGCGTTGGCTAATATACTTCTTTCTAAACTCTACTTGAAAGAAATCCCAGGTGATTCTCTCTCTCGAAACCACAATTATCAATGTTTTCCACCAATTGTAAGCCGTGTCTCTCAACAAAGAAACTGCACACCTAATGCACTCTTTAGGGTTCAGTGACATCTCATCAAATACTCTGATTGTATTTTCAAGCCAAAACTCGGCTCACTCAGCATCGTCATCAGATGTGGCTCTAAACTCTTTGGCCCCATACTTATGAATCTTATCCACAGGAGGTTTATTCAATCTGATCGGATCTACAACTTGTGGCACAACAGGTACTTGTGGGGGTGAAGGTTGTGGAGCAGTCGAATTTGTTCTAACAAATTCTAAAATCCATTCACTCATCATACGGGAGAAGGCTTGCTTAGCCTCACCTCCCTCACCACTATCATTCGGCCTAAATGTGGCTTGCACATCTCTTGAGCGAGAGCGGTAGCATTACTCTCTCACGTCGACAAGAATCGCCGACGGGATCCATTACTATATTAAAACACATTTCAACTGTCAGATTTCATCACACTATCGCAATTTCATAATATGGCATGTATAGCTAGACTCCCACACGCTACGTTAGTCCGAGAATCGACTAAACCGTAGCTCTGATACTAATAAAATTGTAACACCTTTAACCCGAGACTGTCGCCAGAATAGGGTTAAGGGGTATTACCGATCAATCAGAATATTTAACCTCTAAGTGTCGACACAAAGTCAAACATCATCAAACACATTCATATACAATTATAGTGTCCCTTAAACGAGTCATCAAGACTGAAACACCCCAAACCCGGCCCACAAGCCCTGACCGGATCTGGCATGCTTCTAGGAAAAACCATTCGAATCTTATTTGAATCTTTGCTAAAATTTTTCGTGTTTTTGAAAACAGTTGATTAGGGTTCAAGTTGAAAACATAGAAATTTTTCAAAGATTTCATTTTGTTAAAAGTTTGTGGTTATATTTCAAAACCATGAGTTACCGGTAAAAGTCGAGTCTTTAAAGTTTGTTAATTAAATTGAAAATCATTTGTATTTTAGATGTCAAAACATTTTTCATTTATTATTAAGAAAATTTGCTTACTTTAATTTGAAAAGTATCGTGCCATAATAAAATAATTTAAGTGCATGCATGAACAGTTCATACTATAGCCTTATTACATCAAAAATAAACCCAAAATAAAATTTAAAGTACTTAAATAAAATAAAATGTCCAACTAATAAAATTAAATCTTGAGCATGGTCACTACTAAGCTCCCCCAGGCAGGTCCACTCTTGGCGTCACACGAAAAATATTCCCACAACGGGTGAGTCAAATAGACTCAATGTGTACAACCAACACTAAGTCCCAACAGGTATGGCATATCAAATCATACATATCCATATAGCATTTAAATAAAATGATGCAATCCGAACCCAAACCTAGATGCCATCCACTACACATCACTGTATCACCCATCACACCGTGGGGACTACTAAGTCAACCCTCCATCCGCTACACACCATCGAAGGCAGTCGCTGCAGTCGATGTGCTCATTGCCCTTATAAAATTCGTGGCATAGCCACCAGATAATTATTTCGTGACATAAGTCACCACATTCAGATTTCGTGACATAAGTCACCACATTCAAATTACGTGACATAAGTCACCACATTCAGATATTGGGGTATAAAACCACCAATTCACTTCCCCTTTACATATCACCCATATGCCCCATGTCATACAAAACATGCAAATATTATGCCTTATGCTTTATTCACATTCTTATAGTTACACTTATGTGCCATAATGATATTTATCACAATATACTCATAGTAGGAGTAGGAAAACGTGCTGAGTACTTCGTACCATTACATGGTACCTTAGCCATAATCTTACACTTTTATATTAACACATATAGTAAATTAAAGTCAAATCTATCAAGATTTAGTGCGGGGTACACACCTGATTCACTTAGTGAGTTTATCAAAATCTCGAAACCCGATCTATCGTCCTAGATCCTTAATTCCTACATTCGGCCAACCCTACACATGTTAGCAAAGAGCCATTCGGCTATCTAGCCAAATCCCGAAGGAAAATCTTACCTGGATGCCGATTTCTCTACTAATCAAATCCCAAAAACCTTGTGATAACTCTTCTTGCAATCGGCTAGATGCTGAACCACTGAACTAGTTAGTTTCGGCTTTTTAAACGAAGTAAGAAATAGATCTAAAACACCAATATGACCTTGGCTGAATATACATAGTCACTCACCTTGCGATTTTAGATCCCGAAAGTAGTCTCTTGGCTAAGAAGATGTCGAAATCCTATAGGATATATGTTAGATCCAATTCTAACATTCAAATAAATGGCCTTTGGCCTAATCTTATACCTTGCTTACCTTAGATCTGAAATCTCGAATGGTTTCCTTAGAAGTCGGCTACTATGGAAATCCCGAAATTCACCTTCCAACTTTCGACAAACAAATTAATGGGATTAGTCCTTAGCTTTCGGCTAGAGGAAAAAGATTGAAGATCAAATCACGATGGATCTTACCTTAATACTGTAGTTGACTGCTCCTTGTTGAACCCACAGAGATTTGGCTATGGCTAGATGTTGAGCACACAAATTTCAGCTTTTGATTAAGTGAAGGAATCGGCTTTACCAAGAGTGAAAAGGAAGTGTATGAAGCTTTTAGGGGTTTCGGCAATGGTGAACTAGGGAGAAGGAGGTTTCAGCTTAGAACAAATAAAAGAAAAGGAAGACTTTGAGGAAAAGAGAAGTGGAAATTCAGCTAGAGAAAGAGATAGAAAAGAAAGCAAAAAGATGAATACTTTGCTACTCAATTTCGGCTAGAACACAAGGTATTTCGGCTTTGAAAATAAAAGAGAAGAGAGGGTATTTTCTTAGAGATTTCGGTAGAAAACTAAAGAGAAAAGAAAATAATGGAGAATGGCCTCACTTTTCCCTTTTTGCCGAAACTGCTACACCTAGAGTCTCTTATTCGGCCAATTCTTCCTCTCACTATCAAATCCCTTGTTTTTCTCTCCCTTACCCTTTCAAAAATAATTTAAAAATAAGTCATCACTTATCTCCTACCTTAGCCGAAATTTCCAAAAGAATTAGACCTCATCTTAAACTCCTCCCATAGACTCCTCATGCCGTCCATTACTTCCCTTTTGTTGCTGCAAAAATAAAAGCTTTATTTAGCTTCCCATGTGACTCGAACCTTGGCCCATTTACACCTGTTGGTGGCGTCATTTACAGAGGCCCTAAGTGGCGCCTCCAAGCCACTTAGACAAGCCCATCTTTGTGTCTAATTTCCCCCATTTATTTTCTTAAGGCCTATCAGGCTTAACTCCCTCTTTTAGACTTAAAATTAAATAATTTCTAAGGCATTCACCTACACACTAAAGTTCACAAAATTCATAGAACACATTCAGAATATTCATAAGCATGCTATTTCACACAATTTAGCAATAATGCATAAGCCATAATCCGTGATATTACGCTTCTATCCCTTAAAATAATTTCGTCCTTGAAATTACAGGTGAAATAAGTGAGGGTATTGTCGCCAAGATTGCTTCTTCCGCTCCCACGAAGCTTCTTCTGATCCATGATTACACCATAAAACCTTGACTAGCGAAACTGACTTTCTCCGAAGCACCTTCACATCTCGCTCCAGAATCTGAATCGGCTCTTCCTCATAAGACAGATCTGGTCTCAGCTCCACCTCTTCAACTGAAACTACGTGAGATGGATCCGATCGATATCGACGTAGCATGGAAACATGAAATACGTCGTGCATCTGCTCCAATTCTGGAGGTAACTCTAACTGGTATGCCACCGGTCCAAATCGCTTCAATACCCGATAAGGTCCTATGAACCTTGGACTTAGCTTCCCTTTGCGACCAAATCTCATCACCTTCTTCCAAGGCGAAACTTTGAGAAACACTTGATCTCCCACAGCAAATTTGATCTCCTTCTGTTTGAGATCTGCATATGACTTTTGCCTATCAGACGCCTCCTTCAATCGTGCCCGAATTATCTTAACCTTTTCCTCAGATTCTGCCACAATTTTTGGACCCAAAATCTGGCGTTCCCCTAATTTCGTCCAATACGTAGGGGTGCGACACTTCCGTCCATACAGCGCTTTGTACGGTGCCATTTTAATACTGGCCTGATAGTTGTTGTTGTAAGCAAATTCTGCTAAAGGAAAATATTCTTCCCAACTTCCTCTGAAGTCTATCACACAGCCTCTTAGCATATCCTCCAACACTTTTATTACTCGCTCAGATTGACCATCTGACTGTGGATGAAAAGCCGTACTGAAGTCCAATCTGGTGCCTAAAGCCTGATGTAGAGCTTTCCAAAACTGAGACGTAAACCTTGGATCCCTATCCGAGATAATCGACACCGGCACTCCGTGCAACCTTACAATCTCCGCTACATACAATCTTGCTAGCTTTTGTAGAGAATAGCCAACCCGCACTGGAATAAAATACGCGGACTTCGCCAGCCGATCCACTATCACCCATACCGAGTCCTTCTTAGTAGGCGTAAGGGGAAGCCCACTAACGAAGTCCATGGTAATTCTCTCCCACTTCCACTGCGGAATTTGTATTGGCTGAAGCAATCCTGATGGAACTTGATGTTCAGCCTTAACTTGCTGACACGTCAAACACTTGCCAACATATTCGGTAACTTCCCGCTTAAGACTAGGCCACCAAAACTGTTCCCTTAGATCTCTGTACAATTTACTACCTCCAGGGTGCACAGCATAAGGGCTACTATGCGATTCTTGAAGGATTCTTTGCCTAAGCTCCTCGTCCTTCGGCATACAGACCTTACCCTTGAAGCATAATACTCCCTCGTCATTAACACTATAACCCTCTAACTCTCTATTCTGCGCTTGTCACAACTTAACACTTAGATCTTCATCCATTAACTGACTTTCCTTCACCTCATTCAACCATGTCGGTTTGACTTGCAATTCTGCCAGCAGACTTCCATCGTCATATAAGCTCAGATGTGCGAACATCGCCCTCAGATCCGTCACTACCTTCCGACTTAGGGCATCTGCCACCACATTCGCCTTGCCCGGGTGATACTCTATAGAACAGTCGTAGTCCTTCAATAATTCCACCTACCTTTGCTGTCTCAGGTTCAACTCCTTTTGAGTCAACAGATACTTAAGGCTTTTGTGGTCTGTGTAGATCACTGACTTCTCTCCATAAAGATAGTGCCTCCATATTTTAAGAGCAAAGACCACTGCCGCCAATTCCAAGTCATGCGTCGGGTAGTTAACCTCGTGTGGCCTTAGCTGTCGAGACGCATTGGTGACTACTTTCCCATCTTGCATAAGGACACCTCCCAATCCTGTATGGGAAGCATCACAAGACACTACAAAATCCTTCCCCGCCTCAGTCAATCAAATCGAGCTTGGTCAAGACCCTCTTAAGCTTCTCAAAGCTCTCCTGCTGCTTATCGGTCCATACGAAAGGCACTTCCTTTCTCAACAACTTTGTCAGAGGCGCGGCTATTGACGAGAACCCTTCCACGAACCTTCGGTAATAGCCTGCTAATCCTAAGAAACTTCGAACTTCCGCCACAGACTTAGGGGGTTTCCAATCCAAAACTTCCTCAATCTTCCGAGGATCTACCCTTATTCCTTCACCAGATACCACATGTCCTAAAAACGTAACCTCCTTAAGCCAAAATTCACACTTGCTGAATTTGGCGTAGAGCTTCTTCTCCCTCAACACTTGCAACACAACTCGGAGGTGCTCATCGTGTTCTTCCTCAGACTTCGAATACACTAAGATATCGTCTATGAACATAACAACAAACCAGTCCAGATAGGGTTGGAAAACCCGGTTCATCATGTCCATAAACGCGACTGGGGCATTTGCCAATCCGAATGGCATTACCAAGAACTCATAATGCTCGTACCTTGTATGGAAAGCCGTCTTATGGATATCAGCCTCCTTCACCTTAAGCTGATGATATCCAGACCTTAGATCTATCTTTGAGAATACTGCGGCCCCCTTAAGCTGATCGAACAAGTCATCTATCCTTGGCAACGAATACTTGTTCTTGATGGTCAGCTTATCCAACTGACGATAATCTATGTACATGCGCATAGTTCCGTCCTTCTTCTTCACAAACAAGACCGGTGCTCCCCATGGAGACACACTGGGTCGAATAAATCCACGGTCTAGCAATTCTTGGATTTGAGCCTTGAGCTCAACCAACTCCTTTGGTGCTATTCTGTACGGGGCAATTGACATAGAAGCTGTACCCGGCAGTAACTCAATTTCGAACTCCACATCCCTATCTGGGGGTATTCTTGGTAATTCCTCTGGAAAGACATCCACAAACTCCCTTACCGTTCTAACTCCACTAACTCCCCCTTCGTTCATATCCAAAGCACTAACGAGAGCCAGAAATGCCTTACAGAATCCTTGATACCCCCGGCTACCTTAGCCTTCTCCACTAACACAACAAACTCCCGCTCTTGGTGTGGAGCTATCAACAGTCTCAAGTTATCCCTCAGCCTGTCCCCAAACTGGACACACCGCTCATGCTCAGTTGACACTATGCCTCGAGCATAATGGCTCAGCCTTAGGAATTCAACAGATCGCCACGGACTTGTTCCTTGAACCAAATTTCTTAAATACCTTCCTCTGCGCATCAATGTAATGAGTACCAACATACTTCTTCTGGTATGCCGCCTTAGCATAATCCCAAGTGAGTTCCTCAGCTGTAGCACCATCCCGAACCGTGAGCCACCATTGATATGACTCATCGCGGAGAAACGACACCATTCCTTTTAGTTTTTCCTCGGCAGTTAAATCGAGCTCATCCATAATCTGCTCAGTCGCCTCCAACCAATACTCAGCGGTATTGGGTGCCACACCAGATACACCACGGAACACCTCAGCTCCGTTGGCTCGGAGTCGCTCAGGTACCGACTTTTGAGCTCCCATGCCTCCACCTGCTCCAGCCACCCTTTCCAAGACCCGCAGCATCGCCTGTGACACTGCGTCTTCCCCCGTCTGATCCTGATATTTCACATCAACGGCTAGTGGTGGTGGTGGCATTTCATTTTCAGATCCTTGACCCGATCTAACGGGTTTTGACATAGTCATTCAGCCTCTACCACGGCCTCGCACGTTACGGCCACGTCCCCTTGAATTCATACTTCCAATTTGCGTTTATCTGATTAAAGAATTTTATAGATTAGTTTTGTTCCACTAATTTATCACGTACAGTCTTATGTTCAATAGTTTTTAAAGGGGTAGTTCTTTCGAATTCATTCACATACAGTCTCAGATCATTCAATCAATCACATACATGAACTTGCGTTCATTACAGAGAAATGTTGTAGTTGTCGTTGTTTTTTTCACTACCCAGGGGTATTTCTGTAATTTTATCCTATAGGGGTATTTTGGTAATTTCTCTTTTTTTCCCAAATTAAGGTATTTGAAAATGTTTCAAAATAGAGATTGTTGATGTTTCACAAAATTAAAATACTTGCTAGAAAAATTTCAAGAGTGAAATGGAAATTTTATACACTAGGGGTATTTTTGTAATTTTACAAGCCAGAGTCATTTCGGTAATTTTTCGCAAAACATGGTTCCTGGTGACTTTTCAAAATAAGGGTATTTTTAAAGATTTCTAATTTGAGGGTACTTGATAATTGTCCTCTCGAGGTATTTTGGTCATTTATACAGTTAGGGGTAATTTGGTCATTTTGCAAATCGGGGTAATTTTCAGTAAATTTTCCAAGTCGGGATATCTTAATATTTGTAAAAATGGGGTTTTTGGATATTTGTAAAGTAAGAGAATCTTGATAAAAACTGTGGGTAGTATGGAAATTTTATGAACCAAGGGCATTTTAGTAATTTTTCCAACCAGTCATTTTAGTAAATCGAGAATATTTTGGAAATTTTTTTTTTCAAAATAGTTTTCCTACACCTTAAAGGGGTAATTTTGTGATTTTAAGACTAGGGTTTTTATAAAGATATGGCTAGTCCCCTTTCGAGTTTTAGTTATTGGGTTTAGCCTGTGGCTGAGTCCTCTTGGTTAGGGTGAACCGTCACTACGCACCAGGTAGGATTCGAGTGGAGAGGAGGTGAGTCACTAGGACTGCTTAAATACCAAGCTCCCACCGAAACCAATCCTAGACATGCGCACGATGGTTGCCACACCCTAACTCGGCGACTTAGACACAGGTTTGTTTAATTGGGCATTAAAGTTTTATGTAATTCTCATGTTGGGGTAAACTAGTCCTAGGGTTTAATTCCTAGTCCACTAATCTACGTCGCTATATATTCCCACATACAAATCACAGAGAAGTTAGGAGTACTTACCTGGTGGACTTCGGGCCGGAGACTCAGGTGCCATGCCAGAAACCCTGCTTATTTCTTAGAAAAGTCCAATTTCAAAAGAAAGAAAACATTTTGGGCCCAAAAAGCCTTCAAGGCCGGGTTTTGAACCGGGCTCTGATACCAAACTGAAACACCCCAAACTCGACCCACAAGCCCTGACCGGATCTGGCATGCTTCTAGGAAAAACCATTCGAATCTTATTTGAATCTTTGCTAAAATTTTTCGTGTTTTTGAAAACAGTTGATTAGGGTTCAAGTTGAAAACATAGAAATTTTTCAAAGATTTCGTTTTGTTAAAAGTTAGTGGTTATATTTCAAAACCATGAGTTATCGGTAAAAGTCGAGTCTTTAAAGTTTGTTAATTAAATTGAAAATCATTTGTATTTTAGATGTCAAAACATTTTTCATTTATTATTAAGAAAATTTTCTTACTTTAATTTGATAAGTATCGTGCCATAATAAAATAATTTAAGTGCATGCATGAACAGTTCATACTATAGCCTTATTACATCAAAATAAACCCAAAATAAAATTTAAAGTATTTAAATAAAATAAAATGTTCAACTAATAAAATTAAATGCTGAGCATGGTCACCACTAAGCTCCTGCCAGGCCGGTCCACTCTTGGCGTCACTGAAAAATATTCCCACAGCAGGGTGAGTCAAATAGACTCAATGTGTACAACCAACACTAAGTCCCAACAGTATGGCATATCAAATCATACATATTCATATAGCATTTAAATAAAATGATGCAATCCCGAACCCAAACCTAGATGCCATCCACTACACATCACCCGTACCAGCCATCACACCGTGGGGACTACTAAGTCAACCCTCCATCCGCTACACACCATCGAAGGCAGTCGCTGAAGTCGACATGCACATCGCCCTTATAAAATTCGTGGCATAGCCACCAGATAATTATTTCGTGACATAAGTCACCACATTCAGATTTCGTGACATAAGTCACCACATTCAAATTACGTGACATAAGTCACCACATTCGAATATTGGGGTATAAAACCACCAATTCACTTCCCTTTACATATCACCCATATGCCCCATGTCATACAAAACATGCAAATATTATGCCTTATGCTTTATTCACATTCTTATAGTTGCACTTATGTGCCATAATGATATTTATCACAATATACTCATAGTAGGAGTAGGAAAAGCGTGCTGAGTACTTCGTGCCATTACATGGTACCTTAGCCATAATCTTACACTTTTATATTAACACATATAGTAAATTAAAGCCGTAAATCTATCAAGATTTAGTGCGGGGTACACACCTGATTCACTTAGTGAGTTTACTGAAAATCCCGAAAACCCGATCTGTCGTCCTAGATCCTTAATTCCTACATTCGGCCAACCCTACACATGTTAGGAAAGAGCCATTCGGCTATCTAGCCAAATCCCAAAGGAAAAACTTACCTGGATGCCGATTTCTCTACTAATCAAATCCCGAAAACCTTGTGATAACTCTTCTTGCAATTGGCTGAATCTTTGAACCACCGAACTAGTTAGTTTGACTTTTTAAACGAAGTAAGAAATAGATCTAAAACACCAATATGACCTTGGCCGAATATACATAGTCACTCACCTTGCGATTTTAGATCCCGAAAGTAGTCTCTTGGCTAAGAAGATGTCGAAATCCTATAGGATATATGTTAGATCCAATTCTAACATTCAAATAAATGGCCTTCGGCCTAATCTTATACGTTGCTTACCTTAGATCTAAAATCCCGAATGGTTTCCTTAGAAGTCGGCTACTATGGAAATCCCGAAATTCACCTTCCAACTTTCGACAAACAAATTAATGGGATTAGTCCTTAGCTTTTGGCTAGAGGAAAAAGATTGAAGATCAAATCACGATGGATCTTACCCTTAATACTGTAGTTGACTGCTCCTTGTTGAACCCACAGAGATTTGGCTATGGCTAGATGTTGAGCACACAAATTTCGACTTTTGATTAAGTGAAGGAATCGGCTTTACCAAGAGTTAAGAGGAAGGGTATGAAGCTTTTAGGGGTTTCGGCAATGGCGAACTAGGGAGAAGGAGGTTTCGGCTTAGAACAAATAAAAGAGAAGGAAGACTTTGAGGAAAAGAGAAGTGGAAATTCGGCTAGAGAAAGAGATGGAAAGGAAAGCAAAAAGGTGAATACTTTGCTACTCAATTTCGGCTAGAACACAAGGTATTTTGGCTTTGAAAAAAAAAAGAGAAGAGAGGGTATTTGCTTAGAGATTGCTGCAGAAAACTAAAGAGAAAAGAAAATAATGGAGAATGGCCTCACTTTTCCCTTTTTGCCGAAACTGCTACACCTAGAGTCCCTTACTCGGCCAATTCTTCCTCTCACTATCAAATCCCTTGTTTTTCTCTCCCTTACCCTTTCAAAAATAATTTAAAAATAAGTCATCACTTATCTCCTACCTTAGCCGAAATTTCCAAAAGAATTAGACCTCATCTTAAACTCCTCCCATAGACTCCCCATGCCGTCCATTACTTCCCTTTGTTGCCGCAAAAATAAAAGCTTTATTTAGCTTCCCATGCGACTCGAACCTTGGCCCATTTACACCTGTTGGTGGCGTTATTTACAGAGGCCCTAAGTGGCGCCTCCAAGCCACTTAGACAAGCCCATCTTTGTGTCTAATTTCCCCCATTTATTTTCTTAAGGCCTATCAGGCTTAACTCCCTCTTTTAGACTTAAAATTAAATAATTTCTAAGGCATTCACCTACACACTAAAGTTCACAAAATTCATAGAACACATTCAAAATATTCATAAGCATGCTATTTCACACAATTTAGCAATAATGCATAAGCCATAATCCAGAATATTACAAAGACCCTAAGCATGCTTATAAATCGAGTCGGGACTAAACCGAAACACATATAAAATTTTCATGAAAATTTGAAACTTTTCTAAAATACAGGGGACACACGGCCGTAGGGGTAGGCCATGCATCACCCACGGCTACTTGACTCTCCCGTGTGTCCTCCCCGTGGTAGTATACTGCTAAAATCAACACGGCTGTCAAACACGCCCGTGTGCTAAGGCCGTGTCCTATAAGGTCATATACTGCCATTTCTCGCACGGCCTGTAGGCACGCCCGTGCCATGGCCGTGTGCAGTTTAAGCCACATTTTGCCAATTTAGCCACAGTTTGAGGCACGCCCGTGTGCCCCAACCGTGTGACATTATAGGCCATTTTTGCAAGGCCAACATGCCACCCACTTAGGGTCAAAACCTACAAGCCAATCAACCAAACATCTCATGCACATATTGCCATCTAAAAACATACCAATTTAGCAATTTAAAACATGTAATCAATACCAACTCTAATCATACCCAATTCAATGCCAATACCTATTCTATCACAAGCATAATTCATTCCCAATCTCACTACCCCCTGTAGCATTTATCAATACAAAGTTACCACTCAATAACAAATTTATCAATCTACAAATCATGCCAAAAGATGCATCACACATATCACATTCATTCATACCAAACCTATCACATATCTAGCCACATCTCATGGCTAATTACAAACCTCAAACTTGAATCAGTTTACTAGCCTATACATGCCATATTCTAGCTATATACATCTTTCCAAAGTACCAAAATAGAATGCCGATAGTGTGATTGAGAAGCTGACTATCCCAGATCTGAGCTAGCTTTACTAACACTGCAAGGCAGATAAAAAAATCACACAGTAAGCTTTCAAAGCTTAGTAAGTTCGTAATATAATACATATTACTCGATACTACAACATCAATATATATATGTACCATCACATAGATAAAGGCACATCTAGTCATATTATCAATCTCAACCACATACCCAATTAGCTATTCATTCAACTCATGAATCTATCATCAACCACATAGGTTCAAACGTACCTTAATCAGCACATAGTTGCTTACCATTTATGCTACTCAATTGTTTGGTATTACCTCTCGTTCAGCCTTGGCTAATCCTTTGATTTATTCGCACACTTAGTACCAATTTTACAACTAAAACATAATCATCACCGCACACCTAGTGCCAATACATTAAATCGAACTTATATCGGTATCACACACACAGTGCCAAGTCGATAAGCTGAAGCTTCTATCTTTTCGCACACACAGTGCTAATCATCTCTTCTCGTTTCCAACTTCGCACACTTAGTGCCCGTTTATCTCAATTCAGCACATAGCATTTCAAAACTCATAGATATATATACATCCATTCAATTTATATCACATAGACATAGTTTACAACTAGTATTATATCCGAACTTACCTCGGATGTCAAAATACCGAAACAGTCGACTAATCGAGCACTTTATCTTTGCCTCGATCTTGATCCGAACCTCTCCTCTCTTGGTCTATACACATTCAAATTCAATCTAATCATTCATTAACTCATTCAATTTAGTCCACATACACATATTTAGGGTATTTTGCAAATTAGCCCTCACATTTTTCACATTTCGACACTTTAGTCCCTATCCCACAAAAACATCAAATTCACCAAATTCCACCTAGCACAAGTCTTGTCGAACCTCTCTAGGAATTATACAAGTCCACATATTTTATCAAATTTCTATTTAGTCCCTCAACTTTCCATTTTCTCAATTTAGCCCAAAATACTCAATTTCATCAAAAATCTCAATACAAACTATGATATTCCAACACCAAGTTTTCATATTTCAAAATCAACTAGCACATAGCTCAACATTCATCAATGGCTCGTCACAACAACATCATCAATACATGGAATTTGAGCATGGGTTTATTAAATCACAAAGCAACGATCACAAAAACGTAGAAATTATCAAAAACTATCGAAAACATACCTTGAATTAAGCTAAGTAAGTGCCGAAAATCTCAAAGCTTCAATGGCTATTTCTTTTCTCTAGTTTCGGTGGAAGAAAGATGAAATAAAAATGGCCATCAAATTGTTTTGTTTTTCATGAATAATAACTTATTAATCAAATCCAAATTTTACCCTTTATAAAGCATATAAAACAAATACTTTTTAAGACTAATTTGTCATTTAACACTCCACTAACTTAAAAATGGTTCATTAGCAACATAAGGCCTCCTCCTTAAGAAGCCATCAACATTTAAGTACTCACCACTCAACACACAGCAAGTTACTCTCTATACGATTAAGTCCCTTTTCTTAATTCGGCATTAAACGATCAAATCATCACACAGAATTTTCATACAGGCTATGTCACATATCCTTCACACAGAAAATATTATTAAAATATTTTTATGACCTCGAATTTGTGGTCTCGAACCACTGTTCCGACTAGGGTCTAACCCAGGCTATTACATAGGCACACCATGTAATCGGACTATTTCAGCAATATACAATTCGGCTAACTTGTCAAGTGAAAAGTTCATTCTCACAGGAATGAAATAAGCCGACTTCGTCAATCGATCAACTATCACCCAAATTGAGCCTTTCTTTTTCAGTGACAATGGTAATCCCAACACAAAATCCATAGTAATCTTTCCCATTTCCATTTCGGTATAGTAATTGGCTGAAGTAATCCAGAAGGTACCTGATGTTCTGCTTTGACCTGTTGACATATCAAACATCTTGATACAAACTCAGAAATATCACGTTCATACCTGGCCACTAGTACATCTTTTTCCAATCATTATATAGTTTATTACTTCCCGAATGTACAAACATAATACCACTGTGTGCCTCATGTAAAATCTTCTATACAAGCTCTGAATTGTTCGGTACACAAACTCTGCCTCTGAATAATAAACAACCATCAGTCCAAATCTAAAATTCTGAATCATGACCTGACTCATATTGTACCCGTTTATCCTGTAATTTCTCATCATTCTTCTGAGCTTCACACATTTGCTAAAGAAATGTCAGTTTAGCTCTCAATTCAGCTATGATTGAACCATTATCAGTTAGTGACAACTGGGTATTCATAGCTCTTAAAGCAAATAGAGATTTCTGACTCAAAGCATCAGCTACAACATTAGCCTTACCCAGATGGTAATCAATAATCAAATCATAGTCCTTTATCAATTCAAGCCACATGCGCTGTCTCAAATTCAAATCTTTCTGTGTCATCAAATATTTCAAGCTTTTATGATCAGTATAAATATGAAATTTTTCACCGTACAAGTAATGCCGCCATATCTTCAGGGCAAATACAATAGTAGCTAATTCAAGATCATGTACTGGGTAATTTCTTTCATGTGGTTTAAGTTGTCTTGAAGCATAGGCTATTACTTTACCTTCTTGCATCAAGACACAACCTAAACCATTTAATGAGGCATCACTGTAAATAACAAATTCCTTACCCGGTTCAGGCTGCACTAATATAGGTGCTTTCGTTAGTAGATCTTTCAATCGGTCGAAACTCTATTGACATTCATCAGTCCACTCAAACTTCACATCTTTCTGCAATAATCGAGTCATTGGAGAAGCTATCATAGAGAATCCCTGTACAAATCTCCGATAATAACTAGCTAAACCCAAGAAACTTCTAACTTCGAATACATTCTTCGGTGGACTCCAAGAAAACCCACTTCTCAAAGCCAAAATTCACATTTACTGAATTTAGCATATAACTGCTTCTCACGCAAAATTTGCAACACAATTCTCAAATGTTCTGCGTGTTCTTCTTCATCTCTAGAATAAACCAAAATATCATCAATGAATACTACCACAAATCTATCTAAGTACGGTCTAAATATCTAGTTCATCAAATTCATGAATACTGCAGGTGCATTAGTTAACCCAAATGGCATAACCAGAAACTCATAATGACCATACCTGGTTCTGAAAGCAATATTTGGCACATCTGACTCTTTAACCCTCAATTGGTAATATTCGGATCTCAAATCAATTTTGGAAAACACGGTGGCATCATTTAACTGATCAAACAAATCATCTATTCGAGGCAATGGATACTTATTTTTCACTGTCACTTTGTTAAGTTGACGGTAATCAATACATAATCTTAATGTCCCATCTTTTTTCTTCACAAATAGTATGGGAGCACCCCATGGGGAGTAACTTGGTCTCACAAATCCTTTATCAGTCAACTCTTGTAATTACACTTTTAATTCTTTCAGTTCGGTTGGTGCCATTCTGTAAGGAGCAATCGATATTGGAGCAGTACCGGGCATTACTTCAATACCAAATTCCACTTCTCTAATCAGAGGCAAACCTGGCAACTCTTCTGGAAACACATCTAAATATTCACATACCATAGGCATTAATTCGATCTTTATTTCAGACACTTTTGTATTCAACACATAAGTAAGATATGCTTCACAACCAATTTTTAAACATTTCTGAGCAGACATGGCAGAAATCACAATTGGCATCACATTTGACTTATCTGTTTTAACTTGAAGAACTTCACTGCTACTACTTTTCAACTCAAGAATTTTCTGACTACAATCTATCTTGGCCTTATGTAATGTTAACCAATCCATTCCCAAAATAACATCAAACTCATCATATGGAAATAACATCAAGTTGGCGGGGAAACAGTGACTTTGTATCATCAAAGGACAATTTTTACATATTTTATCAACTATCACATGCTTGCCTAAAGGATTCGACACTTTAACCACGTACTCAGTCGATTCAACACACAAATTCTTATCAGACACTAAATTCATGCATATATATGAATGAGTAGAACCAGGATCAATCAATGCAAGAACATTAGTGTCGTAAAGAGAAAATATACCAGTGATCACATCAGGGGAAGCTACTTCTTCTCTAGCTCAAATGGCATAAGCTCTCGCTGAAGCTCTCGTTTTGGATCTTACAATAGTGTCTTTTGTTACACCTTTACCATTAGTTTCAGTCCCCCACATTTCTTGGTGGTCTTCCTCTAGTAGTCACACTGCTCGATTTCACATTCTGAAACTTTTCTATCTTTTCTCTTTCTGGACAATCTTTCACAAAATGATCTTGATATCCACACTTAAAACATGCTCAGCTGATAAAATAACATTCTCCCAAATTTCGTTTTCCACAATGTTGACATTACGGTCTAATAGGTTTAACACTACCTACACTTTCCATAGAGGTCGCTTGAGCTTTAGAACTTAGATTTTGTCTTCCTCGATCTCTTTGAAAATTCACACTAGAAACATTCGATCGAGTATTCATTTCTCTAGACTTCTTTGCTTGAGACTAGAATGACTTGCCCATTGATCTTTTTCTTGTATCTCTTACTTCACTTTCCACCTTTCTTTTCTCTTTTCTCAACTCTTCAGCCTTGATAGCTCTTTCAACTAGTACCACTAATTCTTTAATTTCAAGAATTCTCACTATCAATCGGATATCCTCGTTCAATCCATCTTCAAACCTCTTTCACGATGTAGCTTCATTAGATACACACTTTTGGGCATACTTGCTTAATTTGACAAATTCTCGTTCATATTCGGCTACCGTCATGCGCCCTTGTTTCAATTCAAGAAACTATTTTCTCTTTTGATCAATGAAACGCTGACTTATGTAATTCTTCTGGAATTCCTCTTGAAAGAAATCCCATGTAACTTTCTCTTTAGGCACCACTGACACTAAAGTTTTCCACCAATTATAAACCGAATCCCTCAACAATGAGATAGCACATTTAAGACTTTCTTCTGGAGTACAAGATAATTCATCCAACACTATGATGGTATTTTCAAGCCAGAACTCTGCTCTCTCAGGATCATCATTTACATTAGCTCGGAACTCTTCGGCTCCATACTTTCAATTTTGTCCACTGGAGGCTTTGACAATCTTAACACTTCAGTTTGTTGAGGAGCTATGGAAACAGCTTAAGGAATAGGAGGGGGCAGAGGAGGTCAAACATTAGGATTAGTTCTAACAAACTCGGTATACCAATTGCTCATCATATGGAGAAAGGCTTCCCGAGCCTCATCTCCTTGGCCTTGAGTCTCAGGTCGATTTTCATCTAGCGCCGTCCCTTGCGCGGGAGCAGGTGCATTACTTTGAGCATCATCAGCTGTAGCTCCATTAGGATCCAATACTATATAAAAGAAAACATTTTAAGATGTCAGGAGTCGTCACACTATCATTATGCAATTATGGCATGTATAGGTAGTCTATTACACTAGCTACGTTTGCCCAAGAATCGACTAAAACGTAGCTTATATACCAATAAATGTAACACCGTATTACTCGAGACCATCGCTAGAGTCGAGCACGAGGCGTTATTTAACTTAACTTACCACTTCGGGTATAAAAATAATTTATTTCATCATTCACAGCAAATCTGTCCATCTGCACAACAGTCATTAATTTAATTATAACTCGAGTTACGAAACTTAAAATTTAGATCCGTAAATTTTCCTTGAAACTAGACTCATATATCTTCTCACCATAAAATTTTCAGAATTTTTAGGTCTTCAAATTAGTACAGTTTATTCATTAAACTCTCCCCTATTTCATTATCCAATAGTTCTGACCACTCTTAACTAAAATCAATTATCTCAATCTAAATTTTTATATGTTGTTCCCACTTATTTCTACTGAAAGTATACTCACTAAGGAATCTAGAAATATAAATTATAACTTATAATTATTTTTTACAATTTTAAATGATTTTATAAATTCTAAATAGGGGACTTTAAATACCATTCTAACTGTCTCACTAAAATTCAAATATCACGAATATAAAATTCCTTTGCTTACACTGTTTCTTTCATATGAAATTAGACACAATAATATTTAATTCTATATCTTATTCACTTTCTAATTCCATTTCTCATATTTTTGTGATTTTCAAAGTCACATCATTCATTATTCAAAAACTGTTTCATTGCAAATTTTCACTTTTTCATACTTTCATTGTAGTAAATATCACATAGGTATCCATACAAAATAATTTGATCCCTATACATGCCATAATTTAAAACATTTCAAAAGCATTTATATACCAAAATAAAGGCTTGATAGTGTGATACGAGGCTCTGACGATCTCCAATCCAATTAAGTTCAATACACTATAAAACAAAGGAAAGGAAAAGAACTGGTAAGCTACTAATAGCTTAGTAAGTTACATGTAAACAATAAGCATTCAATTAATAATTAAAAATTTTGCATATAACTAATAATATCCTTCTTAGCAAATTTAATCACATACACATGTACAATCTTACCAATTCACTTGCAATACATTTATACACTTAACATTTATCACGTATGCTCATTCTTTCAATTATACCTGCATTCACACTTCATCTCATATTCACTTTCATTCATTATTAATCCCATTGAACACTCAGAATATACACAGATATGTAGAGAATCAACACATAATTGCCACACTGATATGTAGCCGAAGCTACCACTGATATATAGCCGAAGCTACCACTGTAATGTAGCCGAAGCTACCACTGATCAATAACACTGGAAATGTCCACGGGCTTGCTCACACAAGCTATCAGGTGTCTGCAACACATGCTAGATCACCCAGCACCCGGGACTCACTGTAACACTGTAACACTGGTCTCTAGTGATATATAACTTGTATCCACTTCTATTCCTAAGTTCAACTGGGAATTTACACTTAACACTTATTTTAAATACTTTATCACATGAATAATTTTTCTTCCACATTCAATATTAATTCACAAATCAAATACAATTCACAATTTATAAAAATATATTGCTATTATTTACACTTTTTCCCCAAAGCTTGGAAATTAAACTTTGTCCCTTATTCTTATGTTTTATGACATGCTGATTATTTTTCCGTTCTATGACAACATCAAATTCTCACTCTAACATATACTTATGAACATTAGGTATTTTTACCGATTAAGCCGTCTTACTCGTTTTCACTTAAAATCGCTTAGCAAAAGTTGTTTAGCATAACTTAAAACCTCATATTCTATCATAAAACATCAAAATAAATACATTTTACCTATGGGTATTTTTCCAAATATGAACCCTAGGTTAAATTATTGCTAGCATAAGCTAAATCGAGTTACCGGGACTCCAAAAACGTAAGAACATTAAAAATGGGGCTTGGAATCACTTATTATGGAGCTTGGAAGCTCGAAACAAACCCTAGCTATGGAGAACCCTTGAAATTTCGTTCTAATGAAGAAGATGGACATATTTTGCCATCTTTTTCCTTTTTTTTAATCTTTTAATTACTAGATGACTAAAATACCCTTCATTAAAAACTTTGGTTATTTCTACCTATGTATGTCCATTTTTGTCCATGAAAGCCTAATGGTATAATTACCATTTAAGGACCTCTACTTCAATTATGCTCTTCAATTAAATCCTTTAACAGATAGAACTCATATTTATCAACTTTTGAAATTAAGTCCTAATAGGCAAATTGGACATGCAATTCATGAAAACGATATTCTAACACATGCATCTAATCACTCGATAAATTATAAAAATTAATCAGAATAAATTTTTATACTTCAGAATTGTGGTTTCGAAACCACTATTCCGTTTAGTCCCTATTTCGGGCTATCGCACGAGGAGCTTAGCAAAGAAAAAAGAAAAGCAAATTCAGAAGCTAGAGACATGAGAAAAAGATCGATGAGTAAGCCATACCAATATTTGTCAAAGAAATTCAGAGATTCATACACTCGACCAAATGTTTCAATCGGGTATTCAAATAGAGATAGTGGAAAACAATACTCAAGTCCTAAAGCTCAAGCTACATTGGTATCGAGTGTTGGCAGTATGAGAAATTATAGACTTGAATGTCAGCAATGCGGGAGATGACATCCTGGTGAATGTAGAATGAATAACCGGGCTTGTTTCAAATGTGGTTCACAATATCACTTTATTCGAGATTGTCTGAAGTTAAATGAAAAACATAAATCTTAGAATGCAAGATCAAGCAATACAGCTGCTAGAGGGATGCCTCCAAGAAATGCGAGAAATGCAAGTGGTAATTGCGGTACTACAAGAGATTCTACCGTGAGATCTGAAGCCAGAGCACCTGCTAGAGCTTACACTATTCACTCTCGCAAAGATGCGTCATCGCTAGATGTTATCATTGGTACGTTTTCTCTTTATGACACTAATGTTATTGCATTGATTGATCCTAGATTGACTCATTCGTATATATGTATGAATTTGGCGTCTAATAAGAGTTTGCCTATTGAGTCTATTAAGTTTGTGATTAAAGTATCGAACCCCTTAGGAAAGTATGTTCTAGTTGATAAAGTTTGCAAGAACTGTCCTTTAATGACTCGGGGTTATTATTTTTCGGTTGATTTGAAGCTTTTGCCATTTGATGAGTTCGATGTAATTCTGGGTATGGATTGGTTGACGTTGCATGATGCTGTAGTGAATTGTAGATGAAAGACTATTGAATTGAAATGTCAGAACAATGAAATAATTCAAATTGAATCAGATGAATCAAGTGAACTGCCTGTTGTGATTTCGTCTATGTCAGCTCAGAAATGTGTGAGAAAAGGTTGCGAAGCTTATCTTGCTTATGTTTCAGATACAAAAGTGTCTGAATTGAAGATTGAATCAGTGCTAGTTGTCTGTGAATATTCGGATGTATTTCCAGAAGAATTGCTTGGGTTACCACCGATCAGAGAAGTTGAATTTGCTATTGAGTTAGTACTGGGAACTTCACTTATATTGATAGCTCCGTACGGAATGGCTCTGACAGAATTGAAAGAGTTGAAATCTCAGTTGCAAGAGTTAACAGATAGAGGTTTTGCATGACCTAGTTTTTCGCCCTGGGGTGTGCCAATATTGTTCGTAAAGAAGAAAGACGGGTCAATGAGAATGTATATCGACTATCGACAGCTCAACAAGGTTACAATAAAGAATAAGTATCCGTTGCCTATAATAAATGATTTGTTTGATCAGTTGAAAAGGGCAACAGTGTTTTTGAAGACTGATTTGAGATCTGGTTATTATCAGTTACGAGTTAAAGATTCAGATGTGCCGAAAACTGCGTTCAGAACGAGGTACGGACATTATGAATTTCTTGTTATGCCTTTCGGATTGACTAAGGCTCTTGTAGTCTTTATGGATTTGATGAACCAGATTTTTAGACCATATTTAGACAGATTCATTGTTGTGTTCACTGATGACATTCTGATCTATTCACGAGATGAGTCTGAGCAAGTAAAGCATTTGAGAATTGTGTTACAAACTTTGAGAGAAAAACAACTCTATGCTAAATTCAATAAATGTGAATTCTGGCTCCGAGAAGTCAGATTTTTGGGTCACATTGTTTCAGTGAAAGGTATAAGAGTTGATTCGAGTAAGCTTTCTGCAGTTGTTGATTGGAAACCACCGAGAAATGTATCTAAAGTTAGAATTTTTATGGGGTTAGCTTGTTATTATCAACGTTTTGTTAAAGGATTTTCGATGATTGCTACACTGATAACCAGATTGCTACAGAAAGATGTGAAGTTCGAGTGGTCAGAGAAATGTCAATAGAGTTTTGATCAGTTGAAAGCATTGTTAACTGAGGCACCATTTTTAGTTCAACCTGAATCGGGTAAAGAGTTTGTGATATCCAGCGACGTGTCATAGAATGGTTTGGGTTGCATTTTGATACAAGAAGGAAAAGTTATAGCTTATGCCTCCAGATAGTTAAAGCCGCATGAAAAGAATTACCCGAAGCATGATTTAGAGTTGGCTGCTATTGTATTTGCATTAAATATTTGGCGACATCATTTATACGGTGAAAAGCGTCATATCTTTACCGACCACAAAAGCTTGAAGTATTTAATGACTCATAAAGATTCGAATTTGCGACAACGAAGATGGCTCGAATTGCTTAAAGACTATGAATCAGTGATTAATTATCATCCGGGGAAAGCAAATGTAGTTGCAGATGCTTTGAGTAGAAAATCTCTATTTGCTTTGAGAGCGATGAATACTCAGTATAAAATCTCTGTTTGCTTTGAGAGCTTTGGACCTCAATTTAATTTTCATGCTTTTGCATTTATCAATTAACCACTAGGCTATTTCCTTATTTTTGAAATAATTTTGCAATATTTATTTTAAAAATAAGGCATGTCACATACTAGGGTTTGAGGCAAAATTAGCAAAACAATAAAAAATAGTGAGAGAAAAGGGATTTGAACTTGGGTTTCAATGAACATTTCACTAACACTTATCCAACAAACCAATACCTCATTTATTCCTAAAAACGCATAAATAATCTCTAAAATTAGGGCATGACCACTCTCTTTCAATTCCCAAACCTGATTCTACTAACCCCTGATTTTTGGGATGTTACATAAGGGCTCGCAAAGGAGCACGCACAGAAACTTATCACATAGAGCTCACATAGGGAGCTTACTTGAAAAACTCTTGTTCAAAGAAATCACACCTAAGTGCGTAAAAACACAGTTTATAAAACCATATCTTAAAAACACAACTTGAAACACAGGCACGCATAGGAGCACGCGTAAAACTTATCTTTAAAACATAACTTTAAAAACATGACTTGAAAACACATCTTGAAAATAGAGTTTCAGAACTTTTTAAAACAGAGTTCTTGTAGAAAAAGCTTATTCCTGGAACTTTACTTTTTAAAACAAGATTTTTGGAAAATATAGGAGTTCGCACAAGTTATGAACCATGAACATTCATACTGAAACATGACAGTTTAGCAAACTTGTGACAATTCTTAACCACTCATCGAAAAAGCTTGAGAATTTAAACAAGTTTAGCTTTGCCTTTATCTTTACTGGTATATGGTCCGGCTAGTTCACAACATACATAAACACACAGATTACTTAAATAGACAAAACTTACAAAATTAACACATGCAAGCGAACTTAGCTTTCATTTGGCAGACTCCTAGTTCGACGAAGCTTGGGATATTATAGGTAAGAGCAACTTGTAACACCCCTAACCCATATCCATCACCGGATTAGAGTTACAAAGCATTACCATACAAACAGAACATTTAAACATATATTTCATACATTATTATAAATATATTATAAAACATTCATTCACATACATATAGTTCCTAATTCTAGCCCTCGAGGCCCTAAATATACATTAGAAAAGATTTGGGACTAAATTGAAATCATTTGGAAAGTTTAGGAAAAAGATACAAAAATTTGAATACAGGGGATACACGTCCGTGTAGCCAGGCAGTGTGCTTCACACGGCTGAGACACACGCCCGTGCCTCAGGCCATGTAACCATTGAACTAGGGACACACAGCCGTGTCCCAGCTCGTGTCCTCACCCGTGTAACTTGTAATACCCCTAACCCATATTCATTGTCGAAACTGTAGCACCCCTTACCCGTATTCGACACCTGAACCAGGTATGAGGCATTACCGTACTTAACTTGCTTAATCATGCAACATCGATTCATAAAATTACATTTCAAATTAAAACTTTTCATTCAAGACCTTAATTTCCTTATTATAGGTCTACGAGAACCTAAACTTGCAATCGGAATAATTTGGGACCAAACTGAAAACTTTTGAACACTTAGACAAATTTGACATAAAACAGGGCCACACGCCCGTGTGAAGGTAGGAACACGCCCGTGTGAAGGTAGGAACACACCCATATGGCACATCACATGCTCGTGTTCAACACCCGTGTGGATTTATTTTCCACTTCGAACCTACGGGGATTTTCACACGGCTTGACACACGCTCGTGCCCATAGCCTGTGCCCCTCACACAGCCATGACACGCCCGTGTCTTCTTTCGTATGTGAAAACCTTGACATTCTGTTTATGACATCATCATCTCAATAAGGTCACACGGCCAAGGCACACGCCCGTGTCTTTAGACCGTGTGTCGAATTAAATTCCTAATTTCAAGTGCAGAGTTCACACGACCTGGGCACATGCCTATGTCTTACGTCATGTCTCTCACACGGTTGAGACATACGGCCGTGTATCAGCACATGTGTTTACTACTGAGCATACTAACTTGCCAACCAAGCATGCATGGGGACACACGACCTATCAATATGCCCATGGGGCGGACCGTGTGTCACACACGACCTAGACACACGCCCGTGTGTCTACCCGTGTGGACATTTGTAAGGCTATCTACCAAGCCAAATGCCACCTTACAAAGCAACCTTACTTATACCAATCCAATTCAACATATATCATGACCATAAGGCACTTATAAGAACTCATAATCAAGACATCCGCACAAGAATACACTTCATGTATTTCATCATCATTGAATATATAAACTTGTCAAGTATTGGCCCATTTCCAATGACCACTTACAAAATGAATTTCACAACATTAATAGCCAACACTTTGGCTAACAAATATGACTTAACAAAATGACCAAGTCTTATACATGCCATACTCAAAATAAATCTAACTTTGCTATACCAAAGAGAAGTTGATAGTGTGATTTCTGAACTCTGACGTTCCACGAATTCCCAAGCTAGCTTGGCAATACTACAAGGAAAAGGGAAATGAGAGGGGTAAGCATAAAGCTTAGTAAGTTTGCATGAAATAAATAGCAACGATAAGGCTCATAATGCCATCCATCCATTGCATTGAGTAAAAACACAAAGTCTCAAACACATTGCCATGACTTACTCATGCTTACTCTTACCAAATACATGTCATGTTATATATCGTAAACATTTCTCGTGAATTACTCACATGTACCTGTTCCACTTCATCACATAGCTTTAATATTAACTTCATCTCTAACATAAACTTAACTACTTATCTCGATGAATCACTTAGAATATCCGAGAATACACAATCATCATCATACACATAAACATGACGCCAATGGCATATCCTCGATATGGTCTTACAGGAGGTCACATCTTGATGCCGATGCCATTCCCAAATATGGTCTTATACGGGATCTCGTATCAATGTTGATGTCATATCCCAGATATGGTGTTATACGATTTTCATATTTAATGCCGATGCCATATTCCAGATATGGTCTTATACGGGATCTCAATTCGGTGTCGAGGCCACGTCCCAGACATGGTCTTATACGGGACCTTACTAATCTCGCATCTCGATGATGATATCCTTTCACATCTTAAAGTCCAACCGGGACTTCAACATCGTAAATTTTCATCATCTTCTTATTCAACATCATTGCTCAATTTCATGGAGATGATATACATCTTAAATAATATCAACATTTTAGAATTCAATAACATGATGTTGAATTTATTACACACAAACTTACCTCGATACCAAAATAGGCCAATTTGCCGATCTAGTCCGAAACCTTACATTTTCCTCGGTCAAGGTTAATTCTTCATTCTTCTTGATCTATAATAACAAATTAGCTCATTTAATTACCACATTAATCAACACATTTCAATAATCATACTTTGGCAAAATTACCATTTTGCCCTTAGACTTTCACAAAATGACTATTTTACCCCTAGGCTTGTAAATCGATTCTAATCGAATTTCCTCCTATTACAAGCCTAGATGAACATTTATTACTCTTATGGAAATCCTCAATACTCATTATTTCACACATTTAACACCTATTTTATAGCCTTTACAAAAAGGTCCTTTTAGGTGTTTTCATGGTAACACCTTTCACAAAAGTTGTTTATTTAACAACTAAGACTCATTTTCTTCCATAAAACTGCAGCAAACAACATAAATGCTCACATGGCAAAACTCTAAACTTTCAACCATTTTGCAAAATAGTCCCCTCTTTAGCTAGCTTAAGCTTTAGGGGTTTCAAAAGTATAATATTTATCAAGAAATGATCATCAAAACACTTACTTGTAAGGAGGAAAGCTTGCTGAAATTTTTGAGCTCTCAAATCCCTATTTTGCTGCTAATTTTTGGTGGAGAAGAAGAGAAGAAAAGATGATATCTTTTCTTTCTTTATTTTATTTTATTTCTAGACAATTTATCACCTAATCCACCAACTTGATCAATTTTGACATCTTTTTGTCCCCTATGGCCGGTCAACCATTACTAAAGGGGTCAATTGCATTTTAAGGACCTCCAATTAATACTCTATAGCTATTTGACACCTTTAGCTTGTAAAATAAAACTATTGTACTTTATGCAATTTAGTCCTTTTTCGCAATTAAACATGAAATCGCTAAAATTGAAGCACCAAAATTTTCATGCACTTATATAATCATGCTATAACCCATAATATAACATTAAAATAATTTTCTCTAGCCTCAAATTAGTGGTTCCAGAACCACTATTCTGACTAGCCCCTAAATCGGGTTGTTACAGAAACAGGGTTGCAGAATATTATCGGAGTTTACAGAATAATTACACATAATTACACATAATTCTTGTCATTTATTGTTTATAATTGAGACTAATCATGTTGTTCCTTAAATGGACCCTCGAGGCCCAATTTAAGTATTATAAGCA
Organism: Gossypium rotundifolium; assembly: GCA_025506655.1. Taxonomy (NCBI): domain Eukaryota; kingdom Viridiplantae; phylum Streptophyta; class Magnoliopsida; order Malvales; family Malvaceae; genus Gossypium; species Gossypium rotundifolium. Next base: position 103,046,504 of record CP106722.1, on the reverse strand, counting down.
AGTCGGGACTAAATTGGGAACTCAGAAAATTTTTCGTAAAATATCAAAATTTTTCCTAGGTACAGGTGTCACACGCCCATGTGGCCAAGGGACACGCCCCTGTGGTCCCATGACATGCCCGTGCTTTAGGCCATGTCTTACCCCGTGTAACTCCCTGAGTCACATAGCCAACCACACGCCCGTGTGCTAGGCCGTGTGGCCAATTTATTTTTCACAAATTAGGTGTAGCTTTCACACGACAAAGCCACACACCTATGCTTTAGGCCGTGTGCCTCACACGGCTGAGATACACGCCCGTGTCTCTGACCATGTGCTCAATTCTGAGTATTCTATTTCTAAATTTTAAGATACAGGGGACATACGGCTAGACTACACGCCCATGTGCATGGCCGTGTGTCACACACGGCTAAGATACACGCTTGTGTGGACGAAAATAGGCCATTTAAAGGCCACTTTTCTCCTCCTTTTCACAATCAACCTGCATACAATACTCTCATATTCCAATATAACCCAATCAAGCAAAAAAAAAAAAAGAGAGCAAGTTTTAGATCTAATATGACATTATACAACTCATTTCCATAAACTTACCATATTAACTCCATTCATTGATTACTATAAACTATTTCTAAATACATGCATACAATCATACATATATGTATATGTGTCACTCTCAACCATATTTCAAGGTTTTTTTTTAAGTTTTAACCCTATATATGCCATATAAACTTTAAAAATGCATAACAAAATCTACCGGAGTTATCTGGATAGTGTGAACTAATATGTTGATCCGATCTTCTAAACTTCTTGAAAATCTACAAAAAACATTTAAAAACTAAAGTAAGCTTAATGAAGCTTAGTAAGTTTGTTGGCTTTAAACATAAATCTTACTGAACATATTAAAACAATTCATTTAAGTAAATCATTCAATATACAATTCTTGTCAAACACAACTTCAATCGATGAATTCACAGATTTCAGATTGATATCAAAATAGCTTTAATTCTTCAAACGTTAATTCCCTATATCACTTACCAGCATTGTCATCTTATAAAATGTCTTACGGATATGAGTACATCGTATACAAAAGCTGGAAGGTTACACAGAAGCACATAAGTGCTAAACGGAAACCCGTAAGGGTTGAACAGAAGCCCGTAAGAGCTGAACGGAAACCCATAAGGGTTAAAATAAAACTCATACGAGTTTACTGAAGCTTATGTGAGCTAAACAGAAAGTAAACATAGAAGTTTGCAACAAATGTTGAACCTCGGTTTACTTGGGTAATTTGCAGTCAATTCTTATCTTGCACAAAACGAATATACTCAATCCTGCGTTCTGATTGCTTTGTACTTTCACTTCATTTCTCATAACTTTAGCAATAATTTTATTTTTATCAATAAACATAAATACTAATCATCAATTAAATATATAAACATTAAAATTTAACCATACGAACTTACCTAGACTAGTTTGTAAAATCTGTTGTAGCTTAGGAACTATTCGGATAATTTCTTTTTTCCTCGATTTTCTTTGGACTCTTGATCTATAATATAAAATTATTCATTCATTAGCACATATATTTCAGCCTTGTTCCACTTCAAATTTATACCCTTCAATTTTCAAAATTATACATTTACCCCAAATTTTATAATTTTTACACTTTAGTCCCTAATCAATTAATTTATCAATTGAACTTATTTTTCTCAATTAACACTTTATTCCATCATTTTCAACTACTATACAATCTTTGAAAATTAGAATTTCAACACTAAACCGTAATTCTTAACTTTTTCACAATTAGGTCCTAAAAATCAATTTCTATTGAAATTACTTAATAAAATCATCACATAACAAAATTAGAACTTCAAATCCATGCCTATTCATCATAAAATTCCAGCACTCATTATTTCAAAATCACTCATAGAATCAAAAACTAATGAATTCAATAGTTGGTCCTAGTTGTAAAAGTCTCAAAAAATAAAAAAAATTCAAGAAAAGAACAAGAATTGAACTTACATGTAGCAAAAATATAAAAAAACCAGCTTAGAAGAACTCTTCAATGGCTATTTTAGGCTGGAGAAATGTGAAGATTTGTCCAGAATTCAATTTAGTCATTATTTTATTTAGTTAATTTGCAAAATTTCCATTTTTGCCCTTAGTTCACATTACTTTCTTACTAATTTTCATATCTCTATCGTCCAGCCTATGTAATTTAGGCCCAATTGCCCTTTAAATCCCTCTTATTTCTTATTTAAGCTATTTAGTCACTATTTCTTAATTAACAAGTTTTGCACCTTTTTCAATTTAGTCCTTTTTAATTAATTAACTATCAAAACATTAAAATTTTCTAACGAAACTTTAATACTAATTCAACACTCCATAAATATTTATAAAAATATTTACAGCTTGGTTTATGAAATCGAGGTCTCGGTACCTCGTTTTCGACCCAATTTACCTAATAAATTCTTTTAATTCACAAAATTCACTAATTCAAAAATATTTCTAAAATCTCACTTGACTAATAAATATTAATTTATTAAATTTTCAAACTCACTCGTCGGATTTAGTGATCTCGAATCATTGTCTTTGACACCATTGAAAATTAGGCTATTACATAACTCTCTGAGTAGGGTCACACGCCCCTGTGCCAGGCCGTGTAACTCTCAAAATTTCCTCACACGCCCGTGTACCAGGCCATGTAACTCACTGACTTGCATGCAAAAGACCTTTCAGGAGAGACACGGTCGTGCCGCCAGTGGTGTGTCACACATGGCTAAGTCACACACCCGTGTCTCAGGCCGTATGGACCTAAAAATTGCTTAAAATCAACTCATTCCCAACACCAATTCATGCATAATCCTATAAACCTTTTGTGCACCTAATCAAGGCATCAAAAACATATCATAACATACATATAATAACCAATTCAAAAGTCCTACATCAACTAACCAATCTGCCATTGAAGGCACCTTAAATGCAATCATCAAGACCTACCTAAACATGCATGTTTTACCACTTACCAATCATTAATTACTAGATCCAAAAACTTACTAAACATACCTCAATTTGACCATTACTACACCATCACAAAACATGCTATTTTAGCCATTCAAAACATACAACATGAGATAACTCAATGAAACATACCATCAAATGATACTAATAAGCCATTCTCATCCATTATCAAAAGTGACCAAAAGTACTTTCTAAAGCAAGCATTATAACCTATTATGCATACATAACACCAAAACACAAACACATTTAGCTACTATTTACATATTCATCGAAACAACATTACAAAACATCCTATACATTTCAACGACAAATTCATTTGCATAAGTTTACACATGCCACTACCCTCGGAGGCACAAAAATTACTAGCATTGGTGGATAGTGTGAGCCGTTTGATTGATCCATCCAAAATGTCAACAACAAAGATCTACAAAACAATCCATAAGAACTGATAAACTTTTCGAGCTTAGTAAGAACGTAATATAGCATTTAATCTATAAAAAATTAAGTACGATTCATATACTATTTGATTCAAAGATTTTAGAGTGTCAACAGGGGCATGAAAGTGCATTCAGGAGTACTGAAGTACAAATAGGGGCACGTATGTGTAATTCACAATATTCTTCTAAAAACATAATACTAAAGCATCATAGTATAAGCACACAAATAAAAATTCATTTCCATATTGAAATACTACGAACTTACCTTGACGACTAGGGCGTAAAAATATGATCGAGCTAATCTGTAGCTTTCGCCTTTCATCAGTTTAAATCCAGTTGAGGTTTATCTTGATCTAAATAAATAATTATATTCAATTAAGTATTTCAATTAATCTCAAACATTCAATTCAATCCATAATTCACATTTATAATAATTACCATTTTGCCCTTAATGTTTTAATTTTTCACAATTTAGTCTTTAAGCTCATAAATTAAAATTTAAGCATTTTAACCCCATTCAAGCTAATCAAAACTATTAGGGACATATATCAACTCATACAAACCATAATTTCATAAATTTAACATGAAATTTTACTATTTTTATAAATTAATCCCTATATGTAAATTTTATCAAAATTACTTTACAAAACTTGTTTATTTAACAACAAAGATCCATAATCTACCATTAAACATCAAGAACCATTAAAAGACATTCACAGAATAACCCTAAACCTTTAACATTTTTACAAATTAACCCCCGAGCTAGCTAGATTAAGCTAAACCGACTTCAAAAACATAAAAATCATTAAAAATGGGATGAAAAGCACTTACCATGCACCAATTAAACCTAACCGAAACAAGCTATCAACCATGGAGTATTTCTTCTCCAATATTCGGTCAAACATGAAGCAAAATAGAAGATGATACCATTTATTTTCTTTTGTTTTAACTTAATTTACCTAATTACCATTTTAACCGTTAAAAACTTTAATAATTTCAATAAAACCTTGCCATGAATGTCCACTAACTATTCAAATGGTCTAATTACCATATAAGTCCATCCACTTTAAAGTTTCATGATAATTTGACCCTTTTAAGTAAATGAACCCTACTTTTACACTTTTTACAATTTAGTCCTTTTCACTTAATTAATCAAGCAAACATCAAAATTTGTTAACAAAATTTGATACGACTTTACTAACATCCCATAGACAATAAAATAATAATAAAATAAAAATTTACTCATCAAATTCGTGGTCCTGAAACCACTGTTATGATTGCACTAAAAACGAGCTGTTACACAACTGCAAAAATTTTAAAAGTGAAAGGGGAAAAATAACCTCGAAGAAGAAAATCCATATAATATATGTACTTATCTCCCAAAATGCACCATTTTGAAAAACAGGCAACATCCAATGGCAACTCACCACCTAGTTGAAAATGATATTGTTCATCATTATCACGATTCCCTAGAAACATAGTCCTCAGAATACATTTATGGTTGAATCTCAAGGGTTTTTGACACAATGTTTCATTGTCAAAGAATACCACCATTTGCTGAAAGGTAGCTAGACGAAGAAGGTACAGCAGAACAAGATGTCTCGAGAAGGGCCGCTTTATAACCCCCCTATTTTGAATTAAATGAGGGAATATTGTTTTACCCCTAACCCATATAAGGATAAGTGGCGAGCCAAAAAACACATGAGCTGTAACATCCTAAAAGTAGGGGTCCTACATTTTGCATTATTTTATGTGTTTGGCTAGCTAAGCTTGTTTTTAGGGGTGTCCGGGGGTCCTAGAAAGGCTCGGGGTCAAGCCTAGGCCTTGGTAAAATTTTTGCTTTTTGGGCACTTAAGGGGGGAAGGTTGTTGACGGCAAGGCTTAAGAGGAAATGTTGGTAAAATGCTAGCACAAGTAAGCACAAGGTGGAGTGGATGTGGCTTCACTAGTAGAGAATAGGGGGAAGGAGTTCGAATCCTATCTGTTTCAGCAAGGAGCTTTATTCTTTTTGGTGCTCAAGGTGGAGAAGAGGTGGCATTATACTGGGACTCTATCAAGGAAGATTTGGACTTGGTCAAATATTCGAATGAGAGGAGGGGATAGCATGGTGGAGTGATTTGGGGAGAGAATCAAGGGATGTGGTGGAGTGATAAAGTTGGCCGAAAGTGGGAGACTTGAGAAGGGGGAAATTCGGTCAAAAAGTAAGGAAATGTAAGGGATCTTTGAGTAGCATTTTCGGTAATGGGAGATCAGTGTGTCATTTGTTTCAAGAGTGGCAAGGTGAGTTTTTTTTTTCTTTGCTTTTTCGGTATTAACACTTAGGGAAAGCATTGCCTCTACTCTCTTTTTGCCGAAACCTTTAGTTGCCATTCTCATTTTATTTCTTTTCTTTTCTATTCTCATCTTTTCCTCTGTGCACATTTTGAGCCGAAACCTTTTTCCTTCTGTGGTGTTTCTTCTATTCATCTCTTTCTCCCATTCTTCAAAAGCCAAATCTCCTTTCTTCTTTTTCTTCTTCTTTTTCATTCTATCTTTTCTCCTACTTCTTTCTTCACCAATCAAACCTCTGTTTCTTTCCATTTCGAATTGGTGTTGCTTGAGTAGCCTAAGACGTGAAGGACTATTTTCTACCGAACCTATTTTGGCTTTTCACCACTGTTGTCAGCACAAGGCCAAATCTGAGACTTCCTCCATCAGGTGTATTCGTACACTTTTCTTTTGTGTAGAAGCTGAATTTTGGGTTGCGCATCAATTGTTTTTGTGGCACCTTGGTAAGTGCATCCTTAACCGATTAGAGAATAGAGTTTCCTTACTTTGCTGAGTTTTCTTTGAAGGCCGAATAGGGGGAAGAATGGATGGAGGGTCTCCCTTATGTTTCAGTAGGCCGAAGGGACGTTTCTTATTATCTTGTTTTGGAGCATCGGCCTTAACTTGTGTGTTATTTAAGGACTCATCAGGAATCGCAAGCTGAATCCGTTGGTGTTCGGTTCTCCATTAATCAAGGTAAGGAGTTTTCTCTGATTTCTGCTTGTTTGTTCCCTTTTCACTTTCTCTACCATAACCAAGTCTCCTTGTTAGACACCCATGATTCTCTCTAAAAGTACTGTACTAATCAAGACTCTCTTCATAGATGCGAGTGCTATCCATTCTAAGAAGGTATCGAGAAAGGAGCCTGAGGGGAGTGGACTCTTAGTCTCTACTCCTAAGTTCAAATGACGTAAGGTATCAACAGTTCAAGATTTTCTGTCGGGCTGTGGTAGAGAGCCGACATCTGTTTGGGATAGGCAAATCGTGGTTGTTCTCGCTAGAGAGGGTGACTACGATCAGGAGGGTATAGTGGTTCACGTAATTAGGTGTGCAATCACACCTTCATTTGTTTGTTTAGTATTAATCTGTGTATTGTCCAAAAGTCGAATTGCCTTAACGGGTAAACCACTGTGATACCCCTAGCGGGTGAGTTTGGTGATAACTCAGGTACGTAAAATCTTGATTATACCCTCTCGGGAGATTTGGTATGAATATGTATGTTCTACTATTTCGCTACATGGCTATATTCAAGCATACACTAAAATAATATGTCATAACATGTTGCATGGGATTGGGATATGATATTCATGAAAAGGGGAAGTGTATTTCTGTGACTCTGTCACATTATTTCGGTGGCACTGCCACAAATTCGGCGATGAGCAGCGTGACTGTCATCGATGGTGTGTAGCGGATAAGGGTTGATTGTAAAAATCCCCACCGGTGTGTTTTGGCTGGAATGGGTGGTGTGTAACGGATGGATATTTATATTGGGCTGGGTTACATTGCACTTATTATCTGCTATACTATGCTAAAAGGGCACAGGCCCAGATCGTTCTGGTATGGGCTTCGCCCAATTTGATTTCGTAAGGGCTAAGGCTCGGTTGGTATTTGAATGGGCTCGGGCCCAATTATTGTTCATTTGGGGAATACACACTGAGTCTCGTAACTCACCCCTCTGCTTAATTTTGCAGGTAATTCCTAGCCTTGTGGATTTGGAGCCGAGGTGGACTCTGTGGTGGCCATGCATCATTTCTTTAGTAAACTCTGTTTTACATTACTTAAAATTTATTTTTAAATTTGGGATTATGTTTTGTAATAAGGCCACTGGGATTTAATTTGGTTTTTGTTTTTAACACATTTATTATCTTTCATGAACGGATAATTACGGAGTTTTCCTAAAACGTAAATAACCGTTTTCCAAAATGTTAATGAACAGTTCACAAACTATGATAGTTAAACACGGGATTTTCTTAAAAACTACAACCACTATTTTCAAAACGTCATGTTTCCGAAACCCACTGAATTTGATTTCTGTTATAAAACAAGTTTCCGTGTTAATATTATTAATAACATTTTTTTGAAACTTAAAAGCGTATTTGACTTTCAAACTTGACAAAACTCGAAATATTTAACAATCGCGTAGTTTCTTTAACAACCTTTCCATGTGGCATGCCAGATCCGGTCGTAGCGTCTAGGCCAGGTTTGGGGTGTTACATGAGCAGCAAGCTAGCCGACAGCAAATCGGGAAGTCATTTATGAGTCTTACCTTCTACCACAACCATCCGACAAGCGTAAGCCATCCAATACCTAAACCTTTAGGCTTCCATTGGGAATGTGATGTCGTTGGTCACCAAACACCACGTGGGTTCAACCGCTCTATACCATCAAGTTAGAATGAGGGAAAGGATCTATCCAATCACAAACATCCTCATCCCCTCGAAGGCATCCACCCCACGTGTATTGTAATGATGACTAGATGGAAAATTCAACATGTTAACATCACCTTACATAGGAGTTTCGCTTATAAATACCTCCGGGAATGATGAATAAATAATCAACTCTCCAAAGATACCAAGACTATACATTGTCAACTTACCTCTAGCTCTTAACCTTAGTATTCTTCTCACATCTACTCTTTATAACCTCTAACTTTTCGTCTTGACTGGGTGAATCGACCTTCGTGACAACTACCACCCTCTCCTCCATATCTCTTCCTTGTTGTCATTATATCAACAAGGTTCGAACTTGAATTATTTTATTTAAGAGTGCAATATAACTTGGGACTGTACCTAGGAGGTGATATTTCGATTTGATCAGATTTTTTAGATTTTTTTAACTGCCAATCATAATTCGATTTGGCTCAGTTCGATTCTCGATTTTTCTAAATGAATTTTTGGTTTTGTATTTTTAGACTTATTTTGACAAAATAAAATTTTTTATGGATTTTGAATATTATTTGATAAATTTTAAGTTTTTTTTCATCAATATTTCTAAAAGAATACTTTATTAAAAGATATTTTTTACTATTTTAAATATAAAATATTTATTTTTATATTATAAAAATAAAATTAATTATAGATTAAATAAAAGTAGAGTAATCACAATTTTAAAATTTTTATTAGATTCTATAAACCCTCCAACCAACTCGGTTGGGTTCATTTTCAATTTGAGGAAATGAAAAGAACGAAAAAGGGCGGCCACGGCTATGGGTAAGAAATATTTGGCGGGTTGAAGTTCGAATTTAAGATTTTGGGTTCAGCGCCTTCTTCTAAAACAATCTTCATCCATTCCTATTTCTAGTTTCTTCCGTCGCTTATTCTCTCTCTTTTCTCTCAAGAAGAAGAAAGGACAATTCATTCCCAAAAATGGGGGATCCAAGTCACCTCGAGAAAATGAGCAGGGAGCTGAAATGCCCCATTTGGTATTATTCTCTTCACCTCTTTCCTCTTTCTTTTAATTTGCTTTCTTAATTTTAACTACTTTATTAAAGAAATTAAATTATGCTGCAGCTTGAGTCTTTTGAACTCTGCCGTTTCGCTCACTTGCAACCATGTCTTCTGCAAGTATGTTATATAGTCCTTCAATTCCTTCCTCAGTTTCTTTTTATTTATTTTTGGGTCTAATTTTCATCCATTACATTGCAATCCCTGATACCCAAAACTCTCTGTCACTTTTCAGTGTCTGTATTTTGAAATCAATGAAATCGGGTTCCGATTGTCCCGTCTGTAAAGTACCCTGCCGGCGTCGAGGTATGCTTCATTCTTGAGTTTCTGTCCTTTTAAATTGTTAACCTGTTCGTTGTTAGTGAGTTTAATCCTGCCATCTGTCTAAACCACAATTGGGGCCAGCAACATTACTTTGTTTGGTTGTTCATTTTTGTGTTCTTTGCTACTGTATCAGACAATGTTGTTTCAATTGGTATTACATTTTAGTCATTTGCTTGTATTCAACCATTGCTTTAATTTGTTGAAATAAGTGGCAGATGACAATAACTAACAATCAAGCTTCAGTTGCTTGGCTGCTACATTTTTCAACTTCTTTATTTAATGTTTATGCTGTAGAGGTTCGTCCAGCCCCTCACATGGATAACTTGGTTAGCATCTACAAAAGCATGGAAGTTGCTTCAGGTTTCAATATATTTGTCACTCAGGACGCGCCTTTGGACACTTCAGCAGGTAACATACCCGGACATTCATTTTCATTTTCCACAAGTATCATAAGATTTATGAACAAAAAAAATGACGTATAATAAGATTTACCCTTATTTTTTCTTCGTAAAGGCATAATTGTAGACAGGGATATTCTATTTAACCTTATATGTAGTTTGAGTGCTTCCAGTCATCCACCTTTTTTTTGTTCATTACAGATTCCGCAAAGCGAGTTAAAAATGATCTCAATTGTTGTGAAAGAGTGTATAATCAGGGAGCAACCAAAGGAAGAGGATCAAGGGAGGCTAAATCAACGGAAACTTCTGATCCCATTTCTGTGAAGCCTTCTTTTCCAACCAACAAAAGGGTTCAGGTGCCACAATATCCCCTTTCAGAAACATCCATGCTGCCTGAAAAGAATGGAGGTGGATTGATTGAAATCACCGAGGATGAATCTAAAATGAGTTCAGATATTCTGAAGGAGAACAATCTAAGAGAAAAGGGGGAACAAATACTTTCGCCCTTTTTCTGGTTGAGGGAGGAGGATGTAGAAAGGCCAAGTCAGCTTAGTGATGGGGATCAATGTGTGTACGTAACACCACCTGGACTTCCTTCTTTCAGTGATATGAAGGATTCTGATGATGAAGGCTTTTCTAAGGTAAGTGCTCACTTGCTTATGGCATTGCCAGCTAAGTGCATTTCCTAAAATTTGCTAGCCAGTGTCCAAACAATTTTTATTAAACAATAGCATGTGAATCTTCCTTTTATTTATATACTAGTTTTTTGTTTAAGCTACAATTACATTTTACTTAGCTGCCTCTCGCTGCTCTCATGCCTTTTAATCGCAACTGAACTCTGTAAACAGACATGATTTTGTAATGGCCTGAAATTTTTTACTTATTTCTTTCATAAAATCATGTAGGAGGAGGTGCATGGAAACCGCGACCGTCTGAATCTTTTTGATAGTGAAGTGCTTGAATGGACACAGGGAGCCTGTTCTCCAGAACTTCTTTCAAGTCCTGTTAAAATGCAGGTAAAAACAATCTCCTTTAAAGCCCCCACCTAAAGCTATTTTGCACTTTTTTCTTTTCCAGGGAAATATTTCATTAGGTTTGGTCATTCTCATTTACTGTTATTTCAAACAAATGCAGGTTGCAGACACCTATGAACCTGCATCACAGGGTGCAAATACAGCTGAGCCCTGTAATAATGGCACATGCATGATAACAGGACATGATGCTTCAGAGGAGATGCTGCCTAATATAGAATCTTTCAGAATCCAGTGTGTTAGTAGTAATAAGATCAGGAGTTGTAAATCCAACGAGTTGGGTAAGAAACAGAGAAAGACTGCCCAAAAGAATATAGCTGACAGAAGTAGCAGTCATATTTCTGGAGATCATGTCAATCTGGAAAAAGGGTCTGAAGATTTTAATAAAAAACAAAAAGATGACTGTAGTAGTTCTTCATATTTGGCTAAGACTAGGAAAAATTGTAAGGTGGCTGGTTTGGATCCCCATGTAACTGAACCAATGGCATCACATTTTTCTGCCAAAACTCCTAAACAGGAAGACACACCATTGGCTGCCATAGTGGGTATGGGGAAATGTGGTGATGAAAATGAGAATTTGAGGATGGTAAAACGTTGCAGGAAGATCACGGCCCAGTGCCAAAAGAAATCTTGTTCAAAGTTGAAGAACCAAAAACTAAGTTTGGCTAAGGTTGATACCCCTAAAGAAGTTTCAACCACTTGCGGGCAGAAAAATGAATATATGATTCAACAGAAGTCTTCACTTCCTGTTCCCTTAGCCCATGACAATGCTGCTGAGCAGTTCAGAAAAGGATTGAGTAAACATGCTAGAGAAGTAAAGTTGGCTCCGACTTTGAAAAGTGAAAAAAACTCGGGTTGTAAGAAAAAGATTAAAGTTTCTTTTAGTGATGACATGAAAAGTGGGTTGGCTGAAGACCAACAGCAGCAGGGAGGAAATGCTAATATTTCTCTAGAGAGACTAAGTGAAAAGGTTCATGGGAGAACCACTGTTGGAATTTCAGAGAGCTCAACAGTAAAGAAGTTGCCTCCAGCTAGTGGAGTGGCACTGCATAAATGTGAGACCATTACAATTAAAAAACAATGTGCTTTCTGTCTTTCTATGGAAGAAACTGAGGTTAGAGCTTTAGCATTTCATACCAACTACTATATGACTAAAACAACCAATCTTTTCTATAAATTGCCCAAGCTTATTTTCTAAATAAAATTGCAGGCTTCTGGAGAGATGGTTCATTACTATGAAGGCAGTTCTGTTCCTCTAGATTACAATGGTGGCTCTAAGGTCATACATTCACACAAGAACTGCACTGAATGGTAAACGAATTTATACTCTATAAATTGTCTTTTGATTTAGACTTTGATTTCATAATCTTGGCATTGTTAATATATTATAGTGAAAATTTTTCTGCAGGGCCCCTAATGTTTATTTTGAAAATGATAAGGCAATCAACCTTGAGGCTGAACTCTCCAGAAGTCGAAAAATAAAATGCTCCTGTTGCGGACTCAAAGGTGCAGCGTTGGGCTGTTATGAAAAAAGTTGTCGGAAGAGTTTCCATGTTCCCTGTGCAAAACTGGTCTCACAATGCCGGTGGGATACTGTAAGTATTGTACAGATCAAGCAACTTTCTGTTCTTGATGTGATTTTTTTGAGAAGTTAAGACAGTGTTTCTTTTTAACATGTATTTATTTTGGATCTCATCTATAGGATAACTTTGTAATTTTATGCCCTCTCCATGCCTCCTCTAAGTTGCCTAATGAAAAGTCAGAGTCCCAAGGAATCCGAAAAAGATGCAATTTAAGAGGGTATGCAGAACAATTTTAGTTTCCAGATGTACTTACCCAGTTCATGCTCATAAAAATTTCATTCTATTCTTGCTTCTTTTCCAGACAGTTGCCGATACACCACAATGAAATTCCTATAAATGATGAAGTTGGTGTGCAGAAGAAATGGAATCCTTGTGAATCACGCAACAAATTGGTTCTCTGTTGCTCAGGTCTCACAGTTGAGGAAAAGGTAAGTGAAACTGACCGTTATGCTTGTGCTTTTTTTATATTTACAGAAAGAAAATCCTTAACATTTATCCAACTTTGAACAACAGGAAATCATGTCTGAATTTGAGAAATTAGCTGGTGTTACAGTGTTGAAGAGATGGGATTCAAATATTACCCATATCATTGCATCCACCGATGAAAATGGAGCATGCAAAAGAACCCTTAAAATTTTGATGGGTATCTTGGAGGGGAAGTGGATACTGAATATAAAGTGTTAGTACTTTTTTTACGGAAAAAAATTCTTGAATTTTAGTGTTTTAAGATTTTTATGAGCCTAGTATAACTGCTTAAATGCATGCGCCGATTATAGCTGCGTCTTGTATTCTGAACTTCTGTAAAACATGTGCTAGAGCTTGCATAAATGCATGTGCCAATTATAATTGCATCTAGTAATCTGAATTTCTGTTTGTGTAGGGGTCAAAGCTTGCATCAAAGCCATGAAACTTGTTGATGAGTTGCAATATGAAATAACTATTGATGTTCATGGAATCAGGGATGGTCCCCGACTTGGAAGGCTGAGACTCCAGAATAAGGTCTGTTCCTTTTGGTCTTGGTCTTTAAAATTTTATATTTTCGAAACCTTAGAATGTAGCTGTTACGATGCTCTTGATCTTGTCCTAAACTATTATTTCAGTTCTTCATTATTTTGACTCTATTTCTAAAATATAAGATATAGATCAAGCTTCTCGGAAAACTCTTGAAAATGATGCTTGCATGTGTATTTAATATGATCATAATGGTTTATCTGATTTTGTTCTGATTGTTTTTGTTTTCACTGACAACAATGATCTTTGCAGCAACCAAAGCTTTTTGATGGGTGTAAGTTCTATATAATGGGGGATTTTGAACCTTCCTATAAGGGAGATCTACAGGATGTTTTAATCGCAGCAGGAGGTACCATTCTGCATAGAAAACCCATATCAGGGGATCCGGGAGCCCCATTATTGGGTTCCCCTGCATTTCCAATCTTCATAATTTATAGCGTTGAGTTGCCTGTCAAGTGTGATCCCAGCAAGAAGCACATGATTTTAAGCCGCAGGCAATTAAATGCGGAAGCTCTGGCAAGTTCAACTGGAGCCAAAGCAGTAAGCAATTCTTGGGTTTTGAGCTCCATAGCTGCATGCAAATTGCTAAGTCTTGGCAAAAAATGATACAGATTATAGAACGTCCCTTTCCTTGTATGTCTAAGCAGTTCTATAATTTGTATCTTCTGTTTAAATATGGCTTCTTTCAACAATAGGTTTTATTTTTTGTTGATAGCTTTGACTGCAAGTATGATCACTTGTACCTGTTGGGCTACTTTACGCATCGATAATTTACTCTTGTATTGTGTAAAGAGCAGCAGGCAATTAAAGAAGCGGAATTGTTTTCTGCGCATCCAGTACATGAACTTGAATTTTTTTTTTTCAATTTTGTATCTAAGTTTTTTCTTTTTTAATTTGGTATTTGAATAACTTTTTTAATTTGGGTTATTTTTTTTTTCAAATTGATTTTAAATTTGACATTTTTTTAATTTGAATATCCAATGTTATATAAATTATATTAAAACAATATTGTTAATTTTAATGTATGATTGATATGTAATAGATGATATGAAATTTAATGACATGAATGATTATATTTATTTGGTGAATGTATTTTGTCTTTTTATTACATAGATTTGATCAAATTAGTTTCTCTATTGGATCAATTTAGTTTTATATTGTTAAAAACAATTAGATAAGATCAAGTTGTAATAAAGGTAACATTTGTTATTTTAAAATCTATGATTTATTGTTTAATTGAGTTAATGTTTTTAAATTTTTATAATTTTATAAATGAAATATTTTGTTTGAAGTTGAACTGTAATCGGAAAAATAATTTATAAGACAATTTTTTATAATAATGTTAATTTTGTTACAATTGGGATTTATTTGATTTTTTAATAGTATAGAGATTATATTGATTCATTTAATAATAGAGTTACTAATTTGATCAAGTCCTTATAATACAGGAACCTCTTAGGTATTTTAACCCATTTATTTGGAGTTTCTTTTGTTTTGTTAAACAATATTCTCAAATTTTACTTTTCATAAGAGTTGAGACTACTTTGACTATTAATGGTAGGAATGGTTCAAGAAAAGATGCATTTGTCATGTCCTGACAGAATTTGGCATCCATATAGGCCAACAAACGAGTACAAGCATCATCAAATGGCCTAATAATGCCACATAGGGGTTTTGAGCCTACATGAGTCTATAATGCCTTGGAAGATTTTAGGTGTATGTAAATTGGCTTGTACACACTTGATCACCTTTCTTGTGTAGCATTTAATGAGTAGTTGAGAGTTAGTAAGGAGTAGATCTCCATTGTCCATAGTGGGCCTTATAACTTAATCTCAACCATTGATGCCCAATAGGCTTTGCCTATAAATAGAGGGACACCCTACCCACATTTGTACATAAGTCATTTGAGTAAACAGAGCTCCCATTCTTTTAAAGCTTTCTTGCTTTCTTGTTCTCTTTACCAAGTTTGTTAGGAACAATTCGATTCAACGAGCAAAGAGCTTACTCGAAAGCTTACTTAGGTATACTTGCGATCGACTTTTCAAGCCTAAGGTTGCACGATTTCTGAGCTTAAGTTCTAAGCACGTGACAAGTGGTATCAGAGCCTAATCATTTCGAGGTGATCGAAGATGATGAGTTTCGACGTTTTCAATCAACATAGTGATTGTGATGAGAATAATGTCATCAACAGGGGAAGAAGGGAGGTTCGTCGACTAGTTCAAAGGATAGGTTAGGGTCCTTGGAGAGTCGCATGGATAAGATGTCCTTAGCCATGTTTGAGTTCGTCACTCGAGTGGAAGACATCGAGGAGAGGATTGAGGCACTCGAGACAAAGTGTGAAAAACTCAAGAAGGAGCTCAAGGATGCGGGCGAAAGGAGTTTGTCTGAGACCGTGAACGACATTGTCTAACGGGATGAAGCCTTTGAGGCCATTGTGTTGACATTTCAAAAAGAGATGCATGCACGGTGAACTCACAAAGTGCAAGACGACCATTAGCGGAGGTGTACTTGCTATGGCACCAAGACGAGTGAAGGTTCCGAAGCCCAAGGAGTTCTTAGGCAAAAGGGATGCCAAGGATGTTGATAATTTCCTTTGGGGCATTGAGCAATATTTAAAGGCTATCGACATTTGTAACACCCCTTACCCGTATCCGAAGCCGGAACTGGGTTTGAGGCATTACCTAACTTATCACACTTAACATCTCAAAACGGACTATAAAATATCGCTATTAAACCTATCGCAAAGCTCAATCTTGGCCTACGAGGAGCTAAACATACCTCTGAGAGGCTTCGGAACTAATCCCGAAACTTTTACGAACCCGAGAAACTTTTTATCAAAACAGGGACCATACGCCCGTGTTGGTCCAGGAACACGCCCATGTGTCATCTCACATGCCCGTGTTCGATGCTCGTGGACGACAATGACTTAACCACACGGCTTAGACACGCCCGTGTCTTCTACCCATGGAGCTCTCTGACTATGACATCGTCAACCCTTAATTAGCACACGGCCAAAGCACACGCCCATGTGGCTGGCCCGTAGTCTTCTCTGATTAATCCACACGGTTGGTCGCACGCCCGTGTGCTTCTACCGTGTGGCGATTTAAATTCCAAATCCTAAGTGCAGGCTTCACACGGCCAGGGCACACGCCCATGGACTGGTCATGTGTCATACACGGCTTAGGCACACGCCCGTGTACCTACCCATGTGGACGAGAATAAGGCTATTTGCCAAGCTCTTTGCACCCCTCTAGCTTACACCACATAAACCCATTCAACATACCAATAAACAACTCATAATTTCAATATAAACTTCCATGAATAACTTCACATTTTCATAAATGATAAGGTGAGCCATCAACCATGGCAGTATACAAAATAGTTATCTTAATAAGGGGCCAACACACTTTTGGCTAAAATAACAAAATAATCTAACTAGTCTAGCCCCTATACATGCCATATACAAAATCACTAAGTCTAGATATACTGAGGTGAGCCGATAGTGTGGACGATCTTCTGATTATCGACGTATCCTGGCTCGGCTCTTAAACTCTATAAAACAAGGGAAAAATAAAGGGGGAGTAAGCTTTACGCTTAGTAAGTTTACATGTAAACAATTAGCTTTATAGCATGTGCTAAACAATAAATAGCAGAAGAAGCATTCCACATTCATAATCATGTTTACTCATTTCTTCCATTTCCACATCCAAACTGTATCACAAGCTTAATGTATACATTTATTAGCATGCCTCCCTACACTTAGCACCACAATGTCACATAATACAACACATCACAATCTTTCAATCGACTACTCATAATCAAATTACTCAGTGGTTTCGCACTTAGCCCACCATCAGTCTTTATTAGGGTGGTATCGCACATAGCCCACCAAAGAGGTTAGTTACGGTGGTATCGTACATAGCCTACCAAAGAGGTTAGTTACGGTGGTATCGCACATAGCCCACCAATTAGTAAATAGATGATGGTATCGCACATAGCCCATCGTAATTAAGTATTAGGGTGGTATCGCACTTAGCCCACCATCAAATATTGATATAACACATTTACATATCTATTCCATCATTCATACTAGAGTTATTCAATAACTACCACATTCTACCCACTTGAATCATACATGTTCTCAATTGTTCCATGCACTTGTTAGCAATAACAATGTATATATATAATGCATCGTTCACACATAAACTTACCTCAGTGCAAAAAGTGTTAGCTAATGGTTTAATCCGTCACCTTATCTTTTCCACGGTCAAGGTTGATTCCGCGCTCTCTTTGATCTATAACAATAAAATTCATTCATTTAGATCATTCTATGATCATAATGCATCAAAATCCACACTTAGGAAAAAAATGACCATTTTGCCCTTGCACTATGGCAAAAATTACAATTTTGCCCCTAGGCTCGTAAATCATTTTTCATCAAATTTTCTCAATAAACAAGCCTAGTTGAACATTTATTTCTCTTACAACTACTCACCATTCCAACCATTTCATGCATTTATGACACAAATTCATTTTTTGTATTTAAGTCCTATTTAGGTGTTTTCATGCCAACACCTTTCACAAAAGTTATTTATCATCTTCCTATCATTCATTTTCTTCCATTAAAACTCAGCTAACAACATAACGATTCTCATGGCAAGTCCCTAGACTTTCAACCGTATCACAAATTAGTCCTCTCATTAGCTAGATTAAGCTTTGAGGACTCCAAATGTACAAAAATTATCAAATAACACCTCCAAAATCACTTACTTGTAGAGAAGATAAGTTGCTGAAGTTTTCAAGCTTTCAAAACCCCTCTAAGCATGAAAATTTCGGTGAAGATGAAGAAAGAATAGTAAAAGATGACATCTCATCTTTTTGTCTTATTTTAGTCATTTTTTTATCACCCAATCTCCACCAAATTTGGCCAACATTTAATGCTATTGTCTCCCTTCATTACTATGGCCGGCCATGCCCTTATAATGGCCTATTTGTACTTTATGGACCTCCAATTTAACATTTTATGGCTATTTGACAACTCTACCTTAAAAATAGAACTTTTGCACTTTATGCGATATAGCCCTTTTTCACGATTAAGCATGAAATCATTAAAATTAAAGCACCAAAATTTTATGCATCCATATAATTATGCTACAACACATAAAACAATGTCTAAATAATTTTCCTCGACCTTGATTTAGTAGTCTCGAAACCACTGTTCTGACTAGCCCCAAAATCGGTCTGTTACAACATTGATGACGATGCTACCAAGGCATGCATGACTTCTTTGTATTTGTTTGATATCTTTTCATTGGTGGAAATGTAGGAGCAAGGATTCAAAGCAAATCAAGGAAGTCGATATCGAGATGTGGGAGCAATTTCACAAGGAGTTTTGACAAAATTTTATCCAAAGACGCCAATGCCTAGGTGAGGTCAAGCTTTAAGGACTTACTTAACGTGAGGAAGTTCATGAGTATGTTTGGGAATTTTTGGAGCTTATGTTGCAAATATCCAACCCCGAGGACGAGGAGGCCTTGTTTAGCTTTATGGATGGGCTCAAGCCTTAGGTAAAGCTAGAGCTGCAAAGGAGGGGCTCCAAGACTAGACCCAAGCTATGTTCATTGCCAAGTCCTTTCTTATGTTCAAGAAGCAAGACAAAGTCGTGCCATCCAAGCCTAAGAACAAGGATAAAGGTGGGGGAGAGAAGGACTGACCATTCAGAAAAGGAAACGGGAAGCCACCATCTGAAAAGTAGAAGTCCTCCAAGGATGAGGACAAGAAGAAAGACTAGGGGTTGATAATGTAACAGCCCAATTTCAGTGAAGTCGGAATAGTGGTTTCGTAACCACAAATTTGAGTCGGAAAGATAAAATATTTTAATATTATAGAATGATTAGTAATGTGATAGAAATATTGCATGAGAATTTTGATAAGAAAATTTTATCAATTAGTTGCTTAATTGTAGAAAGGACTAAATTGCATAAAATGTCAAACTTGAATTCTAGTAGCTATAAGGATTAAATAGCTATGGAATTCAAAACTTGAGGTCTTTAAATGGTAATTAGACCATTGATGAAAAATATGTAGATATTTTTGGTGAATCATCCATGGAAAAATTGGAAAAGGTTAAGGACTAAATTGGAAATGGAAAAATTATAAAGATAATAATTAAATTAAAATGAAATATCATCATTTTATATCATCTTCTTCAACCTAAAATCCATGAAAACCCTAGGAGAGAGAAAGTAAGCTTTCCAAGCATAAATTGGTAAGTTCCTATGTCCCGTTTTTAGTAATTTTTATATTTTTGAGATCGGGAAAGCTTAATTTCTCTATTTGGGGGGTTAATTGAATAGATATCAAAGTATAAAAAACTTTCCATGGATGAACATGGTGAAATTTAAAAGTTTATGGTAAAAATGAAAAGTTTTTGATAGATAAACAACTTTTACAAAGGGAAAATTCATGAAAACTTGATTTAGGGACTAAATTGAAAAATGTTAAAACCCATGGAAAATTCTAAAATTTTTAGAATATATGTTCTGTAAAAGTTATATTAGAATTTTGATTAGGCTTGGAATAAGGATTAAATTGAATGAATTTCAATTTCTGAGCCTAGAGACGAAATTGGAATTAATCAGAAGTATAAGGGCAAAATGGTATTTTTGCCTAGATTGTAAATTGAGTTTAATAGAATATGAAATGGATTGAATTGATAATTAAATTCATTTATATAGATCCAGAAGTACCAAACAAAGAGCTAGATCGAGGAAAGGAAAAGATTTCGGATTAGTAGATTTTAATTACAAACAGATATCAAGGTAAGTTCGTATAACTTAAATGAGCATAAAAATGTGTTGTTTTGAATGCTATATTACATTGAATATGTTGTATGAAATTTTATGTATGAAGTGTATGAAAATTTATTGGTAAAGGGTAAAATTTTGTATGAATATTGAATTTCGATGGATAAATGTGATTTCCCTGATTAAACTGCATCTGTTGCAGAATAGATTTAGCCCGGACGGGTAATCAGAAATGAGTCTCTCAAGTATATGTTTCAATTAAGGTTTAGCCTGGACTAGTAATCCTAATTAACTGGATTTAGCCTGGACTAGTAATCCAGAATGAACTCTATAGGGAATTCTTTGTCATAAAAAGGATTTAGCCTGGACTGGTAATTCGACAAAGCCCTTAGAGTATATGTAACAGCTAGAATTTAGCTTGGACTAGTAATTCTACCGTCTGATATGTGACTCGAAAATGTACCTATAAGGTACTACTGGATATGAATTGACGAATAATGAACTTGTACACCTCAAGTGTACTACTTAAAATATCCATCGCAAATTCAATAATTCAATGGATAAAGTACACATTTGGCATGATGAGCTCATCTATGCTTGTAACATCCTGATTTTGGGTCTAGTCAGAATAGTGGTTTCGAGACCACAAATCTAAAGTAGAAATAATTATTTTATGAACATTTTGAGATCTATAGCATGATTGCATGATTGTGTGAAAATTTCATGAAGAAATTTTATGCATAAAGTGACTAATTTGAAATTTTAGACTAAATTGAATAAGTTGCAAAATATATATTCTAGAAGCTTTGAGCATGAAATTTCCATGGATTTTTAATTAGAGGGTCTTAAATAGCAATTTGACCAATTTATATTTTTATGGACAAAAATGGACATTGATAGGTAAAATTTCAAAAAAAGGCATTAAGGGCATTTTGGTCATTTAGTAATTAAAAGATTAAAAAGGGAAAATCAAGTCAAAATTTGCTCATCTTCTCCATGCTTGTGCCAAAAATTCTAAGGAGCCATAGCTAGGGTTTTTCCAACTTTCAAGCTTGATTGTAAGTCCATCCTAGCCCCATTTTTAATGGTCTTTATGTTTTTGATATCGTTATCACCCGATTTACCTATTTCTACTCTTATTTTGAAGTATGGTTCATGTTTAAAAATTTACCCATGTGTGACATGCATGTATTTTGATGTCTAATGGTAGATTATGCAAGTTTAATGTTAGATAAACAACTTTTGCTAGGTGATTTTTGGTGAAAATTGACAAAAGGACCTATTTGTAAAAAGATTTCAAAATGTGTAAAAGTGTGATTAAGTGAAAAATGTGGACTTTTATAAGTATAAAAGAGGTTCGGCTAGGCTTGAGAGTCGAGGAAATTGAATAGATTTCATTTTTCGAGCCTAGGGGCAAAAACATAAATATGTCAAAGTTTAGGGGCAAAAATGTAATTTTTCCATAATATGACTTTTGGACTGAATTGAGTAATGTGATTATTAAATAATCCAAATTTGCTATTATAGATCAAGAGAAACGAGGTTCGGACCTTGATCGGGGAAAGAATAAGGTGTTTGACGATTAAATCCCTATTCTACTATTTTTGTATCGAGGTAAGTTCGTATGTAAATGATGCATTATTATTTATGTTTTACATGTGTTATTATTATATGAATTTTAATTTACTCTTTGATTGAATTCGAAAAAGTTCGATAAGCGAGAAAGTTCTGGTTGAACCTTAAGAATAGATAGGTTACAAATGTCATGACATTAGGGTTATTGAGATTACGTGTAAGACCATGTCTGGGATATGGAATCGTTATAAGATTTCGTGTAAGACCATATTTGGGATATGGCATCGATATGAGACTTCGTGTAAGACCATAGCTGGGCTATTGGCATCGATATGAGATCTCGCATAAGACCATATCTGGGATATGGCATTGGTATGGTACTATGTGTGCGAGATTTCCTGAGTATCCTTTAGTATTCCAAGTGGTTCAACGGGAAATTTAACGGCAACGTTTAAGTCATGAAAGGCCATGGTACATTGTGAAATGATTATGGTAAGTTACAAGTTGGTACATGTATGTGCATAAAACCCATGCTTAATGAGCTCGATATGTGATAAAACCTCGGTTTGGTTTGATTGAGTAAGTTACGATGTTAAGGTTTTCATATCATCTATTCCAAGTTTGACTATGAGATTTACAATGACATTTATGTTAATTTATTTCATGTTGAGTATATGTTAAAGTGTGTTTATGATGCTTATTATTTGCATAGGAACTTACTAAGCTTTAAAGCTTACTCCCTTTCTTTTTCCCTTGTCTTATAGTGTCGCCAAGCCAGCTCGGGGATCGAAGACTTTCGGAGATCCATTCACACTATCAACTTAAATTTTGGGTACTTATGATTACATTATTTTGAGTTATGGCATGTATAGGGACTTGGTTATTTTGTTATGTGTCATATTCAATTTGGCTAAATGTGTTGGCTTATAATGGTTGATGATTCATTTTGTAAATGGCCATTGAAATTGGATAATATTGGTTAAGTGTATATATATGCATATATTGATGTCTTTTATGGATGTGGATTTTGTATGGTTTGAGATGATTAGATATGAGATGTTGTATGTGATAGGAATTAGTATGTAATTGATGTGTGGATGACATGGTTGTGGTTGAATTGGTTGTATGTATATGCTTGGATTTGTGTTGCTTGTGGTTGTGTAGGTTGGTGCAAGTAAGGGTGACAAAATGGCTTGGAAAATAGCCTCATTTTTGTCCACATGGGTAGACACACGGGTGTGTGTCTAGGTAGTGTGTGCCACACGGTCTGCCCCAAGGGCGTGTGTTCTGGCCATGTGTCCCCTGCACCTTAATTGTTGTAAAACAGAATGCTCAGTATTGAGCACACGAGCAGAGACACAGGCATGTGTCTTAGCCGTATGGACAGCATGGCCTCGAACACGGGCGTGTGCCTTGGCCGTGTGAAGTCTACACCTATTTTATGAAAAAATATGAAAATATAATCAAGGACATGGCCTAAGCACACGGGCGTGTGGCTTGGCCTATGACTTCATTTTGATGATGATGTCATCAACAAAATACTCCCTAATTTGAACATGGCCTGAAACACGGGCGTGTTAGGGTCACACGGGCGTGTCCCAAACCCACACGGGCATGTGACCCATTTTGCATGAAAATTTTTTAAGTGTTGTAAAATTTTCCAAAGTTCTCGGTTCAGTCCCGGACCACTCCTAATGTATGCTTTGGGCCTCGTAGGCTCGTTTAAGGGATGATATGAATGTATGTGAAAGGTTTTAAATTTGGGTGGAAATTCATGTCTTGTTTTATGTTTCCTTGAGTTTAAGTCTGGTAATGCCTCGTACCCTATTCCGGTGTAGAATAAGGGTAAGGGGTGTTACAATGCTTATTGATATATTATGACTAACATGTTGGTTGAGTATGTGTGAATAGGTAAATTACCAAATAGTTGGACAGCATGCTTTGTATGGTTAATATATTAAATGTAATGGGTAAGCTTAATTTATGTTATATGAGCTTACTAAGCATAATATGCTTACTACGTTTTATTTTCCCTGTTTTATAGTGCTCAAAGCTCGTGAGGGTTAGAGATTGGTCGGAGCAAGTCATCACACTATCAACCTGTTATTTTGGTATAAGTGAAAATCTTATTTTTATAATGGCATGTATAGGCTAACTAAATTAAGTATTGGTATGTAAATGGTGAATGAAATTTAGCCATTGGAATGGCTAGTACATTAAGTCTTGATACATGTTATGGTTGAATCAATATATTAACTAAAATGATAAGTATGGATATTTAACTATGCAAATTATGTAACACCCCAAACTTGGCCCAAACACCATGACCGGATCTGGCATGCCACCCAGAAGAATTAGTAAAAACATGTCGCATTTTTGGAAAACATTTGTCGAGTTTAAACATATATTCCGGGAAGACTTAATGATTTGATAATTTATAAAAGATATAATTTTATAAGATGCCTTTAAAAAAAAACCCCAAAGTTTAGTACCTGTCTTAGTTTAATTTAAACATAAATTTTACATGTCCATTAGCGATGAAAGCCCAAAATAAAACCAAGACAAAATATAAAGCTAGTGGCCCATGGCCTTATTACAACAAAATATAAAACTCATTAATTAAAAATATTAAAAATAAATATACTAAATGAAGTCTTCTTGCTGTAACATAGAATCTCTCACATGGCCACCTTGCGCCCTCTCCATTTGATGCTCATTGCACTAGGTGCTATCTGAAAGATGTTAAATAATAGGGTGAGTCGCGAGACTCAGTGTGCAACCCTCACACACCATTAGATTGGGCCTTAGCCCACTGAACAGATACCAGAGCATAATATATCAGAAAATATGCAAAGCCCAACCCAATCCTAGGTTTCCATCCGCTACACACCACCCTTACCTGCCATTCACACCATTGGGGATTTCTACAATCAACCCACACCACTACACACCATCAGATCATGGCAAAAAGCCACTACAACAGATCATGGCATAAGCCACTACAACAGATCATGGCATAAGCCACTACAACAGATCATGGCATAAGCCACTACAACATATCATGGCATAAGCCACTACAACAGATCATGGCATAAGCCACTACAGTAGAACACTTCCCCTTTCATTAATCACCCAAGCCCGTGCAATCACAGAAACTGGCATACATGTTTATCACATCAAATCAACATAACCATTCACTTTAGAATGACAGAGATCACTAATCTGGTGATTCGCCTTTACCCTCCTCGGGTTTCAACCATTATACCGGGATTTTGACTTTTAACAGAATATAGTAGATTTATATACATGTATTAACAAACAATCTAGATGGTGTGAAAAGTTACACACCTGATATCGCGTAGCTTTACACCCTTAGTCAATATCCTTACTATCTGGATCTACAACCCTTAGTCTAAAACCTTGCTCAAAAGCCAGAAAAACATGAAGATTTGGCCTCCCCTACAATCAGCCAAGGGTTAGTAAATACCCGAATTTACACTTTAAAAATCAGTAGATCTCCTTACCTTGAAATCTTGAAAGTAACACGATTCGAGTGTTACTGAACTATAACTTAGAGATCTACGCGATTGACTCCTCTTTAGATCTCGGAATGCCAAAAATAAGAGAAAAACTCAATATTAATTTCGATATAGCCATTCGGCTAGAGTCTCTAAAAATTTGTAAAAGACTGTAATCTCACGAATCGATAGTTACCCTAAGTTTTCTTCAAGATTCGGCTGTGCACACCTTAGAGAGAATTTAAGAGCACGGGAGATGAGATCTAGGGATTTTGGCTTTTATGGAAATCCTGAAAAAGATGAATAAGAGAAAGATTTTGGCTACAAGAACAAACAAGAGTGTAGTTTCGGCTTTTAGTGAATGGGAGAAGAATAACAATGGAGATCTAAAGATTCGACTAACAAGAAATTTCAAAGAAAGAAGAAAGGGTGAAGGAGGTGGTGATTTTTGGCTTTTTGAAAGAAAGTTGAAAGAAATTGTGGAGGGAGAGACTGAGAACAAAGAATGGGGTGCCGAATGTTTTATTAACATTTCTTAGTGACATACTAGATCCGGTCGTGGTGTTTGGGCCAGGTTTGGGGTGTTACAAATTGATATCAGAGCCCGATTCAAAACTCGGCTTTGGGGGTTTTAGGCTCAAAACATTTTTTTAGATGGGTTTTGAAACATGCATTTTCATAAATGATATAGGTCTGTTAGCTCGGCATGGCACCTGCGTCTCCGGCCCAAGTCCGCCAGGTAAGTATTCTGAACCATTGTGTGATATATATATGGGCTTGAAGGGCTTTAAGTGACGTAGAGTAGTTTTAATTAGAATTTGATGGACTTTAGGCTTAGCTTAAACAAATCTTTACCCTTCATAAAACTTAATTTCCCTAATTAAACATGTCTGTGAGCAAGTCACAGGGTTAAGGTGTGGAAACAAGCATACGCATGTCTAGGATTGGATCCAGGAAGAGCTTGGTATTTAAGCAGTCCTAGTGACTCACCTCCTCTTCTCTAGAATCCTACCTGGTGCGTAGTGGCTGTTCACCTTAACCGTGAGGACTTGTTAACGGGCTAAAGTTCTAACTAAAACCCGAAAGGGACCAGCCACTCTATTTTTACAAAAATTACTAGAATGCCCTAGTTTTGTAAAATTCTTGAAATACCCCTAATTTGTAAAATTATCAAATTACCCCTAATTTGTAAAATAACCAAAATACCTTTAATTTGTAAAATTATTGAAATACCCCTATCTTGAAAAATCACTAAGACACCTTATTTTAAAAATTACGAAAATACCCCTGTAGGTTAAAATTATGAAAATACCCCTGGGTAGTGAAATGATAAAAATACCCCTAGTAGAGGAATATGAGTTCATGGATGTTGCTTGTGTGGTTGATGCGTGTATGTGATGTTTTGATTGATGATGATTGGATGAGAATTCTAGAATTAGGAAATATAGACTTGAGAACTAAACCTGTAGATAGAATTCAAATTCGAAAGAACTACTATTGAAATAATTTTACATAAGATTGTTCGCGGTTAATAAGTGGGAAGAATTAATTATTCATAAAATTCTTAATCAGATAAACGTCGATCGAAAGAATGAGTACAAGGGGACGAAGACGCTCCAGATGCGAATAATGGTGCGTACCCTATTGTAGTATATTGAGTGTTTATTTTTTTTAATTAGAGTGCGCAGCGGAAGCGTAGTGATGAGACTTGGGGTAGTACAATTGATAGTTAGTTGAAAATTTTGAGGACGAAATTTCTTTAAGAAGGTAGAACTGTAACATCCCGAAATTGGGCCTAGTAGATTTGGGCTTATTAGGTTGTAACGCCCCAAAAATCTTGAAACTTTTAATTTCTGTGCATGGGAGTTAATATGTATGTGTAGCACTTATTATAATAATATTAAGGTATTATCAGGATTAGTTGAAGCCTTAGAGTTAGGGGAGACCATAGGAAAAATTTATTTTCTTACTTAGTGGACCCTAGTCTCGGGCATGAGGCCTCATAATGATTAAGAAAGAGAGGACACAAAATGGACTCTTAGATTTGGGTTGAGGCCCTAATTAAGTTTTCTGTTTGGGCATTATAGGACTTAAAAGGTAGTACATGTTTAAAACATCAAAATGGGCTTGTGGCCCGGTGGTCGATAAGCGCCACTAAGGGAACAATGAGGTGACGCCACACCGAGGAGTAAGGGGCCCAAATTTAAGTTTCAAGGAGCCCAATTCCTTTGAATTAAGTTAGCTAATTTTGGCATTAGGGTTAGGTGGAGTGGGCGGCTACAAGGCTCAAAAATAGGAGGATTTATGTGAATGGGATAATGTAGATAATATAGTTGATAATAGGGAAGATAAAAGGAGAAAAATTAGGAGCTATCTGCTGAGAGCGAGTTGGTAAAATTCCATCACCTAGAGGAGTAAAGAAATCGGTTTCTAATAGCCATAGGGGTGCAGAATTTTCTATAAATAGGGAATAGCTCATCAATTTGCCAACTCGCTATCAAGAGATAGCTCCTAATTTTCTCCTTTATCTTCCCTATTATCAACTATATTATCTACATTATCCCATTCACATAAATCCTCCTATTTTTGAGCCTTGTAGCCCACCCACCTAACCCTAATGTCGAAAATTAGCTAACTTAAATTAAAGGAATTGGGGTCCTTGAAACTTAAATTTGGGCCCTTACTCCCCGGTGTAAGCCACCTCATTGTTCCCTTTAGTGGCGCTATCGACACCGGGCCACAAGCCCATTTTGATGTTTTAAACATGTGTACTACCTTTTTAAGTCCTATAATGCCCAAATAGAAAATTAATTAGTGCCTCAACCCGATGATAAAAGTAGCTTGAATTATACTTTTAATTGGTTGGATTATATTTGTAAGTGTTAGGCTTCAACTAATCCCGAAATGGAAAAATTTGGGTGAGAAATTGGCTAAACCTAATAAGAAATGGCCTTATTTTGTCCAAATTATGTAAATTACACTAAGATACATGGGCATGTGGTCTAGTCGTGTTATACCTGGTTGGATTATTTTGTAAGTGTTAGTGCAAAATTTCAAAGCAGAATGCTGGGCATGTGGTCTTGAGCACACAGATTTCAAAATTTCAGGCGAGCACACAGTGTCTCGGTAGTGTGGGTGACACGGCCTCAAACATGGGTGTGTGTTATGGCCATGTGAAACCTGCACCTAATTCAAATTAAATTAATTAGCCACACGACCTAGCACACGGACATGTGGCATCGCTGTGTGGCACAAGTCAGAGAGCAACCTAAATTGGACACGGCCTGAAGCACAGGTGTGTCTAAGGTCCACAGGCGTGAGCCACACACTGGAAAATTTTAAAATATCACGAAAAATTTCTAGAGTTTCGATTAAGTCCTGATTCAATTCTAATGATCGTATCGGGCCTCGTGGTCCATTTAAGGGACATCTTGAATAATCTCGGTTAATGAATAGTGAATTGTATGATTTATCTGAAAATATTCTAAAAAATGTCAGTAACGCTCTGTAACCTTGTTCTGACGACATATATAGGTTAGGGGTGTTACATTTATTAGTATCAGAGCTATGGTTTAGTCAATTCTCGGACTAACGTAGCAAGTACGAGTTTAGCTATACATGCCATTATATAATTGTGATAGTGTGATATCTCCTGACCATTTTTAAATGTACTTTTTCATATAGTAAATGTCTTCCAACTGAGCTAGAGCTGGTCTTGAGAAAGCTGAGAGTACTGCTCAAGCTTTCGTACAATGAGCTACATTTAGTAGTAGAAGGCCTGAGTCTGAGGGCCGAGATGATGAGGGTAAAGCTGCATTCTTACAAATGATGAATGAATGGTTTACACAATATATAAGAACAAATCCTGTTGTTCAGCAACCTTCCCCACCTTCTCCTCAACCAATTCTCGAGACACCATAGGGTACTGAATCAATTAGAATTGGTAAGGCTCTAGTTGATAAAATTAGAAAATATGGGGCTGAGGAATTCAGAGCTACAACAGATAATGATGCAGAAAAGGTTGAGTTTTGGCTGGAGAATACTATCCGGGTATTTGATGAATTGTCTTGCTCACCAGCCGATTGTCTAAAATGTTTAGTTTCTTTATTGAAAGACACAACCTATTATTGGTGGAAAACTATAACTTTTGTTATTTCGAAAGAAAACATTACATGGGAGTTCTTTTGAACTGAATTAACAAAGAAATATATATGTTAGAATGCTTGGACCAGAAAAGAAAAGAATTCTTAGAACTTAAACAAGGGAACATGATAGCGTCAAAATATGAACGAGAATTTGTTCGATTGAGTAAATATGCTCAAGAATGGGTTCAAACCGAGGCTAAAATATGTAAACAATTTGAAGAAAGGCTGAATGAAGATATTAAGCTATTGACTAGTATTCTTGAAATAAGAGAATTTGCAGTACTAGTTGATCGGGCATTGAAAGCAGAAGAATTGAGTAAAGAAAAGAGACAAGCTGAAAGAAAAGCTCGAATTTCTAGTAAAAGATCTATGGGAAAATCCCAATCATTTGTTTTAAAGAAATTAAGGAGAAACCAAGATCGTTTTACCGCATATGCTGGATATTCTGGAAAAGAATAGGGTTCTCAATGCTCTAACCCGAGATCATCGTCTTCATCAGTAACCAATGTTGGTAGTGTCAGTAATCCTGTAACATCCTGAAAAGGGCCTATGCATTTTCGGTTTAATTGTATGAAATGACATGTCTTATGTGTTATGAATGTATTATGAACATTTTTGGAAACTTGGAAATGTAAGAAATGATTTAGAAATGTTAAGTTTCAAAAAGAGGAAAGTGAACATTTTGGAAACTTAAGCTAAAAGAGGAAAGTGAACATTTTGGAAACTTAAGTTAAAAGAGGAAAGTGAACATTTTGGAAACCTGGAAAATGTATGGAAATGTTAAGTTTAAAAAGAGGAAACTAAGGCAAGGTGGCCTTAAGAAAATTAATAGGAGGAATTTGACACACAAACAGGCTTGTCAAAGTGGCTTGAAGGCACCACTTAAAAGCCCAGCAAGTGACGCCACAAGCTTGTGTATTTGGGCCAGGGATCGAGTCACTTGGGAAGCAAATAAAAGAAATTTTATTTTTTCTTCTAGAAGCAAAAGAGGTGGACGGCACAAGGGAACCTAAGTGAAGAGTTTAATTCTCTTTAAAATTCGGCTAAATAGGTGGATAAATGATGGATAATTATTGTTATTTTTATTAGGAGATAAGAGATAATTGAGGGATTAAGTCTATTATTGATTAAAGTGATAATTAAAAGATAAAATTTATCACATAGGAAGAGTTGGCCGATTGGGGGAGACTAAGGCTAGTATTTTCGGCAAATAGGAGAAAACAAGGCCATTCTTCACACTTTTCTTCCCTCCTATTCTCTGCTGAATTCCCTAAGCAACATTCTCTCTTCTCTTTTTATTTTTTTGTCAATCTGAAATCTACTTCTTCTTTATCCACCATTGTTAATTCTTTAAGCCTCAAGAATCAAAAGTGTTGACACACCTCTATGCCATAGTCGACTAGTCTTCAAGACCCCATAGCCAATCTTTGAGAGACACCAAACAAAGAGGTCATCAATTCTTCAATAGAGGTAAAAAAAAAAAACAAGTTGGATTTCTATTCTTTTCTTTAAGGACTTGTAAAAAATTAAAGACTAATCCTTACTATTATTCTTTGACCGAAATCTTAAGGAGAGATTCGGGATTTTGGCCTATCGTCGATTTCTAGGAGGAAAATTTTTGGGATTTAAGATTTGGAAGGTAAGTACATTCGGCCAAGGGTCTATTTCAGTATTTAGACTTGTTTCTTATCTATTCAAACTAAAAACTAATAAGTTAATAGATCTAAGGAGCAGCCGATTACAAGGAAGGAGAAGTTCTTTTCCCGAAGGTACACCATAGGCCGCGTATTCCCTAGTTATTCGGTGAGTTTTGGGATTTAAGATTTTCAAGGTAAGTAACTATGAATATTCGGCCAAGGCCTTATTTTAGTACATAGATCTATTCCCTTATTATCTTAAAAGATGAAAACTAACCTATGTAAAGATTTAGGATTTGGCCGAATACAAGGAGAAGAAAAGCAAAGTTTTCGGGATTTGAGTGATAAGCAAATCGGCATTAAGGTAAGTTTTAGTGCACAAATCCTACTAGGATTTGGTTTTATGACCGAATGAGTTCTTCATTAAACCTTTAATATGGGCCGAATGTAGGGAGTTAAAGATCTAAGCGATAGATCAAATTTCGGATTTCAAGTGAAATTGTTAAGCGAATCGGTGTGTACCCACACTACTTTTAATAAGATTCATGGCTATAATAAATATATGCATGTTTATAAGAATGTGAATATGGCTAAGGTACCATGTTATGGTACAAAGTACTCAGTCGCTTCCTACTCCTACTAGGATTACGAAATATGTTATATTTAACATGTGAAAAGTGACATGAATGTGAATTTAAGTATGATATGCATGATATAAATAATATGGGGCATTCGGGTTATACGAGAAAGGGAAGTGAATGTGGTGACTTGGTCTCACTATCTCGAATGTGGTGACTTGGTCACATTATCCGAATGTGGTAACCGGTTACATTATCTCGAATGTGGTGTCACATGACACAATTATTTAATCTGGTGGCTATGCCACGAATTTTATCTGAGCGATGAGCACGTCATTGCAATGATCGCCTTGATGGTGTGTAGCGGATGAGGGTTGACTTAGTAGTCTCCACGGTGTGCGAGTTGGTGCGGGGATGTGTAGCGGATGGTATCTAGGTTTGGGTTCGGGATTGCATCATTATCTTGAATTATTATGTGAACATGATATGTATGGTATGCCTAAATCTATTAAATTTTAGAGTTGGTTACACATTGAGTCTGTTGACTCACCCGTTAGGGAACATGTTTGGTGATGAACGGTGATGGACCGACGTGACGAACTTGTGGTGGCCATGATCGACTTGAAGTTTTATTTAATTTGGACATTTTATTTTATTTAAGTACTCTACAATTTTATTTTGGGTTTTGTTTTATGTAATAATGCCATAGTGATGATTTTATTGTTGTTTTAATTACTATGTTACGAATTTATGGTATTTAAAGATTAAGTCAATTTAATTTAAAATAAACTTTAAAATATTTTGTCACATGAAATAAATGGGTTTTCGATATAAAAATAAACTTGTTTTCAACTCGAGCCCAACCCACTACAAACTATCCTCAAAACACACAGTTTTCAAAGTAACAAAAAAATTTTGAACCGGTTTACATCGAGGAACATACCAGATCCGGTCCAGGCTCGTGGGCCGGGTGTGGGGTGTTTCAAATCCAAAGTCAAAATGTAAACATTGTAATAAGTTTCATTTTAAGGAATGTCGTCTAAAAAGTGGGGCTTGCTACCGATGTGGTTCTTTTGATCATTTTCTTAGAGATTATTCGAAAAGTGGGTAAAAAGAGGTTGAACAGATTTCAAAGACGAGTAATACTGTCTCTAGAGGTAGACCACCTCGATATCCTGTAAATGTTGGTGGTAGCCGAAGTGCTACAAAAGATTCAGCAGTTAAATCTGAGGCACGAGCACTGACGAGAACCTATGCTATACGTGCCAGAGAGGATGCCTTTGCCCCAGACATCATTACTGGTACATTTTCTTTACTTGGCACTGATATTAGTGCTTTAATTGATCCCGATTCCATACACTCATATATATGTAAAAAATTAGTAAATGTTAAAACTTTACCGGTTGAATTCATTGAATTTGTGGTGAAAGTTTCAAATCCCTTGGGTCAATGTGTGATGGTGGATAAAGTTTGTAAAAATTGTCCATTGATGGTAAAGGGTAAATGCTTCTCAGCTGATTTGATGTTACTGCCTTTTGATGAATTCGATGTAATTTTGGGAATAGACTGGTTAACTCAGCATGATGTAGTAGTGAATTGTAAATAGAAATACATTGTGTTTAAATGTCAGAATGGTGAGTTACTCCATGTTGAATCTAAGAGATTCGATGGGTTGTTTAATGTGATTTCAGCAATAATAGCACATAAATGTATCAGAAAGGGATACAATGCTTATCTTGCTTATATGTTAGACACAAAGGTAACTGAGTCAAAGATTCAGTCAGTGTCGGTAGTGTGTGAATTTCTAGATGTGTTTCCGGAAGAATTACTTAGATTACCACCTGTCAGAGAAGTGGAGTTTTCTATAGACCTTATTCCGGGAACAACACCAATATGGATAGCACCTTATAGAATGGCTCCTGCTGAATTGAAGGAATTGAAAGCACAGTTGCAAGAATTGATTGACAGAGGTTTTTCTCGACCCAGTTTCTCAACTTGGGGTGCACCGATTTTATTTGGTAGGAAGAAAGATGGATTTCTGAGGTTATGTATTGATTACAGGAAGCTTAATAAAGTTACAATAAAGAATAAGTACCCGTTGCCTCGAATAGATGACTTATTCAATCAGTTAAAAAGAGCTACCGTATTTTCAAAAATTGATCTTCTCTCAGGTTATTATGAATTACAGGGTAAAGGACTCAGATGTTATAAAAACAACTTTTAGAACCAGGTATGGCCACTATGAGTTTTTAGTGATGCCATTTGGGCTGACTAATGCACTGACAGTGTTTATGGATCTGATGAATAGAATTTTTAGACCGTACCTAGACAGGTTTGTGGTGGTATTTATTGATGATATTTTAGACTATTCCCAAGATGAAAAAGAGCATACTGATCATCTGAGGATTGTATTACAAACTCTACGGGAAAAGCAGTTGCATGCCAAGTTCAGTAAATGTGAATTTTGGTTACGGAAAGTTGGATTTCTTAGACATATTGTATCTGTTGAAGGTATCAAGGTAGATCCGAGTAAAATTTCAGTAATTGTTAATTGGAATCCACCAAAGAGTGTGTCAGAAGTCAAAAATTTTCTAGGTTTAGCTGGATATTATCGGAGATTTGTCAAAGGGTTTTCAATGATAGCCTCTCCGATGACTCGACTGTTGCAGAAAGATGTAAAGTTCAAGTGGACTGATAAATGTCAACAAAGTTTTAACAAGTTAAAAGCTCTATTGACTGAAGCCCCTGTGTTGGTACAACTTGAGTTGGGTAAGGAATTTGTAATTTATAGTGATGCATCTTTAAATGGTTTAGGTTGTGTTTTGATGCAAGAAGGTAAAGTAAATTGCCAATGCTTCAAGACAACTAAAACCACATAAAAAGAATTACCTGATACATGATCCTGAATTAGTAGCTATTGTGTTTGCATTAAAAATATGGCGACATTATTTATATGGTGAGAAATGCTATATCTTCACTGACCATAAAAGTTTGAAGTATTTGATGATATAGAAAGATTTGAACTTGAGACAACGCAGGTGGCTTGAACTGTTAAAAGATTATGATCTTGTGATTGATTATCATTCAGTAAAGCCAATGTAGTTGCTGATGCTTTGAGTAGAAAATCTTTATTTGCTTTATGAGAAATGAATACTCGGTTGTCTATTTCTGATGATGGTTCTATTGTAGCTGAGTTGAAAGTTAGACCAGTATTTTTGCAACAAATTTTTGAATCCTAGAAAAATGATGTTGATTTATAGGCAAAATGGGAACAATGTGAATTAAATCCTGATTCAAAATTTCAGATTGGGTCTGATGGTTGTTTGTTGTTCAGAGATAGATTGTGTGTGCCGAAGAATTCAGAGTTGGTACAAAAGATTTTATATGAAGCCCATAATGGTACAATGTCTATTCATCCCAGTAGTAATAAAATGTACAGTGATCTGAAAAATATGTATTGGTGGTCGGGCATGAAAAGAGATATTTCTGAATTTGTATCCAAATGCTTGATATGTTAGAAAGTAAAATGAAACACCCCAAACCCGGCCCAAAAAGCCTAACCGGATTTGGTATGTTCCTCGAGTAAAACTTTAGCGGAATATCGTTTTGTTCAAGAAAACTTGATGATTTTAAGTAAAACGGATTAACTTAAAGATCGAGTTGGGCTTAGTTGAAAAATAGATTTGTATTTTCTTAAAACATATATATATATATATTACTGACAAAAACCTTTTTAAATTATTTATCGAAAACCATTTAGTTATTTAATTGATAATTGTTCATGGCAGAATTTAAAATAAATCCAAACACAAAATCTAAAAGTAGTTTATAGTGGCCTTATTACAAAAATAGAAAACCCAAAATAAAGTCTAAGTAATAAAATTTAAATTAATAAGTTTAAGATGGAAATCTCCACAATACTTGATACGAGCACCTTTGCCACCTCGAAATCCTTCTTGACTTCGATCCATCGCACTATGAATTATCTGAAAAGTTTATCCCACAAAAGGGTGAGTCAAAAACTCAATGTATAACACATACACTAAAAAGTCCATTTTATCATATGCTTTAAGTCCAAAATTTCACATATGGCCATAGGCCCATTTAACTCATATTTAGCCCAAAGGCCCATTTAGCTTATATTTAGCCCAAAGGCCCATTTAGCTCATATTTAGCCCAAAGGCCCATTTCATAGCAGATCAAATACTAAACATTCAATATTACATGGTTATGTATATGAAATGAAATGCAAGCCCTACCACCTAAATATCCATCCGTTACACACCACCGTACCAACCAACACACCGTGGGGATTACTAAATCGACCCTCCATCCGCTACACACCATCGAAGGCGATTCTTTGCAGTCAACATGCACATCGCCCTTATAATATTGTGGCAAAGCCACCAAAACAGAATGTGACCAAGTCACTGACCAAAGTCAAATTTCAAATACGTGACCAAAGTCACCAGATTCACATATGTGACCAAGTCACCGGAGTTCAAATATGTGACCGAGGTCACGAGTCAAATATGTGACCGAAGTCACCGGAGTCAAATATGTGACCGAAGTCACCGGAGTCAAATATGTGACCGAAGTCACCGGAGTCAAATATGTGACCGAAGTCACCGGAAATGTGGTAAAACCACCAGAATACTTCCTCCTTTATCAACAATACCCAAATGACCATGCACATACATATCAAATCAGATTTTCATGCTATTTACCCCACAAAACATAATATAATCATACTTCATTTCATATTTATACATATAGCAAAAATAAACGGAATATTGGGGTAAACATACCTGAATTTTGTATACCAATGATTGGTATCCACAAACAAACATATTGTCATAAAATCACTTTTAAAAATATAGATCTATGGAAATTTTAATGTAAGGTTACACACCTAGTGACAGTGAGAACAATGCTCTCTCGCTCGTCAACACCTATTTGATTAACACGCTTGGTTAGTATAAACTATTGCTAATAAAATTGTAATTATTGACGAGAGATCTAATTCCTTACCCTCGATTCTCGAGCAGCGTTATTTGTGGTTTTCTCCACTAGATGGATCAAAACCATGATATTCCACCAACGTAAAGTGGTTCGGTTATACGCACTACTTCAAATAAGCGATCCTCGTTAGCGGAGGGTCCACAACCCGTGGAAAGTCTCTAACCGCCGATCGCCCTTCGTTTGAAGTTTGATGGTAAAAGAATACCTCCTCTCTTCCAAACACTCCGTACGGCTCTTTTCTTACCTATCTTGTTGATCTTAAATCGTCCCTAAAATAACGATCGATTAGTAATCTATCTAAATAAATCGATATGATCTAAATTAATAACCTTACCTTGATGATTTCGAATGGTCACTTAAAGGTTGTCTTCAACAAAGATCTTTGAAAAATCTTTTCAAATGATTCGGCCTAGGAGAGAAATTAAAAGATCATGATTCTAATTTTGCTAAAGTAAAAAGAATTGATGAAAATGATTGATAAAATCTTACTTTGAGTTCTTCAAGATTCGGCCTTAACAAAAGAGAAGAGAAATGGTGGTTTCAATATGATGGTTTCGGTTTGAGGAAAGAAGAAAGATAATGGAAATGATAGAAAAGAGAGAGGAAAGAAAAGATGATGATAAAGAAAAAAAAAAGGGATAGGTTTAGAGACCTATGCACATTCGGCCAAAGAGGTAAAAATTGAAGAAAAATGGTTCTTGATCCTTTGTAGTTTCGGCAAAGAGGGAAAGAAAAGAGAGGATTAAAATGACAAGAAAAAGAAAAGGAGAAATGATCAAAGAGAAAGGAGATTGGTTTTGGGGCTTAGATGCATTCGGCCAAAGGGAGAAATGAACAAGAAAATGGTGCTTGATCTTTTGTGGTTTCGACTATGAGAGGGGAAAAGAAAAGAAAAATAGAATGAAAAAGAAAGAAAAAGAAAATGAAAGAGAACGCTTTTGGTGAAAGTTAAATTTGGCACTAAAGAGGAAGAAAAGAAGTGACTTCAAAAGTGACAATATTTTGGCATCAAAAGAGAGATAAAATTTTGAGAGGAAAAGGTGCCTATTTGGTCAAAAATACCAATGCCAAAACAAAGCAAACTTGTACCAAATGCCAATGATAGTTTTGGTTTAGGGGAAAGGTTTTGGAGAAGGGAGAAAAGATGGACACTTTGCTAGGATTATTGGCCAACTAGCACCCTAATGGCTACATTAAATTTTCGGTCAACCTAGCCAACATCATCCCCCTTTTTCCTCCTTGTTTCTTCCCCATCATATCCAAAATTTGCTACACAATTAAACCACTCCCTTAACCCTTCATGCCGTCTAGGTTCATGGTCAAATGACCATGAACACACTCCCAAAACATTGCCCAAACTTAT
Organism: Gossypium rotundifolium; assembly: GCA_025506655.1. NCBI lineage: Eukaryota > Viridiplantae > Streptophyta > Magnoliopsida > Malvales > Malvaceae > Gossypium > Gossypium rotundifolium. The sequence goes on along the minus strand of CP106722.1, from coordinate 103,008,314 downwards.
GTCTTTTGTCCCCCTCATCTTATCATCAACTTATGATTCCATGCCATAAGTTTCTTAGCTTCCTTTTTCACTTGGTCAAATAGCCAAAATTAAGAGAACACTCATCCACTCTAGAACATTCTTGGCCGACACTTATAGGGAAGAAAACAAAAAATAAAATCCTCCCTTATGCTAGCTAGGAGATTCGAACCTCACTCCTCAAGCACACATCCATGCATCTTAACCACCTTGCCAATTACTCAATTCATGCTAAATCCTCTTATCATTAATTCTTAAGGCCTAACTTGCTTAGCTCTCTCTAATTAATAGGAATTAAAAGTTTTACTAAGCATGCTCTTAGTTAATGAAGCTCAAATAACTTCCAAAAAAATATACACTTAATAATAATTAAGCATGCAACTTCATTTAATTAAGTGAGATGCATAACCCCTAATTATCAGGATGTTACAGTTCTACCCCCTTAAAATAATTTCGTCCTCAAAATTACCTGGCTGGAATAAGTGAGGGTATTGCTGTTGCATCGCTTCCTTCGGTTCCCACGAAGCTTCTTCTGATCCATGATTACGCCATAATACCTTGACGAGAGGAACCGACTTTCTCCGTAAAACCTTTACATCTCGTTCAAGAATTTGTATTGGCTCCTCTTCATATGACAAGTCTGATCTTAATTCCACCTCTTCAACTGGCACTACATGATATGGATTTGACCGGTAACGGCGTAACATTGAAACATGGAACACATCATGCATTTGCTTCAATTCCGAAGGCAAATCTAACTGATATGCCACAGATCCGACCCGCTTCACAATTCGATAAGGTCCAATGAACCTGGGACTTAGCTTCCCTTTGCGTCCAAATCTCATCACCTTTTTCCAAGGTGAAACCTTTAGGAAAACTTGATCCCCCACAGCAAACTCTATTTCTTTCCGCTTTAGATCTGCGTATGATTTTTGTCTGTCAGATGCTTCCTTTAACCGAGCCCGGATTATCTTAACCTTTTCTTGGATTCACCACTAACTCGGACCCAAAATCGGCGTTCCCTAATTACATCCAACACGTAGGAGTGCGACACTTAGTCCATATAGTGCTTCATACGGTGCCATCCAGTATCTTTGGATTGAAACTGTTGTTGTTCGTAAATTCGCCAAGCAGTAAGAATTCCTCCCAACTTCCTTGAAATCTATTACATCCCTTAACATATCTTCTAAGCTTTGGATTACTCTTTCGGATGGACCGTCGGACCGAGGATGAAATGCCGTCTTGAAGTCCAATCTGGTGCCCAAAGCTTGATGCAATGCTTTCCAAAATCGTGGCGTAAATCTCGGATCTACGTCCAAATTATCGACAACGGCACTCCATGCAATCTCACAATCTCGACCACATATAACCGCCAATTTACGCAAAGAGTAATCAACCCGGCGGGATAAAATGTGCAAATTTAGTCAATTGGTCCACTATCACCCATACAGAGTCTTTCTTAGTAGGCGTAAGAGGAAGCCCACTAACAAAGTCCATGGTGATTCTCTCCCACTTCCACTGTGGAATCTTTATCGGCTGAAGCAATCTCGATGGTACTTGATGTTCAGCCTTGACTTGCTGACACGTCAAGCACTTTTCTACAAACTCCGTAACTTCTCGCTTAAGTCCAGGCCACCAAAATTGATCTCGTAAATCTCGGTATAATTTATTTCCTCCAGGATGCATAGCATAAGGGCTACCATGCGATTCCTGAAGTATCTTTTGCCTCAACTCCTGATCCTTTGGCATACATACTTTACCTTTGAAGCACAATACCCCGTCACTGTTAATACCAAAATCTTCCAATTTCCCACTCTGTACCTGCCGAAGCTTTTCACTTAGATCTTCATCTACTAACTGCCTCTCTTTCACTTGACTTAACCATGTCGGTTTAACCTGAAGTTCTGCCAATAAGCTTCCATCATCGTAAAGACTAAGGTGTGCAAACATCGCCCTCAAATCTGACACCACTTTTCGACTTAGAGAGTTTGCCACCACGTTTGCCTTGCCCGGGTGGTACTCGATGGAACAGTCGTAGTCTTTCAATAACTCTATCCACCTTCGCTGCCTCAAATTTAGTTTTTTCTGAGTCAGTAGATATTTCAGACTTTTGTGGTCCGTATATATCACTGACTTCTCCCCGTATAAGTAATGTCTCCAAACCTTAAGAGCAAAGACTACAGCTGCCAACTCCAAGTCATGCGTCGGGTAATTAACCTCATGCGGTCTCAACTACCGAGACGCATATGCAACTACCTTCCCGCCTTGCATCAGCACACATCCTAATCCGGTGTGAGAAGCATCACAATACACGATTTAAATCTTTTCCCCCTCAGTCGGATCAAAATCGGAGCTTCAGTCAAAACTTTCTTGAGCTTCTCAAAGCTCTCTTGCTGCTTATCAGCCCACACGAAAGGTACTTCCTTTCTCAACAATTTCGTTAAAGGTGCAGCTATCGATGAAAATCCTTCGACGAATCTTCTATAGTATCCGGCTAAACCCAAGAAACTGCGAACCTCGATTCACGGACTTAGGTGGTTTCCAATCTAATCTGACCTCAATCTTCCGAGGATCCACCTAATCCCTTCCGCAGATACCACATGACCTAAAATGCAACTTCTTTCACCCAAAATTCACACTTACTAAATTTGGCGTACAGTTTCTTCTCCCTTAAAACTCGTAACACAATCCGGAGATGCTCATCATGTTCTACTTGGACTTAGAATACACCAGATGTCGTCTATGAATACCATGACGAACTGGTCCAAGTAAATGGAAAATTCGGTTCATCATATCCATGAACGCAGCTGGGGCATTCGTCAATCCGAATGGCATTACCAGAAATTCATAATGCCCATATCTAGTTTGAAAAGCCGTCTTATGGATATCTACTTCTTTCACTTTAAGCTGATGATACCCCAACCTTAGATCAATCTTTGAGAATACCGCAGCTCCCTTAAGCTGATCGAACAAGTCGTCGATCCTTGGCAAAGGATACTTGTTCTTGATGGTCAGCTTATTCAACTGCCGGTAGTCTATACACATCCTATCGATCCGTCCTTCTTCTTCACGAATAGGACTGGTGCTCCCCATGGAGACACACTAGGTCGAATGAATCCACGATCAAGCAACTCCTGAATCTGAGCCTTAAGCGCAACCAACTCCTTCGGTGCCATTCTATATGGAGCAATAGAAACTGGCACCGTTCCAGGCAGTAAATCTATCCCGAATTCAACTTCACGATCCGAAGGCAAACCTGGAAGTTCTTTCAGAAAAACATCTACAAATTCCTTCACTGTCCTGACTTCATTAGCAGTTGTCTCCTTAGCCTCCAAAGCATTCACTAACATCAGGAAGGCTTCACATCCCTTTCTAACCATCTTTTCCTCCTTAAGAGCGGATACTACATTAGATAAGTAGTTCCGTCTTTCGCCCATCACTACAACTTCCTTGTCATCAAAAGTTCTTAAAGACATTCTCTTAGCAGCACAATCCACATTTGCACGGTACTTCACAAGCCAGTCCATGCCTAAGATTAGGTCAAATTCTCCGAATGGCAACTCCATTAGATCAGCCGAAAACTGTATCCCTTGAACTTCTAAAGGCACTTCCTTAAAAAGTTTGTCTATTTCTCTTATCATCCTAAAGGACTAAATGCGATCATCTTCCTAAATACGATTTGAAGTCACATGCAAAGTCCCATATACTTCACTAGCGATATAGGAATGAGTTGGCCTATATCTATCAAAGCAATAAAGGGAAACCCGAAATCGAAATGTACCGTGATAACATCAAAAGGCGTCCTTTTCTTCTCTGCGATGAACGCATATACGGACACTGGCCGTCTCGCCTCGAGCTACCATTGCCTCTTTTGAAGTTCCACGGCCTCTACGAGCCATTACCCCTTCTATTTGGACCACGGCCCTTATCGGTCTTTGTCCACTTCATCGACTGATTAGCACCACGACTTGCTTTGGGCGATACTTTTCGAGTTCATCGGGCAATCCTTGATCATGTGATCCTTCGAACCGCACTTGAAACATCCGCCGGTCTTTTTCCAACATTCTCCCAAGTGCATTTTCCCACATTGAGAACAAGTACGATTTTGTCCTCCCGAAGTAGTCTGTTGACCTCGCGGTCCTTCATTTCTTGATTTTTTCTGAAAATTCCCGGACGACCCTGAGGACCCAAAGCTTCTCTTATTCTTGCTCTGGCCTCTGTCCCGGTTCTGTCTCTCAGTCCGTTTAGCCTCTTCGGTAATTCTTGCCCTTTCCACTAAGATTGCAAAGTCTCTTTCACGGTGTGGAGCAATCATCACTCTTAGCTCATCTCCAAGTCCATCTTCAAATCTGATACACCGTTCATATTCCGTAGCCACAATCCCTCTGGCATAACGGCTAAGTCTCAAAAATTCTGCTTCATATTCAGCTATCGACTTGTTCCCTTGGACCACATTCAGAAATGTCTTCCTCTGGGAGTCGATGTAGCTAGCTCCAACATATTTTCCTTCGAATTTAATCTTAAAATACCCCCAATCCAGACGATCCACAGGGGTACTCTCCTTGATAGTGAGCCACCACTGGTAGGCTTCATCACGGAGAAGTGAAATAGCACCTTTCAATTTCTCTTCATCAGTGCAATCTATAACGTCCATGATCCTCTCGACTGCCTCCAGCCAATATTCAGCTACATTAGGAGCTACTCCAGATACTCCTCTGAAAACCTCAGCTCCATTCGATCTAAGTCTCTCAGCTACTGACTTTCGAGACCCATTTCCAGAACTAGCTTCTACAACACGTTCTAAAACTCACAGCACAGCTTGTGATACTGCGTCACCTCCTTCATTTTGTTCTTGAAATTCCACCCCAATGGCCGGTGGCGGAGCATCATTCTCGGAACCTTGACCAGATCTAACTGGTTCCAAAACAGTCATCCTTCCTCTTCCATGTCCACGACGACCACGTCCCCTAGAACTCATGTCTACTACGTGTCTTATCTGTTTTTACGAAAAAGTCTTATGTATTAGAGTCTTTTCACTTCTTATTAAAGGAAAGTTTTATGAAACAGATATTCAGTAGTTTTTCCGTAGTAGCACACAAACACCTAAGGTCCATGTCTCTAAAGTATAGTTTAAGTTTAAACTATCATACATATCACATATCGATAAAGTACATACCTGATGGATCTGGGCCGAGAACTCGAGTGCCATGCTCTTATAAAATCATTTAACTTAAGAAAACTTTCAAAAAGTCATTTGGGCCAACTTTTGAAAACGTTGTGGGCTTCAAAACCCAAGGCCGAGAGTTTAAAACTGGGCTCTGATACCAAGCTGAAACACCCCAAACCCGGCCCAAAAAGCCTAACCGGATTTGGTATGTTCCTCGAGTAAAACTTTAGCGGAATATCGTTTTGTTCAAGAAAACTTGATGATTTTAAGTAAAACGGATTAACTTAAAGATCGAGTTGGGCTTAGTTGAAAAATAGATTTGTATTTTCTTAAAACATATATATATTACTGACAAAAACCTTTTTAAATTATTTATCGAAAACCATTTAGTTATTTAATTGATAATTGTTCATGGCAGAATTTAAAATAAATCCAAACACAAAATCTAAAAGTAGTTTATAGTGGCCTTATTACAAAATAGCAAACCCAAAATAAAGTCTAAGTAATAAAATTTAAATTAATAAGTTTAAGTTGGGAAATCTCCACAATACTTGATACGAGCAATCGCCACCTCGAAATCCTTGTGACCGATCCATCGCACTATGAATTATCTGAAAAGTTTATCCCACAAAAGGGTGAGTCAAAACTCAATGTATAACACACACACTAAAAAGTCCATTTTATCATATGCTTTAAGTCCAAAATTTCACATATGGCCATAGGCCCATTTAACTCATATTTAGCCCAAAGGCCCATTTAGCTTATATTTAGCCCAAAGGCCCATTTAGCTCATATTTAGCCCAAAGGCCCATTTCATAGCGATCAAATACTAAACATTCAATATTACATGGTTATGTATATGAAATGAAATGCAAGCCCTACCACCTAAATATCCATCCGCTATACACCACCCGTACCAACCAACACACCGTGGGGATTACTAAATCGACCCTCCATCCGCTACACACCATCGAAGGCAGTTGCTGCAGTCAACATGCACATCGCCCTTATAATATTGTGGCAAAGCCACCAAAATAGATGTGACCGAAGTCACCTGACCGAAGTCCAAATTTCAAATACGTGACCGAAGTCACCAGATTCACATATGTGACCGAAGTCACCGGAGTTCAAATATGTGACCGAGGTCATCGGAGTCAAATATGTGACCGAAGTCACCGGAGTCAAATATGTGACCGAAGTCACCGGAGTCAAATATGTGACCGAAGTCACCGGAAATGTGGTAAAACCACCAGAATACTTCCTCCTTTATCAACAATACCCATATGCCCATGCACATACATATCAAATTAGATTTTCATGCTATTTACCCCACAAAACATAATATAATCATACTTCATTTCATATTTATACATATAGCAAAAATAAACGGAATATTGGGGTAAACATACCTGAATTTTGTATACCAATGATTGGTATCCACAAACAAACATATTGTCATAAAAATCACTTTTTAAAATATAGATCTATGGAAATTTTAATGTAAGGTTACACACCTAGTGAGCGGTGAGAACAATGCTCTCTCGCTCGTCAACACCTATTTGATTAACACGCTTGGTTAGTATAAACTATTGCTAATAAAATTGTAATTATTAACGAGAGATCTAATTCCTTACCCTCGATTCTCGAGCAGCAGTTATTTGTGGTTTTCTCCACTAGATGGATCAAAACCACCGATATTCCACCAACGTAAAGTGGTTCGGTTATACGCACTACTTCAAATAAGCGATCCTCGTTAGCGGAGGGTCCACAACCCGTGGAAAGTCTCTAACCGCCGATCTCGCCCTTCGTTTGAAGTTTGATGGTAAAGGAATACCTCCTCTCTTCCAAACACTCCGTACGGCTTTTTTCTTACCTATCTTGTTGATCTTAAATCGTCCCTAAAATAACGATCGATTAGTAATCTATCTAAATAAATCGATATGATCTAAATTAATAACCTTACCTTGATGATTTGAATGGTCACTTAAAGGTTGTCTTCAACAAAGATCTTTGAAAAATCTTTTCAAATGATTGACCTAGGAGAGAAATTAAAAGATCATGATTCTAATTTTGCTAAAGTAAAAAGAATTGATGAAAATGATTGATAAAATCTTACTTTGAGTTCTTCAAGATTCGACCTTAACAAAAAGAAAAGAGAAATGGTGGTTTCAATATGATGGTTTCGGTTTTGAGGGAAAGAAGAAAGATAATGGAAATGATAGAAAAGAGAGAGGAAAGAAAAGATGATGATAGAGAAAAGAAAAAGGGATAGGTTTAGAGACCTATGCACATTCGGCCAAAGAGGTAAAAATTGAAGAAAAATGGTTCTTGATCCTTTGTAGTTTCGGCAAAGAGGGAAAGAAAAGAGAGGATTAAAATGAAAAGAAAAAGAAAAGGAGAAATGATCAAAGAGAAAGGAGATTAGTTTTGGGGCTTAGATGCATTCGGCCAAAGGGAGAAATGAACAAGAAAATGGTGCTTGATCTTTTGTGGTTTCGACTATGAGAGGGGAAGAGAAAAGAAAAATATAATGAAAAAGAAAGAAAAAGAAAATGAAAGAGAAGGATTTTGGTGAAAGTTAAATTCGGCACTAAAGAGGAAGAAAAGAAGTGACTTCAAAAGTGACAATATTTTGGCATCAAAAGAGAGATAAAATTTTGAGAGGAAAAGGTACCTATTTGGTAAAAAATACCAATGCCAAAACAAAGCAAACTTGTACCAAATGCCAATGATAGTTTCGGTTTAGGGGAAAGGTTTTGGAGAAGGGAGAAAAGATGGACACTTTGCTAGGATTATTGGCCAACTAGCACCCTAATGGCTACATTAAATTTTCGGTCAACCTAGCCAACATCATCCCCCTTTTTCCTCCTTGTTTCTTCCCCATCATATCCAAAATTTGCTACACAATTAAACCACTCCCTTAACCCTTCATGCCGTCTAGGTTCATGGTCAAATGACCATGAACACTCCCAAAACATTGCCCAAACTTATGCCTTTTGTCCCCCTCATCTTATCATCAACTTATGATTCCATACCATAAGTTTCTTAGCTTCCTTTTTCACTTGGTCAAATAGCCAAAATTAAGAGAACACTCATCCACTCTAGAACATTCTTGGCCGACACTTATAGGGAAGAAAACAAAAAAATAAAATCCTCCCTTATGCTAGCTAGGAGATTCGAACCTCACTCCTCAAGCACACATCCATGCATCTTAATCACCTTGCCAATTACTCAATTCATGCTAAATCCTCTTATCATTAATTCTTAAGGCCTAACTTGCTTAGCTCTCTCTAATTAATAGGAATTAAAAGTTTTACTAAGCATGCTCTTAATTAATGAAGCTCAAATAACTTCCAAAAAAATATACACTTAATAATAATTAAGCATGCAACTTCATTCAATTAAGTAAGATGCATAACCCCTAATTATCAGGATGTTACATAAAAGCTGAGCATCAGGTGCCTTCGAGGTTATTATAGCTAGTTCTTATACCCAAGTGGAAATGGGAAAGAATTACAATGGATTTTGTATCGAGATTACCATTGACTTCGAGGAAGAAAGATACTATTTGGGTGATTATCGACAGGTTAACAAAGTCTACACACTTTATACAAGTATGTATAGATTTTTCTTTAGATAAATTGGTTGAATTATATGTCTCTGAGATTGTTGGATTACATGGGGTATCAGTTTCTATTATTTCTGATAGAGATCCCCGGTTTACATCTCAATTTTGGAATAAACTACAAGAAGCATTGGGTACACAGTTACATTTCAGTATTGCATTTCATCCTTAAACAGATGGTCAATCTGGACGTGTTATACAGATTTCAGAGGATACGTTACGGTGTTGTATTCTTGAATTTGATGGTAATTAGGAAAAAATATTTATCTTTAATTGAATTTATTTATAACAACAGTTATCAGTCCAATATTAAAATGGCACCGTATGAAGCTCTGTATGGTCGAAAATGTAGAGCACCGTTGTATTGGACAAAGCTTAGTGAAAAGAAGTTTCTTAGAGTTGATTTAATTCAGAAACAAAAAAAGGTAAAGGTGATTCGAGATAGTTTGAAAGTAGCTTCTGATAGACAAAAGTCTTATGCCAACCTTAAAAGAAAAGAAATAGAATTTGAAGTTGGTGATAAAGTATTCTTAAAAGTGCCACCTTGGAAGAAAGTTCTTCGATTTGGACGAAAGGGAAAATTGAGTCCAAGATTTATCGGACCCTATTAAATTATTGAAAGAATTGGACCGGTTGCATATCGGTTGGCATTACCACCAGAGCTTGATAAAATTCATAATGTCTTTCATGTATCAATGTTACGACGGTATCGATCGAATCCTTCACATGTTATTTCTCCGACAGAAGTTGAGATTCAGCCTGATATGACATATACTGAAGAATCGATAAAGATTCTGGCACGAGAAACAAAAGAGTTGAGAAATAAAAAGGTGGCATTGGTAAAAGTTCTTTGGCAAAAATGTGGAATTGAAGAAGCTACTTGGGAGCTGGAGGATACCATGAGAAAGCAGTACCCTAATCTCTTTATTGGTAAGATCTTCGAGGACGAAAATCCTTAAGGGGGGAGAGTTGTAACAACCCAATTTCAGTGAAGTCAGAATAGTGGTTTCGTAACCACAAATTCGAGCCGAAAAGATACAATATTTTAATATTATGGAATGATTAGTAATGTGATAGAAAGATTGCATGAGAATTTTGAATGAAATTGATGGATATGAATTGACGGATAATGTGACTGATAGTCGTAACCACAAATCTGTTGTCTGATATGTGACTCGAGAGTGTACCTATAAGGTACTACTGGATATGAATTGACGGATAATAAAATTGTACACCTCGAGTGTACTACTTGAAATATCCATCAAAAATTCAATAATTCAATGGATAAAGTACACATTTGGCATGTTGAGCTCATCTATGCTTATTGGTATATTATGATTAACATGTTGGTTGAGTATGTGTGAATGGGTAAATTACTAAATAGTTGGAAAGCATGCTTTGTATGGTTAATATATTAAATGTCATGGGTAATATTAATTTATGTTATATGATCTTACTAAGCTTAATATGCTTACTAGGTTTTATTTTCCCTATTTTATAGTGCTCAATGCTCATGAGGGTTGGAGATTGGTCGGAGCAAGTCATCACACTATCAACTTGTTATTTTGGTATAAGTGAAAATCTTGTTTTGATAATGGCATGTATAGGATAACTAAATTAAGTATTGGTATGTAAATGGTGAATGAAATTTAGCCATTGGAATGGCTAATACATTAAGTCTTGATATATGTTAGGTTGAATCAATATATTAACAAAAATGATAAGTATGAATATTTAACTATGCAAATTATTTAAATTACGTGAAGGTAAGTTATTAAACACAAATATATGATGAAATGTATCAATGTGGATGATACAAATTAGCTTGAATTATACTTGTAATTGGTTGGATTATATTTGTAAGTGTTAGTGCAGGAAATGGAAAAATTTGGGTGAGAAATGAGGCTAGGAAATGCCCTTATTTTGTCCACATGAGTAGACATATGGGCGTGTGTCTAGGCCGTCTGTTTGATACATGGGCATGTGGTCTGGCCATGTGTCTCCTGTATTTCAAAATTTCAAAACAGAAAGCTCAGAATTGAGCACACGGGTAGAGACACAGGCGTGTGTCTTAGTCATATTGTGTCTTAGCCATGTGGGTGACACGACCTTGAACATGGGCGTGTATCATGGCAATGTGAAACCTGTACCTAATTCGAATTAAATAAATTAACCACACGGCCTATCACATGGGTGTGTGGCATGGTCGTGTGGTGCAAGTCAGAGAGCAGCCTAAACTGGACACGACCTGAAGCAAAGGTGTGTCTAAGGGTTACACGGGCATGTCCCTTGGACCACACGGGCGTGTGAGCCTTGCACCTTGGAAAATCTTTGAAATATCACGAAAATTTTTTAGAGTTTCTGATTAAGTCCCGGTTTGATTCTAATGATCGTATTGGGACTTGAGGGTCCATTTAAGAGACATCCTAAACAATCTCGATTAATGAATAGTAAATTAAATGATGTATCTGAAAATGTTCTAAAAAGTGCTGGTAATGCTTTATAACCCTCTTTAGGTGACGGATACGGGTTAAGTGTGTTAAAAATAACATGCTTTATTTGCGAAGGCCACATAGAGCCTGATATTGCTTGATTAAAGCCAAACTTTTAGCAATCATTAAGGAGGTGAAAGAGCCAGTAAAGGAGACTGTAACAGACCGAATTTGACCCTAATCGGAAAGGTGATTTTGGGACCATGAATTCGAGTACGAGAAATATTTTAATATTATATTTTGTGTTTTTTATATGTGAATTAATGTGTATGAAAGTCTCGTAGAAAAATTTTATCGTTTGTGTGTTTAATTTAGAAAAAGGACTTAATCGCGTAAAAGGTAAAAGTAGCAAACTATAGTGAAAAGTGCCTATTTGATGATGGCTTTTTAAAGTGGGGTATTAAAAGAGTAAATAGTCCAATTTTAGATGTAGTGGGCGGCATATGTCTAATCTACCCTTAAGTTATATGTTATGAAATTTTATGTTATAAGGTTAAATAAGTAATTATTTTAATAACATGTTATATGTTAAAATAACATAAAAAAATAAGCCATCATCTTCATGCTCTCTCATGGCCGAATGTAGCTAAGAAAAAGGGGTTGAAGAAGCTTTGAATTTTCGGCAACTATTTGGTTCAATTAGGTAAGAATTTTAGCTCGGTTTTTGTTGATTTTTACGTTTTTGAGATCGTTGCTTAGAGTATTAGCTGACCCATGTTGAAATTTTTGAATCTAAGCATGTGTGATATTCGACCATTGATGTATTCATGTAGGTTGTGATGTTTGATGATTTTTGAATTAAAGATATGTTAAAGATTAATATGTTTTGTCTTTGAATTTTTGGTAAATTTGAGTATTTGGGCTAAATTACAAAAATAAATTTTTAGAGGGGCCTATTTGCTAAATAAATGAAATAAATGGACTTGTATAGTCCCTATACATATTCGGCCCTTAAGTAGTATTGAGAAATTTTGTGTATTTTGTGTTTTATGCAAATGGGATTAAATTGTAAAAATGTGATAGTAGGGGTAAAATGGTAAATTGCCTATTTATGTGCTTAGGGACTAAATTGAGATGAAATGTACTTGAATGAGCTAAATTTTAATGTGTTTAGATCAAGAACAAAGAAAAACAGATTTGGATCGGGGAAAGACAAAGGTCATCGAATAGCCTAGGTTTCTGCAGTCAAAATCGACAGTCGAGGTAAGTCCTTAAGCAAGTATATGCCAAAGAATTATTTATGAACATAGTATATGATGAAGTTTGGAAATTTAAAGTATAAATATACATGTTGGCCGAATGTGGAGTATGAGTTTGTAGTGAATTTACTTTGGTTAATGTAATGTGAATATGTATGTTGGATTAATAGGTGAAAGGAAAAATGAACAATATGAGATGGTTGATATTTTAATACTAAGTAATGTGAATCGAAAGGTTGAATGTGTTCATATTCGGGCTTCGTGCGTAGCAGTCTTAGTGCTGGTGACATATTCAGGCTTCGTGCCTAGCAGGCTTAGTGCCGGTGACATATTCAGGCTTCGTGCCTAGCAGGCTTAGTGTCGGTGACATATTCGGGCTTCGTGCCTAGCAGGCTTAGTGCCGGTGACATTTCGGGCTTCGTGCCTAGCAGGCTTAGTGTCGGTGACATATTCGGGATTTTATGCCTAGCAGGCTTAATGCCGGTGATACTTTTAAACGAAGAAACCATAAATTGCTCAAGGTGTAACATAGTTAATGTATCGAGTTAAAGACTCAGGTAAGCATAAGTCCCTTTTGAATTCATCAGAAGTAAGGTAAGTTGTGTTTAATATTACTTGAGTTGAAATAACATGATAAGAATAGTGTTATGTGAAATTGAGCTTATAATCGATGTGTATGAATATTATATGACAGAATTTTTAGTGTGATAATGTAGTTGATATGAATGCTGTATTTATGTGATTTTAAACATGTGATTCAAGTAATATATGCACTTTGTACTTTGATGAGATGTAGGTTGATAGTAATGAAGTACAATTAATTGAGTTAATATACTACTAGTATTTGGTCTTGCATCAATTGCATATTGAAATATTCATATCCAATGTCCTAGAATTATTAATTAAAAATGTTCAAGTGCTCGATTGTTATATTATCTATTGCTTAAAGCTTACTAAGCTAATGAGCTTACTCTGTATATGTTTGTATCTCTGTTTTATAGATAGTTGATTCAGCTACTGGCTCAGGGGATCATCAAGAAAGTCGACCACACTATCACTCTCTTTGGTATATATATATGTTTACTTTTCGAATCAAAGGCATGTATAGGCTGAATTATGACTTGAATGAATGATGTTTGGTTTTGTAAATGTATATATATATGGCCTTGCGAATAAGGCTATTACTTTTGGTTAAGCATCGTTTGTATGTTTGATATAATGGTTTGTTTTAATCTTTGGTATAAGAGGTGTGCATACTATGCTTGGAAGTTTAATGTGGTTATATAGAAATAATCATTTATATGTATTGTGTATATATATATATATATATGCATATTATGTCATGTGAATTTTTCAACTTAAATTATTATGTGGTTGGTTATAATTCAGAGATGGTCATGAAAATGTGTATACTTATGTTTTGGGTTGATCATTGGAGTTTTAAATTGAGGACCGAATATATGGTCAATGGATTGGTTATATTTATATATTTTGGACTAGTCACATATCATATGTTTTTGGTAGGTTATTCAATAATCTTTGTGTCCATTAATTAATAAGGTAGGATGAATTGATAATTATGGTTTGACATGGTTTTTTTTTTTGTTTTAGGGACATTGCGCATATTATGATAGCATGATGTGTATGTTTGGTTATGCTATAATGTTCGAATGTCACATATGAGAAGGAAAAACTAATAGAGTATCATGGATCTATTCATTTTATTATGCATATTTGTATAAGGTATAAAAGATATGTTGATATTAGGCTAATGAAATAGATGTATTTATATATGTTTAACATATGAAATTTGGTGTTGTTATGTGGAAGCTTGATTGAAACTTGTAAAGATTATGAGTAATGATGTATTGCATTATGAAACATGGTTGTTTGTAATGTAAGTCTTAATCATCATTTGTTAATATGGAAATTTAAATATGCATATTGGGTTTATTCCATATATGACTGTGCTAAATTGTGTCTAGTTCGGTAACGCCTCATAACCCTAATTCGACGACGGGTACGGGTTAAGGGGTGTTACAGAGAAGTTCAAGCTTGGTGATTTGCCATAAATTGATATGGCAAATTAAGTCCTTTTTGACACTTAATGAGCTTGTACTTAAGCAATTTAGAGCTTTATTTAATTTTTTTTAGTTTATTAGATTTTTACTTTACTATTTAGTTTTATGCATTTTTAGTATGTTTTGGGACCAAAATGGGAAAAATTTTCTTGTGGAGTTTAATAGTTAAATTTGAGCTTGTGCAAGAGGTGACTAATGCAAAGCCCTGAAAAAATCTTCTTGTTGTCCTCTAGGTGGCGACACCAGACTCTTGGTGTCGCGACAACGAAGCTTTTTGTCACCTTGGGAACTTGAAATTTCAACAATGAAACACTGAAGGTAAACTGGTGACAGAGACGCAACATTAAATGGTGGGAGTCATGACATCGGCCTTCAAGGTTGCGACATTGAGATCCTAAGGTCGTGACATTGAGGGCAATCACTAGGTTAAGGAATCCGAGCCATCCAAGGGGCTAGAGTTGCAATATCGATGTTGCCAAACATACTTGGGAATAAGTTGTTGGCAAGGTCGCGACACCAATGCCTGGGTGTCGTGACATTGAAGCTCAACGGGGTAATTGATGGAAGGGTATTTCTCAACCAAAACAAGCCAAACCAATAGTTAAGTAGGGGCAATTTTGTCCATTTTAGGTTAAGCTTGTTAGAACTATATAAGTTAGGGGTGAGCGTTCGATTGAATCGAGTGAAAAAATTTCAAGTTATTCGAGTGGACGAGTCCTACTTTATCATCCTAACTCGATTTGAAATTTTTTCAAATCGATTCGAGTTAAATGAAATTCGAGTTGAGTCGGATATAGCGAAATTGTTCGAGTTAAATTAAAAATAATTAAACATGTAAATTTAAAATCTTGTTACAATATAACTAATTCTATGTTAAAGCACATAAGTTTGAAACTATATATATTTGAAAAAGATTTCAAAGCAAAATAATAAAAATACTTTAAAATGATAAACTTGAATAATTAATTAACTTATTTAGGTCTTCAAAATTATTACCCTAGAAAATTTTAATTTTTAACTTTCTTTATATATATTTTAGAATTTTTATAATTTTATAATATTTTAAAATATAAATTTTAAAATTTTATAAATATTTTGAAATTCAAAAATTATTTTAATATTATTTTGAATTATTTTGTAACTTTTGTTGAGAGAGACCAATTTCCTCATTTTCAAACTTAATAGGGACCAAAAAGGCATTTGTACCAATATGTTATTCAAATTATTCGAGTTATTTGAATTGTAAAATTTAACTCAAAAATCAAATTACTTATTCGAGTTGACTCGAATAATTCGAATAAATCTATTCGATTAACTCAAAATTTGAATCTTTTTTATTTTTTATTTTTTTCGAATTGAATCGAGTTTTGCTCACTCTTAATATAAGCTACTTTTAAAACATGCTTAAAGAGAGTTTTTCATGAGGTTGATTTTAGACTAGTGGTTGCTACACATTTAGGATATTTTCTTTGCAATTTTCAACTTTTTCCCCAAAGATATAGGAGCCTTTGATCTATCGTATTTCTATACGTCAAATTAAGTTCTTTTGACACTTAAAAGATCTTGTTCTCAAGTGTTTTATGGAGCTTTTTGTTGCTTTTCATTACTTATTAAATTTTATGTTAGAAGTTAGTTTTATTGTTTTTCTTCTACATTTGATACCCAAATTGACAAAATTATGTCATTGGAAGTTTAATGATTGATTTTAGCTTCTGTAAAGAGGTGATTGAGGTCGAACATCAAAGAGGAGTTCTACTGTGGCTGAGGTCACAACACAAAACCTTCTACCACATTGAGGAAGGTTAACTTCACTAAAACTCAACCTGGAGTAGCCTGTTGTGGAGGGCACAACGTTGAGTATAAAGTGTCATGACACTCAGCCTTAAAGTTGTGATTCCAAGCCTTCGAGGTTGCGGCTCCAAGCCAAACATTGAAGTGGAGGGAATTGTCACATCCTAAAAACCGGGTTAGAAGAAATTAAGATAGTGAAACGAAGAGTGGTCAAGTCCTGATTTTTAAGTTAAGTTACTAAAAATTATGTAAAGTGAGTGATTAGGTTCAATGGATAGGTGTTGTGCTTTCGTGTGTGTAATGTTTTGGGTTCGAACCCTTCCCTTGTGATTTTGTTAATTTTTTATTCAATCCCTAACTTTGGACATTTGCCTTAAGTTTAATTTTCGCTCAATTAATGATAGAATGAGCCTGTTGGTTTAGCGGTAAGGTGACAACTTACCTTTTAGTTTTGTGTTTGGATCCCTGCTTATGCAAAGTAGGATTTATTTTCTGTTTTAAACTCTAGGGAAAAATCTGATAAGAATGATTAATTGGATTTGATGGGAGTTAGTGGGGGTATGTGTGGTTTTAAAAAATATATATTATTAACAATTTTATTTCCCCTAAAATTGCCCCCCAGTTGTCCATGTTTTTCCACTTTTCCCAAAATTCCCATTCTATTTTTCACATTTATTTCTTTTCTCATCATCTTCTCCTCTTTCCTTCTTCTTTTCTTTTCCTTCGATTATTCTTGTGATTTTCTTTTGTTCTTCTTGGTTCATTTATCGTTTGCTACCTTTTGATTGTCGTGGGGCTACGTGGAAAGGCTGTTGTGACTTTAATTTAATCAATAGTGTAAGTTTCGACAATTACTGTTCTGCTATTTCTAGTTGTATTTTTTTATGGTTCAAGATTAAGTTTGAGTTTTAGCCATTCTATTTTATGATTAAATGTTTACATGATTGTTGGTTAGGCGAGGGTTTGGAAGATCGGGTTTCGCCATTAGGGTAGTGCTCGTTTGGACGTTTCTTTAGAGTGGTAAGTGCACAAATCATATATTAAGGATTGAAAATTTGACATTATAATACGTTTTTAGTCGGGGTGTTTAATGTTTAATCGAAGTGAGTTTAATGAATATTTGTAGGTTTGTGAGTTCCGGTGGTGTGGTTTATCAAATCAGTAATCAGGTGTGTGATTCTAACCTGGAACGACATTAGAAACTCAGGAAAACTTGAAAACATAGATTGTTTTCAAAAATATTCTATGTCACATGGTCGTGTGGCAAATTGTGTGAGCCACACGGCCATATGCCAGACTATGTGGACCACACAGGCTTGTGTTAGACCTTGTCCCAGGTCGTGTGGGCCACATAGGCGTGTGAGCCCATTTTCTGAAAAATTTCAATTAGGCCCATTAGATTTTGAAATTCATAATTAGACCTTCCATAGGGTCTGTTAGGCTTAAACATGATTCTAAAATATGAAATATGATATTTTGTAAATGTACGTGATAGGGATAAGGTATGTGTTACAATTGCAAGTGTGTGTAAAATGTGAAATTCATATATGATCTTTAATCTGATAAGTCTGTTAGTATGTTCAAATGTAAAAAGAATGTATGGCATATGTGCATATGATGTCTGTTAGTATTTGAATGAGCATTAGGGTGGGATATGATATGTGATGGAGGAAGTGTGATTCTGGCAATATTACTGCATCTTCTGGCACTGTATCTGCAATATCAGTTATGGCAGTTTGACTGCAATTATAGTGGCTTGACCACATATATTTGATTCTAGTAGCCTACCGCAATATTTCTATTTGGAAGCTCAACTGCACTTATATGCGTGGCAAACCACTATGACTCAGTGTGATTGGATGGATGGACTATTGTAGTCCTAATTTGTGTGATTGGTTGGACGGACTTGGTGTGTAGCGAATAGGGATAGGATCTATGTTTGCATTTGTTCTGGCTATCATGACATTCTGGTCTGATATATGTATTTATGAAAATATGATATTTCGATCCGAAATATGTTCAAGAAATATGACATTATGATTTGATATATGTTTCTGGTAATACAACATTATGATATGATATTTGTACATTATAAGCAAAATTTTGTGATGACATTTATGTAACATCCCGATTTAGGGCCTAGGCGTAATAGTGGTGCGAGACCATAAATTCGAAGTAGAAATATGTATTTTAATGATTTTTATGAGGCTTACGAGGTATTTGCATGATTGTGTGAAAATTTCATGAAGGAATTTTATTAATTAGCAAACAATTTGTCCATTAGGACTAAATTGCAAGGATTAGAAAATATGAGAATCTAGAAGGTTTAAGTATGAAATAGCATCAAAAAAATTATTAGAAATCCTTATTTAGCAATTAGACCATTATATGTTAAGATGGACAAAAATAGACATGGGAAGGAAAAATCTCAAGAAAGGATCATTAAGGGCATTTTTGTCATTTGGTAAATAAAAGATTAAAAAGGGAAAAAGAAGTCAAAATTGTGTCCATCTTCTTCCCCTTGGCCAAAATTCCCTAAGGAAGACATAGCTAGGGTTCGTTCATCTTTCAAGCTTGATTGTAAGTGTCTCTTTGCCCCGTTTTTAATGTTCTTCGTATTTTTGAGATCCTCGTAGCTCGATTTAGCTATTTCTAGCTATATTTTAAGCTAGGGTTTATGTTAAAAAATTTACACATGTATGAGATGCATGTATTTTGATGTTTTAAGGAAGAATATGAAAGTTTGATGTATGATAAACATCTTTTTCTAAGTGATTTTCATGAAAAATGCATAAAAAAGGATCAAATTGTAAAAGTTATAAAATTGGTCATACATGAGTGAAATAGTGGAAATTAAGTGTTGTTGTAGTTAAGAGAATAATTCGGCTAAGCTTAAAATACAAGAAAGTTGAATAAAAATCATTTTACGAGCCTAGGGGCAAAAGTGTAAGTATGAGAAAGTTTAGGGGCAAAATCATAATTTTGCCAAAGTGTGATTAATGAGTCAATTTAGTCAATGTGAGTATTAAATAAGTGAAATTGTCATTATAGATCAAGAAACGCGAAGCTCGGACTGAAACCGGGGCAAGAACAAGGTTGCAGACTAAATCGAACATCTATATACATTTTGAGTACCGAGGTAAGTTTGTGTGAAATTAAGGTTACATGTGTTACTGTGTTTAAATTACTTATTATTTTGTGAAATGCTTATTATTTCCATGAAGTCGATTAATAATGTCTTGGTGAGAAAATGAATGGGAACATGTAAGTTGAAGTCCCGATTGAAGACTCGAAATAACGAGGATACCAATATCATGCCAAGAGATAAGGAAGGTCCCGTATAACACCATATCTGGGATATGGCATCGGCACCAAATGTAGGTCCCGTATAAGACCATGTCTGGGACATGGAATCGGTACCGAACGTTGATCCTGTATAAGACCATGTCTGGGAAATGGTATCAGCATCGAATAAGGAAGGTCCCGTATAAGACCATGTCTGGGACATGGCATCGGCACCATATACGGAAGGTCCAGTATAAGACCATGTCTGGGACATGGCATCGGTACCATACAAGGAAGGTTTCGTGTAAGACCATGTCTGGGACATGGCTTCGGCACCAAAGAAAGATCTCGTGTAAGACTATGTCTGGGACATGGCATCGACATCGAGCTAAGAGATCCTGTGTAAGACCATATCTGGGATATGGCATCGGCATCAAGAGGTGATCCCATGTAAGACCATATCTGGGATATGGCATTGGCATCGAGATACATGCATGATGAGATTGAGTATCCTCTGATATTCTGGGTAATTCATCGGATAAAAGGGCTAACTATGTAAAGGTGACAAAAGAGCTAAGCATGTAAAGATGATATAGAGCCAAGTTATACAAGCATGGCATTGAGTTCCATTTATGTTAAGGATGATGAAAATTTTGAGTTTATGTTTATAATTGCATAAGTGCTAAACTATGTGACTAAGTGAATACAGGTACCATGAGTAAAATACAAGTTATGAAATCATAATGTGATATGTGATGGGTAAGTGTAAGTATGAGTAAGTATGCCTAAGCATTTGAGACTTATGTCGCTATTGTTTCATGAGATGGAAGAGTTTATTATGAGCAATGATGTTTCAATATAGATTTCATGCAAACTTACTAAGCTATATGCTTACCCCTCTCTTTTCCTTTTTCCTTGTAGTGCCACCAAGCTAGCTTGGGGATCGTAGAACGTCGAAGCTCGGATCACACTATCAATCACTATTTTGGTATAGCAAAGTTGATTTATTTTGAGTATGACATGTATAGGAACTTGACAATTTTGAGTTATGTCATATTGGGAGCCAAAGTATTGGCTATTAAGGTTACTCACTCTTTTCGTATATGGCCAATAGAAATTGGCCAATATTTGTCAAGTTTTATTCATTAATGATGATGAGTTTTATGTTGTGAATGTTTATGCAATCGATGGAGTTATATGTGAGGAGTATGAATGATGATTTAGGGGATCCATCATAGTGCATGATTGCTATGTTATGTGTTGCTTGAGTTGGTATAAGTGTGTTTATGTTTCAGGGTGGCAATTGGCTTGGAAAATTGCCTCTAATTGTCCACATGGTTAGACACACGGGCGTGTGACTAGGCCATGTGTGACACACAGGCATGTGACTAGGCCATGTGTGACACACAGTCAACCCCATGGGTGTGTTAATAGGTCGTGTGTCCTCTGCATCAACTCACGAGAATTTGATTCGTCACATGGGCCAGCACACGGGCGTGTGCCCAGGCCGTGTGCTCTTAAGAGGTTGATGACATCATAAATAGAGAGCTCCATGGGTGGAGGTCATGGGCATGTCTATGCCGTGTGAAGGACACGGGTTATAGACACAGGCGTATGTCCAGCCATGTGAAAACTCCTGTAGGTTCGAAGGGAAAATAAATTCCACATGGGCTAGGGACATGGGAGTGTGAGACCACACGATCTGACCACAAAGGCGTGTACCCCTGTTTAGGTAAAAATTTTCTAAGAGTGTAAAAGTTTTTGGTTGAACTCCGAAACTTTTTGGATGTATGTTTAAGGCCTCGTAGGCTTGTATTATGCATGTTATGATCAAGGATGAAAGGTTTTAAGTTGAAATGAAATTTTATAGCCTAATAATACATGTTCATGCAAGGTTAAGTACGGTAATGCCTCGTATCCTGTCCCGGCGCCGGACACGGGTAAGGGATGTTACATTTATTGGTATCAGAGCTACGGTTTAGTTGATTCTCGGACTAACGTAGCGTATGCATGAGTCTAGCTATACATGCCATACATATGAGTATTTATGTAATGATAGTGTGATGACTTTTGACAACTTAAATTGTATTTTCATATAGTAAATGGATCCCGATAGACCTGTGGCAGATGATATAGAAAGTAATGCATTGGTTCCCACTGAAGGGACGGTGTCGAATGAAAATTAGGGTCGACCTACAACCGTGAGTCAGAGAGGAGGAGAAGAGGCTAGGGAAGCCTTTCTCCATATGATGAATGCGTGGTATATGGAGTTCATTCGTATGAATTTGAATGCATAATCCCCTCCACCCCGCCTATTCCTCAGCCTACCCCTGTAGCTCCTCCAGTGGTAGAAGTGGTAAGAATATAAAAGCCTCCAGTTGATAGAATCTAAAAACAAAGGGCCGAAGAATTTTGGGCTAGTAAAGATGACGATCCAGAAAGCACAGAATTCTAGCTTGAAAACACCATTCGAGTATTTGATGAATTTTCTTACACACTTGAAGAGTGCATAAAATGTGTAGTGTCTCTTCTGAGAGATTCAGCTTATCAGTGGTGGAATACCTTTGTGTTGGTTGTACCAAGGGAAATGATTACATGGGAGTTTTTCTAAGAAGAATTTCAGAAGAAGTACATTAGTCAGAGGTTTATCGATCAGAAAAGAAAGGAATTCCTTGAACTAAAACGAGGTAAGATGACAGTAACTGAGTACGAGTGTGAGTTTGTAAGGCTCAGCAAATACGCTCGAGAGTGTTTATCCACTGAGGCCATCATGTGTAAACGGTTTGAGGATGGATTAAATGAAGATATCAGATTGTTTGTTGGTGTCCTAGAGTTAAAAGAATTTGTTGTGCTAGTGGATCGAGCTTGTAAAGCCGAAGAATTAGTGAAAGAGAAAAGAAAAGATGAGATGGAGTCTCGTGATTCAAGAAAGAGACAATTGAACAAGTCGTTTCAATCTTCATCCAAGAAGTCAAGAGACTTCTCTACCCGATCAGCTACTTCAGCTGGGTTTTCGAATAGAAGTAAGGGTAAGCAGTACTTGGGGAATAAAGCTTAGACTATTTCAGTTGCTAGTGTTGGGAACATTTTATCTAATAGACTGGAATGCCCATAGTGTGGCAGACGACACCCCGGTGAATGCCGTGCACATGAGAGCGCTTGTTTTAAGTGTGGTTCCCAAGACCATTTTATTTGAGAATGCCCTGAGATGGTTGAAAAAGAGAAGGTTCAGAGTGCAAAATCATGAAGCGCTAATAGAGGAAGACAACAAAGAAACCTGGGTAGTGAAACGAATAGTAAAGGTACATCCTGAGAGCAGGCTGCGAGGCCTGAGGGTAGAGCACCTACAAGGACTTATGCCATTCGTGCTAGCGAAGAGGCATCATCCCCTGATGTAATTACGGGTACATTTTCCCTCCATGATACTAATGTTGTTGCTTTAATTGATTCGGGATATACGCACTCATACATTTGCATGAAATTAGTATCTAGTATGAGCATGCCCATAGAGTCTACAGTAGTGGTGTTCAATCGGTTAACCGACCCAAAATAACATTAATCGAATTAATCAACCTTTCAAAATTTTTAACCGTTAACCGAACCGAAATTTTTTCAAAAAAATTAACCGAACCGAAATTTTTTCGGTTAATTCGATCGGTTAACTGAATTAACCAAAAATTATATGTTTTTTATTTTTGGTTAAAAATTAACTGAATTAATCGAATTAATCAAATTAACCGAATTAACAGAATTACCCGAATTACCCAAATTACTCGAAATGAATCACTACATAATTAAAAAAATTACATAATTTTAGTTTTAGTTTTAGTTTTAGAATTTTATTTTTAGTTATTAAATTATTTGTAATTTTTATGATTGGGTAATTAGGTTGGGTTGGATATTTGGGTTTGGATTGGGTTTAGATGAATAGTGGGCCTATTTATATATTATAATTTTATTTATTAATTTTTGGTTAAATCAAAAATTTGATTAACAACGGGTTTGAATTGAATTAACCGTTAACCTAAAATCACAAAATAATTAACCACCCACGATAGAAAAAATACGATTAATCAAATCGATTAATCAATTCACTTGAGTTAGCAAATTTTTCGATTTTACCCAATTTTGCACACCCCTAGTCTACAGAGTTTGTGATAAAAGTGTCCAATCTACTAGGCAAAAGTGTATTAGTTGATAAAGTATGCAAAGATTGTCCATTGATGATTAGAGGTCACTATTTTAAGGCAAATCTCATGCTATTTCCTTTTGATGAATTTAATATAATTCTTGGTATGGACTAGTTAACCACTCATGATGTAACACCCCTTACCCGTGTCCGACACCGGGACAGGATATGAGGCATTACCGAACTTAACTTGCTCAAACATACATTATCGGGCTATAAAATTTCTTTTCAAAATTAAAAATTTTCATTCATATTCCTAACATCCTTATTATGGGCCTACGAGGCCCTAAACATACTTATGGGAGGTTTTAGAATTAATTCGAAAACTTTTAAGCTCATAGAAAATTTTTATCTAGACAGGGACCACACGCCCGTGTGAAGCGGGACACGCCCGTGTGGGCAGGCCGTGTAGTCACACACGCCTATGTCCCTTGCCCGTGTGGAATTTAATTTTTATTTCAAACCTATAGGGGTTTTCACACGGCCGAACTAGCACTTGTGTCAATGTCCCGTGTCTCTCACATGGCCTAGACACGCCCGTGTCCTCACCCGTGTGTGAAAACCTTAGCATTCTATTTATGACATCAGCAACTTCTCAAGGGGCACACGGCCTAGACACAAGCCCTTGTGTCTACCCATGTGGACAATTAAAAGGCTATTTTCCAAGCCAATTGCCACCCTGAAACATAAACACACTTATACCAACTCAAGCAATACATGATTCGGCAAAAATACCCCATAAAGAACCACTAATCATTATTCAAACACTTTACATTTTACCTCATCATTTGCATAAACTTTCCCTTCATAAAACTTATCATCGTTAAGATATGAAACTTGAAAAATATTTGCCAATTCCCTATGGCCATATACAAAGTGAGTGTATAACATTAGTAGCCAACCCTTTGGCTCTCAAATATGACATAATACAAAATGACCAAGTTCTATACATGCCATACTCAAAATAAATCAACTTTACTATAAGAAAAGAATGATTGATAGTGTGATCCAAGCTCCGACGTTCTACTATCCCCAACTAGCTTGGTGATGCTACAATGAAGAGGGAAAAGAGAGGGGTAAGCATATAGCTTAGTAAGTTTGCATGAATTAATATAGCAACATAAGTGTTCATGGTAAAATCCATTCATATCATATAACAATAGCAACACAAGTTCTTAAGTGCTTAGGCATACTTACTCATACTCACTCTTACCATCACAACTTACATTATGGTTTCATAACTTGAAAATTTACTCATGGTACCTTTATCACTTAGCCACATAATTTTAGCACTTATGCTAACTTGGACATAAACTTAAATCATCATCATCCTTAACATAAGTGGAACTCATTATCAACCTTGTATAATTTAATCTCTATAGCATCTTTAAATACTTAGCTCTTTTGCCCGTTGAACTACTTGAAATATCAGAGGATACTCAATCTTATCATACATGTATCATGATGCAATACCATATCCCAGATATGGTTTTACATGGGATCACCTCTTGATGCCGATGCCATATCCCAGATATGGTCTTACACGGGATCTCTTAGCTTGATGTCAATGCCATGTCCCTGACATGGTCTTATACGAGATCATACTTAGATGTCGATGCCATGTCCCAGACATGGTCTTACACGAGATCTTCCTTTGGTGCCGAAGCCATGTCCCAGACATGGTCTTACACGGGACCTTCCTTATTCGATACTGTTTGCCATGTCCCAGACATGGTCTTATACGAAATCTACATTCGATGCCGATGCCATGTCCCAGAAATGGTCTTACACAGGACCTACATTCGGTGCCGATGCCATGTCCTAGACATGGTCTTAAACGGGACCATCCTTATCTCATGTCGTGACATAGGTATCCTCGTTATTCCGAATCTTCAACTGGGACTTCAACTTGTCATACTCTCTTCACTTTTTCATCCAGGTATCATTAATTAATTTCATGAAAATAATAACATGCATTTATCATAATAATAATAAATTTAAATATGATAACATATGTAGCCTTAATTTCACACAAACTTACCTCGGTATTCAAAATGTATATATATGTTCGATTTGGTCCGCAACATTATTCTTGCATCGGTTTCAGTCCGAGCTTCACGTTTCTTGATCTATAATGACAACTTCACTCAGCTAATATTCAAATTGACTAAATCGACTCATGAATCACACTTTGGTAAAAAGTACAATTTTGCCCTTAAACTTTCTTATAATTACACTTTTGCCCTTAGGCTCGTAAAATGATTTTTATTCAACTTCCTTGTATTTTAAGCTTAGCCGAATTATTCTCTTAACTACAATAGCCCTTAATTTCCACTATTTGACTCATGTATGACCATTTTACAACTTTTACAATTTGGTCCTTTTTATGCATTTTTCATGAAAATCACTTAGAAAAAGATGTTTATCATACATCAAACTTTCATATTCTTCCATAACACATCAAATTACATGCATGCCATACATTGGTAAATTTTTGAACGTAAACCCTATCTCAAAATATAGCTAGAAATAGCTAAATCGAGCTACGAGGGTCTCAAAAATACGAAGAACATTAAAAATAGGGCTAGGATGCACTTACTATCAAGCTTGGAAGTTGAAGAAACCCTAGCTATGTATCCTTGCAAATTTCAGCACTTATAGGAAGAAGATGGATAAGAGTTTTGGATTATTTTTCCCTTTTTAATTCATTAATTAACCAAATGACTAAAATGCCCTTAAGGCCTTTTCTTGAGATTTTTCCTTCCCACGTCTATTTCTGTCCATTTTAACATATAATAGTCTAATTGCTAAATAAGGACTTCTAATAATTTTTATGATGCTATTTCATACTTAAATCTTCTAGAATCCCATATTTTCTAATCTTTACAATTTAGTCCTAATAGACAATTTAATCACTATTTAATAAAATTTCTTTGTGATATTTTCACACAACCATGCAAATACCTCGTAAGCCTTATAAAAATTATTAAAATACATATTTCTACTTTAAATTTGTGGTCTCACACCACTATTCTAACTAGGCCCTAAATTGGGCTGTTACACATGATGTGATAGTAAATTGTGGAAAGAAATACATTGAGTGGAGATGTGAAAATGGGGGCACTTTTCGTATTGAATTAGATGAACAAGACAGATCGTCGGTATTGATCTCTTCTATGTCTGCTCAGAAGTATGTAAGAAAAGGGTATGAAGCCTATCTTGCCTTCGTTATGAATGCTAAAAAAACTGAGTCAAAGATTGAATCAGTACTGATGGTATGTGAGTATTCAGATGTTTTCCCAGAAAAATTGCCAGGGTTGCCTCCAGTTAGAGAGGTTGAATTTGGCATTGAGTTAGCTCCTGGTACTGTACCGATATCGATTGCTCCTTACAGAATGGATCCATCTAAGTTGAAGGAATTGAAGGCACAGTTGCAAGAGTTAACGGACAAAGGTTTCGCAAGACCGAGTTATTCTCCATGGGGTGAACCAGTGTTATTTGTGAAAAAGAAAGATGGTTCTATGAGATTATGCATAGATTATTGGCAGCTTAATAAGGTAACCGTAAAGAACAAGTACCGTTTGCCAAGGATCAACAATTTGTTTGATCAATTGAAGGGAGCCACTATTTTTTCCAAGATTGATTTGAGATCAGGGTATTATCAGTTAAGAGTGAAATATTTAGATGTGCCGAAAACTACATTTCGGACGAGGTATGGGCATTACAAATTTTTAGTCATGCCTTTTGGTTTAACAAATGCCCCTGTGGTGTTTATGGATTTAATGAACCGTATTTTTTAGCCATACTTGGATAATTTTTTGGTTGTCTTTATTGATGACATACTGATATATTCTCGTGATGAGCATGAGCATGCCGAGCACTTAAGGATAGTTTTACAAACTTTACGAGATAATCAGTTGTATGCCAAGTTTAGCAAAAGTGAATTTTGGCTCAAGGATGTTGGATTTTTGGGGCATATTGTCTTGAGAGATAGAGCCCGAGTTGATCCAAGAAAATTTCGGCCATTGTTGAGTGGAAGCCACCCAAGAACGTAATAGAGGTAAGAAGTTTTCTGGGCCTATCTGGCTATTATAGACGGTTTGTCAAGGGGTTTTCTATGATAGCTACCCCGATGACAAGACTGTTACAGAAAGATGTAAGTTTGAATGGAAGAAAAAGTGTCAATAGAGTTTTGAGAAATTAAAAGCATTGTTGACAGAGGCTCCAATTCTAGTACAACCTAAAATGGAAAAAGAATTTGTGGTCACAGTGATGCATCCTTGAATGGATTAGGCTGTGTACTCATGCAAGAAGGCAAGGTGATAGCATATGCTTCTAGATAGTTAAAGCTACATAAGAAGAATTATCTGACACATGATTTAGAGTTGGCTGCCATTGTCTTTGCGTTGAAAATTTGGAGACACCATTTGTATGGTGAAAGATGTCGGATATTCACCGGCCACAAAATTTTAAAGTACTTGATGACTCAGAAGGAATTGAACTTAAGGCGATGAAGATGGTTAGAGTTGATAAAAGATTACGAGCTAGTCATTGACTACCACCCGTAAAAGGCGAATGTAGTCACCGATGCTTTGAGTAGAAAGTATTTGTTTTCTTTGAGAGCTATGAATACGTGGGTGAATTTGTCAGATGATGGTTCCATCTTAGCTGACTTGAGGGCTAGACCGATGTTCCCCCAAGAGATATATGAGGATCAAAAAGATGACAGTGAATTGCAAGCCAAAAAAGTTCAGTTCGAGTCAGGTATTGAGTCCAATTTTTGAATTAATTCAGATGGATGTTTGATTTTCAGAGACAGATTTTGTGTACCGAGGAACGATGAGCTCATTCGTAAAGTTTTGCATGAGGCACATAGTGGATGCCTATTTGTACATCCGGGTAGCACCAAGATGTATAATGATTTAAAGAAATGGTATTGGTGGCCGAGTATGAAGAAATATATTTCTGAGTTTATTTTAAGATGCTTAATTTGTTAGCAAGTAAAGGCCGAACACCAAGTACCCTAGGGTTTGCTTCAACCTATTATGGTGCCCGAGTGGAAACGAGATCATGTTACCATAGACTTTGTAACAGGTTTTTCGTTGACACCAAGCAAGAAAGATGCTGTATGGGTCGTAGTCAATCGACTTACAAAGTCAACCCATTTCATACATGTACATGTTGAGTACTCACTTGATAAGTTGGCAAACTTGTATGTTTCAAAGATTGTAAGGCTTCATAGAGTGCCTATATCGATTATATTAGATAGAGATCTGAGATTCACGTCTAGATTTTAGAAAAAGTTGCAAGATGCTTTGGGTACAAAGTTGAGTTTTAGTACAACTTTTCACCCCCAAACTAACAGACAGTCAGAGAGATTAATATAGATGCTTGAGGATATGCTCCGGTGTTGTGTTCTTAAGTTTCAGGGTAGCTGGGAAAAGTACTTACCGTTGGTAGAGTTTGCTTATAATAACAGTTTTTAGTCAAGTTTGAAAATGGCACCTTATGAGGCTTTGTATGGGCGTAAGTTCCGAACACCTTTATATTGGACTGAACTTAAGGAAAATCAGATTCACGTGTTGATCTGGTTAGAGAAACCAAAGAGAAAGTATGGGTGATTCGAGATTGTTTAAAAGCTACTTCTGATAGACAAAAATCCTATTTGGATTTGAAGCGAAAAGAGATCGAGTATCAAGTCGGTGGTAGAGTATTCTTGAAAGTGTCGCCATGGAAGAAAGTTCTTAAATTTGGCCGAAAAGGAAAATTGAGTCCGCATTTTATCGAACCATATGAGATCACCGAGAGGATAGGGCCAGTAGCCTATCGATTGGCTTTGCCGTCTAAGTTAGAAAAGATTCATGATGTATTTCACGTGTCTATGTTGCAATGCTACTGATCAGACCCTTCGCATGTGATTACACTGACAAAGGTTGAAATTCAACCCGACATGACATATGGTGAAGAACCGATTAAGATCCTAGCATGGGAAGTCAAACAGTTAAGGAACAAAAGTATTACTCTCGTGAAAGTCTTGTAGCAAAGACATGGGGTAGAGGAGGCTACATGGGAACTCAAGGAGGCTATGAGGAACCAGTACCCAAACCTTTTTGTTAGTAAGATTTTAGGAGACGAAAATCCCTAAGGGGGGAGAATTGTAACAGCCTGATTTAGGGCCTAATCAAAATAGTGGTGCGAGACCATAAATTCAAAGTAGAAATATGTATTTTAATGATTTTTATGAGGTTACAAGGTATTTTTCATGATTGTGTGAAAATTTCATGGAGGAATTTTATTAATTAGTAAACAATTTGTCCATTAGGACTAAATTGCAAGGATTAGAAAATATGAGAATCTAGAAGGTTTAAGTATGAAATAGCATCATAAAAATTATTAAAAGTCCTTATTTAGAAATTAGACCATTATATGTTAAGATGGAAAAAAAATAGACATGGGAAGGAAAAATCTCAAGAAATGATCATTAAGGGCATTTTTTTCATTTGGTAAATAAAAGATTGAAAAGGGAAAAAGAAGTCAAAATTGTGTCCATCTTCTTCTCCTTGGCCGAAATTCCCTAAGAAGACATAGCTAGGGTTTGTTAATCTTTCAAGCTTGATTGTAAGTGTCTCTTTGCCCCGTTTTTAATGTTCTTTGTATTTTTGAGATCCTCGTAGCTCGATTTAGCTATTTCTAGCTATATTTTGAGCTAGGGTTTATGTTAAAAAATTTACCCATGTATGAAATGCATGTATTTTGATGTTTTAAGGAAGAATATGAAATTTTGATGTATGATAAACATCTTTCTCTAAGTGATTTTCATGAAAAATGCATAAAAAGGACCAAATTATAAAAGTTATAAAATTGGTCATACATGAGTGAAATAGTGGAAATTAAGGGCTGTTGTAGTTAAGAGAATAATTCGGCTAAGCTTAAAATACAAGGAAGTTGAATAAAAATCATTTTACGAGCCTAGGGGCAAAAGTGTAAGTATGAGAAAGTTTAGGGGCAAAATCATAATTTTACCAAAGTGTGATTCATGAGTCGATTTAGTCAATGTGAGTATTAAATAAGTGAAATTGTCATTATAGATGAAGAAACACGAAGCCCAGACCGAAACCGGGGCAAGAAAAAGGTTGCGGACTAAATCGAACATCTATATACATTTTAAGTACCGATGTAAGTTTGCGTGAAATTAAGGTTACATGTGTTACTGTGTTTAAATTACTTATTATTTTGTGAAATGGTTATTATTTCCATGAAGTCGATTAATAAGGTCTTGGTAAGAAAATGAATGAGAACATGTAAGTTGAAGTCCCGGTTGAAGACTCAGAATAACGAGGATACCTATATCATGCCAAGAGATAAGGAAGGTCCCGTATAAGACCATATCTGGGATATGGCATCGGCACCGAATGTAGGTACCGTATAAGACCATGTCTGGGATATGGGATCAGCATCGAATAAGGAAGGTCCCATATAAGACCATGTTTGGGACATGGCATCGGCACTGTAACACCCTAAAAATCCGAGTGTTTATATATTGCATGAATTGGTGTTTAGATTTTAAAGGAAAATTCCTTTCTTTTATTTTAGTGCTTATTGAAGTCCTAAAGAGGAGTATAGCATAATTTGGATAAGGATTAAATTTAATAATTGAGAATTTATTGAAGAGAAGCAAATGTCATTAAGACTTAAGTTAAATTAAGTGTTAATGAGTGTCATAAGTTGAGTACATGGCATGGTGGTGTTGGTGCATGAGTTATAGCATGAGGGAGAGGTTCAATCCCTTGTTTAGCATCTAGATGAATTTTTATTTTAATTTTCGCACATGTATAGCAAGTGTCGGCCAAGAACATATATGGTAAGTGTTGACCATGTTATTTTTGGTTAGTGTATCAAAGGATTAAGGAAATAGTTAACTTATGGCATGGAATCAAAACTTAAGGAAAGATAGGGGAACATAAGGCACATATCAAGGGAAAATTTTGGAAACAAAATCATGGCCAATTGACCATGTCTTTGGACGGCAACTTGGTATAGGGAGGGAGCCAATTTTGTGTTAGTTTGGCTAAGAATTGCATTTTCTCTTTAGTCGTTCCTTGCACCTTGTGCGAATTTTATTTTCTCTTCTCAACTTTTCATCTTGGCCGAATTGTGCATTTGGTAAAACTCAAGTTTTGTGATCATTTGGTCATTTTTTTCTTTAGCCATTGCTTTGTGTCTTTTCTTTGAGTGCCAAATCAACTATACCAAAAGAACCATCCTTTCTCTTTTCTTTTACCATGGCCGAATGTACTAGCTCCTAAAATCCATCTTTTCTTCTCTTCTCTTTGAAATCAAACAACATCATCACCATCTCTTTTTTTCATATTTTAATTCTTTTCAATCAAAGTTTCTCCATCAAACTCTCTCATGGCCGAATGCGAGAGTGCCCTTAGTCAATCTTTATTTCTTTTCTTTGATCATACATAGCCGAAATCTTCATCCAACACAAACACCTTTCTCAACCCTTTCTTTTCAATCGTGGAAATAGGTAAGGAGTTCTTCTTTTTCGTTTTCGATTTATTAATAGTATTATGGCCGAATATTAATGGTGTTATGAAGGCCTTTTTGGATCAAAATAAATGTTCGTTCTAATAACGCTTCATTCGTTATTATATAGTGCAATAACGGAAGATCGGAACTCAAGTGATCGGGAGAATCGTAGAAACGTTGGAATCGATTTATTGTGGTAAGGAAATCACATCTTTTAAAGCCTCTAGTACTATTCAATATTATTTTAGATTTAAGTAATATTCCTTTGATCGTGAAGACTTTCAAAATAGGGAAGAAAAGGGCGGTGGTTAGTCACATTAAGAGGGGCGGATCTGTAAATTCCCCATTTAAACGAAGAGCGGTTTCAGCAGTCCGGGATTTTCCACCGGGGTGCGGACCATCTTCCGAAGGGAGTCAATTATTCGAAGTGGCACGAACTTCCGAGCCATTATACGTTGGTGGATTCTCGGCGATTAACGAACCAATAAACGAGGAGAAGCCAAAATCAAGTGATTCAAAATCAAGAGGTAAGATTTTGGATCTATTATCGATTAAGTATGTTTATACGAAACAGTGTTCTAACGGATCGAAATATGTTTTAGGTGCCGAGGAGCGAGAAGGATTAGTACTCTCGGTATCGAGGTGTGTAACTTCACACTTTTTCTCGGGTTGGATGTCAATTTCGGTATGGAAGTAAAATCGTAAAAACGACTAGATCGGTAAAAATGAAAAAACTGATATTTTGACGAAAATACGTAAAAATGACTAAATCGTGAAAATTACGAAAATGCCCTCGTGAAATTACTTGTTATTATGTAAATTGTATGTTTCGTGAAATTGGGCCAAAATACTCTAGTTCGATAAATTGGGCCAAAATACTCTAGTTCGATAAATTGGGCTAAAATTCTCTAGTTCGATAAATTGGGCCAAAATACTCTAGTTCGATAAATTGGGCCAAAATACTCTAGTTCGATAAATTGGGCCAAAATACTCTAGTTCGATAAAGTGGGTCAAAATACTCTAGTTTGATAAATGGGCCAAAGCCCACTAAACTGCTAAATGGGCAAATTGCTAAATTATTTTTTTGGGCCAAATGAAATGTTTAATGATAAACCCACCAATGTTATGGATTAAATAAAAATTGTTATATGACTATATTTTTTTATATACGCATAATTGCATGGGGTGGGGTATATGAAAAGAAGAATGGCCAGTTGCCAAAAATCTAGTTCGGTGGCCTTGCCACAAAAATAATTATGGCTTATTGCCTCTAGTTCGGTGGCTCTGTCACAAATATGGCTTATTGCCTCTAGTTCGGTGGCTCTGCCACAAATATGGCTTATTGCCTCTAGTTCGGTGGCTTTGCCACAATTATAAAAAGGCTTAATGCCTACGATTGGTGTGTTGGCGGGGTGGGTTGACTTGATCCCACAGGTGTGATGGTTGGTGCAGGGGTGTTAGCGGATGGATATTAGGTTTGGTTGGGAAATTCATTTTACATGCATTTTAAATTATTTTATTTCATTTTATGATATATTGTTGAATTACGTAATTGGGCTCAAGCCCGAATAATATCTTGACGATCGGCCCAATAATGGTGGTAAGTGAGTTGCACATTTGAGTTCTAAGTAACTCACCCCTTTAATTTTTCCATCTCGTAATGGAAATTGACGTGGACTTGGTAGAGGATGACTTCGTGGAGGCCATCTTGCAAAACATGGGTTATTTAAACTCGAACTTTTTAATAAGTATTTTTACTATTTTGGGTTATTGTAATAAGGGCCTCTATAAATAATTTATGGATTTTATGTGTGTTTGGTTTTAAACTATACTTTGGACTTTTAAATATGGGCTATGATTATATGATGTTTTTATTAAAATAAATTTGGGTTTTCAAGTATATGAAATTCTTTTATAAATATTTTATTATTGTTAACTCTTTAATAAATTACCTAAAGGTTTTGATAATACAATGATTTTCAACTAATGTTTTCTAATATTTATCAAATTCAAATACTCTTCTAATTTTATTAAATCTCAGTAAATAATATTGTAGCTTTTAACTTATTGAAGATTTAAAAAATAGCTCGATTCATGTAACAAACCAAATCTAGTCTTAATGCATAGACCGGGTTTGGGGTGTTACATTTAGTGGTATCGAGCCGCTTCAAAAACTCTACCGTGGTTTGGGTTCGCAAATAATTTCTGTATGAAATCGTTCAAATTTTAAAGATCAGTATGGCACCACAAGCATCCGGCAACAAGTCAAGTAAGTATTTATTGCTTAATAATTACTATGATATAATCATAAGAACACTCTAGAACTTCTAGTTTTAGATGTGAAAAACCGTAGAGATTGAGACTATAGGATATGTTGCGAAAAAACAACTTTATATCTCAAATCTCATATTTGTTGCGAAAAAACAACTTTATATCTCAAATCTCATAAAATATCGTTAATAAACACCAAAACAAATTTTCTGATTCATAAAACTTGTAATCAGATAAAAACGAACAAGCTATCATGAGCACTAGAGGACGTGGTCGTGGGCCGCGAGACGTGGCCGTGGTAGAGGCCGAGGTGTTGCTGTTCAAGCACCAAATCATATTTCTAAGTAGATGCACTGCGTCAATTGAAAGTGAGACGGGATCACGCGATCACATGGAAGAAGATAATGCATTGACTCAAGCAATGCTGCGAGTCTTGGAAAGGGTCGCTAGAACTAGAATTGGGCCAACAACTCGTGGGTCAATTTCAGAGCGACTTAAGTCAAATAATGCAGAAGTTTTTAGAGGAGTCTCTGGTGTAGCTCCGAATGTGGCTGAATACTGGCTCGAAGCTGTGGAACGGATTATGGATGATATGGAATGTACTGTTGAGCAAAAATTGAGAGGAGCTGTATCCTTGTTAAGAGATGAGGCGACGGTGGTGGCTCACTGTTCGAGAAGGCACCGAAGCTGCACTGATTAATTGGGAATTCTTTAAAGCTGCCTTCCAAGGAAAATACGTTGGAACGAGTTATGTAGACGCTCGAAGGAAAGAATTTCTGAATCTTGTCCAAGGAAGTAAGACAGTGGCGAGATATGAAGTCGAGTTTTACGTCGAGCCGTTATGCGGGACAATTGTAGCAACAGATCACGAACGTTGTGTGCGTTTGGAGGATGGACTTAATGATGAGCTGAGGGTTCTGATTGCTCCACAGCAAGTTAGAAATTTTTTGACTCTTGTGGAGAAGGCCAAAATAGCCAAGAGGCTAAGAATTGAGCAGCGAAATCGAGAAAATTACAAACAAGAGAGAGACACAACAATGGTTCTTCAAAGAGATTCCAGAAGAGACCTCGGAATGATGAACCAGTTCAAGGTAGAACCCCGGTAACAAATAATCGGAGTCGAGATTGCACTGAGTGTGGGAAAAGACATTTTGGAGAATGTTGGAGGAAAACGGGCGTATGCTACAAATGCGGTTCAATGGATCATCAGTACAAAAATTGTCCTCGACGTATGGATATGACTCAAGAAGTTCGTAATAATGGTGCACAACCGGTCAGAGGTAATCAACAGCCACTGAGAGGTCGTGGACCAGGTCGTGGTGGTAATGGGGCTGGACGTGGTCAAGGTGCACCGGGTCGAGGCAATGGTCCTAGAGGAAATACAGATGCAAGACGGCTGGATCGGTCTATGCGGTTAGACGCCATGAGGACGGCAATGCACGAATGTGATAAGCGGTACATTCTTCATTTTGATGTACTGTTATTGCCTTAATAGATATTGGCTCTACCCATTCATATGTATCTAGTGCCATATCTGAAACCTAAAATTAGAATCAAATTACCGATAGTGAGATGACGAGAATTAGTCCTTTAGGACGATCGGTAATTGTTAATAAAATATTTAAAGACGTGCCCTTGAAAATTTAAGAGGAGATATTCTTAGCAAACTTGATGGAACTACCTTTCGCGAGTTCGATCTCATTCAGGCATGGATTGGTGGTTAAACATCGAGCGCAATTGGATTGTCTTTGAAAAGCGAATGTCGATAAGAACCTTGGATGATAAGGAAGTCATAATGATTGGCGAGCGAAGGAACTATTTGGCAAATGTGGTATCTGCATTAAAGGCGGAGAAGTTGGTGCGGAAAGGATATGGAGCATTCTAGCCTTTATCGTGCTTTGGATGCCAAAGAGTTATCTGTGGATGATGTGAGGACGGTGAAGGAATTTCCGATGTATTTCGAAGAACTTCCCGTATACCTCGGATCGGAAGTAGAATTTGGCATTGAGCTTTTGCTCGGGACGACTCCGGTCCATTGCTCCTTATAGAATGGCACCAGAGGAGTTGGTGAGCTCAAAGCTCAAATTCAAGAATTATCGGATCGGGATTTATTCGACCAAGTGTGTCTCCGTGGGAGCACCGGTTACGTTCGTCAAGAAGAAGGATGGATCGATGCGTATGTGCATTGACTACGATAATTGAATAAATTGACGATCAAGAATCGGTATCCTCTGCCGAGAATTGACGACCTATTTGATCAATTTAAAGGAGCTTGATTTTCTCAAAATTGATTTGAGGTCGGGTTATCACCAACTCAAGGTTAAAGAAGCGGACATTTATAAGACGGCATTTCGGACATGCTACGGACACTATGAGTTTGTAGTGATGCCGTTTGGACTAACCAATGCACCAATTGCATTTATGGACATGATGAACCGAGTCTTTCAACCATATTTAGACCGGTTCGTGGTAGTGTTCATAGATGACATATTGGTTTATTCGAGAAATGAGGAGGAACATGACCAACATTTGCGGATAGTATTACTGACTACTTCGTGATAAACAATTGTATGCCAAATTTAGTAAATGCGAATTTTGGCTAAAGGAAGTGACTTTCCTTGGTCATGTAGTATCACCAAGGAATAAGGGTGGATCCTCGAAAAATTGAGGCTATTCGGATTGGAAACCACCAACAT
The DNA here is from genome assembly GCA_025506655.1 of Gossypium rotundifolium. Classification (NCBI taxonomy): domain Eukaryota; kingdom Viridiplantae; phylum Streptophyta; class Magnoliopsida; order Malvales; family Malvaceae; genus Gossypium; species Gossypium rotundifolium. Next base: position 102,970,965 of record CP106722.1, on the reverse strand, counting down.
CGGTGGTGAAATTCGAGTTTCTTGGGTTTGGTGGATACTATAGACGTTTTGTAGAGGGTTTTCGTTGATTGTTGCACCCTAACTAAAGCATTGCGAAAGGAGCTCCGTATATTTGGACCGAAAAGCGACAAGAGAGTTTGAGAAATTGAAGAAGATCCCGACGAAGCTCAGTTTGATTGACGAGGTCGGAAAAGAATTTATTGCTTATTGTGATCGTCTCACACGGGTTTGGGTTGTGTGTTGATGCAAAATGGAAAAGTGGTGGCTTATGCTTCTCGTCAATTGAGACCACACGAAGTAAACTACCCTACTCATGATTTGGAGTTAGTCGTTGTCTTTGCTCTAAAGATTTGGAGACACTATCTCTATGGTGAGAAATCTATAATCTACACGGATCACAAGAGTCTTAAATACCTCCTTACCCAAAAGGAGTTAAATTTGAGACAAAGAAGATGGGTAGAATTATTAAAGGATTATGATTTCTCAATCGAATATCATCCCGAAAGGCTAACGTGGTAGCCGACGCGTTAAGTCGTAAGACGATGTCGATTTGAGAGCATTGTTTGCCCATTTGAGTCAGACGAGGATGGCGGTTGTTACCGAACTTGGATAAAGCCTCGTGGTGGAACAAATCAAGGAAAAACAGACATCGATGAGAAGTTGGGACCTTTACTTGACAAGTTGAAAATGGTGAAATCGAGGATTTTGGAATAAACACGGAAGGTGTGTTGTGCTTTCGAGGAAGAGTATGTATGCCTAAGGACTCGGACACGAAGCAAATGATTCTACGGAGGCGATAGTAGCCCTTATGCTATGCATCCGGAGGAAATAAGATATATCAAGATCTCCGTGAATAGTATTGGTGGCGGGGTTGAAACGTGAGATTTGAATTTGTGGGAAAATGTTTGACTTGTCGACAAGTGAAGGCGAAACATCAATTACAAATGCAGGTTGTTACAACCGATAAAAATTCCTCTTTGGAAATGGGAGCGGATAACCATGGATTTTGTTAGTGGGTTACCTTTAACACCTACTAAAAAAATTACGTGTGGTAATTGTTGATCGGTTGATGAAGACCGCTCATTTCTGCCGATTAAATGCAATTATTCATTCTGAAGTTAAACTGTACATATCCGAAATTGTAAGGTTGCATGGGTACCAGATCTATTATATCGGATAGGGACCCTAGGTTTACATCACGATTCGAAAGCTCGCATGAAGCCTTGGGGACAAAGTTGAATTCGATCGGCTTTTCATCCTCGGTCGATGGTCGATTGGAGAGGTAATTCGGATATTGGAAGATATGTTAAGGGATGTAATCGACTTGAGGGTAGTTGGGAGGATTATCTACCACCGGCGTAATTCGCGATATAACAACAACTATCGGTCTAGCATTCGATGGCACCTTACGAGGCATTGTATGGTTGTAAGTGTCGTTCTCCTCTTTGTTGGGTGAGTTGGGTGAACGACGATGTTAGGTCCCGAGATGATATCGAGACGGAGGATAAGGTAAAAGTTATTCCAAAGACGGTTGAAAGAAGCCTCGGATAGATGAAGTCGTATGCGCACTGAAGCGAAAGGATATCGAGTATGATGTGGGGATCGGGTTTTCTTGAAGGTATCTCCTTGGAAAAGATCTTGATTCGGAAGGAAGGGCAAGCGAAGTCCTAGATACATTGGACCTTCTTGTGTCTTTGAAGCGTGTTGGTCCAATGGCTTATCGATTGAGTTACCTCCTAATTGGATCAAATTCATAATGTTTTCATGTTTCCATGTTGAGGCGTTATAGATCGGATCCTTCGCACATTATACCTGGGTAGAAGAATTGGAGCTGAATTGATTTGTCTTTTGAAGAAGAACCAGTGGAAATCTTAGACCGAGATGTCAAGGTGCTAAGAAAGAAAACCGTGCCGTTGGTCAAAGTTCTATGGCGTAACCACAGAGTGGAGGAAGCTACGTGGGAGCCCGAGGATGCAATTTGGCAACAATACCCTCACCTCTTTCAATCAGGTAAATTTCGAGGACGAAATTTTCTTTAAGGTGGGTAGAGTTATAACACCCTAAAAATCCGAGTGTTTATATATTGCATGAATTGGTGTTTAGATTTTAAAGGAAAATTCCTTTCTTTTATTTTAGTGCTTATTGAAGTCCTAAAGAGGAGTATAGCATAATTTGGATAAGGAATAAATTTAATAATTGAGAATTTATTGAAGAGAAGCAAATGTCATTAAGACTTAAGTTAAATTAAGTGTTAATGAGTGTCATAAGTTGAGTACATGGCATGGTGGTGTTGGTGCATGAGTTATAGCATGAGGGAGAGGTTCAATCCCTTGTTTAGCATCTAGATGAATTTTATTTTAATTTTCGCACATGTATAGCAAGTGTCGGCCAAGAACATATATGGTAAGTGTTGACCATGTTATTTTTGGTTAGTGTATCAAAGGATTAAGGAAATAGTTAACTTATGGCATGGAATCAAAAACTTAAGGAAAGATAGGGGGAACATAAGGCACATATCAAGGGAAAATTTTGGAAACAAAATCATGGCCAATTGACCATGTCTTTGGACGGCAACTTGGTATAGGGAGGGAGCCAAATTTTTGTGTTAGTTTGGCTAAGAATTGCATTTTTCTCTTTAGTCATTCCTTGCACCTTGTGCAGAATTTTTGTTTTCTCTTCTCAACTTTTCATCTTGGCCGAATTGTGCATTTGGTAAAGCTCAAGTTTTGTGATCATTTGGTCATTTTTTTTCTTTAGCCATTGCTTTGTGTCTTTTCTTTGAGTGCCGAAATCAACTATACCAAAAGAACCATCCTTTCTCTTTTCTTTTACCATGGCCGAATGTACTAGCTCCTAAAATCCATCTTTTTCTTCTCTTCTCTTTGAAATCAAACAACATCATCACCATCTCTTTTTTTCATATTTTAATTCTTTTCAATCAAAGTTTCTCCATCAAACTCTCTCATGGCTGAATGCTAGAGTGCCCTTAGCCGAATCTTTATTTCTTTTTCTTTGATCATACATAGCCAAAATCTTCATCCAACACAAACACCTTTCTTAACCCTTTCTTTTCAATCGTGGAAATAGATAAGGAGTTCTTCTTTTTCGTTTTCGATTTATTAATAGTATTATGGCCGAATATTAATGGTGTTATGAAGGCCTTTTTGGATCAAAATAAACGTTCGTTCTAATAACGCTTCATTCGTTATTATATAGTGCAATAACGGAAGATCGGAACTCAAGTGATCGGGAGAATCGTAGAAACGTTGGAATCGATTTATTGTGGTAAGGAAATCACATCTTTTAAAGCCTCTAGTACTATTCGATATTATTTTAGATTTAACTAATATTCCTTTGATCGTGAAGACTTTCAAAATAGGGAAGAAAAGGGCGTGGTTAGTCACGTTAAGAGGCGGATCTCAGAATTCCCATTTAAACGAAGAGCGGTTTGGCATCAGGGATTTTCCAAGGTGCGGACCATCTTCCAAGGAGTCAATTATTCAAGTGGTACGAACTTCGAGCCATTATCGTTGGTGGATTCTCGGTGATTAACGAATCAATAAGCGAGGAGAAGTCGAAACCAAGTGATTCAAAATCAAGAGGGTAAGATTTTGGATCTATTATCGATTAAGTATGTTTATACGAAATAGTGTTCTAACGGATCGAAATATGTTTTAGGTGCCGAGGAACGAGAAGGATTAGTACTCTCGGTATCGAGGTGTGTAACTTCACACTTTTTCTCGGGTTGGATGTCAATTTCGGTATGGAAGTAAAATCGTAAAAACGACTAGATCGGTAAAAACGTAAAAACTGATATTTTGACGAAAATATGTAAAAACGACTAAATCGTGAAAATTACGAAAACGCCCTCGTGAAATTACTTGTTATTATGTAAATTGTATGTTTCGTGAAATTGGGCCAAAATACTCTAGTTCGATAAATTGGGCCAAAATACTCTAGTTCGATAAATTGGGCCAAAATACTCTAGTTCGATAAATTGGGCCAAAATACTCTAGTTCGATAAAGTGGGCCAAAATACTCTAGTTTGATAAATGGGCCAAAGCCCACTAAACTGCTAAATGGGCAAATTGCTAAATTATTTTTTTGGGCCAAATGAAATGTTTAATGATAAACCCACCAATGTTATGGATTAAATAAAATTGTTATATGACTATATTTTTTATATACGCATAATTGCATGGGGTGGGGTATATGAAGAGAAGAATGGCCGGTTGCCAAAAATCTAGTTCGGTGGCCTTGCCACAAAAATAATTATGGCTTATTGCCTCTAGTTCGTGGCTCTGTCACAAATATGGCTTATTGCCTCTAGTTCGGTGGCTCGCCACAAATATGGCTTATTGCCTCTAGTTCAATGGCTTTGCCACAATTATAAAAAGGCTTAATGCCTACGATTGGTGTGTTGGCGGGGTGGGTTGACTTGATCCCCACAGGTGTGATGGTTGGTACGGGGGTGTTAGCGGATGGATATTAGGTTTGGTTGGGAAATTCATTTTACATGCATTTTTAAATTATTTTATTTCATTTTATGATATATTGTTGAATTTCAGAATTGGGCTCAAGCCCAAAGATAATATCTTGACGATCCGCCCAATAATGGTGGTAAGTGAGTTGCACACTGAGTTCTAAGTAACTCACCCCCTTTAATTTTTCCATCTCAGGTAATGGAAATTGACGTGGACTTGGGCCGAGGATGACTTCGTGGAGGCCATACTGCAAAACATGGGTTATTTAAACTCTGAACTTTTTAATAAGTATTTTTACTATTTTGGGTTATTGTAATAAGGGCCTCTATAAATAATTTATGGATTTTATGTGTGTTTGGTTTTAAACTATACTTTGGACTTTTAAATATGGGCTATGATTATATGATGTTTTATTAAAATAAATTTGGGTTTTCAAGTATATGAAATTCTTTTATAAATATTTTATTATTTTTAACTCTTTAATAAATTACCTAAAGGTTTTGATAATACAATGATTTTCAACTAATGTTTTCTAATATTTATCAAATTCAAATACTCTTCTAATTTTATTAAATCTCATAAATAATATTGTAGCTTTCAACTTATTGAAGATTTAAAAAAAATAGCTCGATTCATGTAACAAACCAAATCTAGTCTTAATGCATAGACCGGGTTTGGGGTGTTATAGGCACCATATAAGGAAGGTCCCATATAAGACCATGTCTGGGACATAGCATTGGCACCATACAAGGAAGGTCCTGTAACACCCCAAACCCGACCTAGACGTTATGATCGGATCCAACATGTTACGTGGTTGGGTTGTTTAAAAGCTGTGTTCTCGTTAAAAACTTTGTATATTTTCATTTTAAGACTTTGGCTTTGTTGTGTGTGAAAATCAGTTTCACTTTTATGGTGTTGCTGTAAAAACATTTTTTGTTATAACTATTGAAACCTCTATTTATAATAGAAATCAGGTTCAGTTATTTGCAAAGATGCGATATTTTGAATACGGTTATCGTCGTTTTAAGAAACCACGTATCAATAAATTTAGCAGTTATTAAAGAAAACTTAAAGAAAATAAACCAACGACCTTATTACAAATATATTAACCCCAAAATAAAGATAAGACTAAAGTAAAACAAAACGAAAATTTGCTAAGTTCGCGATAATAAATCCCGATGTATGGCCACCACAGAGTCCTCCACAGCTCTAAATCTATTAACGCTGGGGATCACCTGCAAGGTTAAAACGGAGGGGTGAGTTACGAGAACTCAGTGTGCAATCCTGATTTCAGTCACGGTCATGGTCTCAGTCTAGGCCTAAGCCCCATACAGTATCAATTTTGGCCCACGACCCCAAAACCATGGTAATGCAAACAGAAAATGCAACCCAACCTAATAGTCCATCCGCTACATTCCACTCGTACCAGCCCTACACTCCAAGAATGCAATGAGCTACGGTATAAATCAAAGAAAGTCGCCAAGATCGATATATGTGGTAGAGCCATTTGAAATCGATATATTGTGGCATAGCCTCCAATACAGCACTTCCTTCATCATTACAACCCATCCCAATGCAACATGTCATGGCATAATAATTCAGTGTATGCAAAATGTATCATCATGGCAGTTAATCAAGTTATACACAATCATACCAAATCTGCCCCTAAGGGTATAATAGAAATTTTACCCAACAAGGGTATCTCAGTAATTTACCCACCGAGGGTATTTTAGTAATTTATCCATCGAGGGTATTTTAGTAATTTACCCACCGAGGGTATTTCATTAATTTACCTACCGAGGGTATTTTAGTAATTTTACCAACTAATGGCCTTTCGAAGGCCTACCGTCGCCTCGAGCGTCATGAGACTCTTTCTGGGTCTCTACGGAGCTACTGGGCCTAAAATCCATTTTTGGCCCAAACAGGCCCACACGCTCGTGTGGCCCATTTCGCAATGTTATAGTCTCAGATTTCTAGATTTTGCAACCGCACTTACTCCTTTACAATTTTTCATCATTTTCTCCCATGTGGGCCAAATAGCCCATTGGGCCCGTTTTGGCCCGGATAGGCCCATTTCAACCTCAGTATCGCGGGAGTGTTCTTGACACCCTTAACGACTTAACATCATGTTTCACATCTCATTTTACCACTACGAGCACTTGTGCACTCGAGTAGTCACAGTTGCCGAATTTTCTCGTATTTTGGCATTTAACTGTTTCACAAACGTTTCACACAAACATTCAGAGAGGTGTGAGATTACACACTTGTTACGAGCTGTGTTTCCCAACGCCTACCCAACACACCTATGACAATTTTTGACAATAGATTAGTCTCTGTTATGATAAACAAAAATAGAACCATTTACAAAACCAACTGCTCTTACCGTAAGGCGATCTCCTTAGGTGAACCTAGCCCTTGGCCTTATCCCTTGAATACGAAAATCACGACCCTACCATGGTTTTGATAAATAGCAGCATGTTAGATAACATCCAACATTCGGTCTCCACATAGAAAAGAGAGACCAAACTCTTACCCAAGCAGTCACGAGAGTCTTTACTCGAATAAAATAAGAACGCGTTTGATAATCCTTACCTTTACTAGAGTACCATTAATTGGCAATTGCTATGAGTTTCGGCTTCCACGCAAAAGAAAAAATAGATGATACTCACGGTGGAAAGGAGTATTTGGGTTTGGCCTAACAGTCAAAAGTTAAACCTGAGTGTTTCGGATTAAGAGAGAAAAGTAGAGGAAGTAGAGAAAACGAAGGGAAACGAAAGTGTTACCTTTCAATCGGAGAAAACCAAATAGGAGAGGAAGGTTCGACAGCACAGGATAGCAAAAAAAGATGGAACGTGGAGAAGAAGATGGAAAAGAGAGACTTAACTTCGCTGGATGCCTACCACAAAAAGATGTAGAAGAGAGGTTATGAAATCGGCTAAGGTGTAGAAAGAAAAAAAAAAGAAGAAAGTGGAAGGATATGGAAGATGATTTTCGACGAATAGTGATTTGGTAACAATGTAGGAGAGGAAATGTACGAAAAGGCAAAACGAATGGGAGAAAGCTTAGGAGAAAATTTGGCAAGAAGAAAGAAGAGATGGAAAAGAGTTGAGAGAAATAAAAACGAAAGAAAGACCACCAAAGAAAGAAAATGACCCAAAATGTCACAATAACTTACTTGACAATTGTTTACTTTCCTAAAACCACACAAGAGAATCGGCACACCCCTCAACCAAACCGAAAACACCCTCCAAAATGACCAAACCCTCTTGACCAAAACTCCCCCCATGCACATCCCTAATTTTGGCCAACTCCTCCACTCCACCATATCCCATGATTCCCTCCATGATTCTCTCCTACACTTAATTTGACCAAGTCTTCCCTCTCTCCTACAGAGTTTGGTCTACACTCAGCTACCTCCCTTTCCTGAGCACAAAATAAAAGTCTCCAATAAGCTGCATGTGGGATTCGAACCCCTTCCCCCATGCTATCATCCTGACGCCACCACCACTCCACCATGTGGCCATTTGTGTCTTAAATCGTGCACAAAAAAAGTTAAGCATACAGGTAAAGTCTAATTCCTTTTAAAAGAAGATAATCTAAAAGAAAAACAAGTACCAAGACAAGAACCTTGGATCCCTTGCTTCCCTGTGGCGCCACCCCCTTGCTCCCTAAGTGGCGTCACTTTGCCACTACACCACAAGCCCTCTTTGTGTCATTTTTCTCCACATTTTATTCTTAAAGCATACCTACTAACTCCCAGGGTTTTACACACCTAAAACCAAAATTTTCCTAAGGCCCAAGTTTGATCCCGGGACTTCATAGAAGCCCCCTAACCTTCCAAAATCACTCACCTAATGGGTCCAACTTGCAGTAATGCCGTTCTCTCATTCTAAAAAAAAATTTAAATGCTCCCATGGCCAAGGCCCAATGGGCCTAATTCTACTAGGCCCAAATTTGGGTCGTTACAGGTCCCGTGTAAGACCATGTCTGGGACATGGCCTCGACACCAAAGGAAGATCTCGTGTAAGACCATGTCTGGGACATGGCATCGACATCGAGCTAAGAGATCCTATGTAAGACCATATTTGGGATATGACATCGGCATCAAGAGGTGATCCCATGTAAGACCATATCTGGGATATGGCATTGGCATCGAGACACATGCATGATAAGATTGAGTATCCTCTGATATTCTGGGTAATTCATCATATAAAAGAGCTAAGTATGTAAAGGTGACAAAAGAGCTAAGCATGTAAAGATGATATAGAGTGAAGTTATACAAGGATGACATTGAGTTCTATTTATGTTAATGATGATGAAAATTTTGAGTTTATGTTTATAATTGCATAAGTGCTAAACTATGTGACTAAGTGAATACAGGTACCATGAGTAAATTACAAGTTATGAAATCATAATGTGATATGTGATGGGTAAGTGTAAGTATGAGTAAGTATGCCTAAGCATTTGAGACTTATGTTGCTATTGTTTCATGAGATGGAAGAGTTTATTATGAGCAATGATGTTGCTATATAAATTTTATGCAAACTTACTAAGCTATATGCTTACCCCTCTCTTTTCCTTTTTCCTTGTAGTATCGCAAAGCTAGCTCAGGGATCGTAGAACATCGGAGCTTGGATCACTCTATCAATCACTATTTTTGTATAGCAAAGTTGATTTATTTTGAGTATGCCATGTATAGGAACTTGATCATTTTGAGTTATGTCATATTGGGAGCCAAAGTATTGGCTATTAAGGTTACTCACTCTTTTTGTATATAGCCTATAGAAATTGGACAATATTTGTCAAGTTTTATTCATTAATGATGATGAGTTTTATGTTGTGAATGTTTATACAATCGATGGAGTTATATGTGAGGAGTATGGATGATGATTTAGGGGATCCTTCATAGTGCATGATTGCTATATTATGTGTTGCTTGAGTTGGTATAAGTGTGTTTATGTTTCATGATGGCTATTGGCTTGGAAAATAGCCTCTAATTTTCTACACGGGTAGACACACGAGCGTGTGACTAGGTCGTGTGTGACACACGGTCATCCCAATGGGTGTGTTAATAGGCTGTGTGTCCACTACATCAACTTGCGATAATTTGATTCGTCACACGGGCCAGCACACGGGCGTGTGCCCAGGTCGTGTGCTCTTAAGAGGTTGATGAAATCACAATAGAGTGCTCCACGGGCAGAGGACACAGGCGTGTCTAGGCGGTGTGAAGGACACGGGTTATAGACACGAGCATGTGTCTAGCCGTGTGAAAACTCTTGTAGGTTCAAAGGGAAAATAAATTCCACATGGGCTAGGGGCATGGGCGTATGAGACCACACGGGCGTGTCCCATGTCACATGGGCGTGTGACCCCTGTTTAGGTAAAAATTTTCTAAGAGTGTAATAGTTTCCGGTTGAACTCTGGAACTTTTCGGATGTATGTTTAAGGCCTCGTAGGCCTACATTATGCATTTTATGATCAAGGATGAAATGTTTTAAGTTGAAATGAAATTTTATAGCCCAATAGTACATGTTCAAGCAAGGTTAAGTACGGTAATGCCTTGTATCCTATCCCGACGTCGGACACGGGTAAGGGGTGTTACAATTTACATATGTGCTTGTTAAATAAAATTTTGCTTGTAGGCTGAGTCACACACTGGGATCTCTATCTCATTGATTTGTTTAATACATTTCAGGGTTAACTTTCGATTTAGGACTAGACGGCATGTGAGAGATTGGATAGGTTTTACACTTAATTTGGTTTGATTATTTTTAATTAATTAAGTTTTTTTTCAGACTTTTGATTTTTGTACTAGGTTTTTGGTTTCAGTTTTGTTTTGGGTTTATGTTATGTTCATCAGCTTTTGGTATTTTAACATTAAACAACAAAATAGTATGACTTACCAAATTAAAATTTTGATTTTCAAAATTAAAACTCGAGAAAAATTTCACTATGAAGATTAAGTAATCACTTAAGTGTTTTTTGTAAATAAATATGTGGTTTTAACGAATGTTTGTTTTTGTACTAGAAATGATCTTTCAATGTTGTACTTTCAAAGCATGCTACATGAATTCGAATTTTGGGTTTTAAATAAGTGTTTTCGAACTTTGTTTTTTTTCTAAACATGTATGAGAGTTTTGTAAAAATTTTATGCTTTTGAAACATACACTGAGTTTGGTTAAAACAAATGCTTTGAACAAGTTGATGTAATTTTCTTAATATCCAGTCGTAACTTCTAGGCTGGGTTTGGGGTGTTACTGGAACCCAGTAGCCTTTTGTCAAGGTCGCGACACCAGCAAGGCTATGTCACAACACCAAGTGCCCCCAAGCCAAGCTCGTGCCCACTGCCATGGATCCGCGAAACTGAAGTCTGACAAGTGAAAAGAACTACATGGGAAATTTTGTGTCAAAATAAGCTTAAATCACTTTTCATTTAAAGGCATAATTGTCAATGTTAGGTTAAATGTTAGTAGACTATGTATACTACTTTATAAGTTTTTGGGAGTAGATTTTGGAGGCTAACCATTTTTCTTTACTTTCCATATTGTTAGATTAGTTTTATTTTCTTCTTATTTTAGATTAGGTTTTTCCTTTTTTTTTTAAAAAATAGATTTTTATTTTTTATTGTTTTATTTATTCTTTCTTGTTAAAGGCTTTTGTAAATGGAGATGGATCAAGCTTTTGGGTGACATTGGTTCCACATCTAAATGAGCATTTCTTACCCTTACCTTTAAATTGTGCATATCAATTGTTCGATGAAATGTTTATTTGGGTGTTCAGCTTTCTTATGTGTTGACATTTCTTGTTGGTTAATGATGAATTGATTTCTAGATTAAGTTAATGTCTATACTTGATTTTTGGTTGTTCTTTTATATCAAAATAATTCATACGGTAGAATTGACGCCTCTTGAGGAAAATCTAGATAAAGAGATCGAGAGGAGAGTTTATCATAGATAGTTCGATATAACTGTTTCGAAAAGTGAGATTGAAAGGAGAGGTTAGGTGGTATCTTTTAGTCTAGGATAGGACCAAAAGGAGATTCCTAGCTAAGAGTGGCAAACAATATAATTGGTATAGATTTATTAGTTTAGTTAGCAATTAAAAATCAATCTATCATTGTTTTAATCATTTACATTGTCTAAAATAATAGGAAGAAAGTTTAGCTTAGTTTGTTTAATTCATAATTAAAATTTAGTTTATAAACAATTTATATTTGAATTTGCACTAATAATTTTCAACTTGATAGACTAGTAATTGTTTAACTTGTAATTAACTTGATAAACACATTTACCAATATGACAATCCTATAACAACCCATTTTTTAGTGGTGCCAAAAACAGTGGTCTTGAAACCCCTTTTTTTGATGATCGAGTCAGTAAATATTATTGTTTAATATTTATGAATCATAGTGTTATATTGATTTTTGGTCTAATAAATTTATTGAACAGTTAGTAATTAAGGTACAAAAGGACTAAATCATAAAAATCGTAAATGTTGATCGCTATTGAATTTTATTAGCTAAATGACTTTAAAAGAAATTGCTCAGGGGTTTATGTGGAAATTAGGCCATAGTTAATTGAGTTGGACAGTTAATGCTTGTTTTCTAATTAATTATATGTTAAATAAAGCTAATAATAAAGTAAAATATGTTAAAACATAAAAAAAATAAAGACATATTCTTCCTTTTTTCTTTTTCGACCATTTTTTCATAAGAAGAGAGAATAAAGAAGCCATTTTTGGAAGCTTAAGGTTTGAACCTTGCATGCAAGTGATTTCAAAGCTTGTTTTTTGTAAATTTTTTGTTTTTGATGTCTTAAGTGTAACACCCCTCACTCGTATTCAATGCCAGAATAGGGTTACAGAGCATTACCAGACTTACAACACATTTAAACATACTTTTCTCGTTCATTTAATCAATACATGCAATCATCATTCAATATCAAACAATTTGTACCTAATACGAGCCTACGAGGCTCTAAACAAGAATTGGGAATGGTTCAGGACTAAACTGATAACTCTAGAATTTTTCAACACTTATAAAATTTTCTCTAAAACAGGTGACACACGCCCATGTGGTCAGGCCGTGTGTATCACACAGCCACTAGACACGCCCGTGTCACAGGCCATGTGAACATTCAAAATGGGAGCACATGGTTGTGTCCCAGCCCGTGTCCTACCCTTGTCCAAACAAGTGAGGTTACTGACTTGGGTCACACGGCCAACCACACGCCCATGTGTCTAGCCCGTGCACCCTTCAAAGTGGCCACACACGCCCGTGTGCCAGGCCTTGTTCTAGGCCGTGCCAAACCTCTAGGGTATACTGACTTATGCAACATGGCCAAGTCACACGCCCTTGTGTTAGGCCATGTGCCAATTAGGGGGTATATTGACTTGTACCACACAACCGATCACACGCCCGTGTGTGAGGCCATATGGAACATACTGACTTCATTTTAATTTCAACACTAGGGGACACACGGCCGTGTAACATAACCATGTGTCACACACGGCTGAGACACACGCCCGTGTCTCTGCCCGTGTGGACAAAAATGGGCTATTCACCAAGCCAATTTGCCACCCAAACTTAAGTTCATCTAAACAACCAATATGGCAACAATTCTAAGCATAATTGAACATCAATTTTAGCCACAATCAAGACTAAATTATGCCATTTCCAATACTAGCAATCAACATGCTTATAACCTCAAGTTTTATCCAATCAAAACATACCTAATCATATATACCAAACAACTAACTAAACCTTTACCAAACATACATCATTTTGCACCAATTCACAAATACAATTCAAATCCAAAATGAACCAATTAACCTTTACTATGAAAATATCCACAATATTCATAACAAGCCATTCATGAACTCAAAAATCAACCATAACGCACAAATAAACACATAACCAAATCCACCAAATTAAGCCACATCTCATGGCTATATTTACAAACCAAAACATATATATACAAGTCATTATGACTGACCAAAATCATTATCAATTCATGATCAAAATGACTCAAAATGCCTATACATGCCATATACTCAAAACATAGTTTCAAAAGTACCAAAGAGTCAATGGATAGTGTGATGAAGTTTTCGATGATCCCAAAATCTGAGCTAGCTTTGAAATCACAATAAAACACAGGAAAATACACAAAATAAGCTATAAAGCTTAGTAAGCTCGTATGTTAACAACGAGAAAATAGCATCATTCATTAATCATTCAAATAACATAAAACAATATACAATAATTATATTAAATCTCAAAGCTATCAATTTAACATTCACATAACTTACCAAGGAACTCATCAATTCCATAGTTTCAATACTCAATTCATTACCGTACATACCTGTACCATCTCGTACCAGTCTCATACTTGACCACATCCTTCATTGACCCGTTGAACCATTCGGAATAGAAGTCGAATACTCAAGGTCTCACTCGATAAGTACCTATACCATGGCTCGAAGCCAAATCAAGGTACCTTATCCGAAATTCTGATATCATGGCCCGAAGCCAAATCAGCCGATATGCATGGCCTAAAGCTAAATCGATATATCTCTCACCCAAAGTGCTAAAAACATGGCTCGAAGCCAACTCAAAGTATACCTAATGACATGTCACTAGCATCCTAAACTATTCCTAAGGTTCAACCGGGATTCCAACTGTCGAATCATCGTCAAATCCTTTTTGAACTCATCCATAATCACATAATAAAAATTCATGCTATATCAAAGTATAAAAAATACATTTGAAATGAAATTATAACATACGAACTTACCTCGGATGTTAAAACATCAAATCTAGTCGATTAGTCGATAACTTTATCTTTTCCCCGATCCAAGTCTGTATTCCACTTTTCTTGATCTAAATATATTCAAAATTAACTTATTTAATCATCTATTCATTCAATTTAGTCCAAAACACTCTTTAAGGCACATTTACACTTTTACCCTTAAAATTTCACATTTTCACAATTTAGTCCTTATTACACAAAATCACAAATTCATGAAATTTATTTAATACCCATTATAGACGGAGGCCCCTAGAAGCCCATATTTATCTTTTTAACACATTTAACCACTAACTTTACACATTTCTCAATTTAATCCCTATTTTGCATTTTCTCTAAAAATCACTTTACAAAACTTGTATATCTAACGACAAGATTTCATATTTCATCGTCAAACATTGAAGAACACATATATTAATCAATGGAAACTTTCAAAATCTTTAACAATTTTGTAAATTAGTCCCTGGGCTAGCTAGTACTAGGCGTAACGATCACAAAAACACAGAAATCATTAAAAACGGGACAAAATTGGACTAACTATTGAGCTTGCAAGTGACTGAATGCTTCAAGATATTTTAATGGCTTTTTCCTCCCTAATATTCAGCTAGGAGAAGATGAATGCATCTAATGGCCTTTTGTTTTATTATTTTACTTAAGTTATTTTTATAAATTACTATTTTAACCTTTACTAATATTCACTAAAATCACTTAATATAAGTCCAAAATGTCCACTCATATTAAAATGGTATATTTACCACATAATTACCTCCACTATTTAATTTCATTACCATTTAATACCTTTAACTATTAGCACATCACTTTTACACTTCACGCGATTGAGTCTTTTTTATCAAATTAAACATTCAAATGATAAAATTTCTTAACAAAATTTTCACACAATCATTTAATCATGCTATAAGAATTAAAATAATAATAAAATAAATATTTTGACCTCAGATTTGTGGTCCCGAAACCACTATTCTGATTTGACTAAAAACATGTTGTTACATTAGGAGCTTAATTTACCTAGCCCGGGTACTAAATCGTAAAACTGTTAAAGTTTTGAAATGTCACCATTGATGATTTTTGAAGCTTTTGGTGTATGTTAGCTTATAAGCTTAGAAATGAAAACGAGACTAAATTGTAAAGTTTAAATGGTAGTTTTGAGTATAGGGACTAAATTGAAAAATAATTAGAAATTTGCATGAAATTTATATAATTATGGATATTAGAGGACTGTAGCAGTGATTGAAGTTAGATTACAAAACGGGGCTTAAATGTGAAAGATATGATTGTTTCAGTTTTAGGGACTAAATCGAATGAAATGTGAAACTTTGGGGAAATTGTGAAAAATGAAATTAATATGTCATATACATGGAATGAGATAGTATAAGCGATTAGAATTGATAAATTGAAATAAATAACTTAATAGATCAATATTTGAATCAACCGATAGATAATCAAGGAAAAGGAAAAATTGTAGATTAATCCTCGACACATCGATTACTACCATTTTTTCCAAGTGAGTTCATATGGTATAGTTTTATATGCAAATGTGTATGTGTTTGAATTATAATTTATGTTGTGTGAATGTATTTTGAATTGTATACTAATTGGGATAAAAAGGTGATAAAAGAACTAAATTGTAAAGAAATAAATTAATGTGTTAAATGTGATCGAATGAACATAAGAAATGATAGGATACAATTGGCATGCCAATAGGGTTATTTGTGCAATATATGGGATATGGTATGTGATGATATTAATGTACAAATAATTCACTGTTTACACTGAAATCTAGCATTTGTTACGAATTATCGAGCTTTGTCTCTATAGAGACCATTGTTACTGGTTGTCTCTATGGAGACCTTGGTGTGTTCTGAAGGGATGTAATTGTAGAAAAAATAGGTTTGGAAAATACAGACTAAAATTTAAGACAAAAACTAGAGTTTTAATTTTTTTTTCCAAAAAGCAAGAACTTGGTTGTGATATCTTAAGTTTAAATATTTAATCAAAATTGTACTTTTTAGATTCGTCTAGGATGAACACTTCTGTAACACCCCAAACCCGGCCCATACGTCATTACCGGATCTGGTATGCTATAGGTTAAATCATAAAAACTTTGCTTTGATGGGTTTTGAAAAGTCTCAGTTTTTTTTCATTAATCGTGATATTTGTGAAAAAGTTTGAAGAACTTATCATTTGCGTCGGTTGAGTTTGAAAAGCCCATTTATCATTTCATTTTATTAATAAGACTTTGGAAAAACATAGGTTTATAAGCATGTGACTTATTAAGGGTGAAAATAAAATAAAGTGAGTAACACATAAATTGGAAACCTAAGTTATGGGGCCTTATTACAAAAATATTCCCAAAAATTTATATTTTAAACGAAAAGTCAAAGATAGTCTATGAAAATAATAATAGTCTTGATGGCCCCTCGAGTCCGCCTCGGCTCCCATGTCCACGGTCTACTGCTCATCTGTAGAGTGGGAAAAACATAAATGGGTGAGTCACAAAGACTCAGTGTGCAAAACTTGAAAACACATAAAAGCCTAGGGCCCACAAACACATTATGGGCCTTGGCCCATATACAATGGTAACAAAATATGTCATGCAACATGGCCCATCCCAAAACTTAAGAGTCCATCCTCTACACACCCCTGTACCAACCATCACACTGTGGGGATTTCTACAATCAACCCTCCATCCACTACACACCACGTCGACAGCTGTGCTGCCTGTCATAAAGATCGATCGTTAATGCGAACCTTAGAAAATACATTTAGTATTTTGACAGCTATGCTGCCTATCATAAAGATAGATCGCTAATGTGAACCTTTGTGGCAAAGCCACAGATCGCCCCGCGACCTACTCCCCTTCCATAAATCGATCAATCAATCCCATCCTATGCATACACACATACAAGAATCAAAACATCAAACCATCTAACAGATCTCATACTTTCACATGCTTCGATACATATAGAAAAGTTTCTATGATTACGTACTTGGCATCCCTTGCCTACCCTTTCTGGGTAACACGATTATTCATCTGACCTCTCTTTCCGGCTTTTAGCCCATAATGGATATATAACATAACAAAGCTTATGTGTCAAGAATCTACACACCTTATTACGGTTAAGACGACACCTCTATGTAGACACCGCCGTCCGTCCGTCTGATCGCTATCCGCCTAAGATGTCGTTTCAAGCGGTCCACAACCCAAAGACCAATCTTGAATAGTGAAAACTGCTCGTTTCCTAAACTTAGGGATTGGGTTTACGGACCCAATCCTCTCCTTTGCCTGCTCCGTATTTGATTCCATCCAAAAAGTCATTGTCAGAATTACTATAGCGAAATAGGGTTGTTAAACCATATATGAGTTAAGATCTCAAATATGATAGCGAATCTAATAGGAATCTAAAGGAAACCCCTTACCTTGAAATCCCAAAATCGATAGGATACTTAGAGATTAACGGCTTCTGGCTTTTTGAGATCTGGATGATTCGATCTACTATGATTTCCCGAAGTGCTGCCCAAAAGAACATGTGATTAGAGAAAAAGTTAAACTAAAGATGACCTATCAATCAACTAGCCATTCGACTATAGTCTCAAAATCAAAAGAGAAGGAAAAAAGAACAGAAGAAAATCGGCACCTATCTTTACAGGGAATTTGAAAACTTCTAGGAGATTCCAGCTTTATGGAGAAATCGGCACAAGAGAAAAGAATGGAAAAAGAAAGTGAAGTGAGAGGTTTCGGCTTTTGAAGAAAGTGAAGATGAGAGAAAGAATTGAGAGGTTTCGGCTCTTAGAAAAGAAGAGAGAACAAAAATTGCAGAGAAAGACTGAGAATTTCGGCACAGAGAATGAGGAAAAGAATAGGGTTCAAATGCCAAAATTGAAGAGATACCATCCCTATTTATAGAGAATTTCGGCACTTGCTTATCAAAACCCAAAAGTGCCTTTCCTGATAACTAATAATTAATCAAATAATAGGGGAAATTTCTGCACCCCTTTAACATGAAGAAACCGATTCCTTCCCCTTCTAGGAGATGGAATTTTGGCCAACTCTGCTCTCAGTAGATAGCTCCTATCTTTTCTCCTTTGTCTTGATCTATTCACCTTTAGGAGAGGCCTAAATAAAACCACCTCTCCCTACTATTATCAGCACAATATCCACATTATCCAACAGATAAATCTTCCTATTCTAAAGCATCTTAGCCGCCCCCACTCTCCTCTCCTTTTAATGCCAAAAATAATTAAAATAAATAAGTGGGTAATGCGACTCGAACCTTGGATCCCCTTACTGCTTTTCACGCCACTGTCCACTGGGCCACTAGCCCATTTTTGTGTTTTAATTTGCGAACAATATCTTTTAAGGCCGGACCTATCTAGCTTTCCACTAAAGTGCCCAAACAGAAAATTTGATTAAGGCCTCAGCCCAAACCTAAGCCCAATCTGAACCCCTTAAACACTCGAATTATCATATTGAACATAACACACATCAAATACAAAGGCCTATTAATTCAGGATGTTACAGTTCCACCCCTTTAAAGGAATTTCGTCCTCAAAATTACCTGATCCAAATAGATGCGGGTATTGCTATCGTATCGCTTCCTCCAGTTCCCACGTAGCCTCCTCAGAGCCATGATTCTGCCATAGAACCTTAACCAATGGAACCTGCTTCCTTCGTAATACTTTGACATCACGATTCAAGATTTCCACTGGTTCCTCTTCAAAGGATAGGTTAGGTCTTACCTCGATTTCCTCCACAGGTACCACATGAGATGGAACCGAATGATAACGTCTTAACATAGAGACATGAAATACATCGTGGATCTGATTCAATTCAGCAGGTAGCTCAAGCTGATACGCTACTGGTCCAACTCGTTTCAGCACCTGATAAGGTCCGATGAATCTAGGACTTAACTTACCCTTCTGTCCAAACCTTAATACTTTCTTCCATGGCGACACTTTCAAGAACACCTTGTCACCCACTGCAAACTCTATGTCATTGCGCTTCAAATCAGCATAGGACTTTTGTCTGTCTGACGCTTTCTTTAGTCGAGCCTGAATTAGCTCAACCTTCTCCTCCGTCTCGGTAACCAACTCTGGACCCAAAATCCACCGTTCCCCTAATTTCGTCTAACAGGTAGGAGTACGACACTTTCGCCCGTACAATGCTTCATAGGCCGTCATCTGAATACTAGACTGGTAGCTGCTGTTGTACGCAAACTTCGCCAATGGTAGAAACTCCTCCCAACTACCTCTGAAATCAATGGCACAACCCTTTAACATGTCCTCCAAGATCTGAATCACCCGCTCAGACTGTCCATCGATCTGAGGATGAAATGCTGTACTGAAATCCAACTTCGTACCCAGCGCTTGATGCAACGCCTTCCAAAACCTTGACGTAAACCTAGAATCTCGGTCTGAGATAATTGACATAGGTACTCTATGCAACCTTACAATCTCCGCTATATATAGCTTAGCCAACTTTTGTAAGGAATAATTGACTCAAACCGGTACAAAATGAGTGGACTTCGTCAACCGATCAACGATCACCCAAACTAAATCTTTCTTAGTAGGCGTGAGAGGTAGCCCACTAACAAAGTCCATTGTGATCTTTTCCCACTTCCACTGAGGAATCTTCACCAGTTGCAACAACCCTGATGGTAACTGATGCTCCGCCTTTACCTACTGATAGGTTAAACACTTCCCCACTAATTCAGTCACCTCTCGTTTTAAGCCTGGCCACCAAAACTGCTCCCGTAAATCTCGATACATCTTACTCCCTCCAGGATGCATAGCGTATGGACTACCATGCACTTCTTGCAGGATCCTATGCCTCAATTTAGGATCTTTCGGCATGCACACTCTCCCTTGAAAACATAACAGCCCTTCCTCATTCACACTAAATTTCGTTGATTCATCACTTGCTCCAACCGAAAACTTCTCCTTCAGCAACTCATCAGTGTGCTACTTTTCCTTAACCTGACTGACCCATGAGGGTTTTACTTGAAGTTTCACCAATAAACTCCCATCGTCGTACAGACTAAGTTGAGCAAACATTGCTCTCAAGTCAGAGATCACCTTATGTCTTAGAGCATCTGCCACCACATTGGCCTTACCCGGATGATATTCGATCGAGCAATCATAATCCTTTAACAACTCGATCCACCTCCTTTGCCTTAGATTCAACTCCTTGTTTGTCAAAAGGTACTTCAAACTCTTATGATCTGTGTAAATGACAGATTTCTCCCCGTACAAATAATGCCTCCAAATCTTCAAGGCAAACACCACCGCCGCCAACTCCAAATCATGGGTGAGATAGTTTGCTTCGTGCGGTCTTAATTGCCGTGATGCATACGCAACCACCTTTCCATCTTGCATCAACACGCATCCTAGTCCCGTGTGTGACGCATCATATTAAATCACGAATTACTTCCCAGCCTTCGGTTGAATAAACACCGGAGCCTCCGTTAATATCCTTTTCAACTTTTTAAAACTTTCTTGCTACTTATCAGACCAAACGAACGGAACTACTTTCCGTAGCAACTTAGTCAATGGTGCCACAATCAGAGAAAATCCTTCAATAAACTTTCGGTAATACCCGAAAGCTCTTCTGGGAAAACATCAGGAAATTCCTTTACCGTCCTAACGTCCTCAACAGTTATGTCCTTGGCTTCTAAAGCCCGTACAAACATTAGAACTTCCTCGCACCCTTTTCTCACCATTCTTTCTGCTCTTAGGGCAGTTACCACGTTTAACAGACAATTCCCCCTTTCTCCTATCACCAACACTTCACCTCCCTCGAGGGTTCTTCACACCATACGCTTGGTTGCACAATCTACATTAATCTGATACTTCACTAGCCAATCCATGCTTAAAATTAAGTCAAATTCCCCGAATGGTAATTCCATAAGATCTGTTAGGAAAACTACTCCCTGAACTTCTAAGGGTACCTCCCGATAAAGTTTATCTACCACCACAAGTTGTCCTAATGGGCTAATTACCGTCATCACCCTAGGGGTAACTTCAGAATCTAAACTTAAAGTTTCAGACACACTACTAGCAACATATGAATGTGTCGACCCAATGTCAATCAATACAGTATAAGGCAATCCAAAAATTAAAAATGTACAGGTTATAACATTCGGTGCGTCGGCCTCCTCTCGACGTCTAGCAGTATGAGACCAACCCCGACCGCCTTGCCTCAAGTGTTTCGCCTCACCGGTGCTTCACGACCCGACCAAACCATTACTACCTCTGGCCAGACCACGACCTCTTTGTGGCTGCTGACCTCCTCTACCCGGCTGAGCATTTCCCCGCCCTGCGGGTTCTGCCTCATCCCGTGGCTGAGGACAATCTCTTCTCTGATGGTCCAAAGAACCACACCTAAAGCACTTCCCACTGCTTGCCCAACACTCACCTACATGGAATTTGTCACATCAGCCACACCTTCGTGTTCGGTTAGTAGCAGGTCTTTCAGCCCGTCTCAGTCCATACGACCTAGGTCTTTTCTGAGTACACACAGCTGTCCCTGCCGATCCAAAATTTCTCTTACCTTCCCCCTATCTCTATCCTGATTTAGCTTTTCCGTCTGTTTCACCTCCTCAGCTATTTTAGCCTTCTTCACAAGCACAGTAAATTTCCGCTCTCGTTGTGGAGCTATCAACACACGTAGATCATCCTTCAGGCCATCCTTAAAATGAACACATCTCTCATGCTCTGTGGCCATTATCCCTCGAGCATAACGGCTAAGGCGTAGGAATTCTGCTTCATACGCTACTACCGACCTACTTTCTTGAACCAAGTTCAGGAATTCTCTACGCTGCGCATCCACATAGCTCGTCCCAATGTACTTACTTTGGAACGCCGTTCTGAAGTGATCCAAGGTGATATGGTCAGCTACAGTACCCTCATTAACCATAAGCCACCATTGATATGCTTCGTCTCGGAGAAGAGACACCACTCCCTTCAACTTCTCTTCATCTGTAAAGTCGAGATCATCCATTATCCGCTCTATTGCTTCTAACCAGTACTCCGCTGTACTAGGCGCTACACTAGAAATTCCCTTAAACACTTCTGCCCCGTTGGCTCTCAGTCGCTCCTGCACAGACTTTCAGGCTCCTGTGCCCATGCCTGCCCCAGAATCCTTCTCTAAGACTCGTAACATTGCCTGAGATACAGCATCATCTCCGACCGTCTGATCTTGAAATTTCGCCTCTACAGCTGGTGGCACTGGTACCTCATTCCTTGACTCGTGACCAGACCCTACGGGTTCTGACACAACAATCCTGCCTCTACCTCGGCCACGCACACCATGTCCTCCAGTGCTCATTCCACCGTTCGCGATTTTTCTGATAAAAAATTTTATGAATTAATAATTCTTTCTTTCACTGATCAATAACAGTCAATCTTATAGAAAGTAGTTTTAACAATAGTTCTTTCGAATTCAAATTCTATCTACAAGTTCAGTTCTCAAATTAGTATTTCCTAGTTCTAGAATACACATTCAATCAACATCCATCACACATCAACACACGAGCAGCATCATGAACTTACATTCATCGCCTAAGGGTATTTTTATCATTTCACTACCCAGAGGTATTTTCGTAATTTTAACCTAAAGGGGTATTTTTGTAATTTTCCAAAATAAGGTATCTTGGTAATTTTACAAAATAGGGGTACTTTTGGTAATTTACAATTCGGGGGTATTTTGGTAATTTTGCAAATTTTGGTAACTTTCGTAAATTAGGGTAATTTAGTAATTTCTCAAATAAAGGTACTTGGTAATTTTCAAACAAGGGTATTTCGGTAAATTTCCTCAACCTAGGGTGTTTTGGATAATATACAAAATCAGGGACATACAAGTAATTTTACAAAAATAGGGTAATGGTCCCTTTCGGGTTTTAGTTATGAATTTTGGCTTGTCAACAAGTCCTCATGGCTAAGGCGAACAGTCACTACGCACCAGGTAGGATTCCAAAAAAGAGGAGGTGAGTCACTAGGACCGCTTAAATACCAAGCTCTTCCTAGATCCAATCCTAGACATGCGTATGCCAGTTTCCACACCCTAAACCTGTGACTTGTTCACAGACATGTTTAATTAAGAAAAATTAAGTCTTATGAGATTTGAAGAAGTGTTTATACTAAACCTAAAGTCCATCAACACTATCCTACTAGTCTACGTCCATAAAGCCCATAAAGCCCATCAATCCCATCATATACATCACATCAAAGGTTAGAGTACTTACCTGGGTGGATTGGGTGTCGGTAGACTCGAAGGCCATATCTTCCAAAACTTTTCTCAACTTACATTACTTCCATAAATTTCTACTGGACCCATTTCATAGCCCGAGTTTTGAACTGGGCTCTGATACAAAAAATGTAACACCCCAAACCCGACCCCTACATCATTACCGGATCTGGTATGCTATAGGTTAAATCTTAAAAACTTTGCTTCGGTGGGTTTTGAAAAGTCTCAGTTTTTTTTCATTAATCGTGATATTTGTGAAAAAGTTTGAAGAACTTATCATTTGCGTCGATTGAGTTTGAAAAGCCCATTTATCATTTCATTTTATTAATAAGACTTTGGAAAAAACATAGGTTTATAAGCATGTGAATTATTAAGGGTGAAAATAAAATAAAGCGAGTAACACATAAATTGGAAACCTAAGTTATGGGGCCTTATTACAAAAATATTCCCAAAAATTTATATTTTAAACGAAAAGTCAAAAATAGTCTATGAAAATAATAATAGTCTTGATGGCCCCTCGAGTCCGCCTCGGCTCTCATGTCCACGGTCTACTACTCATCTATAGAGTAGGAAAAACATAAATGGGTGAGTCACAAAGACTCAGTGTGCAAAACTTGAAAACACATAAAAGCCTAGGGCCCACAAACACATTATGGGCCTTGGCCCATATACAATGGTAACAAAATATGTCATGCAACATGGCCCATCCCAAAACCTAAGAGTCCATCCTCTATACACCCCCATACCAACCATCACACCGTGGGGATTTCTACAATCAACCCTCCATCCGCTACACACCACGTCAACAGTAGTGCTGCCTGTCATAAAGACCGATCGCTAATGCGAACCTCAGAAAATACATTTAGTATTTCGACAGCTATGCTACCTGTCATAAAGACTGATCGCTAATACGAACCTTTGTGGCAAAGCCACCGATCGCCTCGCGACCTACTCCCCTTCCATAAATCGATCAATCAATCCCATCCCATGCATACACACATATAGGAATCAAAACATCAAGCCATCTAACAGATCTCATACTTTCACATGCTTCGATACACATAGAAAAGTTTCTATGATCACGTACCTGGCATCCCTTGCCTACCCTTTCTGGGTAACACGACTGTTCATACAGCCTCTCTTTCCGGCTTTTATCCCATAGCATACATATAACATAACAAAGCTTATGTGTCAAGAATCTACACACCTTATTACGGTTAAGACGAAACCCTCTAGGTCGACACTGTCAAAAGTCGATACGACTGCTATCTGCCTAAGATGTTGTTCAGAAGCCGGTCCATAACCCGACGGCCAATCTTGAACATCGGACACTGCTCGTTTCTTAAACTTAGGGATTGGGTTTACGGACCTAATCCTCTCCTTTGTCTGATCTATATTTGATTCCATCCAAAATGTCTTTGTCAGGATTACTACAGCGAAATAGGTTTGTTAAACCATATATGAGTTAAGATCTCAAATATGATAGCGAATCTAATAGGAATCTAAAGGAAACCCCTTACCTTGAAATCCCAAAATCGATAGGATACTTAGAGATTAACGGCTTGACTTTTGAGATCCGGATGATTCGATCTACTATGATTTCCAGTGCGCCCAAAAGAACATGTGATTAGAGAAAAAGTTAAACTAAAGATGACCTATCAATCAACTAGCCATTCAGCTATAGTCTCAAAACCGAAAGAGAAGGGAAAATGAACAGAAGAAAATCGGCACCTACCTTTACAGGGAATTCGGCAACTTCCAGGAGATTCCTGCTTTATGGGGAAATCGGCACAAGAGAAAAGAATGGAAAAATAAAGTGAAGATGAAAGAAAGAATTGAGAGGTTTCGGCTTTTGGAAAAGAAGAGAGAACAGAAATTGCAGAGAAAGACAGAGAATTTCGGCACAGAGAATGAGGAAAAGAATAGGGTTCAAATGCCAGAATTGAAGAGATACCATCCCTATTTATAGAGAATTTCGGCACTTGCTTATCAAAACCCAAAGGTGCCCTTCCTGATAACTAATAATTAATCAAATAATAGGGGATATTTTGGCATCCCTTTAACATGAAGAAACCAATTCCTTCCTCCCCTCTAGGAGATGGAATTTCGGCCAGCTCTGCTCTCAGCAGATAGCTCCTATCTTTTCTCCTTTGTCTTGATCTATTCACCTTTAGGAGAGGCCTAAATAACACCACCTCTCCCTACTATTATCAGCACAATATCCACATTATCCATCAGATAAATCTTCCTATTCTAAAGCATCCTAGCCGCCCCCACTCTCCTATCCTTTTAACGCCAAAAATAATTAAAATAAATAAGTGGGTAATGTGACTCGAACCTTGGATCCCCTTACTGCTTTTCACGCCACTGTCCACTGGGCCACTAGCCCATTTTTGTGTTTTAATTTGCGAACAATATCTTTTAAGGCCGGACCTATCTAGCTTTCCACTAAAGTGCCCAAACAGAAAATTTGATTAAGGCCTTAGCCCAAACCTGAGCCCAATCTGAACCCCTTAAACACTCTAATGATCATATTGAACATAACACACATCAAATGCAAAGGCCCATTAATTCAAGATGTTACAGCTTCGACCGAGTAGTCTTCTCCGCTATCCCTAAGCTCACATTCGCCGAGTGTCGGCTCGCTTCAAATAAAAAATTTCCACAAAATTACCAGTGGGGCAATCTCATAATTTCTCTAAACTTCCAGGACAAGTTGTAAATAAAAAAATATCTCTAGAAATCTTTTGAAATAATTTTTTCAGAGAATTTTCTCTTTACATCTTTCTCTTGAATTCAAGTCTGTGAAAAATAACGGCCCATGACTCTCTTTGTATAGGGAGAGTTTAGAGAGTTCAACTATGATCAAACTTAATCACTTTAATTTTAAATTAATATAATACTTATCTTGATAAGTATTATATTAATTTAATATTAAATCTATTAAATTAATAGAATATTCATCTATAAGATAAATATTAAATTAAATTTAATATTAAGATAATCACTTTAATATTAAATTAATAAATTACTATCAAGATAAGTATTAAATTAAATTAAATTAAATATTAAATTTATTTTAACAATATTATTTATAGAATAGTTAATGTAAAATCATATTATCCAATAGAGTCCCAGTAGGAGTGTGATTCTTCCTCTACTCAATCGCCAAAAAACCACCAGCGCCGATCGTTGGAATGCCAATGTTGCAGCTGTCGGCACCACTGTGCCCGGTGGTGCAGGCGTTACACCTTCATGACACCCTGAGCCGGTTTAGTTACTGTCGATTCGATTCGGGCCAGTGACGACCTGACCAGTCTTGTCTAGCCACTGGTTGACCTGGTTTCAGATACTAGGCCCAGTTCGACTAGTTTTGGGTCTCGGTCTCAATTTTTTATTCTCGATTCCAACTTTCGATCTCAAGTCCAAATTTCAAGTCCAATTACCTATTGGACCAATTGTCTGACTTGAAAATTAATTTTCAAAAAAATCATATTTATTTTAATTAATTTGATTAATTTAATTTTGCTTGATCAAAATTAATCTTCCCAAAAATCACTGAGAGTTTCCAAAATTAATTTTTGAAGAAATTTTTTTAATCTCTCTAGTTTAACAATTCTTATGATTGCTCAATTTAATTTAACATCGAATAAATAAACTAAATTAAATTATTTCTTAAGTCATAGAATTTTCTTTTGATTCAAATGTAGTCCGGTCGAGCTTTTGTTGAGCTAGCAGAAGGACCAATCAAACATATAAAATTAGGCTCTAATAATTGCAATTATGTCCAGAAGCATCGTTCCAATAATTCACGATTTACTTAATCATGGAGTCAGTCCATAAAAAGTACCATGATTGAAAACTCATTATTGTATACTCTTTAGGAAAGCAATTCATCCAACAACTTTGTCCAATGACCTCGTCATGTGTTTGTTCCCCTCATATGATATCCTTGATTCCTTTGAGTTAAATTCATCCACTCAATACAATCCTATTTATCTCATTGTCACAATTGTGTCTTCTTAATGATTAATATGATCACTGTAAAAAAATGACTATAACACCCCTCATCCATGTTCGTCGCCAGATTAGAGTTACGGGATGATACAATAAGTAACAAAATAGAATCATATTATTTCATTTCAAAATTTCTTTAAAAAATCATTAATCATCAATCATTCATTCAAAACATGTTATTCATACTAAATCGAGCTTATTAAAGCTCTAAAAAAATTAAAACTAAGAAGGGACTAATTTGAAACATTTAAGAAAAATATGGTAAAAATGTAAAATAGGGGTCACACGGTCGTGTCGCCAAGTCATGTAACTAACTGTGGTCGTGTGGACCTAATTGTAAAACATTGCAAACATTCATACGGTCGTGTGGCTGGACCATGTGAGAGACTGAGACAGTGTTAGTAATCCTGTATCTAATTTAGCAGTGGCACACGACTGTGTCAACCAACTGAATGTGACACACGTCTGTATGGAAGATCGTGTAACATCAAAATGATCATTTTCAAATGATGCAATCCAAACCTTTAGAAATGACCAAAACAGAAGTTTAGGTGCATTTTATCCTGCCTAAATCACTTCATAAACTCAATTCAAAACATGATATAATACATCCTAGTAGTGCCTAACCAATATGCCATTATGACACTATCACATTCAAACATTAAACATGCAACTTAACCATTCATACAAGCATAAATAGGCATCATTGTGCAGTTTACCATAAATACCTATCAAATCTTACCTTTCTATCAACAAAAAATATGTTTTAATACAAACCGATATTGACCATATAAGTCTTAAGTAAAGAATTAAACTTATAACATGCAAAGTTCATCTAAACCCAAATTTTAATTAATCCATTCATGATTCAAGGAATATCATATGACTAATAAGCAACAATTCATCAAAACATTACCAGTTCTGTAACACCCCAAACCCCGCCTAGACTTTACACCAGATCTGACATGTCACATGGAAGGGTTGTTTAAAGAATCTACGCGTTCATTAAAAATTTCAAGTTTTGTTTCTTGTGAAAAATCCAATTTGTTTTATAGTTCTCTTTGTAAAAACATTTTCGTTGCTATTTCCGATGATCTTGTTTATAATTAATCAAACTCAATGAGTTTTAGAAAAATGACACTTACATTATTGTAGACATGAGATATTTTGAAAAGAGTTATCCATATTAAGAAAATCCAGAGTTTTATCAATTATAGTTTGTAAACCGTTTATTAAGATTATAGAAAAATTGTTATTAATGTTTTAGAAAATCCCAAATTGAGCATTCAAAATTAATAAGTAGTAACCGAATTAAAAGCTAAAACCAAAACAAAATACCAAGAGGCCTTATTACAAAATAAAAACCCAAATTTAAATAAAATCTATAGTACCGCAAAGCGAAATTTACTAAGCTACGATGTATGGCCACCACAGAGTCCACCTCAGCTCCAAATCCTTAAAGCTAGGGATTACCTGCAAAATTAAAGTAGGGGGTGAGTTACGAGAACTCGGTGTGTAATTTCCCACTCAGGCATTGTTGGGCCTAAGCCCACAGAAGCAGACTGGCCTAAGCCCACAGGTGATACATGCAATGCAACCCAGCCCAGCCTAATATTCCATCCGCTACACACCACCCGTTTCCAGCCTAACACACCTATGGGGATTTCTATAATCAACCCTCCATCCGCTACACACCTCGATGGCAGTCAGGCTGCTCACCACCGAAATTGTGGGAGAGCCACCAGACTATCAAAATATATGTGGCATAGCCACCGAACCAAAATGTGACAGAGTCACCGAAATATGTGGCAGAGCCATAGAAATACACTTCCCCAATCATCAAAATCATCCCAATCCCATGCAACATACTATGGCATAATATTTAATGCATGCATGAACGTACCAATATAGTAGTTAAACAGTTTACATAGTCATGCCAAATCAAACCGAAAGGGTATAATCAAAATTTTATGCACTTGGGTTATTTCCAAACTCACCCACTAGGGGTATCACAGTAGCTTAGCCATTAAGGCATTTTCAGCTTTTAACCGACACACAGAATAATACATATTATAACGGATAAAGATGTGGGATTACACACCTGTTGGAGAGAAACGTAGCAACCCACGAGCATAGAACCTTAGAAGAATCAGTTTATACTTCCTAAGCCATTTGGTTATGAATCGACCTTACTTCTCCGCGATTAATCTGGATCACAACCAAAGTTAAGCACCAATACCCAAGTCCACGCCTCACCTAGGATCTAGGTTGAAATCTAACACCCCACCACCAGAAGGTAACATTTGGGTTAGAAGCATGAAGGGTACTACCACTACCAAAACCTGTAACAGCCCGGTTTAGACCCTAGTCAGAATAGTGATTTTGAGACCACAAATCTGAGGTCAGAATAATAATTTAATATTATTTTCTGTGTGAATAGTATGCAACATGGTCTGTGTGAAAGTTCTGTGTGATGATTTGATCGTTTTAGTGTCGGATTAAGAGAAATAACTTAATCGCGTAAAGAATAAAAGCTATGTGCTGATTTATAAGTATCTAAATGTTGATGTCTTTTAAATACGAAGGCTTTATGATGCAATTAAACCAATTTTTAAGATAGTGGGGTGTTAAATGACAAGATAACCATATGGAAAATTTGTTTTATATGATTAATAAAGGGGTAAATTGGTAAATGGTGTATTAATGATAATAAAAGTAAAAAAAACATAAAATGTTCATCTTTTTATCACCATTGCTGAAATTTGCTAAAGAAAAAGAAGGGAAGAGAGCTTTAGGGTATTCGACCAACATTTGAGCTTGACTAAAGGTATGTTTGAGCTTGATTTTTGTTAATTTTTACGTTTTTATAGTTGTTGCTTTGTGCTCCAGCTAACCCATGCTTAAATTTTAGAAAATAATGGTGATTTTGAGATATGCCATTGTTGAATATATGAGCTTTGTGATGATAGTTGGTGGATTATAAAAGTTTAATGTTGGGTTAACATAGCTTGTATTTGAAATTTTGGTGAAATTGAGTAATTTGAGCTTAATTGTGAAAATGTGAAATTGGAGGACTAAAATGTAAAATAAATGAAATGTGTGGAATCCTATGAGACTAAGGAGAATTCAGCCTAAGCATAGTGTAATGAAATTTTGAGTATTTGATGATTTTGTGAGATAGGGACTAAAGTGTCAAAATGTGAAAATATGAGGGCTATTTTGTAAAATGCCCTAAATATGTGTGTTTGGACTAAAATGAATAAATTGATGATTGAATGGATTGAATTTAAATGTGTATAGACCAAGAACGGAGAGGTTCGGATCGAGATCGAGGCAAAGATAAAGTGCTCGATTAATCGACCGTATTGGTAGTTCGACGTCCGAGGTAAGTTCGGATATAATACTAGTTGTAAACTATGTCTATGTGATATAAATTGAATGGATGTATATGTATCTATGAGTTTTGAAAAGCTATGTGCTGAATTGAGATAAACGGCCACTAAGTGTGCAAAGTTGGAAACGAGAAAAAGATGATTAGCACTGTGTGTGCGAGAAGATAGAAGCTTCGGCTTATCGACTTGGAACTGTGTGTGCGATACCGATATAAGTTCAGTTTAATGTATTTGCACTAAGTGTGCGGTGATGTTTATGTTTCAGTTATGAAATTAGCACTAAGTGTGCGAATAAACCAATGGAATAGCAAAGGTTGAACGAGAGGTAAAATTTGACAATTGAGTAGCATAAATGGTAAGTAACTATGTGTTGATCAAGGTACGTATGAACCTATGTGGTTGATGATAGATTTAAGAGTTGATTGAATAGATAATTGAGTATGTGGTTGAGATTGATAATGTGCCTAGTTGTGCCTTTATCTATGTGATGGTACATATATGTATACATATCGATGTTGTTGTATTGAGTAATATGTATTATATTACGAACTTACTAAGCTTTGGAAAGCTTACTGTGTGATTTGTTCTCTGCCTTGCAGTGTTAGTAAAGCTAGCTCAGATTGGGGATCATCAGCTTCGTAATCACACTATCGACATTCTATTTTGGTACTTTTGAAAAGGTGTATATAGCTGGAATATGGCATGTATGGGCTATATAGTTAAATCAAGTTTGATGTTGTAAGTAGCCATGAGATGTGGATAGATACAGTTTAATTTAAACATGAATGAATTCGATATGTGTGATGCATCCTTTGGCAGGATTGGTGGGTTGATAACTTGACTATTGAAAGGTAACTTTGTGTTGATAAAATGCTAGTAGGAATTAGTGAAATTGGGAATGAATTATGCTTGTGGTAGAATAAGTTTTGGTATTGAATTTGTTATGGTTGGAATGAGAAATGAATATATAGATTGGATAGCCATATTGGTAAGTTATTGGTTGCCTTATGTGCATGATATGTTTTGGTATGTGTGCTTATAAGTTTGACCCTAAGTGGGTGGCATGTTGGCCTTACAAAAATGGCCTATAATGTCACACGGTTGGGGCACACGGGCATGCCTCAGACCGTGGGTAAATTGGAAGAATGTGGCATAAACTGCATACGGCCATGGCACGGGCGTGCCTACAGTCCGTGTGAGAAATGGTAGTATATGACCTTATAGGACACAATCTTAGCACACGGGTGTGCTTGTTAGCCGTGTTGATTTTGGCAGTATGTAACCACGGGGAGGGTACACGGGTGTGTCATGTAACCTTGGGAGAGGCACGGCCTACCCCCACAGGCGTGTCTCCCCTGTATTCTAGAAAAGTTTCAATTTTTCATGAAATTTTATATGTGTTTCGGTTTAGTCTTGACTCTGTTTATAAGCATGCTTAGGGTCTTGATGACTCATTTAAGGGACACTATGATTGTATATGAATGTGTTTGATGATGATTGATTTTGTGTCGTAAATGTGATGTGAAATGATATTATTGTTCAGTAATGCCTCTAGACCCGATTCCGGCTACGGTCTTGGGTTAAGGGTGTTACAAAACCTATTGTCCAAAAGTTTTTATGAAAGACAACTTACCAAGGATGATAGAACCGCAGAGTGCCCCAACAACTTCCCTCTATTAACAGTGTACTCAAAAATAACTGTGCTAGTAGATGAAGGGTGTCTGGCCTATCTAACGAGAGTCTACCACGAAGCACAGAAAAGAAACAAGGTCACAACATGATGGAGTAATCAGTTACGAAAGAGAAACCAAATTCGATTTACGATAAAAGATGAGTGTTCGGCTTTTATGAAAAGAGAGAGAAGAAGAACATATGTGTCAAACAAAATATAAAAGAAGCCAGTACCTTGTGCTTACCAATAATCGATTAAACAAAATGGATCTGATTCACTTGGGACCAAAGGGACTATTTGGCTTAAGGAGAGAAATAGAAGAAATATAGTGAAGGAGCAGCAAAGTTTCGGCTATGAAGAGAATAAAAGAGAAGACAGTTGGAAAGAATGGATGAGGGGAAAAAGAAATGCACGTGTGGTCACTCTATAGATTCGGCTCATACTAAAGAGACAAGAAGAGATGAAGAAATGATGAAAAAGCCACTCCAATGACTTAGGTTTCGGCAAAAGAAGATGAGACTAAAATTGAAACCCGAATGACAAAAAGAAAAGAATGCTCTCAATTGGACAAATGCTAAGAAAAATGCTCAAATATTCGGCACACACATCATACCCTAAAATCAAACACTCTCCCCAAAAGCCCCTTACTTGACCGAATTTACTCCCCCCCAAACACTCCCCACTTTCGGCCAACTATCACCACACTCCCACTCCCTTGATTTACTCCCTCACTCACTCTCCATCATCTATTCAAAATATTTGACTAAGTCTCCCCTCTCTCCTACAGAGTTTGAACTTCACTCAGCTTCCTCCCTTCCTGAGCACAAAAATATAACTCCTTTTGTAATAGGTGGGATTCGAACCCACTCCCCCTTCCATGCTCCCTTGTGATGCCAAACACTAGGCTACCTTTCTACTTGTGATAAAAAAATACACTTAATTCCTTTTAAACCCTGCCTCCAACGATCCACCCCCCTAAAGTACTCAAAAACTAAACTTCCACAGGGCTCAAACTCGACCCCAGACCTCCCTAGAGCCCCCTAAACACCTTCAAATAGCACAGAAAACTAGCATAACATGCAATTTCACAAATTTTACAGACCCTTAGATTTTAGGATGTTACAGTTCTACCCCCTTAAAGAAATTTCGGCCTCAAAATTTACCTGGTTAAAAGAGGTGAGGGTACTGCTGCCGCATTGCCTCCTCCAGCTCCCATGTGGCTTCCTCTGAACCGTGGTTACGCCACAACACTTTGACCAATAGAACCGATTTCCTTCTCAATACTTTAACATCTCGATCTAAACTCTGCACTGGTTCTTCTTCAAAAGACAGATAAGATCTACCCTTAATTTCTTCCACCGGCACTATGTGAGATGGATCTGAACGATAGCGCCTTAGCATCTAAACATGGAATACATTATGTATTTGACTCAATTCCGGGGGTAACTCAAACTGATAAGCCACTGGTCCCACACGTTTTAATACCCAATAAGGTTCGATGAACCTGGGGCTTAACTTGCCTTTTCGTCCAAATATTAAAACCTTCTTCCAAGGTGAGACCTTCAAGAAGACGTAATCCCCCACTAAAATTCTATCTCCCTATGCTTCAGATCTACATATGATTTCTGCCTATCAGAAGCTTCTTTTAGCTGATCCCGGATCAGTTTAATCTTTTCCTTTGTTTCTAAAATCAATTCTAGACCCAGCAACTGTCGCTCACCTAACTCTGTCCAACAGGTAGGGGTACGACACCTACGACCATACAACGCCTCGTAGGGTGCCATCTGAATGTTGGACTGGTAGCTGTTATTATACGCGAACTCAACCAACGACAGGTAATCTTCCCAACTACCCCTGAAGTCAATCACACAGCCCCTTAACATGTCTTCCAAAATCTAAATTACCCTTTCCAACTGACCATCAGTCTGTGGGTGGAGCGCTGTGCTGAAATCTAGCCTTGTACCCAAAGCTTCATGTAACACCTTCCAAAACCGAGATGTAAATCTAGGGTCCCTATCTGATATAATAGACAGTGGTACCCCATGTAGCCTCACGATTTTTGCCACATACAGCTTAGCCAACTTTTGTAACGAATAGTTGGTACAAATTGGTATAAAGTGTGCGGACTTAGTCAATCGGTCAACGATTACCCACACTGAATCTTTCTTAGTAGGCATTAGAGGTAGCCCACTAATAAAATCCACCGTTATCCTCTACCACCAAAGTGGAATCTTCACCAGTTGCAGCAACCCCAAAGGCAACTGATGTTCCGCCTTCACTTGCTGACATGTCAAACACTTACTTACAAAGTTGGTAACTTCCCATTCAACCCTGGCCACCAATACTACTCCCGTAGGTCCCGATACATCTTTCTTCCACCGGGATGCATAGCGTATGGGCTACTATGCACTTCTCGCAGAACCATCTGCCTCAACCCAGAGTCCTTCGGCATACAAATTCTTCCACAAAAACATAGCACCCCTTCACTGTTCAACCCAAAATCCACTGCCTCCCTACTTTCCAATTGCTGAAGTCGAGAACCCAATGATTCATCCAATAATTGCTTATCTTTAATCTGACCTACCCATGTCGGTTTCACTTGAAGTTTCGCTAACAAGCTGCCATCTTCGTAAAGGCTGAGATGAGCAAACATTGCTCTTAAATCTGATATCACCTTACGACTCAATGCATCTGCCACCACGTTGGCTTTACCCGGGTGATACTCAATCGAGCAGTTATAATCTTTCAGTAACTCTATCCACCTCCGCTGTCTCAAATTTAGCTTCTTCTGGGTAAGGAGATATTTCAGACTCTTATGATCTATATAGATAATTGACTTTTCTCCGTACAGATAGTGTCTCCATATCTTTAGGGTGAACACTACTGAAGCCAATTCCAAATCATGAGTAGGATAGTTCATCTCATGTGGCCTTAGTTGACGAGATGCATACGCTACCACCTTCCCTTCTTGTATTAACACACAACCCAAACCTGTGTGCGATGCATCATAATAGACGACAAATTCTTTCCCAACCTCAGGCTAAATCAACATTGGTGCCTCAGTCAAAATCTTCTTTAATTTCTCAAAACTCTCCTATTGTTTATCAGCCCAAACAAACGGTACTCCTTTTCGCAATAACTTGGTTAAAGGTGCAGCAATCAATGAAAACCCCTCAATGAACGTTCTGTAGTACCCAGCCAAACCCAAAAAACTTCAAATTTTTAACACTGACTTCAGTGGTTTCCAATCCAATACACTTTCGATCTTTCGGGGATCAACCCTAATCCCTTCGGTAGAAACAACATGCCCCAAAAAGGTCACTTCAACCAAAATTCACACTTGCTGAATTTGGCATATAGTTACTTTTCTCTTAATATTTGCAGCACTACACGAAGATGTGAATCATGCTCCTCCTCCATTTTGGAGTACTCTAAAATGTCGTCTATGAACACTACTACAAACTGGTCTAGATAGGGTTGGAAGACCCGGTTTATCATGTCCATAAAAGCGGCTGGTGCATTCGTTAATCTGAAAGGCATTACTAGGAACTCGTAATGCCCATAACGAGTTCAGAAAGCAGTCTTGTGAATATCCGCCTCCTTGACCCTCAACTGATGGTACCCTAATCTAAAATCTATCTTCGAGAAAACCGAAGCTCCTTGCAGTTGATCGAACAAGTTGCCAATCTTTGGTAGTGGGTATTTGTTCTTAATAGTAAATTTGTTCAACTGAAAATAATCAACGCACATACGCATCGACCCATCCTTTTTCTTTACGAACAAAACTGGCGCTCCCCACGGAGATACACTTGGTCTAATAAAACCCTGGTCCAACAACTCTTGGATTTGAGCTTTTAGTTCTACCAGCTCCTTCGACGCCATCCAATAAGGGGTGATGGACACTGGAGCCGCTCCTGGAAGTAGCTCAATGTCAAATTCCACCTCGCGGTCTGGAGGTAACCTCGAAAGCTCTTTAAGAAAGACGTCTGAGAACTCTTTCACCATTCTAACATCCCCTACAAACACTTACTTGGCATCTAATGCACTAACAAATGTCAGAAATGCCTTACACCCTTTTCGCACCATCTTCTCAGCCTTTAATGCTGAAATCACATGGGACAGATAATCTCCTTTCTCCTACCACAATCACATCTTCATCCTCTGAAGTCTTCAATATCATGCGCTTAGCGGCACAATCCAAATTCGCACGGTGCTTAACTAGCCAATCCATGCCTAAGATCAGATCAAACTCTCCGAACAGTAGTTCCATCAAATCTGCCGGCAATAAAATTCCTTGTACTTCCAAAGGTACATTCCTAAACAACTTGTTCACTACCACAGATTGTTCTAAAGGGCTAACCATAGACATCTCTCTAGCAGTAACCTCAGATTTAATGCTCAAAGTCCCAGATACAATATAGGCAACATATGAATGTGTTGATCCAATATCTATCAAAGTAGTAAATGGCACATCAAATATAAGAAACGTACCCATTATGACGTATGGTACGCCGCCATCCTCTCGCCGACGAGCTGCATAGGCCAACCCCGACTGTCTTGCATCCGTATTACCAGCTCCTCAGCTCAGTGCTCCACGACCTCGACCAAAACCATTCCCTCCTCTGGCCGGACCATGACCTCTCGGTGGCTGTTGACCACCTCTTCTTGGCTGTGCAAATCCTTGACCTACCGGTCGCGCCCTAGCCAACTCTTGTGGACAATCCTTTATCAAATGATCCCTAGATCCACATTTGAAACATCCTCCAATTCTTCCCCAACACTCCCCCGGATGTGTTTTCCCACACTGTTCACAAGGTCCCAACTAACCTACAATAATTGGCATTACAGCTCGAGCTGGCACATTTGGAAACCCTCAGAAGAACCTGACGTCCCAAAACCTCTCTTACTCTTGCCCCTATCCTTATCCTGGTTCTGCCTCTCAGAACGTTTAACTTCCGTGGTGATTTTTACTTTCTCGACTAGAATGGCAAAATCTCTTTCCTGCTGCGGAGCTATCAGTACTCGCAGCTCATCCTGCAAACCATCATCGAATCGTACACAATGCTTATAATAGGTTACAACCATACCCCGAGCGTAACGACTTAAGCGCAGGAACTCTGCCTCATATTTTGCTATGGATTTGTTCCTCTGGACCAAATTCAGAAATGCTTTCCTCTGGGCGTCCACATAACTGGTCCCAACATATTTTCCCTGAAACACTGTCTTAAAGAAGTCCCAGGTGATATGATCCACTGGAGTACCTTCCCTCACTGTGAGCCACCACTGGTATGCCTCATCTCGTAGGAGGGACACTACTCTTTTCAATTTTTCCTCTGTCGTGCAGTCTAGATCATCCATAATCCGCTCAACTGCCTCCAACCAATATTCAGCTACATTTGGGGCCACACCAAAGATGCCCCTAAAAACCTCAGCTCTGTTTGCTCGAAGTCATTGAAGAATAGATTTTCGGGCCGCCGACCCAGTAGTTGCTATAGCAACCCGCTCTAGAACTCGCAGCATAGCTTGGGACAGAGCATCGTCCCCTCTAGCTTGATTATGAAACCTCGTCTCGGTCACCGGTGATGCAGGTGCTTCCATTTCAGGCATGTGCCCAGATGCTTCAGACCCAACCCCAGCACCTCGGCCACGTCTACCACGTCCACATCCTCTAGTGCTCATGTTTGCTAGATCGAATTAACCTGATTACAAATTTTATGAATCAGTATATAATTTTGATGTTTATTAACAAACGTCTTATGTAAAGCAAATATAAGGGTTGTTTTCGCAGATCGAACTTCCTAATGTCTTAGTCTCTATAGTCTTAGCTAACAGTTTCAGTATACAATCACTAACTCTAGTAGTTTCTTTCTAAAATAATTCCATCATACTATTAAACAAAATCAGAAGACTTACGAATTTTGTAACACCCCAAACCTGGTCCATGCGTTACGACCGGATCTGGCATGTCACATGAAGAAAGTATTTGTGATTTTACTGATAATTGACGTTATTTGGTTATCGTTAAGGAAAACAAGTTTGGTTGATAAAATACTACAAATTTCAAAAGGTTGATTGGTGAATTGAAATTTGAACTAGTGTCCTTTAAATAAACCGTGACTTTTGAAAATATTTTTGATAATTCGAAGGAAAATCCAAGTTAAATTATTCGTACATATTTGTTATGAAATCCATTTGTTGATAAATTTTAAGAAAAACCATTGTTTAAGATTTCAGAATAATCCCCATTTAAAACAATTCATGGAAGGTAGTAAGTACGTCAAACATAAAACAAAACAAAAATCCCAGAGGCCTTATTACAACTTTAAAACCCAAAAGAGTAAAAATAACGAAATAAAGCGAAAAACAAATTTACTGAAGTTCAAAAATATCATTCCAAAAGTATGGCGTCCACCAAGTCATCCATGGCCCCAAGTCCTCGTCACTGAGCATTACCTGCAATGATTAAGAAAGAAAAATGGGGTGAGTTACAAGAACTCAGTGCATAATCCCCTTACCGTCATCCACCGGGCCTGAACCCGCATAGCATAATCTTGGGTGTAAGCCCATTTACATAGTAATAATTAAATAAATGAATGTAACCCAACCCATCCAACCATCACACCCTCGACCAGCCAATCACACCTGTGGGGATCAAGTCAACCCATCCCGCCGCTCACACCAATTTGCGGTCGAGCTACTTTTTGTATAATATATTTTTGTGGTCAAGCCACCGAAATCATGATTAAGCACAATAATAAACAAATTGTGGCAATGTCACCAGGCTACACTACTCTCCATACAATTTTTCCCATCCCATGCAATATGTACAGATGCAACATAATAAAAATATATCCACATATATAACAATCATTAATCTAGTGAAGAATTCCAGTGAATCGGCCCATTAAAGCACTTTAGTAATTCGGCCCATAAGGGCATTCTAGTAAATCGACCCGTTAGGTCATTTTGGTAAATTGGCTGAAAGAGGCATTTTCATAATTTAGCAAATTAACACCGATTTTGTCAGATCTTTAGAACTAATGTTGTTTAAGCAAGTTACTCGATTCATACCATATTACAGTTCTTAGATTTGTAATAACAACGATCCATTTTCCATCATAATAGTGAATCACGAATCTACGAGATTTTGGTGTGAGATTACACACCTGATTGCGGTAAGAACTAAACCTTCTTGATCGTTAGCACCTATGACACCATAACACTCGATTAACTAACAAAAGAGATTTTCTTAATCCAAATCTAAATCAACGATCTAAAAATGCTTAGCCTTAGTATCGCGAACAACTACAATTTGCCTATTCTCACCAGAAGATGGTCCACCACCTGGTGGGAAATTCCAAACTATCGATACCGCCCTACGTTTGAACTTGGGAGTAGAAATTACAAGTTCACTCCCTTTTCATCCTCCTATCGATTTTCTTTTAATATTGTTACCACTTGCCTCCATTGGAAGAGTCCCGGTTAGAAAAATACTACGATGAGAGAAAATAGTTGTCTAAGGAGAGGGTTTCGGCTTACCACTACTTCCAAAGGATCAACAAGTAGGTAAGAACAAGTGATTAGTCCCTAGAATAAATGATTAAACATAACCATCGATCCGTTTTAGCGGAATAACCAAGCAACAAAAGAGATCGAAATGAACCTTGAAGAAATTCCTTACCTTAACAATGATGAATCCGATTCCACCGATTCGGCTTATGGCTATGGATTAGACAAAGATATAAAATTTGGCTTTCCCACTATAACACTACAATAGAAGGAGAACACAATGTGTGAGAGTAGGAGAGAGTGATGTTTCGGTTTAGAGAACCGTTTGAATGATAAGGGCACATATTCGGCTAGGAAAAAAAAAGATGAAAGGAATAGAATGAAGCCACTTACCCGATTCAACCAAGGAAGAAATACTCAACACGCAAGATGGAGAAGAGAGAAGATGTTAAAGATTCGACTATTGAAGAGAAAGGAACCAAGAAGATTCAGCCACAAAGTAATGTCGATTTAAGAGAAAGGGAGAAAGGTTGAAGAAATGATGAAAAAGAAAAGAAGTGTTGGACAAAAAAGTATTAGAGAGTTTCGACTAACACCAAAAGAAAAATGAACAAAATGGATTGAGAGCTACGATAAAACAAGGGAAAAAGGTTGGAAAAGAAAGTACCAATGTAACATCCTAAATAGGGGGCTCTGTATTTGTAATGTGTTATGCGTGTATGCTGTGCTATGTGTGTTAATCTGGTGTGTTTAGAGGTTTGGGAAGGCTTGAGGTTAAGCCTGAGCCTTGGTAAAAATTTTTGTTTTTAGGCACTGCAAGGAAGAGCTAGTGAAGTGGGCCTTAAGGGTACTTAAGTGGGGTAGTTGACATAAGAATCTAACTGGTAAAGTGGCAAGGAGGCACCACTCAAGGTGTAGGTAGATGATGCCATAGGGAGGTTGTGAGGGAGCAGGTTTGAGTTGCGTTGACAACAAATGGGAGTGTTTTTTTTATTTACGTGCCTAAGGAGCCTGAGTGATGGATTCGACTGGGACTCTGTATGGGTGAGTGTGGATTAAGTCAAAAGATATGAAGATGAGGCTAAAAGGAAAACATGGGATAAGATATGGGTGTAGGTGGCGGCCGAATGTTGGACACTAGAAGCAAGGGGGAGAAATCAGTTTGGTGTGGCTAGGGTGTGCCAAATTTTTACTTTGGAACATAGGTTCCTTGTTCTAAAAAATAATGCATTTTTAGCTTTTGGGTTAGTAGGTGCCGAAATTGTGTTTAGTAAAGTGAGAGTTCTCTTTTTATTTTCGGCATTTGAGGTTTTCTTTCTCCTCTTATTTTTCTGCCAAAATCGAATCCACTTAGGTCCTGCCGAAAATTCTTCTTCTTCTTTACCATTCCTAACACTTCTTTCTATCTTATTTTTATTTCTCTTCTCCCAATTGTTTCCTTCTCAAAAGTCGAAACCTCTAACTCCATTCTCATCCTCACTTTTATGCTATAGCCGAATGTCTCTTGCCCATAGTTCTCTCCTTTGTTTTCTTTCCACAAGCCGAATCTTCATAGCCTTTCTCTTGTTCATCTTTTCTTCTGGTCTCTTCTAAAATTGAAAACCCCTAGGTCTCATCTGTGGTTTAATTTTATTTCTTTCGGCCTTTCAATCTTCTTCCCTGTCATTGCCGAATCTTCTCTTAAGTGGTAGCTAAATCTCCTGTGTTGAGGTAAGTGTCGACTCTTGTTAATTCTCTATGTTTCTCTTTCGGTTCTTGGAAGCCAAAACCGAATGGCTAATTGGCTTGGTAAGGCCATCGTTAGATTGATATTTTTCACTGTTTCTTGTGTTCTCTTTGGGGTGCTATCACGAGAATTGAAAAGATTAGATCACCTAGGTTCCTAAGCCAGAAACCGTTAACCTTTAAACCATATCTCTTCTTTCGGGATTTCAAGGTAAGAATGTTCTCTTTGGATTGTATTTAGGTCATTATCATAATTGGTACCTTAACCCTATCTTGTGGTTTGACAACCATATTTCATTATAGTAGCATCTGACAAGATCTTTGATGGAATCCAATATCGATCAGGCAAAGGAGGTGGTTGGACTCGTAAACCCAGCCCCAAAGTTCAAGAAACGAGCGGTGTTTGCTATACGAGATTAGCCACCGGGGTGTGGGTCGACTTCTAAGCAGAATAGTAGACAGATAGCACTGCTTTCTATTAGCGATAGTGCCGACATAGAAAGTGTGGTATTGCGCATTATCAGGTGTGTAAACCTCCACACACTTTACTTTATTTGTACTAACAATTGTGTGGGCTGAAAAGCCGAAAAAGGCTGTGTAGACAGTCGTGATACCCTTAGGGGTAAGGCTAGGACTGCCAGGTATGTGACCAAACCATTTTCTTTACATGGACGAATAAATGTGTGGTGATCTGTTGTGTTATGGATAGCATGTTGTATTCATTAGGATATGTATGTAGTTCATTGGGTATGGGTTTGATATGAAGGGGAAGTGCATGATTATTTGGTCACGTTGTGATCGGTGGCTATGCCACGATATATATATGTACACACATTAATTGGGTCACATAGTGATCGGTGGATAAGCCACGATATACATATACTTTATTTGGTCACATTGTGATCGGTGGCTAAGCCACGATGTATTATTTGGTCACCTAGTGATCGGTTTATGACTGGAAGCATGACTATCGAAATGGAGTGTAGCGGATGGAGGGTTGATTGTAGAAATCCTCACGCTATGATGGGCTGGTACGGGTTGGTGTGTAGAGGATGGAAAAACTAGGTTTGGGTTGGGCTTATTGCATTCATGTGTTTGTATGTTTTTATATATGGGCTAAGGCCCAATGTGTGATTGTGGGCCATGAGCCGTTTGTATAAT
Source organism: Gossypium rotundifolium (assembly GCA_025506655.1). Classification (NCBI taxonomy): domain Eukaryota; kingdom Viridiplantae; phylum Streptophyta; class Magnoliopsida; order Malvales; family Malvaceae; genus Gossypium; species Gossypium rotundifolium. The sequence goes on along the minus strand of CP106722.1, from coordinate 102,927,940 downwards.
GTGGGAGAATTTACACACTGAGTCCCGGTGACTCACCCCTTCTTTAATTTTTTAGGTAATCAGTAGATCGTGGATGTGGGAGCCGAGGCAGACTCGTGGAGGCCATAATACCTTTTTCTTTCATAAACTCATTTCTTATTATACTTTATTTTAATTGGGATTTTTGTTATGTAATAAGGCCTTTCTAAGTAAAACTTGGGTTTTTATTAGTTATAGATTATCTCAAATTCAACACTTAATCATTAAAGTGGAAATGAAGTTTTTCAAAAACATATGGGTAACATAAATTAATCATTTCTCTTTAAAGTATCAACTAATATAATGAATGCTCGATTATAATAACTTGGGAATTTTTCTTAATCCACGTATCGTTATTTTCAAGACTACACCCTAATCGAAAAGTTTTTCAAACCTCTAATTTTTCCTAAATTCAACAAATCTCGTTTTTACTTCACCCTGTAACATACCGAATTCGCTCGTAATGTTTAGGTCTGGTTTGAGGTGTTACATTTTGGTATCAGAGCCTAGGTTACTAAACTTGGGCTATAAAATAGGTTCGAAAAGGTCGCATAAGATCGAAGTGAATATTAAGGTTTTGATCGAAATATGGCATCTGAGTCCACCGGTAACCAATCCATGTAGGTAAGTGTTCTAATTCCTGGTAATGTATGCATGAAATGCTTATTTGACTGGATGGATATGTTGTTGCATAGGGAAACTTAAACTTTAGGGACTGAAACCTCTAGCTTGTGACATGTTTTGCGAAAACTACTTTTTAAAGCTAAGTTACATAAAATTGCTCGGTATTAAGACAGTGGAAGATACTAACTCATAAAACTTTTAATCAGATTGAGTTGCAAACGTTAGTTATGAGCACTAGGGGGCGTGGTGTGCGTGGCCGCGATAGAGGCAGGATTGCGGTGTCGGAACCGGTAGGGTCTGGTCATGAGATGCCAGAGCCGCCAGCTGTAGAGGCAGAATATCAGGACCAAATAGGCGGAGACGATGCGGTGTCTCAAGCGATGCTGCGGGTATTGGAGAGAGTTGCTGGGGCAGGCATGGGTACATGGGCTTAGAAATCTATGCCAGAGTGACTCCGAGCTAATGGAGCGAAAATGTTCAAGGGTATTTTCGGTGTAGCTCCTAATATAGCTGAGTATTGGTTGGAGGCAGTGGAGTGTATAATGGATGATCTCGACTTCACGGAAGAGGAAAAGTTAAAAGGAGTGGTGTCTCTTCTCCGGGATGAGGGGTATCAATGGTGGCTTATAGTCAGGGATGGTTCAGTGGCTGACCGTATTACCTGTGTTTTCTTCAAGTCAGCATTCCAGAGTAAGTACATCGGATCGAGTTATGTGGATACGCAGCGCAGGGCATTCCTGAATCTGGTCCAGGGAAATAAATCGGTGGTTGAATATGAAGCTGAATTCCTGCGCTTGAGTCGTTATGCCCGGAGAATAGTGGCCACAGACCATGAGCGTTGTGCTCAGTTTGAGGATGGTCTGAGGGATGATCTGCGTGTGCTGATAGCTCTATAGTGAGAAAGGGAGTTTGCGGTTTTAGTGGAAAAAGCTAAGATAGCCGAGGAAGTTAAGTGGTCCGAGAAGCGGAATCATGATAGGGACAAGGATAGAAAGAAGAGGAGTTTTGGATCGTCGGGGTCAACGGGGCATTTTTAGAAAAGACCTAAGATTGATGGGCCAAGTCAGGGTCTACTGATCATCAAGTTAGGGATTGTCCACAGGATCGGGGTGACGCAGGGCCAGTAGGACAGGCTAATGCTCAGCCAGGTAGAGGAGGTCAACAACCATAGAGAGGTCGTGGTCCAGCCAGAGGGGGTAATGGTTATGGCCAGGGCCGTGGAACACCAGGCAGAGGGGCAGGGAACACCGATGCGAGATAGCCGGAGTTGGTCTATGCAGCTAGATGTCGAGAGGAGGGGGATGCACCGAATGTCATAACTGGTACGTTCTTGATTTTAGGTTTGTCTTTCTCTACATTAATTGATATTAGATCGACACATTCTTATGTTGCTAGGGTAGTATCTGGAACTTTAAGTATAGACTCTGAGATTATTTCTAGGGAGATGACAGTAATTAGCCCGCTAGGTCAGTCGGTAGTGGTGAACAGACTGTATAGGGATGTACCTTTAGAAGTGCAAGGGGTAGTTTTTCTGGCAGATTTAATGGAACTGCCGTTTGGGGAGTTCGATCTGATCTTAGGTATGGACTGGTTAGTGAAATATCAAGCAAATTTAGACTGTGCAGCCAAGCGCATGGTACTAAGAACTCTTCAAGATGATGAGGTGGTGGTAATAGGGGAAAGGAGAAACTACTTATCTAACGTAGTGTCTGCTCTAAAGGCTGAAAAAATGGTGACAAAAGGATGTAGGGCATTTGTAGCCTTTGTTTGTGCTCTGGAGGTCCAAGAGTCAACTCTGGGGAATGTTAGAACGATGAGGGAATTTTTTGACGCTTTCCCAGAAGAACTTTCAGGACTACCCCCGGATCACGAGGTGAAGTTCAGAATTGATCTTCTTCGAGGGACAGCACTAGTGTACATTACACCATATAGAATGGCGCCGAAGGAGTTGGTGGAACTGAAAGCTTAAATTCAGGAACTGTTGGATCGGGGTTTCATCTGACCAAGTGTATCGCCTTGGGGAGTGCCAGTGCTATTTGTTAAGAAGAAGGATGGATCAATGCGTATGTGCATTGACTACCGTCAGCTGAACAAGTTGACTATTAAGAACAAATATCCGTTGTCGAGGATTGATGACTTGTTCGATCAATTGAAAAGGGCGTTAGTTTTCTCAAAGATAGATTTGAGATCAGGATATCATCAGCTTAAGGTCAATGAATCAGATATTCATAAAATAGCTTTTAGGACCCGTTATGGCCATTACGAATTCTTGGTGATGCCGTTTGGGTTGACCAACGCACCAGCAGCGTTTATGGATATGATGAACTGAGTATTCCAACCTTATTTGGACCAGTTTGTCATAGTATTTATAGACGATATCCTAGTATATTCAAGGTCAGAGGAGGAGCGTGATTCTCATCTTCGAGTGGTTCTACAAATCCTGAGGGAGAAACAATTGTACGCTAAATTCAGTAAGTACGAACTTTGGCTAAGTGAGGTTACTTTTCTGGGACACGTTGTGTCGGCGGAAGGGGTCAGAGTTGATCCCCGGAAAGTTGAAGCTAACATGGATTGGAAATCACCCAGGTCTGTGACAGCAATTCAGAGTTTCCTTGGTCTTGCTGGGTATTACAGGAGGTTCGTTGAGGGATTCTCCTTGATTGTGGCACCTTTAACCAAGTTGTTGAGAAAGGGAGTACCTTTTGTGTGGGGTGATAAGCAGCAGGAAAGCTTTGAGGAGCTGAAGAGGGTGTTGACGGAAGCTCCAGTTTTGATTCAACCGAAAGCTGGAAAGGAGTTCGTGGTTTACTGTGATGCTTCACAGACGGGGTTAAGATGTGTGTTAATGCAAGGTGGAAAAGTTGTTGCTTATGCATCTCAACAATTAAGACCGCATGAGCTAAATTATCCCACACGATTTGGAGTTGGCAGTGGTGGTTTTTGCCTTAAAGATCTGGAGACATTATCTATATGGAGAGAAATCCGTCATCTATATAGATCATAAGAGTCTGAAATATCTCCTTACCCAGAAGGAGTTGAACTTGAGGTAGAGGAGGTGGATTGAGTTATTAAAAGATTACGATTGTTCGATTGAATACCATCCGGGTAAAGCTAACGTGGTGGTAGATGCGCTAAGCCGAAAGGTAATCTCAGATCTAAGGGCGATGTTTGCCCATCTGAGCCTGTGTGAAGATGGGAGTTTATTAGCTGAGCTTCAGGTGAAGCTGACATGGGTAGATCAGATTAAAGAGAAGCAGTTGCAGGATGATGTTTTGAGTGCTCGACTATCTCAAATGCAACATGTGAAGTAGGGGATTATAGTCTAAACGATGATGGGGTCCTGCATTTCTGAAAGAAAGTTTGCGTCCTGAGGGACGTGGAATTGAGGCGAATTATTCTTTAGGAAGCGCATAATAGCCCATATGCTATGCATCCGGAAGGAAGTAAAATGTATCAGGATTTACGGGAATAATTTTGGTGGCCAGGTCTGAAGCGAGAGGTAATCGAATTTGTGGGTAGATGTTTGACATGTCAGCAGGTAAAAGTGGAGCACCAGTTGCCTTCGGGATTATTGCAGCCGGTAAAGATCCTGCAATGGAAATGGGAGAGGATCACTATGGATTTTGTTAGTGGGCTACCCCTTACGCCCACTAAGAAGGATTTAATATGGGTAGTCGTTGATCGATTAACGAAGTCTGCTTATTTTATATCGGTTCGGGTTGATTACTCTCTTCAGAAGTTGGCTAAGTTGTATATAGCGGAGATTGTGAGGTTGCATGGAGTGCCTGTGTCCATTATCTCAGACAGAGATCCTAGGTTTACGTCAAGATTTTAGAGGGCATTTCATCAAGCATTGGGTACGAAGCTAGATTTTAGTACGGCATTCCATCCGCAGACAGACGGACAGTCAGAAAGGGTAATTCAGATCTTGAAAGACATGTTGAGAGGTTGCATCCTCGATTTCAAGGGAAGCTGGGAAGAATTTTTACTGTTGGCAGAATTTGCATATAACAACAGCTTTCAGTCTAGTATTCGGATGGCGCCATATGAGGCGTTGTATGGGTGAAAGTGTCGTACTCCTACGTGTTGGACGGAGCTAGATGAGCGTCAGCTATTGGGTCCAGAACTAGTGTTGGAAACAGAGAACAAGGTTGAGTTGATTCGGTCTAGGTTGAAGGAAGCTTCTGACAGGCAGAAATCCTATGCTAACCTGAAGCGGAGGGACATAGAATTTGTAGTGGATGACCAGGTTTTCCTAAAGGTGTCACCGTGGAAGAAAATTCTAAGGTTTGGACGGAAGGGTAAGCTTAGCCCCAGGTTCATCGGGCCTTACCGTGTGTTGAAGCGTATGGGACTAGTTGCTTATCAACTCGAGCTACCTTCAGAGTTAAGTAAGATTCACGATGTGTTTCATATTTGAATGTTGAGACACTACCGTTTAGATCCATCCCATGTGATACCGTTGGAGAAACTCGAAGTAAGGCCTGATTTATCCTTTGAAGAGAAACCAGTTCAGATCTTGGAGTGGGATGTTAAAGTTTTGCAAAGGAAATCGGTTCCTTTGGTTAAGGTTCTGTGGCAGAATCACAGGTTAGAGGAAGCTACATGGGAGCCAGAGGATGTTATGCAACAGCAATACCCTCACCTCTTTTGACCAGGTAATTTTGGGGCCAAAATTTCTTTAAGGGGGTAGAACTGTAACATCTTAAATAAGAGGGCTCTACATTTGTAATGTTATGTGTGTATGTTGTGCTATGTGTGTTAATCTGGTGTGTTTAGAGGTTTGGGAAGGCTTGAGGTTAAGCCTGAGCATTGGTAAAAAATTTTGTTTTTAGGCACCACAAGGAAGAGCTAGTGAAGTGGGCCTTAAGGGTACTTAAGTGGGGTAGTTGACATAAGAATCTAACTGGTAAAGTGGCAAGGAGGTGCCACTCAAGGTGTAGGTAGGTGACACCATAGAGAGGTTGTGAGGGAGCAGGTTTGAGTTGCGTTGACAGTAAATGGGAGTGTTTTTTTTATTTATGTGCCTAAGGAGCCTGAGTGATGGATTCGGCTGGGACTCTGCATGGGCGAGTGTGAATTAAGTCAAAAGATATGAAGATGAGGCTAAGAGGAAAATGTGGGATAAGATATGGGTGTAGGTGGTGGCTGAATGTTGGACATTAGGAGCAAGGGGGAGAAATCGGTTTGGTGTGGCTAGGGTGTGCCGAATTTTTACTTTGGAACATAGGTTCCTTGTTCTAAAAAATAATGCATTTTCAGCTTTTGGGTTTGTAGGTGCCGAAATTGTGTTTAGTAAAGTGAGAGTTCTCTTCTTATTTTCGGCATTTGAGGTTTTCTTTCTCCTCTTATTTTTCTGCCAAAATCGAATCCACTTAGGTCCTGCCAAAATTCTTATTCTTCTTTACCATTCCTAACAATTCTTTCTATCTTGTTTTTATTTCTCTTCTCCCAATTGTTTCCTCCTCAGAAGCTAAAACCTCTAACTCCATTCTCATCCCCACTTCTATGCTATAGCCGAATTTCCCTTGCCCATAGTTCTCTCCTCTGTTTTCTTTCCACAAGCCGAATCTTCATAGCCTTTCTCTTGTTCATCTTTTCTTCTGATCTCTTCTAAAACTGAAAACCCTTAGGTCTCATCTGTGGTTTAATTTTATTTCTTTCGGCCTTTCAATCTTCTTCCCTGTCATTGCCGAATCTTCTCTTAAGTGGTAGCCGAATCTCCTGTGTTGAGGTAAGTGTCGACTCCTGTTAATTCTCTATGTTTCTCTTTCGGTTCTTGGAAGCCAAAACCGAATGGCTAATTGGCTTGGTAAGGCCATCGTTAGATTGATGTTTCTCACTGTTTCTTGTGTTCTCTTTGGGGTGCTATCCCGGGAATTGAAGGAGATCAGATCATCTAGGTTCCTAAGTCAGAAACCGTTAACCTCTGAACCATATCTCTTCTTTCGGGATTTCAAGGTAAGGATGTTCTCTTTGGATTGTATTTAGGTCATTATCATAATTGGTACCTTAACCCTACCTTGTGGTTTGACAACCATATTTCATTATAGTAGCATCTGACAAGATCTTTAATGGAATCCAATATCGATCAGGCAAAAGAGGAGGTTGGACTCATAAACCCAGCCCCAAAGTGCAAGAATGCTGTTCAAGATTGGCCACCAGGGTGTGGGCCGACTTCTGAGCAGAATAGTAGACAGATAGCAGTGGTTCCTATTAGCGACAGTGTCGGCATAGAAAGCGCGGTATTGCGCGTTATCAGGTGTGTAAACCTCCACACACTTTACTTTATCTGTACTAACGATTGTGTGGGTTGAAAAGCCGGAAAAGGCTGTGTAGATAGTCGTGATGCCCTTAGAGGTAAGGCAAGGAATGCCAGGTACGTGACCGTACCGTTTTCTTTACATGGATGAATAAATGTGTGGTGATCTATTGTGCTATGGATAACATGTTGCATTCGTTAGGATATGTATGTAGTTAATGAGGCATGGGTTTGATATGAAGGGGAAGTGCATGATTATTTGGTCACGTTGTGATCGGTGGCTATGCCACGATATATATATATATGTACTAACATTAATTGGGTCACATAGTGATCGGTGGATAAGCCACGATATATATATATACTTTATTTGGTCACATTGTGATCGGTGGCTAAGCCACGATGTATTATTTGGTCAATTAGTGAGTGGTTTATGATTGGCAGCATAACTGTCGAAATGGAGTGTAGCGGATGGAGGGTTGATTGTAGAAATCCCCACGGTGTGATGGGCTAGTACAGGTTGGTGTGTAGAGGATGGAAAAACTAGGTTTGGGTTGGGCTTATTGCATTCATATGTTTGTATGTTTTTATATATGGGCTAAGGCCCAATGTGTGATTGTGGGCCATGAGCCGTTTGTATAATGTGGGAGAATTTACACACTGAGTCCCGATGACTCACCCCTTCTTTAATTTTCAGGTAATCAGTAGATCGTGGATGTGGGAGCCGAGGCGGACTTGTGGAGGCCATAAATCCCTTTTCTTTCATAAACTCGTTTCTTATTATACTTTATTTTAATTTGGATTTTTGTTATGTAATAAGGCCTTTCTAAGTAAAACTTGGGTTTTTATTAGTTATAGATTATCTCAAATTCGACATTTAATCATTAAAGTGGAAATGGAGTTTTTCAAAAACATACGAGCAACATAAATTAATCATTTCTCTTTAAAGTATCAGCTAGTATAATGAATGCTCGATTATCATAACTTGAGAATTTCCTTAATCTAAGTATCGTTATTTTCAAGACTACACCCTAATCGAAAAGTTTTTCAAACCTCCGATTTTTCCTAAATTCAACAAATCTCGTTTTTACTTCACCTTGTAACATACCAGATTCGGTCGTAACGTTTTGGCCGGGTTTGGGGTGTTACAACCAAAATGTTAAAAAAATAAAAACCTTTCATGCACAAACTTGCAAATGGGCTATAGGAAATTCGGCTAGCAAAAGGGAAGAGATTGGAAAAAATGCACCAAAATGTTAATAAGAGAAAAACTCTTCATGCACCAAAACTTGCAAAACTATTTTGGCTCATTCCCCCGTTACCAAAACCGTATACCTCTAACACCATAAAGGTAAGGGTTGACCAAAAAATATTTCCTTAAGCACCTTCCAAAAATTCGGCCAACATATCCCCCCTTATCTCTTTCCTTTACTTCTTTCCTTCTTTTTCCCTTGATCTCCTCTTTACTCTTCTCCTTAGTGTTCTTTCCATCATTAGAAAGTCTTCCTTTCCTTCTTTAAAGCCTTGGCCGACACTTACCATCTTCCACATGATTAACACACAAAAAAATTTTTAATCCACAAGTTGCAATAGGTGGGATTCAAACTCCACCCCTTAAGCCCCTTCATGTGATGCCACACCACTCTGCTACTAGCTCCACTTGTGCTAGCAAAATACACACTTATTCTTTTAAGTCTTGACACCACTTACCTTCTCCCCTTTAAGTGCTTAAACACAAAAATTTTGTTAAGGCCCAACTCAACCCAAGCCTTCTTAGGACCCTTAAACATACACAATTAACACTCTTAACTAGCCTATCGCATGGTATAATGTAAAACATAAAATTTCGAATTTCAGGATGTTACAAATCTACCCCCTTAAAGAAATTTTGGCCTCGAAATTTACCTGATTAAAAGATATGAGGGTATTGTTCTCGAATCATCTCCTCTGGCTCTAATGTTGCTTCCTCTGACCCGTGATTACGCCATAATACTTTGACTAACAGAACTGACTTCCTTCTCAGCACCCTAATAGCCCGATCTAAAATCTGTACTGGCTCTTCTTCAAAAGACAAGTCAGGTCTTATCTCAACTTCCTCCACTGGCACAATATGAGACGGATCCGAACGATAACGCCTTAACATTGATACATGAAATACACTATGTATCTGACTTAACTCCGGAGGTAATGCAAGCTGGTAAGCTACTGGCCCAACACGCTTTAGTATACGGTATGGTCCGATGAACCTAGGGCTCAACTTGCCTTTTCGCCCAAATCTTAAGATCTTTTTCCTAGGTAAGACCTTCAAAAAGACCTGATCACCCACAGAGAACTCTATTTCCTTTCGTTTCAGATTTGCATATGATTTATGTATGTCTGAAGCTTCTTTTAACCGAGCCCGAATTACCTTAACTTTTTCCTCCGTCTCCGAGATCAACTCTGGACCCAATAACTGTCGCTCCCCCAGCTCAGTCCAACAAGTAGGAGTATGACACCTACGGCCATACAATGCCTCATAGGGTGCCATCTGGATACTAGATTGATAGCTGTTGTTGTATGCAAACTCTTCCAATGGTAGAAAATCTTCCTAACTACTCCTGAAGTTGATTACACAGCCCCTTAACATGTCTTCTAGAATCTAAATTACTCTCTCTGACTGACCATCAGTCTGCAGATGAAACGCCGTGCTGAAATTTAGCCTTGTACCCAAAGCTTCATGTAGAGCCTTCTAAAACGTGAACCTAGGATTGCTGTCCGATATAAAAGACATCGGTACCCCATGCAACCTCACGATCTCTGTTACATACAACTTGGCCAACTTCTGCAACAAATAATCCGTACAAACATGTAGGAAATGAGTAGACTTCGTTAACCGATCCACTATCACCCATACTGAATCTTTCTTAGTAGGCATTAAAGGTAACCCGCTAACAAAGTCCATCGTTATCCTATCCCATTTCCATAGTGGGATTTTCACCGGTTGTAGCAACCCTGAAGGCAGTTGATGTTCCGCCTTCACCTGCTGACATGTCAAGCACTTGCTCACGAAATTAGTAACCTTCCGTTTCAACCCTGGCCACCAATATTGCTCACGGAGGTCTTGGTGCGTTTTGTTTCCCCTGGGGTGCATAGCATATGGACTACTATGCGTCTCACTCAGAATCATTTGTCTCAATTTCGAATCCCTGGGCATACAAACTCTTCAGCGGAAACACAATACTCCATCACTATTTAATCCAAAATCCCCTATCTCGCCACTTTCTACTTGCTGAAGTCGAGAACCCAACCTTTCATCTAACAACTGCTTTTCCTTAATCTAACTTACCCTTGCAGGCTTCACTTGAAGTTCAGCTAACAAGCTATCATCTTCATAAAGGCTGAGATAAGTGAACATTACTCTCAAATCCAATATCTACTTACGACTCAACGCATCTACCACCACGTTATCTTTACCTGGATGATGCTCGATTAAACAGTCATAATCTTTCAATAATTCTATCCACCTTCGCTGCATTAAGTTCAGCTCCTTCTGAGTAAGAAGGTACTTCAAACTCTTATGGTATGTGTAGATAATCGACTTCTCCCCATATAGATAGTGTTTCATATCTTCAGAGCAAACACCACTGCAGCTAACTCCAAATCATGTGTGGGATAGTTCACCTCATGTGGCCTTAATTGACGAGATGCATAAGCCACCACTTTCCCCCTTGCATCAACACACATCCCAAGCCCGTGTGTGACGCATCACAATAAATAATAAACTCTTTTCCAGCCTCAGGCTGAATTAATACTGGCCCTTTTGCCAGAATCTTCTTCAATCTCTCAAAGATTTCTTGCTGCTGATCTGACCACACAAACGGTACTCCCTTATGCAATAGATTAGTTAGGGGTGCAACAATCAACGAAAACCCCTCAACGAATTGTCTGTAATACCCAGCCAAACCTAGAAAACTCTAAATTTTTTCCACAGACTTCGGTGGCTTCCAATGCAATACAGCCTCGATCTTTCGGGGATCAACTCTAATTCCCTCGGCAGACATAACATGTCCTAAAAAGGTCACTACCCTAAGCCAAAATTCACACTTACTGAATTTGGCATACAGTTGCTTCTCCCTTAATATCTGCAATACGACCGATAGATGTGAATCATGCTCCTCTTCAGTCTTTGAGTACACCAAGATGTCATCTATGAACACCACCACAAACTGGTCTAGATAGGGTTGGAAGACTCGGTTCATCATGTCCATAGATGTAGCTGGTGCATTTGTCAACCCAAACGGCATCACCAAGAACTCGTAATGCCCATAATGAGTTCAGAATGCAGTCTTGTGAATATCTACCTCTTTGACTTTTAACTGGTGATATCCCGATCTCAAGTCTATCTTCGAGAAGACTGAAGCTCCTCACAGCTGATCGAACAGATCATCAATCCTCAGTAACGGGTATTTGTTCTTGATCGTCAACTTATTCAATTGTCTATAATCGATGCACATACGCATCGACCTATCCTTTTTCTTAACGAACAAAACCGGCGCTCCCCATGATGACACACTTGGTCGAATAAATCCACGATCCAACGACTCCTGAATTTGAGCTTTAAGTTCCACTAACTCCTTTGGCGCCATTCTGTTAGGAGCAATGGACACCGGAGTCGCTCCTGGCAACAGCTCAATACCAAATTCCACCTCCCGATCCGAAGGCAATCCTGGAAGCTCCTCGAGAAAGGCGTCATAAAACTCTTTCACCGTTCTAACACTCTCTACCGACAACTCTTTGGCATCCAAAGCACTAATAAAGGCTAAGAACGCTTCACACCCCTTTTGTACCAACCTTTCCGCCTTTAAAGCGGATACCACATTAGATAGATAATTTCTTCTTTCACCTATCATCATCACTTCCTTATCCTCTTAGTACCATCTGATTTGCCATACAATCCAAATTCACACGATGCTTAACCAGTTAGTCCATGCCCAATATAAGGTCAAACTCCCCGAACGTCAGTTCCATCAAATCAGCTAGAAATAGGGCTAATCACAGTTGTTTCTCTAGCAGTAATCATAGATCTAATATTCAAAGTTCCAGACACATCACATGCAACATGTGAATGGGTGGATCCAATGTCTATCAAAGCGGTAAAAGGTACATCAGATATGAAGAACGTACCGGTTATGACATCTGGTGCATCACCATCCTCTCGATGTCTGACCGCATAGACCAATCCTGGCTGTCTTACCTCCATGTTACCCCTATTACCTGTACCTCTACTCAGTATACCCTGACCTCATCCTACGCCATTACAACCTCGACTTGGCCCAAGGCCTTTTGGCGACTGCTAAACGCCTTCTGCTGACTGCACAAATCTGTTACGAACTACCTAAGTCTGAGCAGGCTCTTGAGGGCAATCCCTAAATCGATGGTCCTTGGATCCACATCTGAAACAACCACCAGTTCTCTTCCAGCATTCACCTGAGTGAAGTTTTCCACAATCCACGCAAGGCTGCAACTGATTGGTAGTAGCTGGAGCACCCGCTTGAACTGGCCCTTTATTCTTGGGCCTTTTCTGAAATCCTCTAGTAGGACCTCAATACCCAAAGTCTCTTTTGTTTCTGCCCCTATCCTTGTCTCAATTTTGCCATTCTGAGTGTTTTAGTTTTTTAGCAATCTTAGCTTTTTCCACCAGTGTAGCAAAATTCCTCTCCTTTTGTGGGGCTATCAGTACCCGTAACTCATCACGCAATCCATCCTTAAAATGCACACAGCGTTCATAATCAGGCGGTACTATTCCCCAAGCATACTGGCTTAGACGCAGAAACTCTGCCTCGTATGCTACTACAGATCTGCCTCTTTGGACCATATTCAAGAATTCTTTTCTTCGGGCATCCACATAGCTAGCCCCGACATATTTTCCCTGGAATGTCGTCTTAAAGAATTCCTAGGTAATACGATTAGCCTGAGTGCCTTCCCAAACAGTGAGCCACCATTGATATGCCTCGTCTCTCAGTAATGACATAACCCCTTTCAGTTTCTGCTCAGTTGTGTAATCTAGATCGTTCATAATCCGCTCTACCGCCTCAAGCCAATACTCCGCTACACTTGGGGCTACACCTGAAATACCCCTAAAAACATTAGCCCCATTCGATCTGAGTCACTCCGATATCGACCCACGAGCTATCGACCCAGTTCTTGCCTCAGCAACCCTTTCTAGTACCTGTAACATCACTTGGGACAGAGCGTCGTCCTCTCTCATTCGATCATGTGACCTAGCTTCAGTCACTGGTGACGCAGGTGTGTCCATTTTCGGTATATGTCCCGATGCCTCAGATATAACTTTATGTAACACCCCAATTTTAGGGGTTATGCATTTAGTGCATATCTCAGGTGTTGGTAGGTGTGCTTGGGCAAGTTTTTAGGGGGGTTTGGAGAACCCTGGAAGGTAGGGAAGGCTTTGAGGAATTTTTGATTTTCAGTGGTTTAAAGGGAGCTTGGTTTTTGGTGGTCTTAAAAGTTTTATTTGGTGAATTTTGTCACAAAGAGGAGCTGGTGGAATGGCAAGGAGACGCCACTCTAGAGCTTGGAAGGTGACGCCATTTGCATGGAGGAGGTCTTGTGTTCAAGTGCAAGTGGCCACCTTTTGTCTTTCTTTTGATGCCAAGGAGAGGAGAGGTTGTAGGCGGTTCAAACTCCGCCTTGGACCAAGTCAATAGGTGGAATGGATGGCAAGGAGTGAATTAGGATTTGACTAGTTCAAATTAGTTTGAACTAGTGGCTTGGAGAGCTTCTAGGAGGTGGCCGATTGGGGAATCTTCAAGTAGGTGAGTGGCGGTTTTGGAGGTGTTAAGGAGGAGAATGCTGAAATTCTCTTAAGCATTTTGATGTTCGTCACCTTGTTTTGGTGCCAAAAGGCTGAATTTCTCTTTGGTGTTTTCCTTGAAACCGAAAATCCCCAAACAGCATATAGCCGAACTTGCTTTGTTGCTTCCCTCATTTCTATTAGGAGCCGAATGCTCCCTTGGTCTTTGATTTTTGCTTCTTGTTCTCCCTTTTATCATTTGGCCGAACCTTCCCTTTCTTCTCCTTTTCATTTGTGCTGAAGCCAAAATTAGCATCTTCTTCTCGCACTTTCTTTCTCCCTTTCTTAAAGTGTAGTAGCCGAAACTTGTTTTCTAAACACCTTCTTCATTTCTTTCTCTCTCAAAACTGAAAGTATTTCCTATGTTCATCTTGTTTATCTTTTTTTTTCCAAAACTCTTGAGCCGAACCTTTCCCTCTTGTGCCGAAATTTCCCTTTTCTTTTTGCTGTCGCCTTGACCGGATAATAGGTGTGGTGAGGATCTTTTGGGGTTTCGTTTCCAATTGTTGGAGAAGGTAGTAGGTGAGGCCGAATGCTTATGGTCTTTCTTCTGTTCTCTGTCGACATCTTCAAGGGTAAGTGTTGGTTTTGGCGATTTGTTTGGTAGTGTATTGATCGTTTATTTGGAACCGTTTTGTCATAGGGTATCCTGGATTTTGAAGCAGTCAAGCAAAGCAACTATCTTTGGGTAAGCAATTGGTAGGTGGTGGTAAGAGGTTGGATGTTGGGTTATTCTTTTAGTTTTGACTTGTGAGGCTAATTGTCTACGTTTTAGGGTGTGGCCGAATGGTAGAGGAACCATTGTTAGTTCGGGTTTGGTAGGAAACCAAACCGTTTGCGAGGTAAGAGTTCGGATGATAACCCTTTGGTTATGTTGTGTTTTGGCCGAATGGCCTAGGATGCTAATCTCTTATTGGTCGATTTTAGGAGCGAAGGGTACCGAGGTTATCAAGGGTCTTAGCTTGGTTCTTCGATTAAGGCTTGCAGGTGTGTACACGCACACACTTCTCTATCAATAAATATGTTTACTATACGATGTATGTATATACACACTGCTCTGTTATTCTGTTATATATGCTGTGTGTTGTTTGGATCCACGGGAAGGTGGATGAAATGTCATTAAGGTATGAGGCAAGAGGGCAGGTAAATCCCTATTATGAGTTGTCATGTTGATGCTTTTGGTAAGCATAGTATATCTGGTATGTGTGCTATAATATCTGATGGTGGATAAATAGTGTGTATGTTGCTAAACAAGCATGATTGCATATTTTCTGATAAATGCATATTACTGGTTGATGTGGATTAACGAGTGGAGGGGGCAGTGATATTTCGTGCCGACGGGCACCAGTGTTTTGGTAACACAACTTTGTGACTTTGGGTTACCAGAGGTTTGGCACCTCAGCGTCTCGTCCATGTGGCTTAGTACCACGGTGGGTTGGCCCCACGATTGATTATCTGGGATTGACGCCATGATTTGGTATCACACGATGGGTTGGCCCCATCACCGGATTTGTGACTACGGTCACCAGTGATTTGGTATCACATTGTGTCTTTGGGACACCAGAGGTTTGGCACCTCATTGCGACTCGTCCCTGTGGTTTGACACCACCGTGGGTTGGCCCCACTTATGAGATACGGATTGTCGCTAGTGATTTGGTATCACACGATGGGTTGGCCCCATCAATTGTTTTGTGACTTCGATCACCGTGATTTGGTATCACATTTGTGTCTTTGGGACACCAGTGGTTTGGCACCACATTGACGGATATCGTGTCTTTGGGACACCAGTGTTTTGGTAACACATTTTGTGACTTTGGGTCACCAGTGGTTTGGCACCACCAGTGGTTTGGTACCACACGGGGTAGAGAAAGGTGTTATGGATGGTTAGGTTGGGTGCATATTAATTGGATGCATGATGATCATGTTTATGTTTGCATATGATATTTTGCTAATCCGGGAAAAAGGGGTAGCACACTGAGTCTTGGTGACTCACCTTTTTCCTTTAACCATTTCAGGTAGTGCATAAAGCTGGACCAGGATCGGAGAGGACAAGGTAGCCCATGCCGAAGACGATGATTAATTATGTCATGCTTAAGTTTTGGATGCAAGTATTTCATTTTAAGTATTGGGTTGTAATAAAAGGCCATTTTATTATTTTGGGTATTACTTTAACTACGGTTTATTTTACTTTATATTGCTAGGTGAAAATGATTTATGGTTTGCAACCTATTTATTCAAAGTGGATATTATAAACTAAAGTTTTAAAAATGAATGAGTTTAATAGCAAAGTTATACACTAAAGATGTGTTTTCCAAAGTTCAACAAACTACGATGTTTTATTTTAAATTAGGAAGGTTTTCATCTGACCATTCCCCAGTGACATAACCAGATTCGGTCGGAGTGAATGGGCCGGGTTTGGGGATGTTACACTTTAGCACCTCGACCTCTACCACGTCCACGTCTACCGTGTCATGTCCTCTAGCGCTTATGTTTGTTAAGTCGATTTAATCTGATTAAGAGTCTTATTAATCAGTATGCTATTCAATGTTTATTAAACAATGTTTTATGGAGTATAGGAGGTAAAGTTGTTTTCGTAAAACGTATCTTAAAGTCTCAATCTCTATAGTTTCAGCTCATAAAGCTAAAAGTTCTAGAGTATTTCTATTTTGTGGAGTTTTCTTACCACAGTCATACCACAATAATCATAAAATGAAAATAAAAACTTGCTGACTTGGTGCCGGATACCCGTGGTGCCATACTTCCTCTAAAATATGTATTTATAAATGGAATTTCAAATAGTTTTAGAAAACCTTTTTAACCCAAACCACAGCTGAGTTTTGCAATCAGGCTCTGATACCATAAAATGTAACACCCCAAACCCCGCCCATGCGTTACGACCGAATCTGGCATGTTACATGAAGAAAGTATTTGTGATTTTACTAATAATTGATGTTATTTGGTTATCGTTAAGGAAAACAAGTTTGGTTGATAAAATACTACAAATTTCAAGAGGTTGATTGGTGAATCGAAATTTGAACTAGTGTCTTTTACATAAATCGTGACTTTTAAAAATATTGTTGATAATTCGAAGAAAAATCCAAGTTAAATTATTCGTACATATTTTTTATTACAAATCTAAGAACTGTAATATAGTATGAATTGAGTAACTTGCTTAAACAACATTAGTTCTAAAGATCTAACAAAATCTGTGTTAATTTGCTAAATTATGAAAATGCCCCTATGGGCCGATTTACCAAAATGCCCTAATGGGTCGATTTGCTAGAATGCCCTTATGGGCCGAGTTACCAAAGTGCTTTAATGGGCCGATTCACCGAAATTCTTCACTAGATTAATGGTTGTTATATATGTGGATATATTTTTATTATGCTGCATCTGTACATATTGCATGGGATGGGAAAAATTGTATGGAGAGCAGTGTAACCTGGTGGCATTGCCACAATTCGTTTATTATTGTGCTTAATCATGATTTCGGTGGCTTGACCATAAAAATATATTATACAAAAAGCAGCTCGACTACAAATTGGTGTGAGCGGCGGGGTGGGTTAACTTGATCCCTACAAGTGTGATTGGCTGGTCGGGGGTGTGATGGTTGGATGGGTTGGGTTACATTCATTTCATTTAATTATTACTATGTAAATGGGCTTAGGCCCAAGATTATGCTATGCGGGTTCAGGCCCAGTGGATGACGGTAAGGGGATTATGCACTGAGTTCTTTTAACTCACCCCCTTTTTCTTTCTTAATCCTTGTAGGTAATGCTCAGTGACGAGGACTTGGGGCCATGGATGACTCAGTGGAGGCCATACTTTTGGAATGATATTTTTGAACTTTAGTAAATTTCTTTTTTGCTTTATTTCGTTATTTTTACTCTTTTGGGTTTTAAAGTTGTAATAAGGCCTCTGAGATTTTTGTTTTGTTTTATGTTTGACGTACTTATTACCTTCCATAAATTGTTTTAAACGGGGATTATTCTGAAATCATAAACAATGGTTTTTCTTAAAATTTATCAACAAATGGATTTCACAACAAATATGTATGAATAATTTAACTTGGATTTTCCTTCGAATTATCAACAATATTTTCAAAAGTCACGGTTTATTTAAAGGACACTAGTTCAAATTTTGATTCACCAATCAACCTCTTGAAATTTGTAGCATTTTATCAACCAAACTTGTTTTCCTTAACGATAACCAAATAACGTCAATTATTAGTAAAATCACAAATACTTTCTTCATGTGACATGCTAGATCTGGTCGTAACGCATGGGCCGAGTTTGGGGTGTTACAGATGTGGTGTCAGAGACTCGGGTGCCATACTTTCCAGAAAAACATATGTTTTTAAACCATGTTTCAAACCAATTTTTGGAAAACATTTTTGAACCCATTCTACATTCGAGTTTTGCAACCTTGCTCTGATACCACAAAATGTAACATCCCAAACCCAGCCTAGACGTTACGACCAGATCTGACATGTCACATGGAAGGGTTGTTTAAAGAATCTACGCATTCATTAAAAATTTCAAGTTTTGTTGCTTGTGAAAAATCCAATTTGTTTTATAGTTCTCTTTACAAAAACATTTTCGCTGCTATTTCCAATGATCTTGTTTATAATTAATCAAACTCAATGAGTTTTAGAAAAATGACATTTACATTATTGTAGACATGCAATATTTTCAAAAGAGTTATCCATATTAAGAAACTCCAGAGTTTTATCAATTATAGTTTGTAAACTGCTTATTAAGATTATAGAAAATCATTATTAATGTTTTAGAAAATCCCAAATTGAGCATTCAAAATTAATAAGTAGTAACCGAATTAAAAGCTAAAACCAAAACAAAATACCAAGAGGCCTTATTACAAAACAAAAACCCAAATTTACATAAAATCTATAGTACCACAAAACATAATTTACTAAACTACGATGTATGGCCACCACAGAGTCCACCTCGGCTCCAAATCCTTAAAGCTAGGGATTACCTACAAAATTAAAGCGGGGGGTGAGTTACGAGAACTCGGTGTGTAATTTTCCACTCAGGCATTGTTGGGCCTAAGCCCACAGAAGCAGTCTGGCCGAAGCCCATACAAAAACAAACTGGGCCTTAGCCCTAATAGCATGATAACATAGGTGATACATGCAATGCAACCCAGCCCAGCCTAATATTCCATCTGCTACACACCACCCGTATCCAGCCAAACACACCTGTGGGGATTTCTACAATCAACCCTCCATCCGCTACACACCTCAATGGCAGTCACACTGTTCATCGCTAAAATTGTGGCAGAGCCACCAGACTATCAAAATATATGTGGCATAGCCACCGAACCCAAATGTGACAGAGTCACCGAAATATGTGGCAGAGCCACCGAAATACACTTCCCCAATCATCAAAATCATCCCAATCCCATGCAACATACTATGACAAAATATTTAATGCATCATAAATGTACCAATATAGCAGTTAAACAGTTTACATAGTCATGCCAAATCTAATTGAAAGGGTATATTCAAAATTTTACGCACTTGGGTTATTTCCAAACTCACCCACTAGGGGTATCACAGTAGCTTACCCATTAAGGCATTTTTAGCTTTTAACCGATACACAGAATAATACATATTATAATGGATAAATGTGTGGGATTACACACCTGTTGGAGAGAAATGTAGCAACCTACGAGCATAAAACCTTAAAAGAATCGGCTTATACTTCCTAAGCTGTTTGGTCACGAATCTACCTTACTTCTCCGCAATTAATCTGGATCACAACCAAAGTTAAGCACCAATATCCAAGTCCATGCCTCACCTAGGATCTGGGTTGAAATCTAACACCCCACCACTAGAAGATAACATTCGGGTTAGAAGCATAAAGGGTACTACCATTACCAAAATCGATTGTCCAAAAGTTTTTTTGAAAGACAACTTACCAAGGATGATAGAACTGCAGAGTGCCCTTACAACTACCCTCTATTAACGGTGTTGTCGAAAATAACTGTGCTAGAAGATG
Organism: Gossypium rotundifolium; assembly: GCA_025506655.1. NCBI lineage: Eukaryota > Viridiplantae > Streptophyta > Magnoliopsida > Malvales > Malvaceae > Gossypium > Gossypium rotundifolium. The sequence goes on along the minus strand of CP106722.1, from coordinate 102,908,166 downwards.
AAGGGTGTCCGGCCTATCTAACGAGAGTCTACCACGAAGCACAGAAAAGAAACAAGGTCACAACATGATGGAGTAATCAATTACGAAAGAGAAACCAAACTTGGTTTGCGATTAAAAGATGAGTGTTCAGCTTTTATGAAAAGAGAGAGAAGAAGAACATATGTGTCAAACAAAATATAAAAGAAACCATTAGCTTGTGCTTACCAATAATCAAATAAACAAAATGGATCCGATTAACTTGGGATCAAAGGGACTATTCGGCTAAAAGAGAGAAATAAAAGAAAGACAGTGAAGGAGAAGCAAAGTTTCAGCTATGAAGAGAATAAAAGAGAAGACAGTTGGAAAGAATGGATGAAGGGAAAAAGAAATGCATGAGTGGTCACTCTATAGATTCAGCTCATACTAAAGAGACAAGAAGAGATGAAGAAATGAAGAAAAAGCCACTCCAATGACTTAGGTTTCGGCAAAGGAATATGAGACTAAAATTGAAACCCGATTGACAAAAAAAAAAAGAATGCTCTCAATTGCACAAATGCTAAGAAAAATGCTCAAATATTCGGCACACACACCTTACCCCAAAATCGAACACTCGCCCAAAAGCCCCTTACTTGATTGAATTTACTCCCCCCAAACACTCCTCACTTTCGACCAACTATCACCACACTCCCACTCCCTTGATTTGCTCCTTGATTTACTCCCTCACTCACTCTCCATCATCTATTCAAAATATTTGACTAAGTTTCCCCTCTCTCCTACAGAGTTTGAACTTCACTCAGCTTCCTCCCTTCCTGAGCACAAAAATATAACTCCTTTTGTAATAGGTGGGATTCGAACCCACTCCCCATTCCATGCTCCCTTGTGACGCCAACCACTAGGCCACCTTACTACTTGTGATAACAAAATACACATAATTCCTTTTAAACCCTGTCTCCAACAATCCTCTCCCCTAAAGTACTCAAAAACTAAACTTCCACCAAGGCTCAAACTCGACCCCAGACCTCCCTGGAGCCCCCTAAACACCTTCAAGTAACACAGAAAACTAGCATAACATGCAATTTCACAAATTTTACAGACCCTTAGATTTTAGGATGTTACAATTTCATAATCTTTTTAATGATTCAAGGATAAGTGCACATCCAAAGGCATGTTTAAACCATTCATTCCATCAAACATACTAAATCACCTTGAAGAACACATTACATATAGACCATATAAATCACATTACAACATTTACCACATAATCCCAAAATAATCTATATACATGAAATATATCCATTCAAAACATAAACAACAATCAAGAACCAAAGTACCAACATTCAAGATTTACCAAAAGCAAATTGCCTATATACATGCCACAAAACCAAGTTTTAAACGATAAAAATACTACTGGAACAATACTAGGATTGTGAGAAATTAAGGTTACCTGCTTGACATGTTCCGCAAGTTGGCAATCTACAGGGAAAGGGAAAAACAAACGAGGTAAGCATATACAATGCTTAGTATGTTCACATGTATTAAACCAAATTAACTTAGGTTATAAATATACACTACATGCTAATTTCATATGAACTGCTTGACATGTTCTGCAAGTTGGCAATCTACAGGGAAAGGGAAAAACAAACGAGGTAAGCATATACAATACTTAGTAAGTTCACATGTATTAAACCAAATTACCTCAGGTTATAAATATACACTACATGCTACTTAGCTTGATGAAGTTTGTCTATCATGGAAAATCAAATATCAAAATGTGAGTTCAACATTTATCAGACTATATAGTAACTCAATCAAATAATTATTCAACATTTCATCATCATTCGTAAAACAAATAATCATTTAATCAATTCACTATTTTAATCATATCATACAATCTTTTTACTTGCAATACAACCCATTTTAGATGAATGACAAACATGATTTTCATTTCATATTTTGAATTTCTTAATCCAATTCATATTAAACCATATGAACTTTATTCACGTAACATATTAATTCATCTTTATTCCAAATAGATATTACATGTCAATTTAATGTCAATCACTACTTTGTTTCATAGTACAAATTTTGAATCACTTTCATCGATTTGTCACGTTTTCACATTGGCCCCCTGGGCTTGTATAGCCAATTCTCAATATATATGTATCATCTGATCATCATATCAACTCAATCTGAATATCATTTATTCCATTTACAATAGACATGACAGATACATGGATCCAACCAACACACCAATTTGAAACATAGATCTTCTTAGATAAATCTGAAAATAATAAGTCGCGCCCTGTGTTGGTTGGTAAAACCGAAAAATAGATGTGCCTAGCTCTAGTCGGTACAACTAACAAATGGGGTGTCCAGCATTCCTCGACACGTAGTCGTATAACCTTGAACTCTTCCTATCCTATATCATACCAACTATATCCGACTCTGCCCGAATAGTTAACAGGGTAACAGTTTCTCAATTTCAATACATAAGTTCATCAACCAAACAATCAATTTTCAAATATAATAGCACATCACATAACCATACTAATTCAATTTCACATTTACAACATTATATCATACTTTCACATATATTCAATTCGGTCCTTATCACTATCAACTTGTCTGAATCAAATCAATTCAACTCATTTCATCACATCATCACATAACATATCCTATTTTAGTCCAATTTAAGGCTAATTCCATAATTATTTCAATTTGCAATTCATCGTATTCAATTTAATCCCCTATCTCACCTTTTTTGTATTGAATCATAAAAATTAAAATTTCAATTAAACATAATTACAATTATAATTCTAAATACATAACAATTTAACACAAACATATTGTATGAACTTACATAGTCTAGACAACAAACAAACAATTCTCTAAGGACTAGTCAACAAAATTTTCCATTTCCTTGATTATTTTCAATTTGGTCCAATTTTTATCTATTCAATAATACAATTCTATTTATCAATTCCAAAATTTTATATCATCCCATTATAGGTATATATGTTTAATTTTATTATTCAACTACCCCAAGATTTTTACATTTTATTCAATTTAGTCCTTAAAATCAAACTTATTATATCTTCCTAATTTGAACTCCAAATTTTAAACCCATTTCAATTACATCCATATACAACCTCTTATTATTACAATTTATAAAAATTTCACACCAATTTCAAGATATTCACAATTTAGTCTCTAACCCAATACTAACAAAATTTACTCAACAAATTAATCCTATTTCATTTCTAAGCTTCAAAATCTACCATAAACATTCAAAACTTCAATTAACATCAATGAAAACTTTAAAAATCTTTAATGGTTTTGAAAACGGAGATAAAAATTAACTGGACTTAATTGCAATGATCTAAAAAATATAAAAATTACTAAAAATGGGCTTTGGAGGGCTTACCATGTAATGACCAAATATCTTGAAGCAAAAAAAAAAAAAAAAAAAAAAAAAAAAAAAAAAGTTTCTTGTCTTCCTTTTGATGGTTTTAGTGGAGAATAAGATATAAAAAGATGGTGATTTCTTTTTTATTTCTTTTGCTGTTAATACATATATTAATATTTCTTTAATAATTCCTTCAACAAACCGTCCACTTTATGTTTAATGGTCTAGTTGGAATTTAAAAACACCTAGATACTTAACTTTTGAGAAATTATAATCTATAGCAATTAAACTTTTACCTCTTTTACGATTTAGTCTTTTTACCTTAATTAATCATCTAATCACTAAAATTTTTAGATCAAACTTTAATTCACCTATATAAAAACTCCATAAATATTTAATAAAAATATTCACAGGCTCAGTTTATAGAAATGAGGTCTCGATACCTCATTTTCCAAAACCACTTGACTTTCGATTGCACCACTTGTACATTGACTAGTTAATTGATTAATAAAATTTATTAACGATTCACTATTATACTATATTTAACTATTAACTATTAACTATTAACTATTAGCAATTAATTGAATATATCTATGGACTCTTTCGTCATAATTGTGGTCCCAAAACCATTGTTTCAGACACCACTGAAAAACGAGTTGTTACAATGACTGTGATAAATTGCTTGTTCGAGAACAAGCAACCCCTGCCCATGTTTCATATTTATCAATCCACACAATGCCAATGAGAGGATATCTATAACACCCCATACTTGGTCCAATCGTCGGACCCGATCTACTGGATGTTACAACAGTAAATAGAAACTCTCGTATACAAATTACTCAATAATATTCTATAATCCAATATAAATAAGTTAAGTCTACGATAAACAAGCATTACAAACAAAATCGATTCTCATTCGGGCTTATGAAAGCCCTTAAACAAGCATAGAACTAAATCAGAACTAATTGAAATATTTACAAAATATTAGGTAAAAAAGGAAAAATAGGGGTCACATGGCCGTGTGGTGCAATATAACACAGCTGTGTCCCCAAACCGTGTAACAAGCTGATACCGTGTAACCCAAGTTCACATTACTGTGTCACCAGTCCGTGTAACTCACTATGGTCGTGTGGATTAAAAGCCATCATGAATGTGTTGAACACACGATCATTTCATCCAACCATGTGTGACACACAGTTGTGTGGTAGTCCGTGTGCAACAAAAATGACCTATTCTGAATCATTTGCAATCCAACCATTCAAGTGACCTATAATTTTATTTTTATGCCAATCAAACCAACACCAAAACTTACATATTTCAAAGACAAAATACTAATTCTCCTAATCATATAAACATAAAACTAATATGCCGTCATTGACACCAACAATTCAATAAACTCAAATCATGTCTCAACCATTTCATGTCACAACTCAATCATACCAAACATATGCATTTGCTTAACACAACCAAAGTCTATAGCCATTTCATACCACCATCGTAAAAATATGTATAATACCATTCATCTAAACATTCTTAATATCAAGCCTTGTAACAAATCATCCATCACATGACAAGTTACCATATGCATATATTCATATATTTATATACATCCAAACTCAACCATGCCAAAAACAAACTTTACCTTTCAATATTTAACCCTCCTAAGTACATGCCACAAATAACCAAGCTCGAACATAAAAAGTCTACCGAATTCAGAGACAAAAGGTGTATGCTTCTCGCTGATCTGATTTACATGTTTCGTACATCCAAAATCTATAGAAAAGTAGTAACACGAGTAAGTATATAAAATATTTAGAAAGCTCATACAATATAAAAAAATATCTTAGATTAACCAGTTAATAGTTACATGAATCAATATGAAATAATTTCATCTATCATGACATTCAAAACGACATCAACCAAATGAGATTTAGGCCAAACCACTTATATAATTTCAAATGGTAAAATACCAACTTCAACTCAAAATACATCATGAATCCATTTTCTAATTTATCACTTTGATCACTTTCATTGTTCAAATTGCATCATATATCCTTGTCATAACCATTCATATCATGTTTGTCATTTTTTCCAACACCAACTTCATAGTTTCACATGTCCATCTTTTATTTCTAGTCGATGAATCTTTGTAAAAGAACTCAATATATGAAACACCCCAAACCCGACCCAAAAAGCCTAGCCGAATTTGGTATGTTCCTCGAGTAAGGCTTTAGCGAAATCAAATTGTAAAGAAATTTTGTATTTTAAAACATTATTTTTAGAAGGAATTAATTAAATCAAAAGGAAACCAACTTTAAGAAAATTTCTTTAAAACATTTATATATTAGTGACAAACACATTTTTAAATTATTTATCGAAAAACCATTTAGTTATTTAATAGATATTTGTTCATGGCAAAATAAAAATAAATCCAAACACAAAATTAAAGATAGTTTATAGTGGCCTTATTACATAAAATTGGCAAATCCATAATAAAGTCTAAATAATAATAAAATTAATAAGTTTAAGTAGGAAAATTTCCAAACTTCATTGTTTGAGCAATGGCCACCTCGAAATCTTTGCTGCCTCGATCCATCGCACTACGAATTATCTGAAAAGTTGTCCCACAAAAATGGGTGAGTTATAAACTCAATGTGTAACACATACATCAAAAAGCCCATTTTATCATATGCTTAAAAGCCCAAAAGTTTCACATATGGCCATAGGCCCATTTAACTCATATTAGCCCAAAGGCCCACTTAGCTCATAATTAGCCCAAAAGTCCATTTTTATAGTAGATTAAAAGATAATCAATTAAATAACATGGATATGTATAAATAATGAAATGCAAGCCCGGCCCATCCTAAATATCCATCTGCTACACACCACCTGTACCAACCAACACACCGTGGGGATTACTAAATCGACCCTCCATCCGCTACACACCATCGAAGGCGCTTCTTTGCGATCAACATGCACATCGCCCTTATAATATTGTGGCAAAGCCACCAAACAGATGTGACCGAAGTCACCTAACCGAAGTCCAAATTTCAAATACGTGACCGAAGTCACCAGATTCACATATGTGACCGAAGTCACCGGAGTCAAATATGTGACCGAAGTCACCGGAGCCAAATATACGTGACCGAAATCACCAGAGTCAAATATGTGACCGAAGTCACCGGAAATGTGGTAAAACCACCAGAATACTTCCTCCATTATCAAAAATACCCATATGCCCATGCACATACATATCAAATCAGATTTCATGCTATTTACCCCACAGATCATAATATAGTCATGCTTATTTCACTTTTATGCAAATAGCAAAATGAACAAAATATTGGGGTAAACATACACGAATATCGTATACCACCGAATGGTATCCAAAATCACAATCATATACATGGTCATATAGTCACATTTAAATATATGTAAATCTTATGAGATTTTTAATGTAAGGTTACACACCTAGTGACAAGTGAGAACAATACTCTCTCGTCACAACACCTATTTAATTAACACACTTGGTTAGTATACACTATTGCTAAAAAATTGTACTTATTGATGAGGATCTAAATCCTTACCTTCAATTCTCGAACGACAAGTTATTTGTGGTTTTTCTCCACTAGATGGATCAAAACCCGCTGATATTCCACCAACGTAAAGTGGTTCGATTGTCCACACTACTTCAAATAACCGATCCTCATTAGCAGAGGGTCCACAACCCGGTGGAAAGTCTCTAACTGCCGATACTGTCCTTCGTTTGAAGTTTGATGGTAAAGGAATGCCTCCTCTCTTCCAAACACTCCGTACGGCCCTTTTCTTGCCTATCTTGTTAGTCTTAAATCGCCCCTAAAAATACGATCGATTAGTAGTCTATCTAAAGAAATCGATATGATCTAAATTAATAACCTTACCTTGATGATTTCGAATGGTCACTTCTTAAGAGTTGTCTTCAACAAAGATCTTTGAAAAATCTTTTCAATAGATTCGGCCTAGGAGAGAAAATAAGAGATCATAATTCTAAATTTGCTAAAGTAAAAAGAATTGATGAAATGATTGACAAAACCTTACTTTGAGTTCTTCAAGATTCTACCTTGATTAAGAAGAAAAGAAGGATTGATGATTCGACTTGGACAAAAGATAAAAGAAAAGATATTGATTTTAGCATATAATAGTTTCGTTTTCAATAAAAGAAAAGGAGAAAGGAGATTGAAAAAGAATATGATTCGGCTTGAAGAAAAATAAGAAAAGGATTGATGATTCTTGGTTTTAGTAGAAAATAGTTTCTATTGAGAGAAGAAAGAAAGAAAATAAAATGAGAAGAAAAAGAGAAAAAAAAAAAGAAAAAGAGAAGGATCAAAGAGAAAGGAGATAGGTTTTGGGGCTTAGGTGCATTCGGCCAAGAGGGAGAAATGAAGAAGAAAATGGTGCTTGAACTTTGGTACTTTCGGCAATGAGAGAAAAGAAAGAAAAGAAGAAAGGCTTTCCAACTTTTGAGGCTTTTGACAAGAATTTTGAAAGAAAGGAATTTTAACCAAATAGTCAAAATAAGAACCAAAACAAAGAGAAATTTTTAACTAATGTTCAAAGCAAGATTCGGATAAGAGAAGAGTTTTTGGAGAAATGAGAAAAGATGCACAATTGCTAGAACTTTTGGCCAACTTTCATCCCCCTAACTCAAGTCAAAATTCGGCCAACAAGGAAGCCAACACAATCCCCCTTTTCCCTCCACAATTCTTCCCTATCAACACCATAATTTGCAACACAATTAAACTACTCTCTAGCCCCTTATGCCGTCTAGGTTCATGGTCAAATGACCAAGAACAAACTCCCAAAACATTGCCCAATATCATGCCTTTTGTCCTCCCTTTCTTATCATCTTCTTATGATTCCTTGCCATAAGTTCCTAGCTTCCTTTTCATATGGTCAAATGGCCAAAATAAAAGAATACTCATCCACTCTAGAACATTCTTGGCCGACACTATAGGGAAGAAAACATAAAAATTAAAATTTTTCCCATTTGCTAGCTAGGGATTCAACCTCTCCCTCAAGCACTAATCCATGCATTCTAACCATTTTGCCAATTACTCAACTTATGCTTAAAACTCCTTGTCATTAATTCTTAAGGCCTAACTTGCTTAGCTCTCTCTTAATTAATAGAAATTAAAAGTTTCACTAAGCATTCACTTAATTAATGAAGCTCAAAATAATTTCCAAAATACACTCAATAATAATTAAGCATGCAACATCATTCAATTAAGTAGAAAATGCATAACCCCTAATTATCAGGATGTTACAATATACAAGTTAAAGTAATAGTTCCTGGTTGCTCGTTAGGGTTGAACCTACAAGATAAATAGCCTGGCCAAGGCTTAATATTCCTATATTCTCAAGTTCGTAACATATGTAGGAGCTCGAAACCTAAACATGTATTCTATAGTCTGCAACATATATAAGAGCTCAAAACCTATTCCTGTATTCTTGAGTCTGCAACATATGCAGGAGCTTAGAACCTATTACTGTATTCTTGAGTCCACAACATATGCAAAAGCTCATAACCTAGGCAAAACTCATAACCTCGTAGACAAGACTTTTACTATTTTGATCAGGATTTAACTTTAAATTATACCATTTTGCAACAATCCATTTCAATTTGATTTAATTCTCAATTTAGGTACTAATTCGTAACCAATTCAAATTGCTAATAAAACATTAATCAACTACAAATACAACTCAACAGCAAATTAAACATATTTATATTGTATGAATTTACTTGAAAAAAGGGTACCGCTTTAGAAAATAAGGACTATTTGACAGTTTTCTCTTTTTCAGCTAAGTCAACAACTTGATCTATATGATAGTTAAGACTCAAAATATCAATACCAGTCTCAATATTAACTGTAACTTCCCACCCGATGGAATCTTACTATCCGAATATTGTTCAAAGAAAGGGTCAGGTAAGATGTAACATCCTAAAATTTAAATTTTATATGTTGCATTATTTTGGTGCTCAACTAGTTAAACTATCCAATGTGTGTGTTAAGGTAGTCTCGAGAAGGCTCGAGATTTATTTGGATTTAAATTTTTTTTTGGCATTTAGTACTTTAAGGAAATGGAATAAGTGACCTTAAAGCTTAAGGTAATAAAGTGGTAAGAAGCTAGCATAAAATGAGCAATTAGTAAAGAGGTATGGCGCTATATGTGTTACCTTGAGGGAATGAGTTCGAATCCCATTATGTACATGTGAGAATTTTATTTTTTGCTTTCCTTCCTCGTATTGTCGGTCAAGCATTGAACTTATGGTAAGTTGGACTTTTATTTTTATTGCAAGATGGCTAAGAGAAAAGGCAAGATTGGACTTAGGGAAAGGAATCAAATGGAAAAGGCATGTAGGGGAAACATAAGGCTTATAACAAGGGAGATGATTTGGAAAGTTTGGGTGGCTAAACTTTGACCATTTGGCCATGCACTTGGATGTTTTTGGGGGCTAGGGGGAATGGCCAAATTTTTGGGTAGCATTTGGTAAGGTAGGTGCTAGTTTTGGTCATTTTTTTTTTTCATTTTGGCATTTTGGTGTATCAATAGTTTTCCTCTCCAAAATTCTTCTCCCTAGCCGAATATGTCATGAGCAATAGGTAAAACTTTTGTTTTCTTTTGGCCATTTCATTTTTGACCATTTCGGTATTATCCTTTTTTCTCCCCAAAGTCTTTTCCTTTTTGTGCCAAAACCATATATCTTGAAAGGCTTTTTTTTTCTTTTCTTTTCTTTTCTTCTTGCAAAAACTCTCAAACATCACTCCCTCTCCAATATTTTCACTATAGCCAAATCTTCCTTCCTTCCATTGAACTTTCTTTTTCATTCGAGTGGTTATCTTTGAACAATCGGTAAGAACACCCTTTTCAATTATTCTATTTTTTCTCTATTGTTGAAATTCATATGTTGGCTTGGGAGGGTCTTTTTGACCGAAATCATCATCTTTTCTCTTTTAAACAAAACCCTTTCTTTTTGTAGTGGTATAGTGGAGTGCCGATTATTTCTACATCGTTTAATCGACCTTAGCCACAGGAAGATTGTGTGAAAAAGGATTTCATCGTTTAAGGTAAGGAAATTTTTTCGAAGGGTTTTATATTATTTTTTTATTTATTAAAGATAGTGTTGATTAATCGATTTTATCATAGAGACTCTATCACTCAATTTTCATCCTGTGAACGTAAAGATTTTGTGGTAAGCCGACTTTGCTCATAAGATCAATTGGTTATAATAACGAAATATTAGTTTGGACTAATATTTATTTGACAATGGAGACAAACAAGATCGAATCAAAAGGAGTTGTGACTGGTGATCGAAAAAGGAGCGGATTTGCAATCCCGTCTAGGTTCAAACGAAGGGCTGTTTCGACGATCCGAGATTTTCCACCAGGTTGTGGACCCTCATCCGGTGAAAATCAACTATTCAAGGTTGTTCGCAATCGTGAGGCATCAACGATTCAAGATTTTCCACCGGGTTATGAACTGTCAACCGGGAAGAACTGGCAAATAGTTGTTATTCATGATTCCGAGGGTAAAAACCTAGACCGTTTATTTTAGATTAGATTTACTATAAGTGTTAATGATCTAATCGACCGTTAAAATATTTTTAGGTGTTGACGATTAGGAAAGTGTAGTGCTTACCGTAATCAGGTGTGTAATCTCACATTGTATATCATGGGTTAAATAACTATATAGTATTAATCGCTTGATTAAATAACAAGTTAGTGAAATCAGGTAAACTGGCATATTTATCAGTTTATTGGTAAAGACAATGAAATCGGTATTAAGACTGTAAATATTACGAAATTACCCTCAATGGGCCAAATCGATAAAAGTGACTACATGGGCCAAATGTGACATTTGATATATGGGCCAAATGTGATATTTGATATATGGGCCAAATGTGATATTTGACATATGGGCCAAATGTGATATTTGATATATGAGCCAAATGTAATATTTGACATATGGGCCTAATGTAATATTTGATAAATGGGCCAACTGTGATATTTAATATATGGGCCAAATGTGATATTTGATATATGGGCCAAATGTGATATTTGATATATAGGCCTAATGTGATATTTGATATATGGGCCAAGTGTGATATGAGTTATAAGGGCCAAAATGTGATATAGGCTAGATTGTGAAAATTTTTATAATGGGTCGTATGTTTGTAATAATTATATGAATGGATTGTTGTAATTGAATATGCATATTATATAGATGATTTGCATGGGTTGGGATATTTGACGAAGAGAAGTTGTGGTAGCTTTGTTACAAAATTCTGGTGGCTCTGCCACAAATCTGAAAATGGCTATTCCATGTAAAGTCTGTAAATCTGGTGGCTTGTCCAAAAATTGATATAAACGGCTTAATGCCTATTTTGGTGTGTTGGCGGGGTGGGTGACTAAAGCTCTCCACAGGTGTGCTGGTTGGTACGGGTGGTGTGTAGCTGATGGAAATTAGGTTTGGTTTGGGAATTGCATATCACATGCATGGTATATACATGTTATTATGTTATAATTGTAAATGGGCTTTGGCCCAATAAATGCTAAATTGGATTTTTGGCCCAGTGGACAATGGTAAGTGGGTTACACACTAAGTTCTAGTAACTCACCCCGTTTTCCTTATCTCTTTCAGGTAATGATCATTGATGGAGTCTTGGGCCATGGATATCTAGGTGGAGGCCATACTTAAAAATGGTTAAATTTGGAAATTTGGATTTCTTTAAATACTTTTAATTATTTTACTATTTTGAATTAAGGTTTGTAATAAGGCCTCTTGATAATTTTTATTTAGTTTTTGTTTGATGAAATTATAAACCGCTTTAAGTATTTTAAATGAGATTTTAATTTCTAAAACTTAAAAAACATTTTATTCCAAATGAATATATAAAAGGATTTCATAAAATTTTCAAAATAGTAACTTGAAATTATTCTTAAGTTTTTCATCAATTCTTTCAAAAATATCCTTAATTTCTTTTAAAATTTTTCTCGAACTGTTAAACGAAATTTTTAAATTTTGATTTATAATATCTTACATCTCAAATTATCGATTTATTATTCAAATTTTTACTCGATAAAGACTTCGTCAAAACTTTGAAATCACTTTTACTTAAATAGGAATCAAAGTATAATTATTTTGTGTGGCATGTCAAAACTGGCCTTAACGCTTAGGCTGGGTTTGAGGTGTTACATTTTATGGTATCAGAGCCAGGTTCAAAACTCGGTTGTGGTTTGGGTTTTAAAACATTTTTTCAAAACTGTTTTGGATTATAGAACGTATGTTTCAAAGGTAGTATGGCACCACGAGTATCCGGCACCAAGTCAAGTAAGTGTATTGAAATTGAATGATTATTATTATGGTGATATGACTATAGGAACACTATAGAACTTTTAGTTTTAGATGTTGAAACTATAGAAATTGAGACTATAGGATGCGTTTACGAAAACAACTCTACCTCTTATATCATAAAATATCGTTATTAAACATTGAAATAGAATACTAATTCATAAAACTTGTAATCAGATTGAAACAAAATAGTCAATATGAGTACTAGAGGACGTGGACATGGTAGACGTGGCTGTGGTAGAGGCTGATGTGTTAGAGTTGTGCCTGAGGCATCGGGACATATACCGAAAATGGGCGCACCGGCATCGCCTGTGTCAGAAAATGGATCACATGACTGTATGAGAGAAGACATTACTCTGTCTCAAGCAATGTTACAAGTTTTGGAAAGGGTTGTTGGGGTTAGGTCGGGGCCAGTAGCTCGTGGATCAATATCAAAGCGACTCAGATCAAATGGTGCTGAGACTTTTAGGGGTATTTCAGGAGTAGCCCCAAACGTCACGAAATATTGGCTATAGGCTGTGTAGCAGATCATGGATGACCTAGAATGTATCGTCGAGCAGAAACTAAGAAGAGCTGTGTCCTTATTGAGGGACGAGGCGTATCAATTGTGGCTCACTATTCGGGAAGGCACTCAGGCCGAATGTGTTACTTGGGATTTCTTCAAAACTGCATTCCAAGGAAAGTATGTTGGGGCAAGCTATGTGGATACCCGAAGGAACGAATTCTTAAATCTGGTTCAAGGAAATAAGACGGTGGCAGCTTATGAAGCAAAATTTCTACGTTTGAGTCGTTATACCTGGACTATAGTGCCTATTGACCATGAACGCTGTGTGCGTTTTGAGGCCGGGTTGAATGATGAGTTACGGGTACTAAGAGCCCCACAATAAGAAAGGACTTTTGCCACGCTTGTGGAGAAAGCCAAAATAGTTGACGAGGCTAAGAACTCAGAGAGGCAAAATCGAGAAAGAGATAGAGGCACGAACAAGAGGGACTTTAGGTACTCGGGTCCTACTAAAAGGTTTCAGAAGAGGCCCAGGTATGATGAGCTAGCTCAAGCTAAAGCACCTGCTACTACCAATCAAATTCAATCCTGTGCTGACTGTGGAAGACAACACCCCGGTGAATGCTGGAAGAGAACCGATGGTTGTTTCAAATGTAGTTCTAAGGACCATCAGCTTAAGAATTATCCTCGACGGACTGCTCCGAGTCAAGAAGCTCATAACCATGATGCACAGCCAACTGGAGGTGCTTAGAAGCCACCGAGGGGCTGTGGACCAGGTCGAGGTGGTAATGGTGCAGGTCAAGGTCAAGGTGCACCAGGCAGAGGTAATGGCTTCAGGGGTAACGCGGAGGCGAGGCAGCCAGGGTTAGTTTATGCAGTCAGACGCTGAGAGGATGGTGATGCACCTGATGTGATAACCGATACGTTCATCTCTGATGTACCTGTTACTACTTTAATTGATATCAGATCTACCCATTCGTATGTTGCTAGTGATATATCTAGAAATTTGAACATTAGATCTGAGATTTCTGATAAAGAGATGACGGTAATTAGTCCTTTAGGACAATCTGTACTAGTGAATAAATTGTTTAGAGACGTGCCCTTAGAAATTCAAAGAGAAATATATTTGGCGGATCTGATGGAACTGCCTTTCGACGAGTTCGACCTTATTTTGGGCATGGATTGGTTGGTAAAACACCGGGTGCACTTTGATTGTGCTGCAAAGCAGATGTCAATAAGGACTTTGGAAGATAAGGAAGTGGTGATGATAGGCGAACAGAGAAACTATTTAGCAAATGTGGTATCTACTTTAAAGCTAGAAAAGTTGGTGCGAAAAGGGTGTGGAGCATTCCTAGCCTTCATTAGTGCTTTGTACGCCAAGGAATTATCGATGGAAAGTGTTAGAACGGTGAAAGAATATTCAGATGTCTTTCTCGAGGAACTTCCGGGTTTACTTCCAGACCGGGAAGTAGAGTTTGGCATTGAGCTTTTGCCCGGAATTACTCCGGTGTCCATTGCTCCTTATAGGATGGCATCGGAGGAGTTAGATGAGCTTAAAGCTCAAATTCAAGAATTGTTAGATTGGGGATTTATTCGACCGAGTGTGTCACCGTGGAGAGCATCGGTCTTGTTCGTAAAGAAGAAGGATGGGTCGATGCATATGTGCATTGATTATAGGCAATTGAATAAATTGACGATCAAGAATAAGTATCCATTGCCGAGAATCGATGACCTGTTTGATCAATTACAAGGAGCTTCAATTTTCTCCAAGATAGATTTGAGGTTGGGTTATCACCAACTCAAGGTTAAAGAGGCGGATATTCATAAGACAGCATTTTGAAGTTGATATGGACATTATGAGTTTTTGGTAATGCTGTTTGGATTGACCAATGCACCAGCTGCATTTATGGACATGATGAACCGAGTCTTTCAACCCTATTTAGACCGGTTTGTAGTGGTGTTCATAGATGACATTTTGGTTTACTCGAAGAATGAAGAAGAGCATGATTCACATCTGCGAATAGTATTGCAAATATTGCAGGAAAAGCAACTTTATGCCAAATTCAGTAAGTGTGAATTATGGCTGAAGGAAGTGACTTTCTTGGAACATGTTGTGTCAGCCGAAGGAATCAGAGTTGATCCTCGGAAGGTAGAGGTTGTGTTGGATTGGAAACCACCGAAGTCAGTGGCCGAAATTTGGAGTTTCCTAGGATTGGCTGGTTATTATAGATGTTTTGTTGAGGGGTTTTCATTGATTGCTACACCCCTAACTAAACTGTTGCAAAATAGAGTATCATTTGTGTGGGCAAAACAACAGCAAGAAAGTTTTGAGAAACTGAAGAAGATTTTGACGGAAGCGCCAGTACTGATTCAACCTGAGGCTGAAAAAGAGTTTATTGTTTACTGCGATGCGTCACACACGGGTTTAGGATGTGTGTTGATGCAAGGTGGAAAAGTGGTGGCTTATGCATCTCGTCAGTTAAGGCCACACGAAGTCAACTATCCTACTCATGATTTAGAGTTAGTTGTGGTGTAACACCCCTAACCCGTATCCGTCGTCGGATTAGGGTTACGAGGCCTTACTATAACAATTACCAAGTCCAAGCACTCCATCCAGACTAATACTTGATAAATTCATATCATTTCATGTTATTAAAAATGAATATATATATATATATATATGTATATATTCTTTCAGGTCTTAATACAACAACTTGCATGATAAAATCACATGGTCATTTAAAAATAACAACAGCATAAGTATATAATATTTAGACATTTATTCGCCTATAACACGAACACAAACAAAATCTAATTGTTACTTACATATTTAATAAAATAAAATCTTAAAGCATTCCATATATATATATATATACGTAATATTTATAAACACCAAATTAGCACATACCATATATTTTTATTTTTACATCAATCCACATACAAATATATTATATGTACCACTTTATTATTTACCATTATACATCGAATCCCTATAGCAAAATATACTAGTAAAATCATTATTATAAATATATTGTTACGCATCAAACGGCTGCACATATATACTGTGAAATATTATACATAACATGAACGTCTATTAAACCAAATATACCTTATCAAATCATCATCTAAGCCCAAAATGCCATAAACCACAAAACCAAACCATAACTATCAAATATATATGTACCATGGCCGAATATAAGTCAGAATAACTTGCTAATTATCAACATTAACATGGCATCTTTAATAATCCAAATAGACCAAATTTATTTACAACCCAAAGAACATCATCTCAACTACATCCACCTCATTTGAACCAAAACAAAACGAATGCAAAACATATCAATATGTCATGCTTAACCCGAATGCATCACATCTAGATATAATATGCATATTACTTGACCATATTCCATACATGATTAACCATGGCCGAATTTCACATCCCTTAATAACATAATCAATCCATTATATCAAGAACATAGAAATTAAACTTAATCAAAAGAAATAGCCATTTTCGCAAGGCTATTTATATATATACAAGGCCGAAAGTCATTAATCTAAACCTTAGTCTAACCTATACATGCCTTCGGTTTAAAACTTAGATTAAGTACCAAAAGGGGAGATAGTGTGGTTGACTTTTCCGATGATCCTCAGATGCCCGTAGCTTGATGGAAAATCTATAAAACAGAACAGAGAGCACACACGAAATAAGCTCACTAGCTTAGTAAGTCTTAAGCATTTACGAAACAACAGTCAAATACTCCAACATTTAGCACACATACATATATAAATATACCTATAAGTCCAAGTAATTTAACAAATAATAATTTCAATATGGTTGAACAGTAGTCTCTCGTAACTTATCATTTATTAATCCCCATTGAAGGTATACAACCCTTCCAAAGATAAGCCTTCAAGATTCGCATATTACCTTATTAACAAGTATAACATATATCACAATTATATACGATTAATCATATATATACAAATATGTATTTTCGATAACTTTCACTTTTGACATTTTATCTTTGACCGAATCTCAAAGATATCACCAAACTTATATTCAATATACATATCACACTTTTAATGAGTAATTCAAATGCACATATCATAAAGACTCATTATCAAAACTTTAACCATTCTATCACTTATGTAATTTGAAAGGAAAGATAATCACTTACCTTGTTCCTTGCATCTATAAACCTTTATTTTTATCCGAGCATTTTGTTTAGAATTTATAACACATTACTGGCATTAAGCCTGCTAGACTCGAGGTCTGAACTTGATCACCTAGATTAAGCCCGCTAGGCAATAAGCACGATATACATCAAGGCACAAGGCTCGCTAGGCTCATGGCCCGAATGACATCAAGCAAGACAAGGCACGCTAGGCATTTAGCCCGATAAATAACACCCAAGACGAAGCTCAAGCTAGGCTTAAAGCCCGATAAATAACACCGGCACAAAGCCTGCTAGACTTAAAGCCCGATATAGATACGATCATCAATTCAACACTCATTTCATAACATCAACAATGCAAATAACTCATATAGATCATATTACCTTCACATACCAACCAAAACATATTTATACACTTATCATTTTACAAAGTAAATTCAATTCAATACCATACTTCTACATTCGGCTATTGTCTATAATTATACTTTAAATATTCAAGTTCCATCATTCATCATATTTGTAAATAAATCTTTAACGTATATTTGCTTAAGGACTTACCTCGGCTGTCGATAGACCGTGCGAATCGGCTATTCGAGAACCTTCGTCTTTCCCCGATCTAAATCCGTTTTTCTTTGCTCTTAATCTTAATTTTTGTGCTTCTAAGTGCCAAAATTTCAAAGAAATAAGAACCCTTTTCTTTCTCCCATATTCGGCCAAAGAACAA
This sequence comes from Gossypium rotundifolium, assembly GCA_025506655.1. Classification (NCBI taxonomy): domain Eukaryota; kingdom Viridiplantae; phylum Streptophyta; class Magnoliopsida; order Malvales; family Malvaceae; genus Gossypium; species Gossypium rotundifolium. Next base: position 102,889,990 of record CP106722.1, on the reverse strand, counting down.
CATAAGATGATATTGGCTTTTTCACTTTATTTTATTATGTATATAATAGATTATTTTATTAATTTACTAATATAACCTTTAATATAAAATAAACATATACATATAATAATGGCATATTAGCCAAAAGCCATCCACTAACTTATAAAATGGAATATTTACCCACCTAATACCTCAATTTAAGAAGCCATCATCATTCTAGCACTTTACACTAAAGAATGCAACTTTTACGCTTTACGCGATTTAGTCCTTTTTATCAAATTAAGCGCTTAAACGATAAAATTTTTCTACGAATCTTTCGCACACATAAATTCACATATAATAAACACAAAATATAATATTTAAAAGTTTTTCAGACTCGGATTCGTGGTCCCGAAACCACCGTTCCGATTAGGGTCAAATTCGGTCAGTTACAACTCTCCCCCTTTTAGGATTTTCGTCCCCGAAAATCTTACCGTAAAACAAAGTCGGATATTGTTGCCTCATTGAATCCTCAGGCTCCCACGTAGCCTCTTCAACTCCGTGCCGACTCCATAGTAATTTCACTAAAGGAATTCTTTTGTTTCTTAACTCTTTCATTTCCCGAGCTAAAATACGGATCAGTTCTTCTTCATACGTCATATCAGGTCAGATTTCAATCTCAGACGGTGTGATCACATGAGACGGATCTGATCTGTACTTACGAAGCATCGAAACGTGAAATACGTCATGTATCTTTTGTAACCCAGAGGGCAACCTCAATCTATAAGCAACAGGCCCAATACGTTCAGTAATTTCATATGGTCCGATGAATCTCGGACTAAGTTTGCCTTTCCGACCAAATCGGAGTACCTTTTTCCACGGAGAAACTTTCAAGAATACTCGATCTCCAACTTGAAATTCAATGTCTTTACGTTTCAAATCAGCATAGGACTTTTGACGATCCGGCGACTTTCAAATTGCCTCTAATAATAGCTACCTTACATTACATTTCTTTAATCAAATCAACCCTGTATCTTATTCTCGTGAGCTCACCGATTATAACGAATTCGACATTTTTGCCCATACAAGGCTTCATAAGGCGCCATTTTGATACTAGATTGGAAGCTATTATTATAAGAAAATTCAATCAAAGGTAGGTGTCGTTCCCACGTACCTTCAAACTCGAGAACGAAACATCTCAACATGTCCTCAAGTATCTGAATAGTTCGCTCGGTGGCCGACCGCATCTGCGGATGAAAGGCTGTACTAAAATGAAGTTTAGTACCTAAGGCATCTTGCAACTCCTTCCAAAATCGCGATGCAAATCTCGGGTCTCTGTCTGAAACAATGGAACTCGGTACACTATGCAACCTCACAATCTGCGATACGTACAATTCAGCAAGTTTATCGAGTGAAAAGTCTGTACGAACCGGCACAAAATGAACTGATTTAGTCAGTCTATCAACTATAACCCAGACGGCATCTTTCTTACTCGGTGTCATAGGAAGACCGGATACAAAATCCATTGTAATTCTATCCCATTTCCATATAGGTATCATGATTGGCTGAAGTAGTCCGGATGGCACTTGATGTTCAGCTTTTACTTGCTGACAAACTAAGCATTTCGAAACAAATTCAGATATATCCCGTTTCATGCCTGGCCACCAATAGAACTGTTTCAAATCATTATACATCTTTGTGCTACCCGGATGTATTGATAATCGACCACTATGGGCCTCACTCAGAATCATCCGTATCAAATCTGAGTTCTTCGGAACACACATTCGGCTTTTAAAATTCAAATAGTCATTTGTATCAATTTGAAAATCTGATTCTGCACCTTTTTCACACTGAATTCGACTAGCAATCAAATCTTTGTCAACTTTCTGTGCATCATAAATTTGCTGAATAAACATTGGTCTTGCTTGTAACTCAGCTATGATCGAACCATCACCAGACATAGCTATCTGTCCGTTCATTGTGCAAAGGGCAAACAATGATTTTCAACTTAACGCATCTGCAACAACGTTAGCTTTTCCCGGATGGTAGTCAATCACCAACTCATAGTTTTTCAACAATTCTAACCATCTGCGTTGTCTCAAATTTAGATCTTTCTGAGTCATTAAATACTTTAGACTTTTATGGTCCGAATAAATGTGACATTTCTCGCCGAATAAGTAGTGACGCCAAATTTTCAATGCGAAAATAGTGGCTGCTAATTCCAGATCGTGAGTCGGATAATTTCTCTCATGTGGCTTCAATTGTCTCGAAGCATAGGCTATAACCTTGCCTTCCTGCATCAAAACGCAACCCAAACCATTCAAAGAAGCATCACTAAAATCAATAAATTCTTTACCCGATTCAGGCTGAGTTAATACTGGAGCTTCGGTCAGAAGGGCTTTCAACTGCTCGAAACTTTTCTGACACTTTTCTGACCACTCAAACTTGACATCTTTCTATAGTAGCTTTGTCAAAGGTGTAGCTATTACAGAAAAACCTTTCACAAACCGTCTGTAGTAGCCCGCAAGTCCCAGAAAACTTCGAATCTCAAAAACATTCTTCGGTGGCTTCCAATCAAGTATAGCCGAAATTTTGTTCGGATCGACTCTAATACCTGATGCTGAAATAACATGTCCCAAAAAGCTGACCTCTTTCATCCAGAACTCACACTTACTAAACTTCGCATACAACTGTTGATCTCTCAAAGTTTGTAGCACTAATCTCAGATGCTCGGCATGCTCGGTTTCATTCTTGGAATAGATCAGTATATCATCAATAAACACTACTACAAACCGATCCAAAAGCGTACAAGACTCGATTCATTAGATCCATAAAAATAGCTGGTGCATTAGTGAGTCCAAATGGCATAACCGAAACTCAAAATGTCCGTATCTCGTCACGAATACGATCTTTGGCACATCTGTACCTCGACTACATAATCGATAATAGCTCGATCTCAAATCTATCTTCAAAATATGAAGCCCTTTCAATCGATCAAACAAGTCATCAACTGAGGTAACGGGTACTTATTCTTTATAGTTACCTTATTCAGCTGCTGATAATCAATACACATTCGCATCGTTCCATCTTTCTTTTTCACAAAAAGAACTGGTGCACCCCAAGGAGAGAAGCTTGGTCGCACAAATCTTCTATCTGTTAACTCTTGCAACTGTGCTTTCAACTCTTTTAACTCAGTAGGTGCCATCCGATACGGATCTATCGAAATCGGAGTCGTTCCCGATACCAATTCGATGTCGAACTCAATCTCTCGTACTGGTGGTAAACCCGATAGTTCTTCAGGAAACACATCTGGGTATTCACATACAACCGGTACAGATTCAATCTGTTTCTCAGACAATTAATTATCCAGTACATAAGCCAAATAAGCTTCGCACCCTTTTCTCACATACTTCCGGGCTAACATCGAGGATATAACTGTAGGAAACCCACTTAAATCACTGGATTCAATTCTAATGATCTCACCATTCTGATGTCTCAAATCAATAAGTTTTCTTTTACAATTCACCACTACATCATGCGAAGTTAACCAGTCCATTCCCAAAATTATATCAAACTCATCGAAAGGCAATAGCATTAAATCGACTAGGAAGCAAAAATCCCGAATCATCAATGGGCAACCTTTACACACTTTATTAACAAACACACATCTACCCAAAGAGTTGGACACGCGAATCACAAACTCAGTAGACTCAACTGGCAGAGCCTTACTGAATACTAGAGTTTCACACACATATGAATGGGTCGAACCAGGATCAATCAATGCAATCACAGTAGTATCATATAGGGTGAAAGTACCGGTAATAACATCTGGAGAAGAAGCATCCTCTCTAGCTCGAGTAACATAAGCTCTAGCTGGAGCTCTAGCCTCAGATCGAACTGTAGTGTTCTTCGTCCCTCTCTGACTGCCACCTATATTGCGGAATGTCGGGTGGTGCGCTTCGTCTTTGGTACCTTTGCTTTGGTCTAGAGTTACGTGCGTATTCTGCTCAACTAACATCGGGCACTCTTAAATAAAATGGTCCGAGGATCCATATTTAAAGCAGGACCGATCATGAACTCTACAACTCCCAGAATGCCATTTTCCACAATGTTTGCATTCAACTCGATTCCGTGGAACATTACCAACACTGGCCATCGAGGTAGCTCGGGAGCCCAGTGGAGGTCGATCACGTCTAAGTAAATCTGAAGTAACTTTATGTCGGCTGACATCATCTCTGAACTTCTTAGATGTAGAATAGAAAGTCTTACCCGACGACCTCTTACGAATGTCTCTAGCTTCTATCTCGGCCTTTCTTTTCTCTTTCCCGAGCTCTTCAGCTTTCCAAGCTCGCTCAACTAGAGTCACAAATTCTTGAATTTTAAGAATGCCAACAAGCAACTTTATCTTTTCATTCAGACCGTCTTCAAACCTTTTGCACATAATGGCTTCAGTTGATACACACTCTCTAGCATATCTGCTAAGCCTGACAAATTTCCGTTCATATTCTGTCACGATCATCCTTCCCTGTTTCAGTTCAAGAAATTCTTTTCATTTTTGATCAATGAATCTTTGACTGATATATTTCTTGCGGAATTCATTCTGGAAGAAATCCCACGTCACTTTTTCTTTCGGAACCACTGATACTAGTGTATTCCACCAGTGATATACAGTGTCCCGAAGTAAAGATATAGCACACTTCAAGCATTCGTTTAGAGTACAAGATAGCTCATCTAGTACCCGATTAGTGTTATCAAGCCACATTTCGGCTCGTTCTGCGTCATCATCATCATTGGCCTTGAATTCTTCGACCCCAAATTTCTTGATTTTATCAACTGGAGGCCTACTAGATCTCATCGGATCTATCATCGGGGGTGCTGAAGGTATCGGAGTTGGATTATTCGGGGGTGGAGGTTGGTGTACAGTCGGGTTAGTCTGGATAAACTGGGTAAACCATTCGTTCATCATCTGATAGAAGGCTTGTTTAGCCTCCCCCTCATGACTACCCGAAACTGGTCGAGAGTCTACTGGCGCTGATCCATGTGCGAGACCAGGCGCAACACTCTCCACATCATCAGCTACGGCTCTATCGGGATCAGAATCCATTTACTATATAAAATACAATTGAAATTGTCAGAAGTCACCACACTATCATATATACAATTCAAAGGCATGTATAGCTAGACTCTTACGTACTACGGTAGTCCTAGAATCGACTAAACCGTAGCTCTAATACCAATCAAATGTAACACCCCTAACCCGTATCCGTCACCGGATTAAGGTTATGAGGCCTTACTATAACAATTACCAAGTCCAAGCACTCCATCCAGACTAATACTTGATAAATTCATATCATTTCATGTTATTAAAAATGAATATATATATACATATATGTATATATTCTTTCAGGTCTTAATACAACAACTTGCATGATAAAATCACATGGTCATTTAAAAATAACAACAGCATAAGTATATAATATTTAGACATTTATTCGCCTATAACACGAACACAAACAAAAATCTAATTGTTACTTACATATTTAATCAAATAAAATCTTAAAGCATTCCATATATATATATATATATGTAATATTTATAAACACCAAATTAACACATACCATATATTTTTATTTTTACATCAATCCACATACAAATATGTTATATGTACCACTTTATTATTTACCATTATACATCGAATCCCTATAGCAAAATATACTAGTAAAATCATTATTATAAATATATTGTTACGCCTCAAGCAATTTGCATATATATCTTGTGAAATATTATACATAACATGAATGTCTATTAAACCAAATACACCTTATCAAATCATCATCTAAGCCCAAAATGCCATAAACCACAAAACCAAACCATAACTATCAAATATATATGTACCATGGCCGAATATAAGTCAGAATAACTTACTACTTATCAACATTAACATGGCATCTTTAATAATCCAAATAGACCAAATTTATTTACAACCCAAAGAACATCATCTCAACTACATCCACCTCATTCGAACCAAAACAAAACGAATGCAAAACATATCAATATGTCATGCTTAACCCGAATGGATCACATCTAGATATAATATGCATATTACTTGACCATATTCCATACATGATTAACCATGGCCGAATTTCACATCCCTTAATAACATAATCAATCCATTATATCAAGAACATAGAAATTAAACTTAATCAAAAGAAATAGCCATTTTCAAAGGCTATTCATATATATACAAGGCCGAAAGTCATTAATCTAAACCTTAGTCTAACCTATACATGCCTTCGGTTTAAAACTTAGATTAAGTACCAAAAGGGAGATAGTGTGGTTGACTTTTCGATGATCCTCGGATGCCCGTAGCTTGATGGAAAACCTATAAAAGCAGAGCGAGAGCACAAACGAAATAAGCTCACTAGCTTAGTAAGTCTTAAGCATTTACGAAACAAAAGTCAAATACTCCAACATTTAGCACACATACATATATAAATATACCTATAAGTCCAAGTAATTTAACAAATAATAATTTCAATATGGTTGAACAGCCGTCTCTGTAACTTATCATTTATTAATCCCCCATTGAAGGTATACAACCCTTCCAGCACTTTAAGCATTCAGTATTCGCATATTACCTTATTAACAAGTATAACATATATCACAATTATATACGATTAATCCTATATATACAAATATGTATTTTCGGTAACTTTCACTTTTGACATTTTTATCTTTGACCGAATCTCAAAGATATCACCAAACTTATATTCAATATACATATCACACTTTTTAATGAGTAATTCAAATGCACATATCATAAAGACTTATTATCAAAAACTTTAACCATTCTATCACTTATGTAATTTGAAAGGAAAGATAATCACTTACCTTATTCCTTGCATCTATAAACCTTTATTTTTATCCGAGCATTTTGTTTAGAATTTATAACACATTACCGGCATTAAGCCCGCTAGACTCGAGGTCTAAACTTGATCACCGGTATTAAGCCTACTAGGCAATAAGCCTGATATACATCACCGGCATAAGGCCTGCTAGGCTCATATCCCGAATGACATCACTGGCACAAGGCCTGCTAGGCATTTAGCAGATAAATAACACCAAGACGAAGCTCGCTAGGCTTAAAGCTGATAAATAACAAACCGAAGCACGCTAGGCTTAAAGCCCGATAAATAACACCGGCACGAAGCCTGCTAGGCTTAAAGCCCGATATAGATATGATCATCAATTCAACACTCATTTCATGACATCAACAATGCAAATAACTCATATAGATCATATTACCTTCACATACCAACCAAAACATATTTATACACTTATCATTTTACAAAGTAAATTCAATTCAATACCATACTTCTACATTCGGCTATTGTCTATAATTATACTTTAAATATTCAAGTTCCATCATTCATCATAGTTGTAAATAAATCTTTAACGTATATTTACTTAAGGACTTACCTCGACTGTCGATAGACCGTGTGAATCGGCTATTCGAGAACCTTCGTCTTTCCCCGATCTAAATCCGTTTTTCTTTGCTCTTGATCTTAATTTTTGTGCTTCTAATTGCCAAAATTTCAAAGAAATAAGAACCCTTTTCTTTCTCCCATATTTGACCAAAGAACAACATAAGATGATATTGGCTTTTTCACTTTATTTTATTATGTATATAATAGATTATTTTATTAATTTACTAATATAACCTTTAATATAAAATAAACATATACATATAATAATGGAATATTAGTCAAAAGCCATCCACTAACTTATAAAATGGAATATTTACCCACCTAATACCTCAATTTAAGAAGCCATCATCATTCTAGCACTTTACACTAAAGAATACAACTTTTACGCTTTATGCGATTTAGTCCTTTTTATCAAATTAAGCACTTAAACGATAAAATTTTTCTACGAAAGTTTCACACACATAAATTCACATATAATAAACACAAAATATAATATTTAAAAGTTTTTTAGACTCAAATTCATGGTCCCAAAACCACCGTTCCGATTAGGGTCAAATTCGATCTGTTACATGTGGTGGTTTTTGCTCTAAAGATTTGGAGGCACTATCTCTACAGTGAGAAGTCGATCATTTATACGGACCATAAGAGTCTAAAGTACCTCTTTACCCAAAAGGGGTTGAACTTAAGACAGCGGAGGTGGATAGAGTTGTTAAAGGATTACGACTTCTCAATCGAGTATCATCCCGAAAAGGCTAACGTGGTGGCAGACGCGTTGAGTCGTCAAGTGAAGCCTATGTGGTTAGGTCAGATCAAGGAAAAGTAGTTATCAGATGAAAAGTTGGGTCCCTTACTTCAACAAGTAGAAGGTGGTGTAATAGGGGATTTTGGATTTGATAACGATGGAATATTGTGTTTTCGCGAAAGAATTTGTATGCCCAAGGATTCAGATTTGAGACAAATGATTCTGTGAGAGGCACATAGTAGCCCTTATGCTATGCACCCTAGGGGAAATAAAATACATCGAGACCTCCGTGAGCATTATTGGTGGCCAGGGTTGAAACGGGAAGTTACTGAATATGTGAGTAAGTGCTTGACTTGTCAACAAGTGAATGCGGAACACCAATTACCATCGGGATTGTTGCAACTGGTAAAGATTCCATTATGGAAATGGGAACTGATAACGATGGATTTTGTTAGTAGGTTACCCTTATCACCTACAAGAAAGTTTCTGTCTGGGTAATAGTGGATCGATTGACGAAGACTGTCCATTTTCTACCTGTCCGTACAGATTTCTCACTACAGAAGTTGGCTAAGTTGTATGTAGCGGAGGTCGTGAGGTTACATGGGGTACCAGTGTCTATTATATCGGATAGGGATCCTAGGTTTACATTACGATTTTGGAAGGCTTTACATGAAGCTTTGGGAACCAAGTTGAATTTCAGTACGGCATTCCATCCTCAGACGGATGGTCAGTCAGAGAGAGTAATCCTGATCTTGGAAGACATGTTAAGGGGCTGTGTGATTGACTTCAGGGGTAGTTGGGAGGATTTCTTACCATTGGCAGAGTTTGCGTATAACAGTAGTTATCAATCCAGTATCCAAATGGCACCCTATGAAGCATTGTATGGTCGTAGGTGTCGTACTCCTACTTGTTGGATTGAATTGGGGGAGCGACAGGTTTTGGGTCCTGAGCTGATATCGAAGACGGAGGAAAAAGTAAAGGTAATTCGAGCACGGTTAAAGGAAGCTTCGGATAGACAAAAATCGTATGCGGATCTGAAGCATAAGAACATTGAGTTTGTGGCGGGAGATCAAGTCTTTCTAAAGGTTTCACCTTGGAAGAAGATCTTCAGATTTGGAAGGAAGGGCAAGTTGAGCCCTAGGTTCATAGGACCGTACCGCGTGTTGAAGCGTGTAGGACCAGTGGCTTATCAACTTAAATTATCTCTGGAGTTGAGTCAGATTCATAGTGTTTTCATGTCTCAATGTTGAGGCGTTATCGATCAGATCAGCCTCATATAGTACCAGTAGAGGAAGTTGAGTTAAGGCCTGACTTGTCATTCGAGGAAGAGCCAGTGAAAATTTTAGATCGAGATGTAAAGGTGCTGAGGAGGAAGACTGTGTCGTTAGTCAAGGTTCTATGGTGTAATCACGAAGCGGAGGAAGCTACATGGGAGCCTGAGGAGACGGTTCGGCAACAATATCCCCATCTCTTTTAATCAGGTAAATTTTGAGGATGAAATTTTCTTTGAGGGGGTAGAATTGTAACATCCTAAAATTTGAATTTTATATGTTGCATTATATTGGTGCTCAGCTAGTTAAACTATCCAATGTGTGTGTTAAGGTGTCCTGAGAAGGCTCGGGATTTATTTGGATTTAAAATTTTTTTTGGCATTTAGTACTTTAAGGAAATGGAATAAGTGACCTTAAAGCTTAAGGTAATAAAGTGGTAAGAAGCTAGCATAAAATGAGCAATTAGTAAAGGGATATGGCGCCATATGTGTTACCTTGAGGGAAGGCGTTCAAATTCCTTTGTGTGTATGTGAGAATTTTATTTTTTGCTTTCCTTCCTCATATTGTCGGTCAAGCATTGAACTTATGGTAAGTTGGACTTTTATTTTTATGGCAAGATGGCTAAGAGAAAAGGCAAGATTGAACTTAGGGAAAGGAATCAAATGGAAAAGGCATGTAGGGGGAACATAAGGCTTATAACAAGAGAGATGTTTTGAAAAGTTTGGGTGGCTAAACTTTGACCATTTGGCCATGCACTTGGACGGTTTTGGGGGCTAGGGGGGAATGGCCAAATTTTTGGGTAGCATTTGGTAAGGTAGGTGCTAGTTTTGGTCATTTTTTTTTTCATTTTGGCATTTTGGTGTATCAATAGTTTTCCTCTCCAAAATTCTTCTCCCTAGCCGAATATGTCATGAGTAATAGGTAAAACTTTTGTTTTCTTTTGGCCATTTCATTTTTGACCATTTCGGTATTATCCTTCTTTCTTCCCAAAGTCTTTTCCTCTTTGTGCCGAAACCATATATCTTGAAAGGCTTTCTTTTCTTTTCTTTTCTTTTCTTCTTGCAAAAACTCTCAAACATCACTCCCTCTCCAATATTTTCAATATAGCCGAATCTTCCTTCCTTCCATTGAACTTTCTTTTTCATTCGAGTGGTCATCTTTGAACAATCGGTAAGAACACCCTTTTATCTTTCCTCTATTGTTGAAATTCATATGTTGGCTTGGGAGGGTCTTTTTGACCAAAATCATCATCTTTTCTCTTTTAAACAAATCCCTTTCTTCTTGTAGTGGTATAGTGGAGTGCCGATTATTTCTACATCGTTTAATCGACCTTAGCCATAGGAAGATCTTGTGAAAAAGGATTTCATTGTTCAAGGTAAGGAAATTTTTTCGAAGGGTTCTATATTATTTTTTTATTTATTAAAGATAGTGTTGATTAATCGATTTTATCATAGGGACTCTATCACTCGATTTTCATCCTGTGAACGTAAAGATTTTGTGGTAAGCCGACTTCGCTCATAAGATCAATTGGTTATAATAACGAAATATTAGTTTGGACTAATATTTATTTGACAATGGAGGCAAACAAGATCTAATCAAAAGGAGTAGTGACTAGTGAACGAAAAGGAGCGGATTTGCGATCCCTTCTAGATTCAAGCGAAGGGTTGTTTCGACGATCCAGGATTTTCCACCGGGTATGGACCCTCATCCGGTGAAAATCAACTATTCGAGGTTGTTCGCAATCGTGAGGCATCAACGATTTGGGATTTTCCACCGGGTTGTGAACCGTCAACCGGGGAGAACCGGTAAATATTTGTTATTCGTGATTCTGAGGGTAAAAACCTAGACCGTTTATTTTTAGAGTAGATTTACTCTAAGTGTTAATGATCTAATTGAGCATTAAAATATTTTTAGGTGTTGACGATCAGGAAAGTGTAGTGCTTACCGTAATTAGGTGTGTAATCTTACACTGTATCTCATGCGTTAAATAACTATATCGTATTAATCGCTTGATTAAATCACAAGTTAGTGAAATTGGGTAAACTGGCATATTTATCAATTTATTGGTAAAGACTATGAAATCGGTATTAAGACTATGAATATTATGAAATTGCCCTCAATGGGCCAAATCAATAAAAGTGACTACATGGGCCAAATGTGATATTTGATATATGGGCCAAATATGATATGACATATGGGCCAAATGTGATATTTGATATATGGGCCAAATGTAATATTTGATATATGGGCCAAATGTAATATTTGATATAGGGGCCAAATGTGATATTTGATATATGGGCCAAATGTGATATTTGATATATGGGCCAAATATGATATTTGATATATGGGCCAAGTGTGATATGAGTTATAAAGGCCAAAATGTGATATGGGCCAGATTGTGAAAATTTTTATAATGGGCCGTATGTTTGGAATAATTATATGAATGGATTGTTGTAATTGAATATGCATATTATATACATGATTTGCATGGTTTGGGATATTTGACGAAGAGAAGTTCTGGTAGCTTTGCTACAAAATTCTTGTGGCTCTGCCACAAATCTGAAAAATGGCTATTCCATGTAAACTCTGTAAATCTGGTGGCTTGTCCACAAATTGATATAAACGGCTTAATGCCTATTTTGGTGTGTTGGCGGGGTGGGTGACTAAAGCTCCCCACAGGTGTGCTGGTTGGTACGGGTGGTGTGTAGCAGATGGAAATTAGGTTTGGTTTGGGAATTGCATATCACATGCATGTTATATACATGTTATTTTGTTATAATTGTAAATGGGCTTTGGCCCAATAAATGCTAAATTGGATTTTTGGCCCAATGGGCAATGGTAAGTGGGTTACACACTGAGTTCTAGTAACTCACCCCATTTTCCTTATCCCTTTCAGGTAATGATCATTGATGGAGTCTTAGGCCGTGGATATCTAGGTGGAGGCCATACTTAAAAATGGTTAAATTTGGAAATTTGGATTTCTTTAAATACTTTTAATTATTTTGCTATTTTGAATTAAGGTTTGTAATAAGGCCTCTTGATAATTTTTTATTTGGTTTTGTTTGATGAAATTATAAAGCGCTTTAAGTATTTTAAATGAGATTTTAATTTCTAAAACTTAAATAAACGTTTTATTCCTATTGAATATATAAAAGGATTTCATAAAAATTTTCATAATAGTAACTTAGAAATTATTCTTAAGTTTTTCATCAATTCTTTCAAAAATATCTTTAATTTTTTTAAATTTTTCTCGAACTGTTAAACGGTATTTTCAAATTTTGATTTATAATATCTTACATCTCAAATTATCGATTTATTATTCAAATCTTTTACTCGATAAAGACTTCGTTAAAACTTTGCAATCGCTTTTACTTAAATAGGAATCAAAGTATAATTATTTTGTGTGGCATGTCAAAACTGGCCTTAACGCTTAGGCCGGGTTTGGGGTGTTACATAAGATGAGTTAGAAGTGAATAGTGTCTAAGCTAGTATAAAGATAGGAGCCATTTGTGTGAGCCCGTAACACCTTTGGATTTAGCAAACATTGGGTTAGCAAGAAGTGAATAACAAGTAAACCGATAAAGAAAGGTTCGCCCTTAGAAGCCTCTATTGGCATGCATAGGATGGGTGGAGTTTATTATAGGTAAATGAACATTATGAGAAGAAGCATATGTTAGTAATGAAGAACACCCTTTAACGATGGCCTTGAACCGGTTAAGTTATAAGAAATTAATAGTTAAAGCTTAACTGAATATGAACTACTTAGAAAACAGAAAAGGAAAGCACTTGATTAGTATTCTTGGAATCTGTAAGATTTGGATAAGACTACCAAATGATTGATGTGATGTTTGTTGAGTCCTAATAAAGTCAAGGGACAAGTCAAAGCATATAAGACAAGGAAAATATCTAATATTCCTTCTCGGGAAAGTAAAACCAAATGAAGATAAGAAAGCTCCTCTAGGTTAAGTATAAGGCTAGATGAATGGCGAGCCTTGTAGCCTATAGGAAAGTAAAACCTTATTCGCCCCACTCAGACTTTTGATGTATATATGAGCTTGTTGTCTATAAGGAATTCTAATACGAGACGCCGTTAGGAAAATATACCCAGTAAAACAAATAACAGACTCGAGTAATAGAGTTTCTAATGAGAAGGCGTGATGATCACATTGATTAATACATGTGTCAAACATCAAATATTTGAACATCGGGTAACTGTTGGGAACATTTTATTACTTCGTCAAGAAGTATTCTCCCTCTATATAAGGATGAGATGTGGGCAAAAATCCTCTCATCCTTTAGGGTGAGCCGTAAATGAGAGGATAATCTTTGAGATGCCTTTGTTAAGGTGAGTTTCGTAACCTCACTGCCATGAGAGCAAATCTATTTAGCTTAATAACGAGAATGGTAAAGCTTTATTGTACGATTCTACTATTTAAGTGAGAAAAGAAATGAACTAGAAGGAAATATCTTGACAAGTTGTTGTGGTTTAATGTTTAGGGGTAACTGGTCTTCTCGATCAAAGCCCAAGTCTGATGTTTGAAGTTGTAAAAGGTAAGGTTTAGGTGAAGATATCATGAGGGTGGTTCTGAAAGTACCTCACGAATCTCTAATTTATCTCTTTGTGTAAACATGTATGTGTGTATGTTTGCATTTTGATCTTTGTATTTTTATGAATGTTTTGTGAAATGAGAAAGAAAGGAATGCAAATGTAATATGTTGATTCTATGAAGATGAATGCTTGAAGAGCTATGCATGTGTGATATGCTGATTCTTTGAAAATTTGAATATGATAAGCTTGCATGTGTGGCTTGATGTCTAAACAACAATGCACATGTGTCTTGTATTATTAAATTAATTTATGTGTTTTATAATAATAATAATAATTTAATTTAATATTAAAATAGTAAAAAACAAAATAAAGTTGGGATTCATCTTCTTCATTCTTTAGTTAGCAAACTGAAACACCAGTTTTAAAGCTTGGGAGCTTCAGTGTTGTATTTGTTCACGCATGTTAGTCCTCCAGCTATTGGTTTTTAATAATTTTTTATGTTTTTGAGATTGTTGTAGCTTAATCTAGCTAACCCAGGGAGTAATTTGTGAAACTTTCAAAATTTTTAAGTTATGCCATTGATGAATTTGTGATGTTTTTGAAGTTTAATGATAGATTTATAAGCTTGATAGTTAAATAGGACTATTTTGTAAAGTGGTTTTGGTTGATTTTAAAGTTTGAGGTCTAAGTTGTTAAAATAGTAAATTTATATGAAATTCCTGTAAAAATTTATTAAATATGGGCTGTATAGGGACTACATAAAATTTGGCTAGCAATTTTAGGGTTAAATTGTGGTAGATTTGAAAGTTTCGGGTTTAAAGACTAAATTGAATAAAAGGTAAAAGTTTAGGCTTAAAGTGTAAAATGTTGATAAAGGGTTGTATATGTGAATTTAAGTGTGTTAAAGTAATTGAATTAGTTAATTGAATGAAAATATCATATTTAGATCAAGAAATGGATCAGTCGGTTGATAATCACAAGAAAGGAAAAGTCATCGAGTAATTGCCGTTGAAGTGTTCGTAGCTATTGTGCTTAGGTAAGTTCGTAAAATTAAATTAAACAAATTTATTTGTTGTTTTTTGTGATTTAATACCTATTTACGTTTGTTGTGATTGCGTTCATTTGCTTGATAAATGGTAAGAAATGAAATGGATTAAGTTGCAATGTTAATTAAGTTAAAGGTTATGTTTGAAGATAATTAACTTCATAAATGAAATAATGTGTATATAATTAAATGACATGGATATGAAACATGACCCGTGTGAACCTCGTGAATGCTTAAGATACAAATGACATGTCATTAGGTTATTATCATTTTGAGTGCTCGTCTTGGATGTCCTACTGATGGCTGAGGCCCTACATTTGTTGTGAATTTCCAAAGCTCGTGTGAACATCATCGTGTAGCCTAACAACCTAACCCACAACTCGTGTGAGCAAGCCCATTTCATAGCTCGTGTGAGCAATTATAGTTACAAATCGTGTGAGCATTTACAGTCACAGCTTGCGAGAGCATTGTTCTCGCGTATCCAACGCTATTTTATTATGGCTCATCGAGTGGAAAATGAATAAATGGAATGCTTATATGAATCTGTTATGTGAAAAATAGATATATGAAATGGTTATATTAATAAATTATATGGAACTAGATATACAGAATGATTATATGAATCAATTATATGGAAATAGATTTACGGAATGGTTATATTAATCATTTGTATGGAAATAGATATGCGTAATGATTATATGAATCAGTTATATAGAAATAGTTATATGAAATGTTTAAACGAATTGCTTTTATGGATATAGATATGTAAAAGGGACATTTGAAATGAATACGTGAAATAAAAATGTTAAATGTTAAATAAATAGATGATGGATGAATGGTATATCAAATGTGTTTACTTGTCTATGTTTTATGACATGAAGAAGTTACATGTTTTTATATATATGAATTTACTAATCTTGTGAGACTTGTGATGTGTATAGGCAATTAAATGAACTCATGACCTAAATTATGATTTTTGTCGTGAAAGGTTTAAGTTAAGTCTTTACGGTAAGTCAAAGTTTATGTTCAATATGAACTAACTAAGCTTTACACAAGCTTACCTCGTTTTGGTTTTTCTTCTTGTAGATCATCAGATACAAGCTGTCGATTGGATTGCTTTTGGAGATCACATTATCCGAAAACTTAATCGGTAACTAATTGTTTACTTTGGTCCAGTTGTAAGTGGCATGTAAAAAGTGTTCTGGTATATATATGTTATAAGAGTAATGGATGTGTTTTTGTGTCAATTGAAGTATGATATGTATATATTGATGTAAATCTCAATTAATATTTTGGTTTATTTTGGTGTGTGATAGCAATGATATGTCGTTTGTTTTATATGAATTTTGAATGGTTAACTTGGTACAAATTCTTTGGTAGCTTGGTAAACCTTGGATAATGATTTTGGTCATGACAAATGAGGTATATTTGATAGTTGAATAAGTATGAAATGCTAAGTAGTAGTATTTGAATGGATTATGTTTTAACGTTTAAGTTGTGGTGCCAATAAAGGCATAGTGGTTCGGCACTTAGGTTGAATGGTATTTGGTATATTTTAGCAAGTTTGGGTACATTTTGAATAGATTTGATTGTTGGTTGTTGCATAGCTTGGAACCCAAGCATTTGAATATGAAATGCCCTGTGTTTGAAGGCAAATTTAGGCATACACAACCTGTGACATAGTCTGTCAGATGACCGTGTGCTCCACATGGTTGTTTGACATAGTCGTTTGGTTTATTTAATTTTGGTGCAGGTTTTTCCCACACGGCCACAGGTTGTTACATAACCTAGCGACATGGCTGTGTGACCTTATTTTTGAATTGTACACAGTCTAAGAACATGGGCATGTGACTAGCCACATGACCACACTTGAGGCCACTCGGGCTGGTCTCCTTCACACGGCCTAGCCACACAGCAGTGTGACCCCTATTTACACTTTTTACTCAAAATTTTGTAGAAGTTTCAATTTAATCCATGATTGATTTTGGTTTGTTTTAAATGTTCCTTAGGCTCGATTTTAGAATTGTTTTCATATATATGCTATGAATGTTAATTGATTATGAATATTTTATAGTTAAATTTAATTTTGAATAGGAAAAGTCGGTTATTGAATTTGTTATCTGTTGTAATACTTCGTAACTCTAATTAGGTGAAATTTGGTTTTGTTATTTTTACTTTGTTTCATTGGTTTTGTCTAACTTAATTGTTACTTAATTTCTACAGGTTTGCCATCAGTGCATGAGTGGAGACATTCCTATTAACGAAGAGTATCCTTTTGACCCAGAGATAGAGAGAGCTTTGCAAAGAAGGAGAAGAGAATTACGTAATATGGCTAAGGAAGGGAACAATCCTATTCTGAATGACCAATTAAATCCTAATGGTCAGGATGTTAATCGTCCTATTCATCATGTAATAGATGATCGAGATAGGCCAATTCGAGATAATGTAGTCCCCATTTTGGATTACCTGAATCCAGGGATAGTCAAACCACACATACAAGCTCAGCATTTTGAGTTGAAACAGGTAATGTTTCAGATGCTACAAATAGTTAGACCGTTCAGTGGGTTGCCAACTGAAGATCTGAGACTACATTTGAGACTTTTTATTGAATACTCTTGAATTACAAACTGTGCTGAATGGTTTTGTAAAGTGATCTAGTTAGGAGCCAACTGGGTTGTCTGGTCAAATATAAAAATATAGAATTCTCATTTATGTTCCTCTCAGAATCTATAGGTAATTATGAAAGACAAACTCTGGATTCAAATGGCACTTGTTAAGTTTCACTAAAAGGAACCAATAGTATATATATATATATATAGTGAGAAGACTTCGTGAGGAGGTTTTTTTTCCTTCAAATATCTATTCCCTGGTTCTGCTTATTAAACTTGTATGTTCTTTTCTTCCTTATCAAGATGGAGCTAAATTTTTTGAGTTAACCAGTGGACGTTTCACCTTCTAGTAAGTCAAATGACTCTACATGTTAAGTTTTTGAAAGATTAAGGTTGTTAAGAAGCTTATGAATAGTAAGTTATAAATACAAGACTTTTCATGGGGGTGTTCTATGATTGAGATGTGAACAATTTGTATGAAATGGGTTTAATGGTGAATCTATGTTCTTTCAGCAATTCTTGTTGCTGGTTTGAGAAGGGTATTCGAGTTTGGAGTTCAAGCTACAGTTTAGGTAAGTATCAATTGAGTTTCTATCTAGACTCTTGCATGTGGATTGTTCATATTATAATATATATATGAAGAAAATATCAAGGAAAACCGATAAGTATGTATGAGAAATATTGAAAGGATTGTAATATAATGAGGTTATGTGTAGCAGCCCATTTTTAGTCAGATTGAAATAGTGGCTTCGAGACCACAAATCCGAGGTTGAAATATTTATTTTATTATTATTATTATTTTGAGGTCTACAGCATGATAGTATGATTGTATAAAAATTTTGTTAAGAAATTTTATCGTTTGAATGCTCAATTCAATAAAAAGGATTAAATTACAAAAGGTGCAAAATTAGAGTTCTATAGGCTAAAGGCATTAAATAGATAAATAACTTAAATTTATGAGTACTTAAATGGTAATTAGACCATTTGAAATATGAGTGGACATTTATGTGCATGATTAAGTGAATTTTAATGTTAAATAACAAAGGTTAATAAGGTAAACTAATAATTAAATAAGGTAAAATAGGTAAAAATAAAGCATCATCTTCTTGGTTAGTTTTCTTCCAATTAAAATATGGTAGAAAACATCATTTTTGAAGGTTGAGAATTCGGCTAGACTTCTCCACTTGTATGGTATGATTTTTTATTCTATTTTTAAGGATTTTTATGTTTTTTAAGTTGTTATAACTTAATTAGCTAGCCCAGGGACTAATTTGTGAAACTGTTAAAAGTTTAGGGTTTTCCCATTGATGATATGTGTTTTGAAGTTTAATGGTAGAAAATGAATGGTTGTTGTTAGATAAACAACATTTGTTAAGTGTTTTTGAATGAAATTTTAAATTAGGGATTAAATTGAGAAATATGATAAATTGTGTGGTAAAAGTGTGAATATGTAAAAAAAAATGGGCTGCTATAGGTATGTTTAATATTCGGCTAGGCTTGGGTAGGCATAAAATTGAATGAATTCCATTTTACGAGCCTAGGGACTAAATTGTAAAGAAGTTAAATGTTTAGGGGTAAAATAGTAATTTTTCCATAATATGAATTTTGGGTTAAATTGAATAGAATGATATTTAAATAAGTTAAATTTGATTAATAGATCAAGAAAAGCAACGTTCGGAATTAGATCGAGGGAAAAATAAAGTAGTGGATTGATTGCTCGATTTTCTCCGTATTAATTCGAGGTAAGTTCGTCTGTTAATAAGTATTAATTAATTGTGTTTTAAATGCTTTTTTATTGCATTATTGATGAATACGATCTCACGGAAATATTCGACAAAGATTTGGCGACGTTTGAAACCTCGGTTGAACCTTAGGAATAGATAGGATACAAATGACATGTCATTAGGGGTTATTGTGTTTTTTTGGGTGTTGGTCCGTACGTCTTACCGGTGGCTGAGTTTTTCAGCATGTGTTGTGATTACTCATCAGCTTGTGTGAGCAGCATCATGTAGCTAAATCTTGATCGTCAGCTTGTGTGAGCAGACTCGGTGATAGCTCGAGATGAGCATTTACATATGAGATATGAGATTGAGATGGTTTCGACCATGTATTGGAATTTAGGGTGCAAGATTCCCGAGTATCCGATATTATTCCAAATGGTTTAACAGGTATATTGATGGTATGAAAGAATAGGTGATTGATACGTATCATAATAGGTATGTATGTGTATCATATAAGCTTTGAGTATATGAAACTTGTGAATTTCATATCTAACCTTGTAAATGAATATGTGATAGGTTTGTGGATCAATATGAGTTATATTATGATATGTTTGATTACTAAAATTGTGTTCATATGGTAAGTTGAGTTTATTGCTATACGAACTTATAAGCTTAATAGCTTACTCTATTTACTTTTTCGTGTTTTATAGTGATTTCGAAGCTTGCTCGAATTGGGAGTTGTCGGAGATCTCATCACACTATGCAACCGTCATTTTGGTACTTTTGATGTAACACCCTTTACCCGTAACTGACACCGGAACTGGGTACGAGGCATTACAAACTTAACATACATCATCATACAATATCGGGCTATAAATTTTCATCCCAACTTAAAAATTTTCATTTAAAATCATAACGTCCCTATTATAGGTCTACGAGACCCTAAACATACATATGGAGTGGATCGGGACTAAACCAGAAACTTATGAACACTAATTTTTTTCTCAAAACAGGGCCACACGCCCATGTGTAAAGGAACATGCCCGTGTGGGCAGGCTGTGTAGTTACACACATCCATGTTCCTAGCCCGTGTGGATTTTATTTTTCATTTCGAACCTACAGGGGTTTAACACGGTCTGGCACACGCCCGTGTCTATGGCCAGTGTCCCTCACACGGCCATGACACACCTGTGTCTTAGCCTGTGTGTGAAAACTTTGACATTCTGTTTATGACGTCGGTAGACACTTAGAAGCACATGGCCTAGTCACACACCCGTGTGCTAGCTCGTGTGACAAACTGAATTTTTCATAAGTTAGATGCAGGGGACACACGGCCTGTCAACACGCCCTCGGGGCTAACTGTGTGTCACACACTGCCTAGACACACGCCAGTGTGTCTACCCGTGTGGACAATTATAAGGCTATTTACCAAGCCAATTGCCACCCTGAAAAGCAACCACACTTATACCATTTTAATGCAATACACACATGACAATAAGGCATCTCTAATAACCAAAATCAAGACATCCACACCTTAAATCCACACTATATTCATCACGCAAATACTTCACACATTACTCATTCAATTGCACGAGCTTGCACTTCATGAATTTCATCATCGTTGCATTGGTATAACTTAACTAGTGTTGACCAATTCCAATGGCCATTTACAAAATGAATTGAGTAACATTAATAACCAACACCTTGGCTAACCAATATGAGATAAACAAAATGACCAAGTACCTATACATGCCATACCCAAAATAATCAACTTTACTATACCAAAAGAATAGCTTGATAGTGTGAATCGAACTCTGACGTCCTTTGATCCTCGAGCTAGCTTGGCGATACTACAAGGAAATGTAAAAGAGAGCGAGTAAGCATAAAGCTTAGTAAGTTTGCATGTAATAAATAGCAACATAAAATCTCATGAAACATTCATACTTTACTTTAAGTAATAGCACAAGTTCTCAAGAGCATTAACATGGCTTACTCATGCTTACTCATACCAATCACATCTCACACATCGAACTTATTTCTTGTGAGTTACTCATGTATACCTGTATCACTCATCACATAACTTTAGCACTTTTTCATCTTTAACATAAACTTAGCTCTTTATCATCTTTAGCACAAACTTTTAGCTCTTTACCCGTTAAACCACTTGGAATGTCGAAGGATACTCGGAATTCATCATGGACATAGTAAGATGCCAATGCCATATCCTAGATATGGTCTTACATAGGATCACATTTCGATGCCGGTGACATATCCTAGATATGGTCTTATACGGGATCTCATATGGATGTCGATGCCATATCCTAGATATGGTCTTATACGAGATCGTATATCGATGCCATGTCCTAAACATGGTCTTACACGAAATCTTTTATTCGATGCCGTTGCCATATCCCAGATCTAGTCTTATACGGGATCTCAATTTGGTGTCGAGGCCATATCCCAGATATGGTCTTATACGGGACCTTATAAATCTCATGTCTTGACGATGGTATCCTTTCTATTCCTAAGGTCAACCGGGACTTTCACATAATAAATCTCCATCATATTCTCATCGAACATCATTGATCAATTTCCATAGTAATGATGAACATTTCATGTAATCTCAAGCATTTCAATACATAATGGCATAAGGTTAATTTATTACACACAAACTTACCCCGTTATCAAAATTTGTATAATTGTTCGATTTAGTCCACCTTGTTCTTTCCTCAATTTCGGTCTGGACTTTGTGTTTCATGATCTATAATGACAATTTCACTCTTTTAATGATCATATAATTGAACCATGAATCATACTTTGGAAAAATTACAATTTTGTCCCTATACTTTCTCATATTTACAAAAATGGTCCCTAGGCTTGTATAATGAAATACACTCATTTCCTTGTTTAGCCAAGCCTAGCCAAACCTATCTTAAGCTTATAGTAGCTCATATTTTCTTTCAAAACTGATTTTTACTACACATTTTATCACTTTTATAATTAGGTCCTTTTCAAAAGATTTCCGTGAAGATCACTTCGAAAAAGATGTTTATCATACATCAAACTTTCATATTCCTCCATTAAACATCAAAATACATGTATGTCATACATGGGTAAATTTTTGAACATGAACCCTAGCCCAAAATATAGCTAGAAATAGCTAAATCGAGCTACGAGGATCTCAAAAATATGAAGAAAATTAAAAACGGGGCTAAGATGAACTTACAATCAAGCTTGAAAGTGAAGAAAACCCCTACCTATGGCTCTTTGCAAATTTTTGCACTTAGGGAAGAAGATGGACATCAATTTTGACTTCTTTTTCCCTTTTTATTAACTTATTAACCAAATGACTAAAATGCCCTTAAGGCCCCTTCCTTAAGATTTTTCCTTCCCATGCCCATTTTTGTCCATCTTGACATATAATGGTCTAATTGCTAAATAAGGACCTCTAATAATTTTTCTAATTCTATTTCAAACTTGAATCTTCTAGAATCTCATAATTTCAATCTTTGCAATTTAGTCCTAATGAATAAATTAATCATTAATTTATAAAATTTCTTCATAAAATTTTCACAAAATCATGCAAACATACCATAAGCCTCATAAAAGCCATAAAACACATATTTCTGCTTCGGATTTATGGTCTCGCAACCACTATTCTGACTAGGCCCTAAATCGGGCTATTACATTTAAACTTGTGTACTTGGTTATATGGCTTGTATAGGTATTATGGTTAATATGCCATATATGTTTGTAATGTTCATAGCTGATTCATTTGGTTTGTAAATGATATTATTTTGGTTATGTGCTTAGCCATGTGATTTGGCTTATTTTGGTAAACTTGGTTAAGTAAATATGTGTAAATGGCCCTTTCATATATGGTTCATAGTTGTTATGTGAATGTCTTGTTGAGATTTGATATTGAAGGTAGCAAATGTTTGAATTTGAGAATGTGGCATGCATGTTGATTTAGGACAAAGTCTAATAGGTGAGGTTGATCATTTAGGTGATTTTTGGATGTGGAATTGGTATGAATTTGAATGGCTATTTGGGATGCTTATGAGAATTTTAGTTGTTGGTATTGGTAATATATGATTTTGGTTTGAAATTAGTTGGTTATAAGTGCCTATTTATGCATTGGTTGTTTGTGCATTGTTGAACCTAGGTTGACAACACATTGGGTGAGAAAGATGGCTTGGAAAATAGCCTATTTTTGTCCACACGGGTTGAGAAAGTTACTGATGATGTAGAAAGTAATGCGCCAGCCTCTATTCATGGAGTAGCACAGTTTGTATCAAGACATATAACTGAGAGTCATGGAGGAGAGGCCAAAGAAGCCTTCTTCCAAATGATGAACGAATGGTTCACCGAGTTTGTCTGAACGAATTCGGCTGCTCAGCAACCTCCACCCCAACCTATTCCCCAACTGGTTCTCGTAGATTCTCAAGGATTAGAATCTTTGCATATGAATAAGCCACTAGTGGATAAAATTTTAAAGTATGGGGCTAAAGAGTTTAGAGCTACAATTGATGATGATCTTGAGAGAGCTAAGTTTTGGCTGGAGAATAAGATCTGTGTATTTGATAAACTATCTTGAATGCCAGCGGAATGTGTTAAATTTACTGTATCAATTTTGAGAGATATTGCATATCAATGGTGGCACACTTTGATATAAGTGGTGTCGAGAGAACGAGTCACATGGGAATTCTTTCATACTGAGTTCAGAAAGAAATACATAAGCCAACGATTTATTGATCAAAAGCACAAAGAATTTTTAGAGTTGAAATAGGGCCGTATGACAGTAACTAAGTACGAAAGAGAATTTGTAAGATTAAGTAAGTATGCTCGAGAATGAGTTTCTACTAAAGAAATAATGTGTAAGCGGTTCGAAGATGGGTTGAACGAAGACATTAAACTTTTAGTCAGAATTCTAGAATTGAAAGAATTTGTTGTTTTGGTTGATAGAGCTTGCAAAGCTGAGGAACTTAGCAAAGAAAAGAGAAAAGTTGATTCTGAGGCTAGAGATTCAAGGAAGAGGTCAATAAGTAAACCCTATCATTCTTCTTCAAAGAAATCAAGGGATTCGTATAACAATTTGACTGCTTTAATAGGGTATTCTAACAGAGATCGTGGGAAACAACATACGAGTCCAAAAGCTCAAGCCACTTCAGTATCGAGTGTTGGTAGTGTCAAAACCAACAAACCTGAGTGTCAATAGTGTGGAAGATGAAATTTTAGAGATTGTTGGATCAATAATAAAGCCTGTTTCAGATGTGGCTCGCAAGATCATTTTATTCAGGATTGTCTTGAGTTACTTGAGAAAGATAAATTTTTGAATACAAGGCCGAGTAATACAGCTACCAGAGGGAGACCACTTCGAAATACTGGAAATGTGACTAGTAGCAAGGGTGCGACAAAGGACTCTACTGTCAGATCTAAGGCTCGAGCACCAGCCAAAGCCTATGCTATTTGTTCTCGCAAGGATGCGTCATAACCAGATGTTATCACCTGTATATTTTCTCTTTATGACACTGATGTATTTACTTTGATTGATTCTGGATCAACTCATTTATATGTTTGTATGAATTTAGTGTCTAGTAAGAGTTTATCTGTTGACTCAACTGAATTTGTGATTAAAGTATCAAACCCCTTAGGCCAATATGTTTTAGTTGATAAAGTTTGCAAGAATTGTCCTCTGATGACTCGGGGTTACTGTTTTCTGGCTGATCTGATGCTTTTACCATTTGATGAATTCGATGTGATATTGGGTATGGAATGGTTGACTCTGCATGATGCTGTCATAAACTGTAGATGAATTATTATTGAGTTGAAATGTCATAATAATGAAATTCTTCGCATTGAAACTGTTGATTCGAGTGAGTTGTCTGTTGTGAAATCGATGATGCTAGCTTAGAAATATGTGAGGAAAGGTTGTGAAGCTTACCTTGCTTATGTACTTGATACAAAAGTGTCTTAATCAAAGATTGAATCAGTGCCAGTGGTTTGTGAATATCCAAATGTATTTCCAGAAGAATTACCAAGGTTGCCACCAGTCAGAGAAGTTGAGTTTGCAATTGAGTTAGTACCGGGACTGATACGATCCACCTCAGGGTGAGTCGAGTCGTATGCGAGTTTGCCCGATCATCTACGGGAAAGTTTCGCTCGGCTCGTTTAAAGATGATACTTTTAGGTAAAATGGTGCGAAAGCTATTGAAAAGGGGTTTCAAAGATAGGTTTATGAAAATGAAAAGTATATATAGGTTCAGTTAAAGTAAATAAAGATGGATATTGGTATGGAAGTGGAAAACATCAATGGATGAAAAGTGAAAGGAGGGAAAGAAAGAAAGTTTGGTAGATAATGGGTATGCAATAAAATGAACTCAAAAGTAAGTAAGAACCACTACTAAAGAGTATTGACCCAAATACTTATAGGCTTTCAAGGTGAAAGATGGGAGTAGTGAAACCTCGACCCACTATTTAGCAAGATAGGAACCTCGGTATATTTGAATGCCACACTACGAGTAGTGATAAGTTCAGTTTTCGATAAAGAAAATGGATGACACAACTAGAACACTAGGTAGCCAACAAATCTTTGAATGAAAATAGAGAAAAGTTTGACTCACAAATTGAGCATCAAAACATTAACCAATTATCAAAATTTGTCCATCAATAGGTTGGTTACATGTATTTATAGTATCAAATGAAGCTAGTTGAATGGTCACTTTTTAATGAGGCTAATAACGAACTCAAATGAAAAGTCTCAACTTTTGGAATTCTAGCCATATAACTCCCATCTTCAATGTGATTAATTCTTCAATTAAATTACTTGACAAAGTCCTTTGAGGTCTCCATGATCAACCGAAAAGTCACCAGCCAAATGAAAAGTCTCAACTTTTGGAATTCTAGCCATGTAACTTCCATTTTCAATGTGATTAGTTCTTCAATTAAATTGCTTGTCAAAGTCCTTTGAGGTCTCCATGATCAACAAAAAAGTCACCAGCCAAATGATAGAGAATTGATTGCATGTAGTAAATACCAAGAAGTAAAAGGTTATGGAAGTTGAAGACAAAGAGGCTGCCGAAATTAAAGAACCATAATGCTATTCTTTATTTTAAAAAACAACTTCATAATGATGAATTAAGCCTCTTAATATCAGCCCTCTCTTGTGTAACCGAATTCACTTGAAAAGCCATCTTATTGAATGCATAACAGCCTTTATAAGTAATGGATGTGAGTTGAAAAGTCACCTGAAATTAACACATGCAACCGTTACATTATTGCAATTATTAAACTTAAAACAAATTAACAACTTTAAATAAATGAACTAACACTTAAGCATCATTTATTCCAAAAACTAGTTTAATTAAGTAAAACATTATTAAATGAACTTAACTCATACATCAATAAATTAACCTAGTAACTAGATTAATTAATGAAATAACTATTAAATTAAATTCATTAAAAGAAATTCAATTAATTAAACTAAGATGAGTTAAAATGATGACCAAGAACTCCTTTATTAAACAAAGATGCTTAAATGCAAATATTTAAAATGCAAATTAAATGCAAACCTGAATGAACAAATGAGTTACTTAATGTATGACTTAATTAAATGCGAACACATAATGCATGTCATAAATAAAATATGTAGATCAATAATGCATGACATTAAATAAAGATGCATTTAATTAAACAAGACATAATTAAAGACTAAAGTAACTGAAATAAATAAATCAAGTCCTTATTCCAGCAATTTAAATGCAAGAATTAAAATTTAAAGATGAGCTCAAACGAGCTTATTTAAGCTGAATCAAGCTCGTTGAATGAGCACACGAACTCATTGAGCTGGATCGAGCTCAAATGAGATGAATTTGAACTGGACAAAGCTTGGGGAGCTGGAACGAGCTGGGATCAACTTGCCAGCAATGAAATGCTCGACTCAAGATACTTGTCTGATGAAGTCCGTGGGACATGCTCGCATCATTCCCCTTTTTTAAGGTGACTTGTCCTCAAGTCGAGTCGTTTGTCTAAGGGACAATATTTCTTCTTGCTTGATTTTCCTCGATCGAATGGAACAAAAAATTTTGAGGAATTCTGAAATAGATTCACCAATGGACAAGTAAACAAATCACCATCATAATAAAGTAGTAGAGGGTTAAGATAACAAAAACTTAAAGATAACCCGAATGCTATGTAACATCCTAGAATTAGGGGTTCTGCATTTTATGCTATTCTACATGTTTGGCTCATTTAGCATGTTATTTTGGTGTGCTTGGGGGTCCTGGGGAGGCTCGGGTTTGAGCCAGAGCTTTAGAAAAATTTTACTTTTTGGGCACTTTAAGGAGGGAGAGCTAGTTGAAGCAGGCTTTAAGAATATTTACTTGTGTTAGTTGACACAAAAAATGAGCGTGGTATGGTGGCAAGGTGACGCCACTTAAGGAGCAAGGAAGTGGCGTCACAAGGGAGCAGGAGTAGGAAGGAGTTCGAGTATCATCTGCAGCATGGGGAACTTTATTTTCGTGCTCAAGGTGGTGGAGTGTTGGATTTCGGCTGGGAATCTTCTAAGGTGGTTGTGGAATGGGTCAAATGCATTTGAATGGATGGACAAGAGGAGCTTGTGGAGTTTGAAGGGGTCAGCTGATTCAAATGGTGGATGGAGAGTGAAGCAAGGAGCAAATCAAGGAGAGAATCGTGGGGTGTGGGTGTGTGGAGTCTTTGGCCAAATGTAGGTTGTGCTAAGGGATCATTTTTTTAGTTTTGAGCTAAGGGAAGAGGGTGTGTTTTTTTTGCCTTTTTGGAAGAAGACTAAAATTGAAACTCAATTAGAGGTTTTTCTTTCTTTTACATTGGAGTTGTCTTTCACTTCTTTTATTTTTACCAAAATCGTATCACATTTTCTCTCTTCTTTCTCTTCTTGATTTTGATGCTAGCCGAACCTCTCTTCCATCTCCTATCAATCATTTTCCCCTTCATAACCAAACTATTTTTTTCTTGCTGTTAGCCGAATCTCTCCTCACCATTCTCCCTTCCCACTTAACTCTTTTCTTCTTCTTCTTCTTTTTTTCTACACTCTTTTCTCCAAAGCTGAAACCCTCTTCTTTATCTCTTCTCCTCTACTACTTTCTCCTCTAGCCAAATCCTCTCCTAATCTCATCTCTTCTTTAGCCAAACTTGGGGTGTCTTCTATTATTTCTGCCAGTGCCGAATTTCCTCAGTTTCCATTCGGCTTTTATTTGTTCAAGGTAAGATTCTCTTCTTTTTATTTTTATTTATGACCATTCTTCTCATTCCCTTTTATTCCAAAATAGAAGTCAAATCTCTCCTGGTGATAACTAAATTCGTTTCTTCCATCCTGTGCCTTTTAGCCAAACATCAAGAAGTAAAGTGCTAGTTGTCTGCCGAAGGTCCCTCTTCAATCAGATTTTGTCTGTGCAAGGTAATGGAAAATTCTATCGTTTCTCTCTTTATTTTTCGGTCTTATGTGTGGTCATAGCCGAAGTGGCTATTTTTGTTTCTTAATGAAGTTTGTGGCTAACCTCTTTTGTCCTTCCCTTAACATGACGTGGTTCCTTTGGATTAATATCGATAACTGAATCTCTTCAGTCGACTATATGGTTCTCTTTTAGACCATAGCCAAATCTGGTGTGGTGTGACTTCTTGATAACCAAGGTAAGGGATCATCTTTTCAGTTTCTTGACTATTAATTTCCTTTACATTTTCATCTACCTTAATCAATTTCCCTTATTAGATAATCAACATTTCACTCTGAGTACTGATCAAGTCTCTTCATGGATACGAATGCCGGTCAAAATAAGGAGGGGAGTGGACTCACAGTCTCTACCCCTAAGTTTAAACGACGTGCTATGTTGGCAGTTTGGGATTTTCTGCCAGGTTGTGGTAGAGAGCCTACATCTTCTTAGGATAGGCAAATCATGGTTATTCCTGCTAGTGAGAGTGTCGACGATCTAGAGTGTCTAGTTTTACGCGTAATTAGGTGTGTATTGCTCACACTCTCCTTTATTATTTTGCGTTAATAACAGTGTTGGCTGAAAGCCGAAACGACTATATAAGGCCGTTGTGATACCCTTGTGGGTAAGGTTGAAGATACCAGGTAAGTGCCTAAGAATATGTATGATTTGATTATCGGATGTATATTGAAAATATGATTGTATTCATTACAAATTGATAACATGTTGCATGGGCTTTGGGATATGATTGAAAAGGGAAGTGTGATTCAGTGACTATGTCACAGTGGTTTGGTACCACAGTGGTTTGGCACCATATATATTTATCAGTGATTGTCACAGTGGTTTAGTACCACAGTGGTTTGGCACCACATATATTTATCAGTGATTGTCACAGTGGTTTGGTACCACAGTGAGTTGGCCCCACATATATTTATCAGTGACTCTATCATAGTGGTTTGGTACCACAGTGGCTTGGTGCCATAGGTGTTTTGGATGGTTCTGGTGATGTAGAGGATGGAAAACTAGGTTGGGCTGGGTTGCATTACATATACTCTTTCTTATGCCATGATGTGAGGGCTAAGGCCCAACGTTCATCTCTGAAAGCCCGATTGCATCATAAGGGGAAATGCACACTGAGTCTTGGTGACTCACACCTCTGCTAAACTTTGCAGGTAACCCCTAGTTGCAGATTTGGAGCCGAGGTGGACTTTGAGGTGGCCATGCATTACTACTTCCGTAAATTTTCATTGCTTTATTTAAACTTACTTTTACTTGGGTTTTTTCTTTGTAATAAGGCCTCCATAGCTTTAATTTGGATTTTGATTTAATGCTACTGTTATATATTTTATGAAATGTCAAATATGGAGTTTTTCTAAAATAAAAATATAAACAACCATTTTTTTCAAAGTGTTAACAAAAAAGATGACAAGCGAATAACCAATTAATTCGAAAATCTTATTAAAACCACAAACATTGTTTTCAAAGGTCATGATTATGAAATTTCCTAATTTTGGCTTTCGTAATACAAACCTGTTTTCGATTGTTAAGGTTACTCATAAAATTTTTTTTACAAGGAAGCCTTAAAGCTTAACTTGATTTTCAAAATGCTAACACATCACGAGGTTTCATTTGTTTCAAAGTTCATTAAAACCTTCTTTCCATGTGACATTCCAGATCCGATTGTAACGTTTAGGCTGAGTTTGGGGTGTTATAATTATGGTATCAGAGCCCGATTACAAAACTTGGTTGTGGTATAGGTTTAAAAATGTTTTCAAAGTTGGTTAGAAACATGATCTAGGAAAATATATGTTTTCTCAAAGTATGGCACACGAGTCTCCGGCACCAAATCCGTACTTTAAGTCTCTTGATTTTATTTGATTTTATGAAAGGATTCTGTTATGTTGAGATTGTTAGTTATAGGAGGTAAATTTAGGGATTGAGACTTTTTAGAAATATGATATGTGAGAACCACTCTTAAATCTGAACTCATAAGATATCCGTTAATAAATAGTGGAATAATTTACTAATACATAAAACTTGTAATCAGATTAAGTCAATTCCATAGTCATGAGCACTAGAGGACGTGGACGTGATATGCGTGGCCGTGGTAAAGGCCGGGGAGTTGAGGCTGAACCCTCGGAATCAGGACATGGGCTGGAAGGTGAAGTGCCAGCATCACTAGTAGTAGAAGCAGGGTCTCAGGACTGATCTGGAGGGGACAAGCTATGCTCCGTGTTCTAGAGCGGGTTGCTGGAGCTAGCACAGGATCAATAGCTCAAAAATCTATTCTTGAGCGACTTCGAGCAAATGGGGCTGAGATATTTAGGGGTATTTCTGGTGTGGCTCCTAGTGTAGCTGAATACTGGCTGGAAGCAGTTGAACGAATCATGGACGATCTTGGCTGCACGGTAGAGGAAAAGTTGAAAGGAGTAGTGTCCCTCCTTCGAGATGAGGCATACCAGCGGTGGCTCATGGTGAGGGATGGTACATCAGCGGACCGTATTACCTGGGACTTCTTTAAGACAGCGTTCTAGGGAAAGTATGTTGGGGCAAGTTATGTGGACGCTCAGCGGAAGGTAATTTTAAACTTGGTCTAGGGGAATAAATCAGTGGCTGAGTATGAGGCAGAGTTTCTGCGATTAAGCCGTTATGCTCGGGGCATCGTTGCAACTGATTACGAGTATTGTGTTCGGTTTGAGGATGGTCTGAGGGACGAGTTGCGAGTACTGATAGCTCTGCAACGAAAACGAGAGTTTGCTAATCTGGTTGAGAAGGAAAAGATAGCTGAAGAGGTGAAGCAGTCTAGGAGGCAGGATCGGGACAAGGATAGGGGTAGGAATAAGAGGAACTTTTGGTTGTCAGGATCTGCTAGGGGTTTCCAAAAGAGGCCTAGGTTGGATGGGCCAGATCGAGTTACGATGCCTAATACTGTTGGTCAGTCTCAACCGTGTGCTCGATGTGGGAATTTTCATTCGAGGGATTGGTGGACAAGAAATAGAGGATGCTTCAGGTGTGGATCTGTGGATCATCAGATAAGGGACTGTCCACAAGAGCCAGATAGGACGCAGCCAGTAGGTCAGGGTTATACACAATTCGAAAGAGGTGGTCAGCAGCCACTGAGAGGTTGTGGTCCGGCTAGAGGAGGAAATGGTATTGGTCGAGGTCATAGAGCACCAGGTAGAGGTGACAGTCATACGGATGCAAGACAGCCTGGGTTGGTTTATGCAGCTAGATGTTGAGAGGACGACGATGCACTAGACGTCATAACCGGTACGTTTCTCATTTTTGGTGTACCCTTTACAGCTTTGATAGATGTTGGGTCTACACATTCATATGTTGCTAGTACAGTGTCTGAGACTTTGAGTGTAGAATCTGAGATTGCTTCTAGAGAAATGACGGTGATTAGCCCTTTAGGACAATCTATAGTGGTGAACAAACTATTTAGGGATGTGCCTTTAGAAGTACAAGGGATTGTTTTCTCGGCTGACTTGATGGAATTGCCTTCGGAGAGTTTGACTTGATTTTAGGCATGGACTGGTTAGTTAAGTATCGAGCGAACTTGGATTGTGCGGCTAAGCACATGATATTGAAGACTCCCGAGGATAAGGAGGTGCTAGTGATAGGTGAAAGAAGGAATTATCTGTCCAATGTCGTGTCTGCCTTAAAGGCTGAAAGGATGGTGCGAAAAAGGTGTGAGGCATTCTTAGATTTCATCAGTGCTTTGGAGGCCAGAGAATTATTTGTAAGAGATGTTAGAACGGTGAAAGAGTTCACAGATGTTTTTCCAGAAGAGCTTCCAAGGTTACCTCCAGATCGCGAAGTGGAGTTTGGCATTGACCTACTTCCGGGAACAGCTCCAGTGTCCATTGCCCCATATAGGATGGCGCCGAAGGAGCTGGTAGAACTTAAAGCTCAGATTCAGGAACTGTTGGACCGAGGTTTTATCTGACGAAGTGTGTTTCCGTGGGGAGCGCTGATGTTGTTTGTTAAGAAAAAAGACGGGTCGATGCGGATGTACTTTGACTATAGGCAATTGAAAAAGTTGACGACTAAGAACAAATACCCGTTGCCTAGGTTTGACGATCTATTCAATCAGCTGCGTGGCGCTTCAGTCTTCTCGAAGATAGACTTAAGGTTGAGGTATCACCAGTTAAAGGTTAAGGAGGCGGGTATTCATAAGACTGCTTTTCAAACTCGTTATGGTCACTATGAGTTCTTAGTGATGCCGTTTGGGTTGACGAATGCATCAGCTGCATTTATGGACATGATGAACCGGGTATTCCAACCCTACTTGGATCAATTTGTTGTAGTGTTCATAGATGATATTTTGGTATATTTACAGATGAAAGAGGAGCATGATTCGCATCTTCAAGTAGTTATGCAGATTTTGAGAGAGAAGTAACTGTATGCCAAATTCAGCAAGTGTGAATTTTGGTTAAGGGAAGTTACCTTTTTAGGGCATGTTATGTCTGCCGAGGGGATTAGAGTTGATCCCCGAAAGATTGAAGCTATTTTAGATTGGAAACCACCGAGGTCAGTAGCTAAAATTCGAAGTTTCCTTGGGTTAGCTGGGTATTACAGAAGGTTCATTGAGAGATTCTCGTTAATAGCTGCACCATTAACCAAGTTGTTACGGAAAGGGGTACCATTTGTTTGGGCTGATAAGAAACAGGAAAGCTTTGAGAAACTAAAGAGGATCTTGACTGAGGCACCGATATTGATTCTGCCTGAGGCTGGGAAGGAGTTTGTCATCTATTATGATGCATCACACACAGGGTTAGGATGTGTGCTCATACAAGAAGGGAAGGTAGTTGCGTATGCGTCTCGACAATTAAGACCGCATGAAGTGAATTATCCCACTCACGATCTGGAGTTAGCTGCGGTAGTGTTCGCCTTGAAGTTTTGGAGACACTACTTATTTGGAGAAAATTCAATTATCTACACCGATCATAAGAGCCTGAAATATCTCCTTACCCAGAAAGAGTTGAATTTAAGGCAGCGAAGGTGGATTAAATTGTTGAAAGACAATGACTGCTCGATTGAGTATCACCCGGGTAAAGCTAATGTGGTGGCGGATGCGTTGAGCCATAAGGTGATATTAGGGTTGAGGGCAATGTTTGCTCATCTCAGTTTCTACGAAGATAGGAGTTTATTAGTCAAACTTCAAGTGAAGCCTTCATGGGTAAGTTAGATTAAGGAAAAATAATTGTCAGACAAATTGTTAAGTTCTCGACTTCAGCAAGTGGTAGGTGGTGAGACAGAGGATTTTGGTCTGAAGAGTGATGGTGTATTATTCTTTCGTGGAAAGGTTTGTATGCCGAAGGATTCTGAGTTGAGACAGAGAATTCTGTAGGAGGCGCATAGTAGCCCATATGCTATGCATCCCGGTGGGAGTAAGATGTATCGAGATTTGCGTAATAATTTTTGTGGCCAGGTCTGAAGCAAGAAGTTACCGAGTTTGTGAGTAAATGTTTGATGTGTCAACAGGTGAAGGTAGACCATCAGTCACCTTCAGGGTTGCTACAGCCAGTGAAGATTCCACTTTGGAAGTGGGAGAGGATAACGATGGATTTTGTTAGTGGATTACCTCTTACGCCTACTAGGAAAGATTTAGTATGGGTGATTGTATTCGATGTGGGTGATTGTCGATCGATTGATGAAGCCCGCTCACTTCATACCCGTTCGTGTCGACTATTCATTGCAGAAGTTAGCCAAGTTATATGTGGTAGAGATTGTGAGGTTGCATGGGGTACCAGTGTCTATCATATCAGACAGAGAGACTAAGTTTACGTCACGATTCTAGAAGGTGTTACATCAAGCGTTCGGTACAAGACTGGATTTCAGCACGACGTTTCATCCACAGTCTGATGGTCAATCAGAGAGGGTAATTCAGATTCTGGAAGACATGTTGAGAGGTTGTGTAATAGACTTCAGAGGTGGTTGGGAGGATTTCTTACCATTGGCGAACGATAATAGCTATCAATCCAGTATTCAGATGGCACCCTACGAAGCGTTGTAGAGTCGTAAGTGTCGTACTTTTACCTGCTAGACAGAATTGGTGAGCGACAGTTGTTGGGTCTGGAGTTGGTCTTAAAGATAGAGGAAAAGGTTATATTGATTCAGGCTCGACTAAAGGAATTGTCCCACAGGCAGAAATCATATGCAGATCTAAAACGTAAGGGAATAGAGTTCTCAGTGGGTGATTGGGTTTTTCTGAAAGTTTCACCTTGGAAGAAGGTCCTAAGATTTGGACGAAAAGGCAAGTTGAGCCCCAGATTCATCGAACCTTATCGAGTGTTGAAACGTGTGGGACTAGTGGCTTATCAGCTTGAGTTACCATCAGAGTTGAGTTAGACACTTGATGTATTCCATGTTTCAATGTAAAGGCATTATCGTTTGGATCCATCTCACATAGTGCCAGTGGAGGAAATTGTAGTAAGACCCTATCTATCTTTTGAAGAGGAACCAATGCAGATATTAGATCGAGATGTCAAGGTGTTGAGAAGGAAGTCAGTTCCTCTAGTTTTGATGTTATGGTGAAATCATGGTTTAAAAGACGCCAAGTGGGAGCCAGAAAATGTGATGCGACAGTAATACCCTTACCTCTTTTGATTAGGTAAATTTTGAGGCTGAAATTTCTTTAAGGTGGTTAGAACTATAACATCCTAGAATTATGGGTTCTGCATTTTATGCTATTCTACGTGTTTGGATCATTTAGCATGTTATTTTGGTGTGCTTAGGGGTTCTGGAGAGGCTCGGGTTCGAGCCAGAGCTTTAGAAAAATTTTGCTTTTTGGGCACTTTAGTGGGGAGAGCTAGTTGATGCAGGCTTTAAGAATATTTACTTGTGTTAGTTGACACAAAAAAGGAGTGTGGTGTGGTGGCAATGTGACACCACTTAAGGAGCAAGGGAGTGCCATCACAAGAAAGCAGGAGGGAGGAAGGAGTTCGAGTCTCATCTGCAGCATAGGGAACTTTATTTTTGTGCTCAAGGTGGTGGAGTGTTGGCTTTCGGTTGGGACTCTTCTGAGGTGGTTGTGGAATGGGTCAAATGCATTTGAATGGATGGACAAGAGGAGCTTGTGGAGTTTGAAGGGGTCAACTGATTCAAATGGTGGATGGAGAGTGAAGCAAGGAGCAAATCAAGGAGAGAATTGTGGGGTGTGGGTGTGTGGAGTGTTTGGCCAAATGTGGGTTGTGCTAAGGGAGCATTTTTCGATTTTGAGCTAAGGGAAGGGGGTGTGCCGTTTTTGAATTTTTGGAAGAAGAGTAAAACCGAAATTCAATTAGAGGTTTTTCTTTCTTTTACATTGGAGTTGTCTTTCACTTCTTTTATTTTTACCAAAACCATAGCACATTTTCTCTCTTCTTTCTCTTCTTGATTTTGATGCTAGCCGAACCTCTCTTCCATCTCCTATCAATCATTTTCCCCTCCATAACCGAACTATTTTCTACTTGTTGCTAGCCAAATCTCTCCTCACCATCCTCCCTTCCCACTCAACTCTTTTCTTCTTCTTCTTCTCTTTTCTACACCCTTTTCTCCAAAGACGAAACCCTCTTCTTTATCTCTTCTCCTCTACTACTCTCTCCTCTAGTCGAATCCTCTCCTAATCTCATATCTTCTTTAGCCGAATTTGGGGTGTCTTCTATTATTTTTGCCAGTGCAGAATTTCCTTGGTTTCCATTCGGCTTTTCTTTGTTCAAGGTAAGATTCTCTTCTTTTTATTTTTATTTATGACCATTCTTCTCATTCCCTTTTCTTCCAAAATAGAAGCCAAATCTCTCCTGGTGATAACTAAATTCGTTTCTTCCATCCTGTGCCTTTTAGCAGAACTTCAGGAAGCAAAGTGTTAGTTGTTTGCCAAAGGTCCCTCTTCAATCGGATTTTGTCTGTGCAAGGTAATGGAAAATTCTGTCGTTTCTCTCTTTATTTTTTGGTCCTATGTGTGGTCATAGCCGAAGTGGCTATTTTTGTTTCTTAATAAAGTTTACGGCTAACCTCTTCTGTCCTTCCCTCATCATGGCGTGGTTGCTTTGGAATAATATCGATAACTGAACCTCTTCAGTCGACTACAGGGTTCTCTTTTAGACCATAGCCAAATCTGGTGTGGTGCAACTTCTTGATAACCAAGGTAAGGGATCATCTTTTCGGTTTCTGGACTATTAATTTCCTTTACATTTTCGTCTGCCTTAATCAAATTCCCTTATTAGACAATCAACGTTTCACTCTGAGTACTGATCAAGTCTCTTCATGGATGTGAGTGCCAGTCAAACTAAGGAGGGGAGTGGACTCGTAGTCTCTGCCCCTAAGTTTCAATGACGTGCTGTGTTGACAGTTTGGGATTTTCCACCTGGTTGTGGTAGAGAGCTGACATCTGCTTGGGATAGACAAATCGTAGTTATTCCTGCTAGTGAGAGTGTCGACGATCTAGAGTTTCTAGTTTTATGCGTAATCAGGTGTGTATTGCTCACACTCTCTTTTATTTTTTTGCGTTAATAACAGTGTTGGCTGAAAGCCGAAACGACTGTATAAGGCAGTT
The DNA here is from genome assembly GCA_025506655.1 of Gossypium rotundifolium. Lineage (NCBI taxonomy): Eukaryota > Viridiplantae > Streptophyta > Magnoliopsida > Malvales > Malvaceae > Gossypium > Gossypium rotundifolium. The sequence goes on along the minus strand of CP106722.1, from coordinate 102,852,602 downwards.
GTGATACCGTTGTGGGTAAGGTTGGAGATACCAGGTAAGTGCCTAAGAATATGTATGATTTGATTATCGGCTATATATATTGAAAATATGATTGCATTCATTACAAATTGATAACATGTTGCATGGGCTTTGGGATATGATTGAAAGGGGAAGTGTGATTCAGTGACTATGTCGCAATGGTTTGGCACCACATATATTTATCAGTGATTGTCATAGTGGTTTGGTACCACAGTGGTTTGGCACCACATATATTTATCAGTGGCTATCACAGTGGTTTGGTCCCACAGTGGGTTGGCCCCACATATATTTATCAATGACTCTGTCACAGTGGTTTGGTACCACAGTGGCTTGGTGCCACAGGTGTTTTGGATGGTTCTGGTGATGTAGAGGATGGAAAACTAGGTTGGGCTCAATTGCATTGCATATACTCTTTCTTATGCCATGATGTGAGGTTTTTGCCGTAAATTTTCATTGCTTTATTTAAACTTACTTTTACTTTGGGTTTTTGCTTTGTAATAAGGCCTCCATAACTTTAATTTGGATTTTGATTTAATGCTGCTATTACATATTTTATGAAATGTCAAATATGGAGTTTTTCTAAAATAAAAATATAAACAACCATTTTTTTCACAGTGTTAACAAAAAAGATGACAAGCGAATAACCAATTAATTCAGAAATTTTCTTAAAACCACAAGCATTGGTTTCAAAGGTCACGATTATGAAATTTCCTAATGTCGGCTTTCTTAATACAAACCTATTTTCGATTGTTAAGGTTACTCATAATTTTTTTTTTGCAAGGAAGCCTTAAAGCTTAACTTGATTTTCAAAATGCTAACACATCGCGAGGTTTTGTTTGTTTCAAATTTCCTTAAAACCTTCTTTCAATGTGACATACCAGATCCGATCGTAACGTTTAGGTCGGGTTTGGGGTGTTACATGCTAAGCAAAAGATGAATCTTATCTTGCCTAATTGACTTAACAATTTTGGTAACGACAAGCGCAAAGTATTTAAATTCGGATGGTACATGTAAAATTTAGTCCAGAGATCATATGGCAAAAATTTTAGTCGTTCATAACATGGATACTTCACGTTGTCACAGTCTTTCGATATGCCATCAATATGATCAATTGAACAAATTGGAAACAATGAATTTTTAATCATGCATTCTTGCGAACGACAATATATTCCTCGTTTCATCCACAATATTTCAATAGGCTCAAAACAAAGAACATATTCATTTGAATGAAAAACTTTGGCACTTTCCACAAACACATTACCAACATCAACGATTTCTTCACTTTTCAAACAAAACAAAGACATTTTTGACTTACCTTGTAAGTTATATGACGAAAGTTCAAATTTACCTCGTTCTCGCAGAACAAACCTTCGCTCATTAGCAATGTAATGCAATTGATATTTTGGACTCGAATAAATCTGCAAAGGTAAAAAGTCAAGAAGATAATTCTTGCTTTTCAAAATATAAGTTCTACAAGAAAGGAAGCTACTAATGTCACCATGAAAAATGTACTTAAAAGGACAAAATGAAATGTTATTCACAGGTGGAATGCTTAACTTAATTTCGGTTTTAAAAACAAAATTTTCAGAATCAAGGATTTGATTTTGATTTTGTAAACCAACCACACACTTTATTTTCAAAAATAAAGATAAGACTCGAAGCTGATGAAGAGGTATAACAAAGTTACTTACAATGAGATCATGATGCGTACCTTTTCTTAGAAACAACTCGAAGTGGCTTACACCTGGCTTAAAGACTCGATTTTGGTCATTTAGCCTGATATACAACAAGAGTTTCACTTTCCCAAATAAATAATAAAAAAATAGAACAAAGAAAGCTTATGCAGAGAAATATGTAAAAACTCATACTTCAAGAATCTCAATCGGACAGGCAAATCGCAACATGGAAATTTTGCACAAAAATTCAAAGATTTCTCTTGATGGACACAATCTAGCAAAGTAAACATTTTGGGCAAAAACCTTTTAACATGTATGTCAAACAAAGGAGCTGTGAGCATACGATTATTCAAAAGTTGAAATCCATCACAGAACAATCGAATAGGCATGTTTATACAAAAAGATTTGGCACATGGATTCAAAGAATTTAAGCATTAAAACACATCAAAGCGTGAAAAATCTTTGTCAAGCACATCCAAATTTCGTATGGGCAGGGACAATCCAATAAAAGGGTCAAACATGTTATAAGACCAAACTTTCATGGCATCACCTGAAACAACATCGTTAACATTAATATGTAACAATAATTGAACAAATCAAAAGATGGAAGTTTTTTAAAAATTAAGCCTTCAAACCCTTTTTGAACAAGTTTTAAATCTGACGGTCTTGATTCGATAAACATGTAGTCCTTACCTTTCTTACCTTCAATCGCAAGTAGGTGGTTATCCTTTACGCACTTACCTTTCTCGAACAACTGGAAACGTCTCTTGTTTGGAAGGTATTGTAGCTGAATTTGGTCGCACAAAACTTTAGGAACCTGAAAAGAAATATCACAAGAAGATCGAACAAAAGGGTTAGTGGGAACAATCCTCTCTTGCTCACTAACATCTTTCTCACTTGATTCTTTTTCTTTTGAATCTCTCGTTTCTTTTGTTTCTTCTGAATCTCTCATTTCTTTTGTTTCAATTTCTTTCTCTTCAATCTTTTATTTTTCAAGTTCTCTCAATTTTTCCACGCTTTCTTTTTCCTCAATTTCATTTTCAACTTCTTTTTCACTATCAAATTCTTTTTTATTTTCATAGGCTTTTTCAATGACTTTTTTAAGCTCTTCAAAACTCGCTCATTTTCTCTCTTACTTGCCTCTTTTCTTTTTATTTCTTTTGCCTTTTCTTCTTTTTCTTTTCTTTTCTTTTTGTCTTTTCTATTACATGATGTTACAAAAGAATCAAGATGGTAATTATTTGGCTCGAAAGAAGAAAATTTATTTACAAATGAATCACGATAATTGCATCGGGAAGAATACTTTGTGTAGGATTTCTTTGAAGTTCCTGAAGGAGTATACCGTTCATCTCGCACGTCATCTTGAAGGGAGTAAAAATCAAAGTTAGTTTCTCTTCGCCTCGAGTTCCTTGATGAATAAGAATCTCGATCAAAATCTTGTCTCGAACAATAGTTAAAAATGTATCTTTACGAAGTTCTCGATTCTGCTTTTCGATTTGATGTCATTCATTTTCGTGGATCTCTTTGTTCCACATGATCTAATCTCTCGTGTAGTCTATCAAACTTGGAATTCACCATTCTTTTCATTTCTTGCATCAAGTATTGGTACTCTAATTTGGTGAACTCTTCGCGAGACATGATCTTTGTTGCTGGAAAGAAATATGTTAATTCTCAAAACAAAAATTAAGTACCTCACCACAAACCTCACGATTTCACTAGAAAGAAAAAGGAAAAGTGACACTCTTGCTCGTGTTTACGCTTGAGAATATGCTTTTACCTCCACTCTATTGCGCTCACAACTCTCATGCCTTTTACCTCTCTTTACCTTTCTCGTGATTTCGTAAGCAGATTCACCAAGGCTTAACCTTAGTCTAGGTGATCGGATTCAAATGGGTAACAATGGATGAATTGTATGGTTGTGGGTAGGCTAAAAGAAAAAAATTGAAATGGTTTTGGGTGTGTGGCATTGGGATAGGGGTGAATAGTGATAGAAGGGCTTTAAAGGTCGGGAAACAAAATAGATGAAAACAAAACAAGAACTTTCAAAACTGCACACTTTTTTTTACTCGAAATTATTTTTTTCGTTTTTTTTTCACATTCAAATACAATAGAATGAAATACAAACAATTTCAGATTTTTTTGAATTTTTTTAATACGAACCTAATTTTTGAGAATGCTACGAATGTCAGTACTCCTCGTTTAATAGCTCTGATACCAAATGATACGATCCGCCACTGGGTGAATCGAGTCGTATGCGAGTTTGCCCGATCGTCTATGAGAAAGTTTCGTTTAGCTCGTTTAAAGATGATACTTTTAGGTAAAATGGTGCGAAAGCTATTGAAAAGGGGTTTCAAAGATAGGTTTATGGAAATGAAAAATATAAATAGGTTCGGTTAAAGTAAATAAAGATGGATATTGGTATGGAAGTGGATAACATCAATGGATGAAAAGTGAAAGGAGGGAAAGAAAGAAAGTTTGGTAGATGATGGATATGGAATCAAACGAACCCAAAAACAAGTAAGAACCAATACTAAAGAGTATTGACCTGAATACTTATAGGCTTTCAAGGTGAAAGATGGGAGCAGTGAAACCTCGACCCACTATCTAGCAAGATATGAACCTCGGTATATTTGAATGCCACACTACGAGTAGTGATAAGTTCAATTTTCGACAAAGAAAATGGATGACACAACTAGAACACTAGGTAGCCAACAGATCTTTGAACGAAAATAGAGAAAAGTTTGACTCACAAATTGAGCAGCAAAACATTAACCAATTATCAAAAATTGTCCATCAATAGGTTGATTACATGTATTCATAGTATCAAGTGAAGCTAGTTGAATGGTCACTTTTAATGAGGCTAATAATGAACTCAAATGAAAAGTCTCAACTTTTGGAATTCTAGCCATATAACTCCCATCTTCAATGTGATTAATTCTTTAATTAAATTACTTGTCAAAGTCCTTTGAGGTCTCCATGATCAACTGAAAAGTCACCAGCCAAATGAAAAGTCTCAACTTTTGGAATTCTAGCCATGTAACTCCCATATTCAATATGTCTTCAATTAAATTGCTTGTCAAAGTCCTTTGAGGTCTCCATGATCAACCGAAAAGTCACCAGCTAAATGATAGAGAATTGATTGTATGTAGTGAATACCATGAAGAAAACAATTATGGAAGTTGAAGACAAAGAGGCTGCCGAAATTAAAGAACCATAATGCTCTTCTTTATTTAAATAAAAAACTTCTTAATGATGAATTAAGCCTCTTAATATCAGGCCCCTCTCTGTAACCGAATTCACTTGAAAAGCCATCTTATTGAATGCTTAACAGCCTTTAGAAGTAATGGATGTGAGTTGAAAAGTCACCTGAATTTAACACATGTAACTGTCACATTATTGCAATTATTAAACTTAAAACAAATTAACAACTAACTTTAAATAAATGAACTAACACTTAAGCATCATTTATATTAGCAACTAGTTTAATTAAGTAAAACATTATTAAATGAACTTAACTCATGCACCAATAAATTAACCTAGTAACTAGATTAATTAATGAAACAACTATTAAATTAAATTCATTAAAAAAACTCAATTAATTAAACTACGATGAGTTGAAATGATGACCAAGAACTCCTTTATTAAACAAAGATGCTTAAATGCAAATATTTAAAATGCAAACTAAATACAAACTAAATGAACAAATAAGTTACTTAATGTATGACTTAATTAAATGCGAATACATAATGCATGTCATAAATAAAATATGTAGATCAATAATGCATGACATTAACTAAAGATACATTTAATTAAACAAGACATAATTAAAGACTAAAGTAACTGAAATAAATAAATCAAGTCCTTATTCTAACAATTTAAATGCAAGAATTAAAATTTAAAGATGAGCTCAAACGAGCTTATTTAAGCTGAATCAAGCTCGTTGAATGAGCACACAAACTCATTGAGCTGGATCGAGCTCAAATGAGATGAATTTGAACTGGACGAAGCTCGTAGAGCTGGAAACTAGCTGGGATCAGCTTGCCAGCAATGCAATGCTCGGCTCAGGATACTTGTCTGATAAAGTTCGTGGGGCGTGGTCGCATCAGGGAATATCAATGATATCGATAGCTCCATATAGAATGGCTCCAACAAAATTGAAAGAATTAAAGGCTCAGTTGCAAGAGTTAACAGATAGAGGTTTTACACGACCTAACTTTTTTCTTTAGGGTGCACCAGTACTGTTCGTAAAGAAGAAAGATGGATCGATAGGACTGTGCATAGATTATCGTCAGCTTAACAAGGTTACGATTAAGAATAAGTATCCTTTGCCGAGAATTGATGATTTGTTTGATCAGGTGAAAGGAGCAACAGTATTTTCAAAGATTGATTTGAGATCTGGTTATTATAAGTTGAGAGTTAAAGATTTTGATGTGCCGAAAACTGCATTTAGAATTAGGTACAGGCATTATGAATTTCTTGTTATGCCATTCGGATTAACTAATGCTCCTGTAGTATTCATGGATTTGATGAATTGAATCTTTAGACCATATTTGGACAGATTCGTAGTTGTATTCATTGATGACATTCTTATTTATTCTCGAGAGAATCTGAACATGCTAAGCATTTAAAGATTGTGTGAAATAGCCAAGTTTAGACCCTAGTTGAAACAGTGGTTTTGGGACCAAAAATTCGAGGTCAATAAATATTTTAATATTATTTTTGATGTTTATAGTATGTGATTGAGCATGTGTGAAAGTTCTGTGTGAAAATTTTATCGACTGTGTGCTTAATTAGCAAAAAGGACTTAATCGCATAAAATGTAAAAGCTATGTACCAATTTTTAAAGTGCTTTATTGTTATGTTTTTTAAGGAGGCCTTAAAATGAAATTAGGCCATTGAAGGATAGTATGGAAGGTTATGGGCAAATAATCTTAAGCTTTAACATTATTTCATTAAGGATATTTAAGTAAATATATTATTAATGATAATAAAAATAAAACAAACATAAATTGTTCATCTTTTTCATCGTCATTGCCGAAATTACTAAGAAAAAAGAAAAGAAAAAGAGCTTAAGGGCTCGACACTAAGCTTGGCCAATTGAGGTATGATTTTTGATTGGTTTTTGATGATTTCTACGTTTTTGTGATCATTGCTTAGTGTTTTGGCTAGCCCATGCTTTAATTTTAGAATTTGATGGTGATTTTGAGATATTCCATTGATGAATTCTTGAGCTTTGTGATAGTTGATGATGAAATATGAATGATAGGTGAAAGATTAACATAATTTGTCTCTGAATTTTTGGTGAAATTGAGTAATTTGGGCTAAATTATGAAAATAAGAAATTAGAGGACTAAAATGTGAAATAAATGAAATGTGTGGACTTTTATGGATATAGGGAGAATTCGGCTAGGCATGAGTGAAGTGAAATTTTGTGTATTTTGTGATTTTACAAAATAGGGACTAAAGTGTCAAAATGTGAAAATGTGAGGGCTATTTTATAAAATGCCCTAATATATGTGTTTGGACTAAATTGAATGAATTGGTGATTAAATGAGCTAAATTTGAATATGTATAGACCAAGAAAGAAGAGATTCGGAGTGAGATCGAGGCAAAGACAAAGTGCTCGATTGATCGACTAATCTCGGTATTTCGACGTCCGAGGTAAGTTCGGATATAATACGAATGGTTAATTCTTATTTATGTGTTATGAAATGTATGAATTTGTGATTATTGATTTAGAACTACTATATGTGTGGATTTGAGAAAATGAGGCATTAAGTGTGCGATATAGAATTTATAAGATAATGAATGGGACTAAGTGTGAAATAGAGACAGTATCGATTATACTGATTGGCACTGTGTGTCCGATATCGAACCAAGTTCAGTTTGATATAGAGGCACTAAGTGTGCGATGTTACTTAAGCTTTGGCTATGATTTGGGCACTAAGTGTGTGATTTGAATCGAAGAAATAACGAAGGTTGGTCAAAATGAAGTATTGAGTTTTGAGTAGCATGTGTGATCAATAACTAAGTGTTGGCTAAGGTACGTACGGAACCTATGTGGTTGATGAAATCGTAAATGGATTTATGGATTGTTAAATGAGCATATTAGCTATGGATGATATAGTATATGTATATTTGTAAGTTGATCTATGTGATGGATTAAATTTGTATATTGTGATTGTATTATTAAACTAATGTATTATATTACAAGCTTTCTAAGTTCTTAAGCTTACTGTGTGATGTGTTTCTCTATTTTACAGTGTTAGTAAAGCTAGCTCAGATCCGGGGATCGTCAGTGACTCAATCACACTATCGGCTATCTATTTTGGTACTTTTGTAAGATGTACATTACTTTTGTAAGATGTACATACTTGGTATATAGCATGTATAGGCTAGAAGTTATGATATGTATTGTAGTGTTTGGACCTTGCCATGTGATATGGCTTGGTAGTTGAATGTTGTTGGTACATATATGTAGGTTATGAAAATGATGATTGTGGTATGAAATAGTGAGAATGGAAATGGTATATTTAATGCTTGGATTGGTTGATGAGAATGGATGGTTTAAGAGTGAAATTGTGGTTTGACTAAGTGATGCTTAGTTTATATTATTTGAGTTGTGAAAATGATGTTTTTGAATGGATTTATTTGAGTAAGAATTGAACATGGAAGTAAATGATGTAGTTGATGATTGTTTGATGTTTGTATTGGTATATTTTGGTTCCATTTTGAGGTGTGAATTGGTAATGGTTTGATGTCTATAGATGATATCAAAGTGTGGTTGGTAATTTGGCCTTAAAAATGGCCTATAATTGCCCACACGGTTGAGCACACGAGCGTGTGGCTCGACTGTGTCCTTCGAGGTTGTGTTTCGAAACAAGTCAGATTTAACCATGGGCTGGACACATGGGCATGTGACTGGCCGTGTGGTGCAAGTCAGTGTCGACCACGGGTGAGGCACACGGGCGTGTCTCAGGCCATGTGGACAAGTCAGTAGGTATGCCCTGTTTTGCCACGGCTTGGACACATGGGCATGTCCGGGGCAGTGTGAGGCACACGACCTACCCACACGAGCGTGTGACCTTTGTAACTTAGAGAAATGTTTGAATTTTGAAAATTTTCGTAGGCATTCAGTTTAGTCCCGACCCCTTTCTAACATGTGTTTAAGGTCTCGTAGACCTCATTGAGGGATTATATGTTTATATTTGAATATGTTTAATTGATGATCGATTATGTGTTGTAAAATGATATGAAATGTTTCGAAATGATCGGTAATGCCTCTTAACCCTAGTCTAGCGATGGATACGGGTTAAGGGTGTTACATTGCGTTATAGACATTGAGAGATAAGCAATTGTTTGCTAAACTCAGTAAATGTGAGTTTTGGTTCCAAGAGGTTGGATTTTTAAGACACATTGTTTCAGCGAAAGGCATCAGAGTTGATCCGAGTAAGATTTCAGCAGTTGTTGACTGGAAATGACCAAGAAACGTATCCGAGGTCAGAAGTTTTCTGGGATTTTCTGGGATTAGCTATATACTATCGGATTTTTGTAAAAGGGTTCTCGATGATAGCTACATCGATAACTTGATTGTTACAGAAAGATGTGAAGTTTGAGTGGTCCGAGAAATGCCAACAGAGTTTTGAACAGTTGAAAGCACAGTTAACTGAATCACAAGTTTTAGTTCAACCTGAGTTGGGTAAGGAGTTTGTGATTTTCAGTGATGCATCATTGAACGGTTTGGGATGTGTTTTGACGCAAGAAGGCAAAGTGATAGCTTATGCTTCTAGACAGTTAAAACTGTATGAAAAGAATTATCCGACGCACGACTTAGAGTTGGCTACTATTGTATTCGCATTAAAAATTTGGCGACATAATTTGTTCGGTGAAAAATGCCATATTTTTACCGACCGCAAGAGCTTGAAGTATTTAATGTCTCAGAAATATTTAAATTTGAGACAACGAAGATGGCTCGAATTGTTGAAAGATTATGAGCTAGTAATTGATTAACATCCGGGGAAAGAGAATGTAGTTGCGGATGCTCTAAGTAGAAAATCTTTGTTCACTTTGAGAGCGATGAATACACGATTGTAATTATCTGATTATGGTTCGATTTTATCTTAGTTAAAAGCTAAACCGGTGTTTCTCCAGCAAATCTGTGAAGCGCAGAAATGTGACAATGAATTGCAAGCTAAAAGAGTACAGCGTGAGTCGACTACTGATTCAGAATATCAGATGGATCCGATGATTGTTTGTTGTTCCGAGGTATAATTTGTGTACCAAGAAATTCTGAGCTTATTTTGAAAATTCTACACGAAGCACACAGTAGTTGTTTATCTGTTCATCTAGGGAGTACTAAGATGTACAACGATTTGAAATAGTTGTACTGGTGGTTGGGCATGGAACGAGACATTTCAGAATTTGTGTCCAGATGCTTGGTTTGTCAACAAGTCAAAGATGAACATCAAGTGCCTTCGAGACAACTACAGCCAATGATGATACCTGAATGGAAATGGGATAGAATTACGATGGATTTCGTATCGGGGTTACCCTTATCTTCGAAAAAGAAATATGTTATTTGGGTTGTTGTTAATCGACTGACGAAATCTGCATATTTCATTCCGGTACATACAGACTTTTCACTTGATAGATTAGATGAATTGTACATCTCTGATATTGTTAGATTGCATGGGGTGCCAGTCTCCATTATTTCGGATAGAGATCTATGGTTTACGTCACGATTTTGGAAGAAATTGCAAGAAGCTTTGGGTACATGGTTGCATTTTAGTACTACATTTCATCCTCAAACCGATGGTCAGTCCGAGAGAGTGATTCAGGTTCTCAAAGATATGCTTCGTTGCTGTGTTTTAGAGTTTGAGGGAAACTGGGCATAAAGATGGCACCGTATGAATCTTTATATGGTCGTAAATGTCAAACTCCATTGTATTGGACTGAGCTTAGTAAGAAAAAGATTTATGGGGTTGATTTGATCAGAGAGACTGAAGAGAAAGTTAAAGTAATTCATGACAGTTTGAAAGTAGCTTCAGATCGACAAAAATTGTATGCGGATTTGAAACGTAAAGATATTGAATTTCAAATCGGCGACAGAGTGTTTTTGAAAGTATCGTCGTGGAAGAAGATTCTTCGTTTTGGTCACAAAGGAAAATTGAGTTTGCGAATTATGGGGCCATATGAGATTATTGAGAGGATAGGACCAGTGGCATATTGGCTAGCTTTATCGTCAGAATTAGAAAGATCCATAATGTGTTTCATGTATAGATGTTACGATGATACCTACTGGATCCATCGCATATAATTTCTCCAACAGAAGTTGAAATTTAGCCTGACATGTCGTATAGCGAAGAACCAATCAGAATTTTAGCACGAGAGATTAGAGAGTTAAAAAACAAAAGCATAGTGGAAACACGAAAATATACACACTTTTTCATGTTTTTTTAACTCAAATTCATGCAGTTTCGGTAAAATTATTGTCGAAAAATATATAATTATTATAAAATAGTTATTTTGTACTTAAATTTTTAACATAATGAATTTTAATTAATTTTATAATAAATTTTGATTAATTTTGATCATTTTCGACATATTCTCATAAATGGCGAAAATTGGTTCGGCAAACACTACTAGAAGCACAAAACCGAGAAGAAATTTTTGAAGCATTGAGACGAATGATTTTTTCAGCTAAATATGGTCCAAATTATGTGTATTAATTCATAATATAATTAATTTTAATTTTAATCCAATTTAATTTGGGTTGAATAAATTATTATTAATAAATTATTAAAAGTGGCCCAGTTGAGCTAAACCAAGAAAATCGAACCAACCAAGCTATGGGCAGCCCAAAACCGTCCAGCATGCTGACCCAATCAGCTTGCTTGGCTGATTAATTGGCTTGCAAAAAGTGTAACACCCCGTACTTAAGACCGATACTGGGTCTGGATACGAGATATTACCATGCTTGAGCTCACTTAAACATGTACTTACGGGCTATAAAATTTCATTCTGACTTAAAAACTTCGCTTCCTTAGTCAACACATACATTACAAGGGCCTACGAGGCCTTAAGCTCATGTCTAAAATCTTTCGAAACTAAATCAATTAAATCATTTTTTTGAAGCAGGGTTCACACGCCCGTGTGACTTGGAACACGCCCGTGTATCCTTAAGCACGCCCATGCCCTCAAACCGTGGGGAGCTACTGACTATTTCCACACAGCTTAGACACACCCGTGTCTTTCAACCCTGGAAGGCTACTGACTAATTTCACACGGCCATGACACGCCCGTGGGCTTAGACCGTGTGCTAATCCTTGATATACTGACTAAATCAACACGGTCTGGGGACACGCCCATGTCCAAACCGTGTGTCTTACACGGCACACACACACGACCGTGGGATTTTCCTGTGGCCTATTCTAATTAATAATACTAAGGTGCAGGGTTAACACAGTCTTGACACACACCCGTGTGTCCAACCGTGTGGGCACTTACATGCTATTTAAAAAGCCATTGCCACCCTGAAATGAAGATCATATCCATACACAATTCGACGATGCAATAACAACCCAATTTTATGAATAATACTACATGCTTCATTGATCTCAATAAACATACATGCTTAGTCAAATTTGGCCAATCACTTAGCCATATACAAAAGAATAATAAACTTGATAGCCTCTACAAAGGCCCTTCTTAAACATGTCCACAAAATGAATGTTTCCTATACATGTTATACTTAGTAAAGTAACTTGGCTATACTAAAATAAGAGTTGATAGTGTGTTGCGAGCACCGACTTTAATGATCCATGAGTTAGCTTGGCGGGACTGCATAGAAAGAAAGAATCATAACGTAAGCATATAGCTTAGTAAGTTTGCATGTAACAACTCTTAGCATCATCATTGCTTAATATAAACCATTTCACATAAACAATGGTATCATGAACTTCAGCTAAAGAGCTTACTTTCTCATATAGATTCTTAAGCCTACTTACTCATATAGATTCTTACATGTCTCATGACACTTACTATTATCATACTTGTAAGGTAACCATGATACCTGTATCACTTGATCACATTGATCAGTATACTATAATAACAATAATCATGATATCTACTTTCCCATTCACAACATGAATAATACTCAACTTCATCTAACTTCATCTTGATACTAACTTCACTTTCTTAGCTTTCTTGCTATCTTCTTTTAGCTTACGCATTTGCCCGATGAATCTCTGTGAATAACCGAGGATACTAAATCTCTTCCCACATAATATGATGCCAAAGCCATATCCTAGACATGGTCTTACATGGGTTATCTCATCTTGGTTTCAAGGCCATGTCTTGACATGGACTTATATGAAGTCTTGCTCTTGATTACACACTCAATGCCAAGCTTGAGTCCTTAGACTTACATGATAACTTGCTTGCTAACTTGATCAATGCCAAGCTTGCCTTGGACTTACATGATATCTTGATCAATGCCAAGCTTGCCTTGGACTTACATGATATCTTGATCAATGCCAAGCTTGCCTTGGACTTACATGATAACTTGCTTGCTAACTTGATCAATGCCAAGCTTGCCTTGGACTTACATGATATCTTGATCAATTCCAAGCTTGCCTTGGACTTACATGATATCTTGATCAATGCCAAGCTTGCCTTGGACTTACATGATATCTTGTGTGGTAGATTGAGTATCCTGGGAAATTCATCTTCAATCGGGACTTGCTCGTACTTATTATCGTGATTTCTTGCTTGAACATTACATGATCATTTCATACAATTATTGTACATTATACTAAGCAAATTAATGATAAAAATATTAAAGCTTAGAAATCATACAAACTTACCTCAATATACAAAATGTATATAGATGTGCAATTTAGTCCTCGACTTTGTTCTTGTCTCGGTTTCGATCCGGGCTTCATTTTTCTTGATCTATAATCATAAATAGATCATTTAATTACCATATTGACTAAATTGACTCATAACTCAAACTTTGGCAAAATTACTATTTTGCCCCTATACTTTCTAATATTTGTACTTTTGCCCCAATTCTCATAAAATGGTTTTCATGCAACTTTCTTAAACTTCATGCTCAACTGAATCATTTTCTCTTCTATAACAATCATAAATTCTCACTATTTCTAGTAGGTATGACCAATTTTATAACTGTTACAAAATGGTCCCTATTACCATTTTTCATGAAATTCATTAAGGAGAAGATGTTTATCTAACATCAAACTCTCTTAAACTTCCATAAAACATCATTTAACAAGCATGTCAGTCAAGGGTAGATTTTTGAACATGCATCTTAGCTCATTTTATAGCTAAAATTAGCTAATTCATAATACGGGAAATTCAAAAATACGAAGAATATTAAAAACGGGGCTAAGATGAACTTTCTATGAGCTTGAAAAAAATGAAGAACCCTAGCTATGGTGTCTCCAATTTTCGGTAGCAACAAGGAAGAAGATGAGTGAATTTTTCTCATCTTTATCCTATTTTAATCACTAATGAGGCCAGATGACCAAAATGCCCTTCCTCTTAAAATTTCCATAATAGTCTCTTAAGGCCAATTTTGTCCAAAATTAAATTTTGGGCAAATTTCTATAAGGACTCACAATTATTAATCTTGAGCTATTTCATATAAAAGCTTCTAGAAACTCATATTTTGGAAACTTTTGCAATTTAGTCCTTTTGGACCAATTGACCTCAACTTAATAAAATTGCTTTACAAAACTTTCATACTAGCATGCAAACATGGCATAAACACGGAAAACTCAAAATTTCACCTCGGTTCGTGGCCTCGCACCACTATCTCGACTAGGCCCTAAATCGGTCATTACAATTCTCCCCTTAGAGATTTTCGTCCTCGAAAATCTTACCAAAGAAAAAGGTTTGATCTTGATTTCTCATACTCTCTTCTGATTCCCATGTAGCTTCTTTGATTCTGTGCCTTTGCCACAATACCTTTACTAAGGCAAAACTCTTATTTCTTGGTTGCTTAACTTCCCGAGCCAAAATCTTGACTGGTTCTTCACCGTAAGTCATGTCGGGACGAATCTCTATTTCCCAAGGGGTAATTACATGTGAAGGGTCTGATCTGTAGCGTCGTAACATTGACACGTGAAACACATCATTTATCTTCTCTAATCCTGATGGCAAAGGCAAACGGTAGGCTACCGGCCCAATTCTCTTTGTAACCTCGTAAGGTCCAATGAAACGTGGACTTAATTTGCCTTTACAGCCAAATCTGAGAACTTTTCTCCACGGTGATACTTTCAAAAAGACTTTATCCCCAACTTGGTACTCGATCTCTTTTCTCTTTAAATCCGAATAGGATTTCTGACTGTCTGAAGCAGCTTTTAAACATTCTCGAATTACTTTCACTTTCTCTTCACCTTCTTTAACCAAATCAACCCCGTGAATTTGGTTCTCCTTGAGTTCAGTCCAAAACAAGGGAGTTCTACACTTACGCCCATATAGGGCTTCATAAGGCGCCATCTTTAAGCTCGACTGAAGCTATTATTATAGGCAAATTCTACCAATGAGAGAAACTTTTCCCAACTGCCTTGGAATTCCAAAACACAACATCTGAGCATGTCTTCGAGTACTTGAATTAACCTTTCTGACTGAATGTCAGTCTGAGGGTGAAAAGTTGTACTAAAACTCAATTTTGTACCCAAAGCTTCTTACAGCTTCTTCCAGAATCTGGATGTGAATCTCGAATCTCTATCTGATATGATCGATAAGGGAACTCCGTGAAGTCTTACTATTTTTGAAACATAAAAGTTTGCCAACTTGTCTAGTGAGTAATCCACTCAATGCAGTATAAAGTGGGCTGACTTCGTGAGTCTATCAACCACTACCCAAACAAAGATCTTTCTTGCTCGGAGACAACGGTAAACTTTATTACGAAATCCATTGTGATACGGTCCCATTTCCACTCGAACCAAGATAGGCTGAAGCAAACCCGAAGGTACTTATTGCTCAGCTTTTACTTGCTGACAAATCATGCACTTGGAAACAAATTCTGAAATGTCTTTCTTCATTTTCGGCCACCAATACAGTTACTTTAAATCATTATACATCTTGGTGCCGCCCGGATGTACAGATAAACATCCGTTATGTGCCTCATGCAAAATTTTCTGAATAAGCTCCTCTTTTCTTGGCACACAAACTCTATCTCTAAACATTAAACATCCATCAGAATTAATCCGAAAGTCGGATTCAGCACCTGACTCGCACTGAGCTCTCTTAACTTGCAATTCACTGTCTTCTTTCTTAGCCTCCAAGATCTCTTGAAAGAACATTGGTCTAGCTCTCAACTCAGGTAAAATAGAACCATCATCGGATAAAGATATTTTTGAATTCAATGCTCTCAAGGCAAATAAGGATTTTCTACTTAAAGCATCGATGACCACATTCGCCTTTCCAGGATGGTAATCAATGACCAACTCATAGTCCTTTATCAACTCTAACCATCTTCGTTGTTTTAAGTTCAACTCTTTCTGCGTCATCAAGTACTTCAAACTTTTGTGATCTGTAAAAAACCGACATCGTTCACCATATAAATGGTGTCTCCAAATCTTCAAAGCGAAGACTATGGCAACCAATTCAAGATCATGCATCGGATAATTTTTCTCATGAGGCTTCAACTATCTAGAGGCATAAGCAATTACCTTGCCTTCTTGCATGAGTATACAGCCTAATCCATTTAAGGATCGCTATAAATTATGAATTCTTTCCCTGCCTCGGGTTGTACTAAAACTGGAGCTTCTGTCAGCCTTACTTTCAACTTCTCAAAACTTTGTTGGCATTTTTTCGAACACTCAAACTTCACATTCTTCTGTAACAATTTAGTCATCGGGGTTGCAATCATAGAAAACCCCTTGACAAATTGTCTGTAGTAGCCGGCTAGGCCCAGAAAACTTCTAATCTCTGTGATGTTCTTTGGTGGTTTCCAACCTATTATAGTTGAGATCTTACTTGGATCTACTCGGACTCCATCTCTCGAAACAACATGTCCCAGGAATCCCACTTCCATGAGCCAAAACTCACTTTTACTGAATTTGGCATATAACTGATTTTCTCGAAGAGTCTATAAAACTATCCGTAGATGAACAGCATGTTCATTCTCATCTCGGGAATAAATCAGTATGTCGTCAATAAAAACAACTACAAACTTGTCAAGGTATGGTCTGAAAATACGGTTCATTAAGTCCATGAATACCACAGGAGCATTGGTCAACCCAAAGGGCATGACTAAAAATTCATAATGCCCATACCTCATTCGAAAGGCAGTCATGGATACATCTGAATTAGTACCCTGATCTCAAGTCTATTTTGGAGAACACAGTCGCTCCTTTCAATTGATCAAACAAATCGTCGATCCTAGGTAATGGGTACTTGTTCTTTACTGTCACTTTATTAAGCTAACAGTAATCAATGCACAATCTCATGGTGCCATCTTTCTTTTTCACAAACAAAACCGAAGCGCCCCATGGTGAACAACTTGATCTTGCAAAGCCTTTGTTTGTCAACTCTTGCAATTGTAACTTCAACTCTTTCAACTCTGTTGGAGCCATACTATAAGGAGTAATGGATATTGGTATAGTACCGGGAGTTAGCTCAATGTTGAACTCAACTTCTCTAACTGGTGGTAATCATGGTAATTCCTCAGGAAAAACATCCACATACTCACATACTTTCGAAACTGATTCAATCTTTAGTTCTGTCTCTTTATCATTCAATACAAAGGCCAAAAATGCCTCATACCCTTTTCTTAGATATCTCTGCTCCATCATATGAGAAATTATTACCGACGATTTACCTTGCTCATCTAATTCTACATGAAGAGTATCCCCATTCTCACATCTCATCTCAATGTATTTCTTCCCACAATTTACAATTACATTATGAATAGTCAACTAGTCCATGCCAAGAATGAGGTTGAATTCATCAAAAGGTAACAACATAAGATTTGCTTTAAAGCAATGACCTCTAATCATTAATTAACAATCTTTACAAACTTTATCAACTAACATACTCTTGCCTAAGGGATAGACACCTTAATCACAAATTTTGTGATATCTATAGGCACACCCAAACAGGGTACTAATTTCATGCAAATGTAAGAGTGTGTGAATCCGGGGTCTATTAAAGTAATAACTTTGGTATTGTAAAGAGAAAAAGTACCCGTAATAACATCAGGGGAATATGCCTCTTCGCGAGTGAGAATGGCATAAGTCCTTGCAGGCGCTCTACCCTCGGGTCTCGTGGCCTGCTCTCTGGGGTTACCTCTTCCACTTGCCCCACTTCCCGGGTTCCTCTGCGATCTCCTTCTGACCATACTCCCGGATCTCGGGTTCTGAGTTCTCTCTTTTTTGGTCATCTCTAGATAATCCTTTATGAAATGGTCTTGGGAACCACATCTAAAACATGCATTTTCATGTGCTCGGCATTCTTGTGGACATTCTGGCTTGTCAGGTCTAAAATTCCCAACACTTGCAACTAAAGTCGTCTGTGCTTTATTTCCCAAATACTGCTTACTCTTATCTTTTCTTGAAAATCCAGTGGAAGTAGCTGTTCGAGTAGAGAAATCTCTTGACTTCTTGGATGACGATTGGAACGACTTGTTCCACTGTCTCTTTCTAGAATCGCGAGACTCAATTTCAAATTTATTCTTCTCTTTTACTAATTCTTCGGCTTTACAAGCCCTTTCCACTAGCACAACAAATTCTTTTAATTCGAGGACAGCAACAACCAGCTTAATGTCCTCGTTTAAACCATCTTTAAACCTTTTACTCATAATGGCCTCAGTAGACACACATTTGCGAGCGTACTTGCTGAGTCGTACAAACTCTTGCTCATAATCAGTTACTGACATCTTGCCTTGCTTCAGCTCTAAAAATTCTTTCCTTTTCTGGTCTACAAATCTCTGGCTGATATATTTTTTCTTAAACTCTTTTTGAAAGAATTCTCATGAAATATTTTCCCTTGGTACCACCGACACAAGGGTGTTCCACCATTGGTAAGCAGAATCTCTTAAGAGAGAAACTACACACTTTATGCATTCATCAGGGGTGCAAGACAGCTTGTTAAATGCCCTGATGGTATTTTCTAACCAGAACTCAGCTATTTCTGGATCATTATCTTTTCTAGCTCGGAATTCTTCTGCTCCATGCTTCCTGATCCTATCAATTGGAGGTTTATCTCCTCTTACCACCTCTACTACTTGAGGGGCTACTAGAGTAGGTTGTGGAATAGGCGGGGGTGGAGGGGGTTGTGCATTCGGGTTCGCTCGAACGAACTCAGTGTACCAGGAATTCATCATATAGAGGAAGGCTTCTCTAGCCTCTTCTCCTCCTCTTTCTTGAGTCATCGTAGTGGGTATATTCTCATTCTCATACGGTACCGTCCCTTCAGCAAGAGCTGGTGCGTTACTTTCTACATCATCTGCCTCAGCTCCTTCGGGATCCATTTACTATATGTATAAACATAATTTAAGTCGTCAGGAGTCGTCACACTATCATGATAAAAATACTCTTACGTCTGTGTATCCTTAAGCACGCCCATGCCCTCAAACCTTGGGGAGCTACTGATTATTTCCACACGGCTTAGACACACCCGTGTCTTTCAACCATGGGAGGCTACTGACTAATTTCACACGGCCATGACATGCCCGTAGGCTTAGACCATGTGCTAATCCTTGATATACTAACTAAATCAATACGGTCTGGGAACACGCCCATGTCCAAACCGTATGTCTTACATGGCACACACACACGGCCGTGGGATTTGCCCGTGGCCTATTCTAATTAATAATACTAAGGTGCAGGGTTAACATGGTCTTGACACACGCCCGTGTATCCAGCCGTGTTGGCACTTACAGGCTATTTACCAAGCCGTTAACCACCCTGAAATGAAGATCATATCCATACACAATTCGACGATGCAATAACAACCCAATTTTATGAATAATACTACATGATTCATTTATCTCAATAAACATACATGCTTAGTCAAATTTGGCCAATCACTTAGCCATATACAAAAGAATAATAAACTTGATAGCCTTTAGAAAGGCCCTTCTTAAAACATGTCCACAAAATGAATGTTTCCTATACATGCCATACTTAGTAAAGTAACTTGGCTATACCAAAATAAGAGTTGATAGTGTGTTGCGAGCTTTGACTTTAATGATCCACGAGTTAGCTTAGCGGGACTGCATAGAAAGAAAGAATCATAACGTAAGCATATAGCTTAGTAAGTTTGCATGTAACAACTCTTAGCATTATCATTTCTTAATATAAACCATTTCACATAAACAATGGTATCATGAACTTCAGCTAAAGAGCTTACTTACTCATATAGATTCTTACATGTCTCATGACACTTACTATTATCATACTTGTAAGGTAACCATGATACCTGTATCACTTGATCACATTGATCAGTATACTATAATAACAATAATCATGATATCTACTTTCTCATTCACAACATGAATAATACTTAACTTCATCTAACTTCATCTTGATACTAACTTTACTTTCTTAGCTTTCTTGCTATCTTATTTTAGCTTACTCATTTGCCTGATGAATTTCTGTGAATAACCGAGGATACTAAATCTCTTCCCACATAATATGATGCCAAAGCCATATTCTAGACATGGTCTTACATAGGTTATCTCAACTTGGTTTCAAGGCCATGTCTTGACATGGACTTATATGAAGTCTTGCTCTTGATAACACACTCAATGCCAAGCTTGAGTCCTTGGACTTACATGATAACTTGCTTGCTAACTTGATCAATGCCAAGCTTGCCTTGGACTTACATGATAACTTGCTTGCTAACTTGATCAATGCCAAGCTTGCCTTGGACTTACATGATATATTGCTTGGTAACTTGATCAATGCCAAGCTTGCCTTAGACTTACATGATATCTTGGTCAATGCCAAGCTTGCCTTGGACTTACATGATAACTTGCTTGCTAACTTGATCAATGCCAAGCTTGCCTTGGACTTACATGATATCTTGATCAATGCCAAGCTTACCTTGGACTTACATGATATCTTGATCAATGCCAAGCTTGCCTTGGACTTACATGATATCTTGTGTGGTAGATCGAGTATCCTGGGAAATTCATCTTCAATCGGGACTTGCTCGTACTTATTATCGTGATTTCTTGTTTGAACATAACATGATCATTTCTTACAATTATTGTACATTACACTAAGCAAATTAATGATAAAAATCATAAAGCTTAGAAATCATAGAAACTTACCTCAATATACAAAATGTATATAGATGTGCAATTTAGTCCTTGACTTTGTTCTTGCCTCGGTTTCGATCTAGGCTTCATTTCTCTTGATCTATAATCATAAATAGATCATTTAATTACCATATTGACTAAATTGACTCATAACTCAAACTTTGGCAAAATTACTATTTTGCCCCTATACTTTCTAATATTTGCACTTTTGCCCCAATTCTCGTAAAATGATTTTCATGCAACTTTCTTAAACTTCATGCTCAACTGAATCATTTTCTCTTTATAACAATCATCAATTCTCACTATTTCAAGTAGGTATGACCAATTTTATAACTGTTACAAAATGGTCCCTATTACCATTTTTCATGAAATTTATTAAGGAGAAGATGTTTATCTAACATCAAACTCTCTTAAACTTCCATAAAACATCATTTAACAAGCAAGCCATTCAAGGGTAGATTTTTGAACATGCATCTTAGCTCATTTTATAGCTAAAATTAGCTAATTCATAATACATGAACTTCAAAAATACGAAGAATATTAAAAACAAGGCTAAGATGAACTTACTATGAGCTTGAAAAAAATGAAGAACCCTAGCTATGGTGTCTCTAAATTTTCGGCAGCAACAAGGAAGAAGATGAGTGAATTTTTCTCATCTTTATCCTATTTTAATCACTAATGAGGCCAAATGACCAAAATACCATTCCTCTTAAAATTTTCCATAATAGTCTCTTAAGGCCAATTTTGTCCAAAAATTAAATTATGGGAAAATCGCTACTTAAGGACTCACAATTATTAATCTTGAGCTATTTCATATAAAAAGCTTCTAGAAACTCATATTTTGGAAAACTTTTGCAATTTAGTCCTTTTTGGACCAATTGACCTCAACTTAATAAAATTGCTTTACAAAATTTTCATACTAGCATGCAAACATGGCATAAACCTGGAAAACTCATGATTTCACATCGGGTTCGTGGCCTCGTACCACTATCCCGACTAGGCCCTAAATCAGGCTATTACAAAAAAAGCCCTTGAAAACTTCGTCAAACTGCAAACAAACCCCTCCTCTTTTAGTGCCTTTCTAGATTTGCCCCAGCCTTAATATAGCAAGTTTGAAACCTTCAAACTTTCCACATGTGTGGCCGACCATGGGAGGGCTCTTTGGCTGCTGATTTTGGCTATTTTTAGTAGCCCTCTCACCCTATAAAAATCCCCCTTGGCTGCTCATTTCAACGCACCACAACATTCTCATCTCTTCTTTTCTCTCTCAATTTTCTGTCTTGATTTCCCATCAATTTTTCTTTATTCTCTTACCGATTTCACCTCTTGAAAAAGAGTCATTCATCCATCATTTGGAGTAGCATTCAAGTGTTTGTAGCAGTCTCAGTTTGACAAGAACAAGTGAAGAAGGAAGAGTGGAGCAAACTAGTCTAGCCACGGAGAAACACTGGATTTGATTCTTGTTCCCCATCCTTTTAAATTTTGTTATTGTTATGAAGAACATGTCTATGAATATTTGTGATGTTGAAATGTTTAATTTAATTGATATGGCTTAAATTTAATTCGTGTTAGGCTGATTCATTTCATCTACTTAATTTATTAAAATTGTGTTTGTGTTGTTATAGGCCTCGGTATGTTTGATTAAGTAAAACCATGGCTAAGTTATTCTTGTATTACAATTGTAAGGTAACTAATGAATTAATTATTTAAATGGATTGAAATTGTAATTAATTGACACGATACTTAATTTGTGCATATTTAATCATCTAAGGTAGCTGAGGGTTAAATTAGCAACGGTATCAAGAGATACAATTGCCTTGCAAGATTATTGTGATTAAACTGTTTCAAGGTAGGAATACATTGTTACCTCACTTGATCTTTTATGTGCTTATGAGATTGAATTAATTGTTTGAATTGACATAGAGATATGTACAAGAGATTATTTTGATTTCATAAGTATGTATGTGCATTAATATATGTCTACTAAAATTTGTTTAATCGGTTGAATTGACATATAGATATAGTCAAGAGATGAATGGATTTTGGTAGGTAAGTATGTTCATAAGTTAGCAAATTATCGAGTTACCGTGAATTTATTCGTAGCAACATAAACATGAGTTTAATAATTCTAAGTTAAGAGATGTAATTAACCTAGCACAATTATGTTATCTTGATTAAAATCATCTTTTAAAATCGGGCATTAGAAATTTTATTTTATTTTTTATTTATTTTACGTTGTTAAAATCCTAGTTTTTAATCACCCTTTCAAATCAAAATATTTTTCTTCACCAAAGTGTTTTTAATTGCATTCATAAATAATTCTTTTTACAGTCCCAGTGGGTATGATAACTCGACATTTACTTATCACTTTATTACTTGTTGTGATTGTGTACACTTGCACATTTCTGTCGTTCCACAAAGCTCTAGTGAAAGTTCTTTAGCAACGTCATGGTGTCGAAGAAGCTACGTGGGAACCCGAGGAAGCTATAAGAAAACAGTACCCTAACCTATTTCCTGGTAAGATTTTCGGGGATGAAATTTCCTAAGAGGGGAGAGTTGTAACAACCCATTTTTAGTCTGATTGGAACAGTGGTTTCAGGACCACAAATCTGAGGTCAAAATATTTATTTTATTATTTTTATTATTTTGAGGTCTACAGCATGATAGTATGATTGTATAAAAATTTCGTTAAGAAATTTTATCGTTTGAATGCTCAATTCGATAAAAAGGACTAAATTGTAAAAGGTGCAAAATTAGAGTTCTATAGGCTAAAGGCATTAAAAAGCTAAAGAACTTAAATGTATGAGTACTTAAATGGTAATTAGACCATTTGAAATATGAGTGGACATTTATGTGCATGTTAAGTGAATTTTAATGTTAAATAACAAAGGTTAATAAGGTAAAATAGGTAAAAATAAAACATCATCTTCTTGGTTAGTTTTCTTCCACCTAAAATGGGGTAGAAAACACCATTTTTGAAGGTTGAACATTTGGCTAGACTCTTCCACTTGCATGGTATGATTTTTGATCCTGTTTTTAATGAGTTTTATGTTTTTGGAGTCGTTGTAGCTTAATCTAGCTAGCCAAGGGACTAATTTTTGAAATTGTTAAAAGTTTAGGGTTTTACCATTGATGAATGTGTATGTGTTTTAAATTTTAATGGTAGAAAATGAATGGTTGTTTTTAGATAAACAAAATTTGTTAAGTGTTTTTGAATGAAATTTTAAATTAGGGATTAAATTGAGAAATGTGATAAATTGTGTGGTAAAAGTGTGAATATATGAAAAATATGGGCTGCCATAGGTATGTTTAATATTTGGCTAGACTTGGGTAGATATGAAATTGAATGAATTCTATTTTACGAGCCTAGGGAGTAAAGAAGTTAAATATTTAGGGGTAAAATAGTAATTTCACCATAATATGAGTTTTGGGTTAAATTGAATAAAATTGTAACACCCCTCACTCGGATTCTATGCTGAAACCGGGCACGAGGCATTATCGGACTTGACTTGCTTGATCAATCCACTTTAGGCTATAAAAATTCTCTCCAATTTAAAGCTTTTCATTCACCAGCATAACGTCCCTATCAGAGGTCAACGAGACCCATTACACCCACTCGAGACATTGAGGAACCAAACCGAAACTTTTCAAACACTTAGAAAATTTTCACCTAAATAGGGGCCACATGCCCATGTGAAACAGGACACGCCCATGTGAAATGGGACACACCCGTGTGCCCCTAAGACATCTCCGTGTCTTCCACCCGTGGTTAACACTAACTAATTTCACACGGCCTTGACACGCCCATGGCCCTGGCCCGTGTGCCAAAACCTTGGCATTCTGACTTATTTACATGGCCTATACACACGCCCGTGTGCTTCAGTCGTGTGGTAATTTCAATTCCAAGTGCAAAGTGTAGACTTCACACGGCCTGGGCACACGCCCATGTGCTAGTCGTGCCTCCCGTACGTGTAGACACACTCTCGTGTGTCTAACTATGTGGATAATTAGCATGCTATCTACCAAGCCCTTTTGCCACCCATAATTGCATACATTCATACTACCAGTCACTCGGTGGTTTTGCACTTAGCCTACCATCAATCTCTAATAGGGTGTTATCGCACATAGTCCACCATCTGTTACTAAACTCGATGGTATCGCACACAGCCCATCGGTGACAAGGAATATGGTGGTAACACACACAGCCCACCATTAATAATATTGTTGATGGTATCGTACACAGACCATCCCTAACAATTATTGAGGTGGTATCGCACATAGCCCACCGTTAGTATGCATTCACGGATATCTATCCACATGCATTTCCCTATTTCAAATATTCATCCGGAAACATCCTCACACACTATCATTCTTACTTAGATTTCTACAATAATCATTTACTTTCATGAAATGCATTTATAAATACAACATATGCAATTAGGATGCATCGTTTACACATGACCCACTATGGGTTCATCATATACCAAATTCACCTCAATTTAATTCTAACACATACCTGTACCCCTTATGGTACAACCACATACTTTCTCCTTTTCAACATACCTGTTGAACCACTCAAATTGTTAAATAACACTTTTGAATCACATACATATAATTTCACATCGGCATCATGCCCCCAATAGGGTCTTACATGAAATATCATATCGATGCCATGTCCTTGACATGGTTTTTTTCCCTATCTCACACCGAGGCCATATTCCAATATGGTCTTACACAAGAATCATATCGATGCCATGTCCATGACATGGCCTAATTCAATATTTCACACCGAGGCCATATTCCAATATGGTCTTACACGGGACCTTAACTATCATCTTATGTAATATCCCGGGTTAGGGGCTATTTTGTTGCTGCATGTTATTGCATGTGTTTAGTGTGCTGTGTTGCTATTTCGGTGTTTTAGGGGCTTAATTGTAGCCTAGGAGTGTGCCTGAGTGAATGGGAAAATTTTGGTTTTTGGGTGTCAAGTCAGGGGAGCTGTTGGAGCTAGGGTATAAGGGTTTTCTTTGGTATTTTATTGCACAAGTGAAGAGCTGGCAGAGTGGCAAGGGAGGAGCTTGGTGTGGCGTCATCCACATGTGAGGGAGGTCCAGAGTTCAAGCAGCAGAGTCCCCTTTTTGTCACTTATTTTGGACGGCATAGGAGGGAGGAGTTGTGGGTGATTTAAACTCCACCTTGGACTTGGTCAAGTGGTGACTTGGATGGTGGAGAGCAAAGTGTGGAGGAGGACTTGGTCCACTCATTTCAAATGAGTGAATGGGAGCTTTTGGGGGGATTGTGGCCAAAATTTAGGGGAGTTGGAGGGGGAAAGTGACGGCTTAGTGTGGGAGAGGGGAAGGCCGAATATGCCTTTGCATCTTTAGTGCATTTTTCGGTCATTTTTGGGTAAGCTAAAGTCCTCTCTTTTTGTCAAAAAAAAAAAAAACGAACCAATTTCCTTTGTAGAAATTCTCTCATTGTTGTTCTTTCTTTCATCTATTGGAACCGAAACTCAAGCCTCTAAAAAAACATTTCCTTTTCCCATTTCTTCTTTTGTAAATCGAAATTTTTTTTCTCTCAAAAGCAAGCCGAAACTTTCCAAGTAAATTCCTCCATCTTTCCTTCGTGAAGTCAAAGCCTAGTTGCCGAATTTGTTTTATTTTTCTTCAAACTCCTTGATAGCCGAATGTGCTCATTCATCACTTTTTCTTTTTCAATTGTGTGTCAAACCTATATCCCTTCTTCTCACATTTTCTTCCTCTTTCTTTAATTGTACAAAGTCAAAGTAGGGTGTTAAGCACTCAAGTCGAACCCTTCTCATTTGTTGGCCGATTCCTTCTCATCTCTTAAACCATTTTCCTCTGTTGTACTTCTCGAGTTTTAAGTGGAATACCTCCTTATCTTAGTGTTTTGGTTGGCCGAATTCTTTCCTTCTTTTGATCAAGGTGTTGGCCGAATCTATCCCCTCTTCTAGTGGTTGTCTTGGCCGAGTATCAGTGGTGTTTGGAGGCCTTCCTTCCATCGGTTGGAATTGGTAAGTCCTTGGCCGAATGGTCATCTCCTTTCTCTCCTTATACTTTGTCAAGGTTGGTTGATTAAGGGCCGAAAAGGGTCATGCTGGAAGGATTCTAATCTCTTTGTTATAGGGTCTTTGGAGTGTGAAAGCAAGCAAGGGAATCGTTATTCTTTGTTAATCGATTGGTAAGAAGGGTAAGTACATGGTATTGTTATTATTTCAATCTTTTAGGTTCGATTAAGGCAAAGGTAACAAAAGATTAACTGCTCATCTTTTATGGTGTAGCCGATTGCTAAGGAGAATCATTGGGTGATTCGGATTTGCTAGAAACCAAATCATCTTAAAAGGATCTAGTAATCGAGGACTTAGATCATTTTCGTTGGATTCTAGACTCGATTTACCGGTGTGTAAACTAACACACTTCGCTTAGTAATATGATTGATAACCCGTGTGATGATTAATGAAACGTTGATGATTGATATGATACCCTAATGGGTATGATTCGACTCGTAGGTCAAGATTATTATTATGAGTTTACTGATGATCTATATGACACCATGGCTGTGGATATATGTGACATGGGATATGAGATTAGCATGATATGCATGATTATATGATATGCATGATTACATGAGTGTGGTATGTTGATGGGTGATACGAGCGGAGGGAGCAGTGATATTTTGTGCTGACGAGCACTAGTGTTTTGGTAACACACTTTGTGACTTTGGGTCACCAGAGGTTTGGCACCTCATTGCGACTTGTCCCTGTGGTTTAACCACCGTGGGTTGGCCCCACATGAGATATGGGATCGTCTGCTAGTGATTGGGTATCACACGATGGGTTGGCCCCATCATTGGATTTGTGACTTCGGTCACCAGTGCTTTGGTAGCACAATTGTGTCTTTGGGACACCAGTGGTTTGGTACCACATTGACGGATATTGTGTCTTTGGGACACCAGTGTTTTGGTAACACATTGTGACTATATGTCACCGTGGTTTGGCACCACCAAAGGTTTGGTACCACACGGGGTAGAAAAGGCGATATGGATGGTTAGGATCGGGTTGCATTAATTATGTTGCTTTGTATGATGTGTGTTAGCATGTTGTTCTTCTAGAGCGGATTTACACATCGAGTCACTCGACTCACCCTCTCCTTTGACATTTCAGTAACTCGTGAGACGGACATGGAGCCGGATGGACTCGGGTGCACATGCCATGCTTTAATAAAAGTGTTGCTCGACTATTGAATTTGGGTACTTTAGCTTATTTACTTTACTTGGGTTTTATATTGGATTTGTAAAAGGCCTTTAATTTATGTTTTGTGATGTTTATGTTTTAATTAGATTTTTAATATGCCTTAACAAAACAAGTTGGTATGAATTTTACTAAAACTTGGAAAGATAATGATTTCAAAATTATAACGAATGTGTTTTTAAACCATACCATCGGTATCACACTATGTCTTTATAGTAAGCAAATTCAAATGATTTTCAAATCAAACTTGTATTACTCCTAAGTCTAAAAGGTTTTAAGTAACACTAAGAAACTATTAAGGTTTAAATGGTTTAAACTCGTTTAACCACACATTCAGTTAAGATTTCAAAATCTCCTGTTTCAAATACACCATCCGATTTCAAACAAGTCTACTCAAATTGTCTTCAAAATACACTGTGTTTTCACTCGGCTTTTAACGAAAAATTTAACCTCTCCCAAACATGTTTCCCCGTAACATACCAGATTCGGACGTGGTGTCTTGTCCGGGTTTGGGGTGTTACATCTTATCATTCTATTTGTATTTCCCATTATTCTTAAATTCAATTCTCTTGACATCTCGTCAAACATATTTAATACATTCCTAGAGTAATTATACATTCCATACAGCATCGGAATATAAAATAACCCACACGTAATTGTAACATTTGCACACGAACTTACCTCGATATCGGAAAGGGTAGAAAGGGACCTTTTTGCTCATATTTCTCTTTTCTCCCGTTCTAGGTCTGAATTTTATTTTCTTCGATCTAGAACAATAAAATTTACTCATTCAATCACTTTATTCATCATAATACATCATAATCTACACTTAGGCAAAAGTGACTATTTTGCCCTTATACTTTGGCAAAATTATGATTTTGCCCCTAGGCTCGTAAATCACTTTTCATCACATTTTATTATTAAATAAAACTAGCTAAACATTTAATCTTCTTACAACTATCCACAATTCCAACTATTTCATGCATTAATGAACAAACTACAACATTTGCATCTTAGTCCAAATTAGGTGTTTTCATGACAACACCTTTCACAAAAGTTGTTTCTCATCTTCCTAACATTCATTTCCTTCCAAAAAAACTCAAATAACAACATAATATCTCTCATGGAAAGTCCTTATACTTTTAACCATATTGCAAATTAGTCCCCTCATTAGATAGCTTAAGCTTTGGGGATTCCAAAAGTACAAAAATTATCAACTAAAATCATCAAAATCACTTACTAGCAAGGAAGAAAGCTTGGCTGAAAATTTGAGCCCTTAACCCCCATTTTTGCTGCTCATTTTTGGTGGAGAGAAGATGGAGAGAAAGGTGATAATTTCTTTTCTTTATTTAATGACAAAAAATAAATTTTTATCACCAAATTTCCACCTAACCATTGACAAAGTCTTTTCTTTGTCCCCCTATGGCCGGCCTCACTTCTCCCATGGCCTATTTTCACTTTAAAGACCTCCAATTAATATTCTTTAGCTAATTGGCACCTCTATCAATTTAAAATAGAACTTTCACACTTTTTGTGATTTAGTCTTTTTTCGAAATTAAGCCCTCAATTGCTAAAATTAAAGCGCCAAAATTCTCATGCCTCTTTAAAAACACATTATAACACATAAAATAATGTCAAAATATTTTTCTTCAACCTCGAATTAGTGATCCCAAGATCACTGTTCTGACTAGCCCCTAAATTGGGCTGTTACAAGAATGATATTGAAATAAGTTAACTTTGATTATATAGATCAAGAAAAGCAATGTTCGAAATTAGATTGGGGCAAAAACAAAGTAGTGGATTGATTGCTCAATTTTCTCCGCATTAATTCGAGGTAAGTTCGTATGTTAATAAGTATTAATGTAATTGTGTTTTAAATGGTTTATTCTTGCATTATTGATGAATATGATCTCACGAAAATATTCGACAAAGATTTGGCGATGTGTGAAATCCCGATTGAACCTTAGGAATAGATAGGATACAAATGACATGTCATTAGGGGTTGTTGTGTTTTTTGGGTTCTGGTCCGTACGTCCTACCGGTGGCTGAGTTTTTTGGTATGTGTTGCGGTTACACACCAGTTTGTGTGACCAACACTGTGTAGCTACGTCTTAACCGTGAGCTTGTGTGAGCAGACCTGGTGATAGCTTGAGATGAGCATTTACATATGAGATATGAGATTGAGATGGTTTCGACCATATATTGGCACTTAGGGTACGAGATTCCAGAGTATCCAATATTATTCCAAATGGTTCAATGGGTATATTGATGGTATGAAATAATAGGTGTTTGATATGTATCATAACAGGTATGTATGTGTATCATATAAGCTTTGAGTATATGAAACTTGTGAATTTCATATCTAACCCTGTGAATGAATATGTGATAGGTTTGTGGATCAATATGAGTTATATTATGATATGTTTGATTACTTAAATTGTGTTCATATGGTAAGTTGAGTTTATTGCTATACGAACTTACTAAGCCTAATAGCTTACTCTGTTTACTTTTTCGTGTTTTATAGTGATTTCGAAGCTTGCTCGAATTAGAAGTTGTCAAAGATCTCATCACACTATCCAACCACCATTTTTTTTTCTTTTGAACTTGTGTACTTGGTTATATGGCATGTATAAGTATTATGGTTAATATGGCATATATGTTTGTAATGTTGATAGCCAATTGATTTGGCTTGTAAATGATATATGTTTTGGTTATGAGCTTAGCCATGTGATTTGGCTTATTTTGGTAAACTCAGTTAAGTAAATATGTGTAAATGACCCTTTAATATGTGGTTAATAATTGTTATGTGAATGCCTTGTTGAGATTTGATATTGAAGGTGGCAAATGGTTGAATTTGAGAATGTGGTATGCATGTTGATTTAGGCACAAAGTCTAATAGGCGAGGTTGATCATTTAGGTGATTTTTGAATATGGAATTGGTATGAATTTGAATGGCTATTTGGGATGCTTATGAGCATTTTAGTTGTTGGTATTGGTAATATATGATTTTGGTTTGAAATTGGTTGGTTATAAGTGCCTATTTATGCATTGGTTGTTTGTGCATTGTTGAACCTAGGTTGACAACACTTTGGGTGAGAAAGATGGCTTGGAAAATAGCTTATTTTTGTCCACACGGACCTAACGGGTTCCGATACGGTCATTTTGCCTCTACCACGCCCTCGCACATTACGACCACGTCCCCTAGAACTTATTCTTCCGAGTTGCGTTTATCTGATTAAGAATTTTATGTATCATTATTTCTTTCCACTGATTTATCGCGAACAATCTTATGATTAATAGTTCTAAAAAGTAGTTCTTTCGAATTCATACACACACTACAGTCTCAAGTTCATTCATTCAATCATCAACATTCATGAACTCGCGTTCATTGCAAAAAAGTGTCGTGATTGTCATTGTTGTTGTTTTCCACTACCTAGGGGTATTTTCGTAATTTTATCCTACAGGGGTATTTTCATAATTTTTCAAAATAGGGTCCTTGGTGATTTTGTGAAATAGGGGTGTTTTGATAATTTTGTAGTCTCGGGGGTACTTCGGTAATTTTGGAAATCTGGGGTATTTTGGTCAATTTTAGAAATTCGAGGGTATTTCAGTAATTTTCCAAATCAGGGTATCTAGAAATTTTACAAAATAGGGGTTTTTGGTATTTTAAAAAAATAGGAATATTTTAATAAATTTTGAGGGTAGTATGGCAATTTTATAAGCTGAGGGTATTTTAGTAATTTTACAAACCAGGGGTATTTCGGTAATTTTAGAAATCTGGGGGTATTTCGAAAAAATTCTTTTCAAAATCATTTTGAAAAGTCAAAGGGGTAATTCTGTGATTTTAAAACTAAAGTTTTTATAAAACAGTGTAGCTAATCCCTTTCGGGTTTTAATTACTAAATTTAGCCTGTGGGTAAGTCCTATTGGTTAGGGTGAACCGTCACTACGCACCAGGTAGGATTCGAGTGGAGAGGAGGTGAGTCACTAGGACTGCTTAAATACCAAGCTCCCCCTGAATCCAATCCTAGACATGCGCACAACGGTTGCCACACCCTTAACTCAGTGACTCACTCACAGGTTTGTTTGATTATACTTTAAATTTTATGAAATTCTATGTTGGAGTAAGCTAATCCTAGGGTTCAATAGCTCCTAATCCACTAATCTACGTCCCTGTAATAAGCACATACAAGTCACACAGTAGTTAGAGGTACTTACCTTGTGGATTTCAGGCCGGAGACTCAGGTGCCATGCTAGAAAACCTGCTCATTCTTTTGTAAAGCTCAATTTCTAAATAGAAAAACGTTTTGGGCCCAAAAGCCCTCAAGGCCGAGTTTTGAATCGGGCTCTGATACCAAACTGAAACACCCTAAACCTAGCCCACAAGCCCTGATCAGATCTAGCATGCTCATTGAGTAAAACATAGTTAAACCTAGTTATGTCTTCTTGAAAAACTTGGTGGTTTGAAGAAAGTAGATTTGGATTTTTCTCAAGTTGAAAACCGAGTTGTAATTTATTTTTGTATTAAAATGTTATCTTCATATTTTTAGAAATTACAAGTTTAAGAAATACCAAATTTTAGAGGTCATTGTTATTAACTTGGAAACCATAAATATTTGAGAGTCAAAACAAGTGATGTTGTTTTACGAAAAGTGTTTAACCATTTTGTTCGATCTTGTTCGCATCATAATAGAAAACTTAGAACGCATAAATAAACAGTTAAGTGATAATGGCCTTATTACATCAAAACATAATCCAAAATAAATCAAAATAAACTTGATAAGAAAAACTGAAAAACTGAACAGTGCATGGCCACCTCTAAGTTCCTGCCGACCCGATCCATTTACTGAGTGACATCTACAAAATGCCAGCCCACGAAGGGTGAGTCCATAGACTCAGTGTGTAACAACCATCACAGATCCCCAAAACAATCAAGGTATATTAAATCACATAAAACAATTGTAAACCATGATGCAACCCAAACCACCTAGATCCAACCTCTACACATCACCCGTACCTACCGATCACACCGTGGGGATTACTAAATCGACCCTCCATCCACTACACACTATCGAAGGCAATCACTGCAGCCAACTGTACATCGCCCTTATGATTGTGGCATTGCCACCAGATATTGTGACAGAGTCACCAGATTCATAATATGTGACATAAGTCACCAGAAAATGTGGTAGAAACCACCAGAACACTTCCCCTTTAACAGATTCACCCATATGCCCATGCAACATACAAGACATACAATTATCATGCAATTTTACCTTACCCAAAAATCATAATGGAATTCTACATATTTTCATATCAATGTTAACAAACATTATTAACGAGTATTAAGGGGTAACGTACCTGAACACACTGTACCATTGAATGGTACCTTTAGCCACATTCATTCATTGCCTTATTATCATGTACATAACAATATTATTATTAATCAGGAATTTAGGGTGGGTTACACACCTGACTATTCGTAGATCTAAGTGAAATCCTGAAACATTTACTTTCCCCCTTCCTACAATCGGCCCACACTTGTTAGTAACCAAAAGCCTATTCGGCTCAATTAGAAATCCCGAAGGATACATCGCATGAAGATAATACTTTACCTTATTACCGATTTGGTTACCAACCAAATCCCAAAACTACTTGATATTCCCTCCTTGCAGTCGGCTAAACACTAGTACACTCAAACGGCTAGCTTTCGATTTTTGAATGAATAAGAAATAGATTCGAAACACTAAAACCCTTACCTAGATCGCTTAGCCAAATCCTGATGATCTGTCGAAAACCCCCTAAGACACCATAGTTAGAATCGGCCTATCCTTAGAACAAATAAAAGTGGCCCTTGGCCGAATGGTATGCCTTGCTTACCTGGGATCTTAAATCCCAAAAAGATCACCTTTCAACTGTCGGCTATAAGAATCTCGAAAGATCTCCTTCATGGTTCAGCCAAAAGAAAAATAGGAATTAGAGTCTTTGACTTTCGGCTAAACAAAGGAAAAAGAAAAGAACTCAACTAATTGTTAACCCTTACCAAAATCGTTTGAACACCTTTGCTTGGAACACAGAGAGATTCGGCCACAACAGAAGGTTGATTGGCTTTGAGAAAATAATAAAAAAAAAGAATCAGTTCAACAAGGAGTACGATGAAATCAGCTATGGAAAGTAAAATATGGAATGGAGAAGAAAGAAAAAGAGATGTTTGGGACCTTAAGAATTCGACAATGGTGGAAAAGGATGATAGAGGAGTTTCAGCCTTAGCAGACTAAAAGAGAAAGGAGGGAGATGAGTAAAAAGAAATTCAGAAATTTTGGCACTACTCCCCCACACATGACCAAATAAACCCCTCCCCAAAGTTCTACTGCAGGCCAACTCTTCTTCTCCCCACTCAATCCCCCTTTTCACTCCTACTTAGTCGAATCTTTAAGCTTTTGACCCAATCTACACTTCATCCATGAAGTGTCCTTGTGCCGTCCATCACTGCATCTCCTTGCTGAAAAATAAAAGCTCCAAAATGCTTCCCTTGCTACTTGAACCTAGGCTCCTTTACACTCCCTGTGGCGTCACCTTACAAGGCCCTAAGTGGTGCCACTTTGCCATCTTACCAACTTAATTCTTGTGTCCTAAGCGACACAATAAACTCCTTAAGGCCTAGCTCCCTTAGTTCCCCCTTTTTAGGCTTAAAATCAATTATTTTTCTAAGGCTTCTACCTACAACCCAAGGTTCCTGAAGCCCCAAAACACATTCAAAACCCACTCAAGCATGCTACCACATACATTTAAATAAAAATGCATAACCCCTAAATCCCGGATATTACATTGATGATAGATTTTAATGTTTTGCAAAGTGATTTTTGACAAAAATGTCGAATAGGGATTAAATTGTGAAATGTGTAAATTAAGAGGTTGAAATGTGAAATAAATGAAAGTTATTGGCTGCTAGGGACTTATATTTAATTCAGATAAGCATGGATTTAGAGAAATTATGTGAATTTTGTATATTTGTGAAATAGGTACTAAATTGTTAAAAGTGTGAAAGTTTAGGGGCTAAAGTGCAAATATGCCTAAATGTGTGTTATGGACTAAATTGAAAGAATATATGATTGAATAAGTCAATTTTGAATTCATATAGATCAAGAAATAAAGAATTCAGATTTAGATCAGGGAAAAAGCAAAGTTAATGAGTAGTTGATCCGATCCGTCAATTACGAATACGAGATAAGTTCGTATAATTGAACTTAAATGCGTACCTATCTATTTGATGAATGAAATTTTTATAATAATTATTCTATTGGATAAATGTTGAGATATTAAATGAAATGTACAAATTGAGTAAGACAAGTTGCCGAATAAGGCCATAGACGGGCAATGGCAATTGAATAATAAGACCATAACTGGGTTATGGCATGTGAATGAAAGACAACGGCAGGGCCTTGGCAATATATGTGAAAGACCATAGTTGGACTATGGCATCAGAAAAATAGATGAAATGGTATTGAAAGCATTTGTAAACCGGAGTGGTTTGATAATAGTATTGATGAGAAATGGAAATGTATCGGTACAGGTATGTACGGAAAACTATTCAAGTATTGAGATAGATGAAGATGAGAACTCATGAATGAGGACATGGATAAGTTTTATGTTAATTCATGAATTGATGCTTTAAATGTTAATGATATTATCTATTTTGAATTGTTATATGAATGTTGTGATTATTTCATGTTCACATACGAACTTACTAAGCTGTAAAGCTTACTTTGTTTAATTGTTTCTATGTTTTATAGTTCTACGAAGCTAGCTCGAATTTAGAAATCATCAAAGACTCCATCGCACTATCGATCATCTATTTTGGTACTTTTGAAATCATGCATATATGGTATATGGCATGTATAGGCTTGTTTATGAATATGTATATGGTTCTACTTTTAATGTTTGGTAATAGATCACAATGAATGAATGGGATTGAAGTAGTTATGAATGTTTGGATTAGATGTGCTAAATGAATTATACGTGTGAATTATGCTTAGAAAAGCAAGTTAAATTGCTTGGTATTTTAATAGGTAAATGATATGGCTAGTCACACGCCCGTGTGTGAGACCGTGTGTGGCCATTTCGTAGGGCACACGGTCTAGACACATGGGCGTGTGGTTGGCCTTGTGACCCAAGTCAGTATACTCTCCAGATTTCACTTGGCCTGGCACACAAGCATGTCCTCGACCGTGTGATGCAAGTCAGTATGTATGCCCTATTTTCACATGGCCGAAGACACGGGCATGTCTACTAGCCGGTGAGGCACACGGCCTGTTTACACGGGCATGTGACCATTATATATTGAAAAATTTCTAAGTTTTCTGAAATTTTTGTATGTTATCAGTTTAGTCCCGAACCACTTCTAATGTTTGTTTAAGGCATCATAGGCCCTCATAAGGGACAACGTGATTGTAATGAATGATGTATGAGATTGATTGCTTGACATTGATAAATGTAAGCTATGTGTTATATATTGATTGGTGATACCTCGTAGCCTTATTTTGGTAATGAATACGGGTTAGGGGTGCAACATTCATTGGTATTAGAGCTACAATTTAGTCGATTCTAGGACTAACATAGCTTGTATGAGAGTCTAGCTATACATGCCATATATACTCTGCGACAGTGTGATGATTCTTGAGAGCTTAAATTGTGTTTTCATATAGTAATGGATCCTGAAAGAGCTATAGCGGATGATGTAGAGTGTAACATCCCAAACCCGGCCCAAACACCACGACCGGATCTGGAATGTCACTAGGAAAAAGGGTTTGAAAAATAATAAGGAATAATTTAATAAAACCAAAATTTAATGACGCATTTGGAAGAAGAAACTCTATTTTAAGGAAAAGGTATTTAGCCAGCTTAGCGATCAGATGATGTTTAAAAACATGGTTAACTTTAGATCCAGGCATTATTCGTCGAGAAGGAAAAAAAAAAACTTTAATTTCAATAAAAGTGTGTTTAAGTAGGTTTGCAAAGAAACTTTAGATTATATATATATATATACGTTAAAAAAACTGTTTCATTTGACCATTTCATAATTAATGAATAATGAAAACCAACTTGATAGGAGAATCCAAAATTTACCAAATTTAAAGCGGCCTTATTACATCATTAAAATATCCCAAAGAAAATAGCTATTACTAAATTCAAATTAAAAATTTAAGTTTAATAAATAACCCCTCGCATGGTCACCTCGAGTACGATCCAACCCAGTCCAAAAAATCACGAGCTACCTGCAATTTGTTAAGAATAGAGTGAGTCACCACACTTAGTGTGCAATCAGTCCACAAAATTTTCACAAATAGGCTTGGCCCCAAACCACTATCGTATCATTACATGATGCACCAGTAATAAGAATGATAGCCCAACCCAACCCAGTACCAACCTCTACACACCGCTCCGTACGTCCATCCTCAAACACACCTGTGGGGATTTCTACAATCAACCCTCCATCCGCTACACACCTCTTTGGCAGTCATGCAGACAGACACACTACTCAAAGTCCACATAAGTGGTCTATCCACTGTTTCCACATGTGATTAAATCACCAAATCAACAATGAGGCACCACGCCATCATTAATTGTGACAAAGTCACCCATATACACTTCCCCTTTAATCATTTATATCCCAATATCCCATGCACATGCAACATCGTATATATGACAAGTTATGTGATATGAAACATATACTATTCAACATACAATGTGATATGAAACATATACTATTCAGCATACACTCGCATACAATATGTCCACATTCATTTATATCGCATGAGTATAATATACTAACCTGGTTTCCGATTTTACCCCCACATAAGTAAATTAACCCCCACTGCCACTATTTTCGGCTTTCAATCACAATACACACACATAAAAAAATTAAGGAAATAGTGTGATAATTACACACCCGTAAACCTGAAGCACTACACTATCGACCTCACTAATGTCCTCACTCGTAGGGATCACAGCGATCTACTTATCCCTTTCAGACGCCGGCCCACAGGATGGTGGCCAGTCTCGAATTGCCGACACTGCTCGCTTCTTAAACTTTGGAATCGAACCTGAAGGTTTGCTTCTTTCCCTAACTTGTATGTTTCTTGCATCCATTAAAAGCCTCAGTCAATAAATCACTACGAAAGATATGATTAAATAACCACCCCACTGGGTTAAGGTGACGAACGATAGATGAACAGATTAACAGAATAACTAGGGAAAATCTTCTTACCTAAGTCGATTGAGTTCTGAAGCTAGAAGGCTTGGATTAAGAAGTCGATTAACAGAGTAACTAGGGAAAATCTTCTTACCTAAGTCGATTGAGTTCTGAAGCTAGAAGGCTTGGATTAAGAAGTCGATCGAACACCTATGCAAATACCAAGTGAGAATCGATTTGAAAAGAGAATAGATTAGAGGAGATAGCCTCTCGGCCAAACAGAAAACATGAGCCCTCCATCCACCATTCAGCCAAAATACCAATCACCACCCAGTCACCTTCAATTAACCAAACCAAAATAGAAAAAGAAGAGAACAAATTGTAAGGTGAAAAGATCCCTTACCGATCCCAAAAGATGCCCTTCAAAGATTCAGCCCAAGCTGTCAGAGTAGAGAACATTCGACTATAAGGGAAGAAGAATGAAACAACCTCAAAAAGGGATAAGGAAAATGATTCGGCCTAGAGGAGAAAAGAAAAAGAAAGAGAGTAACAGATAACTTACCAACACCTGGGGTGATAATTTGGCTTTAACTGAAGAAAATGGAAGAGATTAAGATGAAAAAGACTGAAAATGAAACAAGAAAACTTTGATGGAGGCTTAGGAGTTTCGGCAACACCAAGTAACACAAAAAGTGAAGAAGTTTGAGGGAAAAGAATGATAAGGGAAAAATAGGGAGAGAAGAACAGTGGTTTCGATTTAAAGGAAGCAAATGGAAAAGAAGAAGAGCCCGAAGATTGTAAGGGACAAATGTGTATTCGGTTATAGAGATTTTGAGAATGAGTAGAAAAGAAGATGAAAAGAAATATGCACACTTGGTCTTCTTAGTTTTGGCTATAGGCGCAAGTAACGAAAATGATGGGAATTGGTTAGGCACTTTCGGCAAAAGAGAATAAGATAACTAGAAGAAGGGCACACTCAAAAATGTCAAAAAAAAAAAAAACATCTCACACACACACCAGCTACTTAGCCCATCAAAATTCAGCACCCTCTCCTCTTACCAAAATCGAAAGCTTCACCCCTCCCACACTCCTCAAAATTTCAGCTAGCAACCCTTACTCACCTCAAACACCATGCCGTCCCTTGAAACTCTCCTTGATTCCCTCTCCTCCACCTATTCAAACTAATTTGAATAGTTCAAACTCCCAAAATCCCTCTCCACCATCAATTTGAAATATTTGACCAAGTCTTACCTCTCTCCTCCATAGTTTGATTATCATCCAACTACCTCCCTTGCTTGAGCAAAAAAATAATACTCCCTTGCTGCTTGAGTGTTTTGAACCCTCTCTCTCTCACCCTCTCCTTGTGGCGCCACCTCCCTGCATGCTAAGTGGCGTCCCCTTGCCACTCTACCATTGCACTTCCTTGTGACACCAAACGCAAACTAAAACCCCTTAAGTTCTGCTCCCATTCGGCTACCCTCCTAAAGTGCCAAAAACTAAAATTTCCTCAAGGCCTTGGCTGAACCCCGTGCCTTCCCGAGGCCCCTAAACACATCCAAACAACAGGCATAACTCAACAAACGCAGAAAAACATAAAAGATGCAAAGCCCCTAAATCCCGGATGTTACAGTTCTACCCCCCTTACAGAAATTTTGGCCTCGAAATTACCTGATCAAAAGAGATGAGGGTATTGCTGTCACATCACATCTTCTGGCTCCCATGTTGCCTCTTCTGAACCATGGTTCTGCCACAACACTTTGACCAAAGGAACTAATTTCCTTCTTAGCACCTTGACATCTCGTTCCAAAATCTGGATTGGTTCCTCCTCATAAGACAAGTCTGGCCTTATTTCGACTTCCTTAACTGGCACAACATGAGACGGATCCTAACGTTATCGTCTGAACATCGAAACCTAGAACACATCATGCATCTGCTTCAATTCTGAAGGTAACTCCAATTGATACGCCACCGGTCCCACACGCTTCAAAACATGATAATGCCCGATAAACCTAGGACTTAGCTTACCTTTACGTCCAAATCTCATCACTTTCTTCCACGGTGAGACTTTCAGGAAAACTCAATCACCCAAAACAAACTCTATCTCCTTTCACTTTAGATCCGCAGATGATTTTTGTCTATCTGACACTTCCTTCTATTGAGTCCTAATTAATATGACTTTCTCCTCTACTTCAGCAACTATTTTCGGACCTAACATCTGATGTTCACCTAACTTCATCCAACAAGTGGGAGTCCGACACCTCCGTCCATATAATGCTTCATAAGGCGCCATCTGAATACTAGCTTGGTAGCTGTTGTTGTACGCAAACTCTGCCAAAGGTAAGAACTCCTCCCAACTACCTCTGAAATCGATGACACAGCCCCTCAACATATCCTCCAAAATCTGAATCACTCTCTTAGATTGTCCATCTATCTGCGGATGAAATACTGTGCTAAAGTCTAACCTTGTGCCTAAAGCCTGATGCAATGCTCTCTAGAATCACGATGTAAACCTAGGGTCTCTATCTGATATGATTGACACTAGTACCCCGTGCAACCTCACAATTTCTGCCACATATAGCTTAGCCAATCTTTGAAGAGAAATGTCAGTACGAACAGGTAGGAAATGAGCGGATTTTGTCAACCGATCCACTATCACCCATACCGAATCCTTCTTAGTAGGCATAGGAGGTAACCCACTAATAAAATCCATAGTGATCCTCTCCCATTTCCACTGTGGAATCATCACTGGCTGTAACAACCCTGGAGGCAACTGGTGCATGGCTTTGACCTGTTGACATGTTAAACATTTCCCACAAATTCCGTAACTTATCGCTTTAATCCAGGCCACCAAAACTATTCTCGAAAATCCCGATACATCTTGCTTCTTCCAGGATGCATAGCGTAAGGGCTACTATGCGCTTCTTGAAGAATTTTCTGCCTCAATTCCACGTCCTTTGGCATGCAAACCTTCCCATAGAAGCACAAAACCCCATCGCTACTCAAACTGTAATCTTCTACTCCAGCATCCTATACTCGCAGAAGTCGAGCACTCAAGTCATCATCCAACAGCTATTTCTCTTTAACTTGACTTACCCATGACGGCCTTACTTGCAGTTCAGCTACTAAACTTCCGTCGTCGTATAGAATAAGGTTGGCGAACATCGCTCTCGACTCTGATATTACCTTTTGGCTTAACGCATCTACCACCACATTTGCCTTACTCGGATGATATTCAATCGAGCAATCATAATCCTTCAACAACTCAATCCACCTTCGATGCATTAGATTCAACTCTTTCTGAGTTAAGAGATACCTTAAACTCTTATGGTCGGTGTAAATAATAGACTTCTCTCCATACAAATAATGTCTCCAAACCTTTAAAGTGAAAACCACCGAGCCAATTCTAAATCATGCGTGCGATAGTTAATCTCATGTGGTCTTAACTGCCGGGACGCATAGGCAACGACCTTCCCATCCTGCATCAGCACACAACCTAACCCCGTGTGAGAAGCATCACAATATACTACAAAATCTTTTCCAGCCTCAGGCTGAATCAAAATTGGAGCCTCTATCAAAATCTTTTTCAACTTCTCGAAACTTTCCTACTGCTTGTCAGTCCATACAAATGGTACCTCCTTCCTCAACAACTTAGTTAAGGGCGCCGCAATTGAGGAAAAATCCTAGACAAACCTCCTGTAGTAACCTGCCAATCCCAAGAAGCTTCGAATCTCTACCACAGACTTAGGTGGTTTCCAGTCTAGCACTGCCTCATTCTTTCAAGGATCCACTCTAATTCCTTCTGCAGACATCACATGACCCAGAAAAGTAACTTCCTTTAACCAAAACTCACACTTGTTGAATTTGGCGTATAAACATTTCTCCTTCAAAATCTGTAAAACTACCCGAAGATGCGAGTCATGCTTCTCCTCTATCTTGGAATACACTAGAATGTCGTCTATGAACACTATGACAAACCAGTCCAGATAAGGTTGAAAAACTCGATTCATCATATCCATAAACGCTGCTGGTGCATTGGTTAACCCAAACGACATCACCAAAAATTTGTAATGACTGTAGCGAGTCTGGAAAGCTGTCTTATAAATATTGGCTTCCTTTACCTTAAGTTGATTGTAACCTGACCTCAAATCTATCTTCGAAAATACTGAAGCCCCTTTGAGCTAATCAAACAGATCATCTATCCTCGGTAACAGGTACTTGTTCTTGATGGTCAATTTATTCAACTGACGGTAATCAATAGACATTTGCATAGACCCGTCCTTTTTCTTCACGAATAGCACTGGCGCTCCCCACGGTGATACACTGGGTCGGATGAAACCATGATCCAACAGCTCCTGAATCTGGGCTTTAAGTTCAACCAGCTCCTTCAGTGCCATCCTGTACAAGGCAATGGACACTGGAGCCGTTCCTGTTAGAAGCTCAATTCCAAACTCCACCTCCCGATCTGGAGGCAACCTTAAAAGCTCTTCAGGAAAGACATCTACAAATTCCTTTACTATTCTAACCTCATTCACAGTCACTTTCTTTGCATCCAAAGCACTGACAAAAGTTAGGAAAGCCATGCATCCTTTTCTCACCATTCTTTCTGCCTTTAGAGTAGACGCTACATTGGACAAGTATCTCTCCTCTCACCTATAACCAA
This sequence comes from Gossypium rotundifolium, assembly GCA_025506655.1. NCBI lineage: Eukaryota > Viridiplantae > Streptophyta > Magnoliopsida > Malvales > Malvaceae > Gossypium > Gossypium rotundifolium. The sequence continues at coordinate 102,809,492 of CP106722.1, read as the reverse complement.
AACTTCGTCTCCCTCGGTAGTCCTTAACACCATGCGCTTCGCAACACAATCCAAATTTGCTCGATACCTTACCAACCAATCCATGCCTAAGATCAAGTCGAACTCTAAATGGTAGTTCCATCAAATTAGCCAGGAAAACCAACCCTTAAACTTCTAAAGGCACATCCTTAAAAAGTTTATTTACCACTACCGATTGCCTTAAAGACTAAGTACAGTCATCTCCCTAGAAGTAGTTTGAGGATTCATACTCAAAGTTCCCGACACCATACTAGCAACATAGGAATGTGTCAACCCAATATCAATTAATGCAGTAAAGGGTAAACAAAAAATGAGGAACGTACCCGTTATCACGTCTGGTGCATCACCCTCTTCTCAGTGTCTGACTGTATAAACTAACCCGAGCTTTCTTGCCTCAGTACTTCCAACACCTCTGCCCGATGCTCTACGACATCGACCAGAACCATTTCCTCCTTGATTCAGACCATGGCCTCTCGACATCTGCTGACCACCCCTTCCTGGCTGCACATACCCCTGTCCTACCATCTGAGCCCTGGTTATATCTAGCGGGCAATTCTTTATCAGATGATCCTTCAACCCACACTTGAAACATTCCTTATTTCTCCCCCAACACTCTCCTACATGAGACCTCCTGCACTGAGCACACTGTCTAAACTACCCTACAACAGCTGGCGCTGCCACACGACTCGGCCCCTCAACCCTAGACCTCTTTTGAAACCCTCTTGATGGTGCTGATGGTCTAAAACTCCTCTTGTTTCTGCCCCTATCTTGATCCCTATTTTGCTTCTTAGTTTGCTTTACCTCCACAGCTACCTTAGACTTTTCCACCAAAATAGCAAAGCCCCTCTCTTTTTGAGGAGCTATCAACAATCGCAGCTCATCTCGCAGCCCATCCTCGAACCAAACACATTGCTCATAATTGGTGTAACTATTCCCCGGGCATACCGACTTAACCATAGGAATTTCGCCTCATACTCAGCTACCGATTTACCCCCTTGGACCAAATTCAAGAACATTTTTCTCTGAGTGTCTACGTAACTAGCTCCAACATATTTCCTTTGAAACATCATCTTAAAGAAGTCCCATTCTATCCGGTCCACCGACGTACCCTCTCTCACAGTAAGCCACCATTGATAGGCTTCATCCTAAAGTAAAGACACTGGGCCTTTCAGCTTCTCCTCCGCTGTGCAATCCAAATCATCTATAATTCTCTTGACTGCCTTTATCCAATATTCCGCCACGTTTGGAGCTACCCCAGAAATACCCTTACATATTTCAGCTCCATTTGCTTGAAGTCACTCAGCAATGGACTTCTGAGTTACAGCTCCAGTACTTGCCCCAGCTACACGCTCTAACACCCGCAACATCGCTTGAGACAGAGCATCGTCTCCCCTAGTTCTGTCTTGTGAACATGCTCCTGCCATAGGTGATGCTCGTGCCTCACCCTCAGGCTCATTCCTTGCCTCCTAAAGTTCAACCTCGGTACCCTGACCTCTCCCACGACCGCGAGTAACACATCCACATCCTCTACCACTCATATCTATAGCTCTGCTTTACTCTGATTATAAATTTTATGAGTTAGTTTATTTCCACTGGTTTATTAATGAGTAATTTTACGAAACAGAGTTTTAAGTAGTTTCTTCGCAAAGCATATACATTCCTAAAGGTTTCCATCTCTACAGTATATATTCTAAATTCCCACATTCACAGTATTTACATTATATAACCACTTTATGCAATTCATTTAACAGTCAGGAGACTTACCTGGTGGACCTCGGTCAGAAAACTCGAGTGCCACTCTTATACAGATGAGTTCACACGAAATTTCTTTTTAAAGCATCCTATTTACAAAATTTGAAAACGTTGTGACCCCAAAACCCAAGGCGGAGTTTTAGAACTAGGCTCTGATACCAAAATTGTACCATCCCAAACACGGCCCAAACACCACGACCGGATCTGGAATGTCACTAGGAAAAAGGGTTTGAAAGGTTTTATAAGGTTTGGAAAACAATACGGAGTAATTTAATAAAGCCAAAATTTAATGACGCATTTGGAAGAAGAAGCTCTATTTTAAGGAAAAGGTATTTAGCCAGCTTAGCGATCAGATGATGTTTAAAAACATGGTTAACTTTAGATCCAGGCATTATTCATCGAGAAGGGAAAAAAAAACTTTATTTTCAATAAAAGTGTGTTTAAGCAGGTTTGCAAAGAAACTTTAGATTATATATATATATATACATTAAAAAAATTGTTTCATTTGACCATTTCATGATTCATGAATAATGAAAACCAACTTGATAGGAGAATCCAAAATTTACCAAATTTAAAGCGGCCTTATTACATCATAAAATTATCCCAAAGAAAATAGCAATTACTAAATTAAAATTAAAAATTTAAGTTTAATAAACAACCCCTCGCATGGCCACCTCGAGTACGATCCAACCCAGTCCAAAACATCACGAGCTACCTGTAAATTGTTAAGAATAGAGTGACTCACCAGATTTAGTGTGCAATCAGTCCACAAAATTGCCACAAATAGGCTTGGCCCCAAACCACTATCGTATAATTACATCATGCACCAGTAATAAGAATGATAGCCCAACCCAACCCAGTACTAACCTCTACACACCGCTCCGTACGTCCATCCTCAAACACACCTGTGGGGATTTCTACAATCAACCCTCCATCCGCTACACACCTCTTTGGCAGTCATGCAGACAGACACACTACTCAAAGTCCACATAAGTGGTCTATCCACTGTTTCCACACGTGATTAAATCACCAAATCCACAATGAGGTACCACACCATCATTAATCGTGACAAAGTCACCCATATACACTTCCCCTTTAATAATTTATATCCCAATATCCCATACACATGCAACATCGTATACATGACAAGTGATGTGATATGAAACATATACTACTCAACATACACTCACATACAATATGTCCACAATCATTTATAATGCATGAGTATAATATACTAACCTGGTTTCTGGTTTTACCCCCACATAGGTAAATTAACCCCCACTACCGCTATTTTTGGCTTTCAATCACAATACATACACATAAATAAAATTAAGGAAATAGTGTGATAATTACACACCTGTAAACCAGAAGCACTACACTATCGACCTTACTAATGTCCTCACTCGTAGGGATCACAGCGATCTGCTTATCCCTTTCTGACGCCGGCCCATAGCTTGGTCGCCAGTCTCGAATTGCCGACACTGCTCACTTTTTAAACTTTGGAATCGAACATGAAGGTTTGCTTCTTTCCCTAACTTGTATGTTTCTTGCATCCATTAAAAGCCTAGGTCAATAAATCACTATGAAAGATATGATTGAATAACCACCTCACTAGGTTAAGGCGACGAACGATGGATAAACAGATTAATAGAATAACTAGGGAAAATCTTCTTACCTAAGTCGATTGAGTTCTGAAGCTAGAAGGCTTGGATTAAAAAGTCGACCGAACACCTATGCAAATACCAAGTGAGAATTGATTTCAAAAGAGAATAGATTAAAGGAGATGGCCTCTCGGGCAAACAGAAAACATGAGCCCTCCATCCACCATTCGGCCAAAATACCAATCACCACCCACTCACCTTCGATTAACCATGCCAAAATAAAAAAAGAAGAGAACAAATTGTAAGGTGAAAAGATCTCTTACCGATCCCAAAAGATGCCCCTCAAAGATTCGGCACAAGCTATTCGGCTATAAGGGAAGAAGAATAAAACAACCTCAAAAAGGGATTAAGGAAAATGATTTGGCCTAGAGGAGAAAAGAAAAAGAAAGAGAGTAACAGAGAACTTACCAACACCTGGGGTGATGATTTTGCTTAAACTAAAAAAAAAATGGAAGAGATTAAGATGAAAAAGACCATAAATGAAACAAGAGAACTTTGGTGGAGGCTTAGGAGTTTCGGCAACACCAGGTAACACAAAAAGTGAAGAAGTTTGAGGGAAAAGAATGATAAGGGAAAAATAGGGAGAGAAGAACAATAGTTTCAGTTTAAAGGAAGCAAATGGAAAAGAAGAAGAACCCGAAGATTGTAAGGGACAAATGTGTATTCGGTTATGGAGTTTTTGTGAATGAGTAGAAAAGAAGATGAAAAGAAATATGCACACTTGGTCTTCTTAGTTTCGGCTATAGGTCCAAGTAACGAAAATGATGGGAATTGGCTAGGCACTTTCGAAAAAAGAGAATAAGATAACTAGAAGAAGGGCACACTCAAAAATGCCAAAAAAAGAAAACATCTCACACACACACCAGTACTTAATCCATCAAAATTCGGCACCCTCTCCTCTCGCCAAAATCGAAAGCTTCACCCTCCCACACTCCTCAAAATTTTGGCTAGCAACCCCTACTCACCTCAAACACCATGCCGTCCCTTGAAACTCTCCTTGATTCCCTCTCATCCACCTATTCAATCTAATTTGAATAGTTCAAACTCCCTAAATCCCTCTCCACCATCCATTTGAAATATTTGACCAAGTCTTACCTCTCTCCTCTAGAGTTTGATTATCATCCAACTACCTCCCTTGCCTGAGCCAAAAAATAATACTCCCTTGCTGCCTGAGAGTTTCGAACCCTCTCTCTCTCACCCTCTCACTGTGACGCCCCCTCCTTGCATGCTAAGTGTCGTCCCCTTGCCACTGTACCACTGCACTTCCTTGTGACACCAAACGCAAACTAAAACCCCTTAAGTCCTGCTCCCATTCGGCTACCCTCCTAAAGTGCAAAAAACTAAATTTTCCCCAAGGCTTTAGCTTAACCCCGTGCCTTCCCGAGGCCCCCAAACACATCCAAACAACAGGCATAACTCAAAAAACACAGAAAAACATAAAAGATGCAAAGCCACTAAATATCAGATGTTATATAGAGAGTAATATCCCTGCTCTCGCTCAAGGGACAGTGCCTACTGAATCTAAACCTGTGTCGAGTTGTCATGGAGGTGAGGCTAAAGAAGCCTTTTTCCAGATGATGAACGAATGGTTTAGTCAATACATTCTGTAACACCCCTAACCCGTATTCATTATCGAAATAGGGTTACGAGGTATCACCAATCAATACATAACACATAGCTTACATTTATCAATCTCAAGCAATCATTCTCATAAATCAGTCATTACAATCACGTTGTCCCTTATGAGGGCCTACGATGCCTTAAACATACTTTAGAAGTGGTTCGGGACTAAACAGATAACATACAAACATTTTAGAAAACTTAGAAATTTTTCAATCATATAAGGGCCACATGCCCGTGTAAACAAGCCGTGTGCCTCTCATGGCTAGTAGACACGCCCGTGTGAAAATAGGGCATACATTCTGGCTTGCATCACATGGTCAAGGACATGCCCGTGTGCCAGGCCATGTGAAATCTAGAGAGTATATTGACTTGGGTCACAAGGCCAACCACACACACATGTGTCTAGCCCGTATGCCCTACGAAATGGCCACAAACGCCCATGTGCTAAGCCGTGTGCCATTTAGGAGGGTATAATGACTTATACCACACGGCCAGTCACACGTCCGTGTGTGAGACCGTGTGGAGCATAATGACTTCACTTCAATTTCAACAGTAGTGGACACGCAGCTATGTAGCATGACCGTGTGTCGCACACGGCTGAGACACACAGTCTTTTCTCTGCCCGTATGGAAAAAAATAGGCCTTTTGCAAAGCCAAATTGCCACCCTTTTTGCACATACCTACACAAGCTCATATAGTATCATTTCAAGACAAAATTATGTAGCCAAAAGTCATCAACCAATATATAATCGTACCATATCCATTTCAACAAAATTCAATACTCAATACCGTATCATTTACCTATTCAAATACCAAACAATTTAACTTGCTTTTCTCAGCATAATTCCCATGCAAAATTCATTTAACTAAACATTAAAAAGTAGAACTATTTGCACATTGAAGTTTATTATCTTATGCCAACTTAAATGGCCAAATTACACATCTATCAAATATACCAAAATGAATCAAGCCTATACATGCCATATACCATATATACTAGCTTCAAATGTACAAAAATAGATAATCGATAGTGCGATGAAGTCTCGACGATTCCCAGATCTGAGCTAGCTTTGTAGAACTATAAAACATAGAAACAATTAAATAGAGTAAGCTTTAAGCTTAGTAAGTTCGTATGTGAACATGAAATAATCACAACATTCACTAGAAATTCAAAATGGATTATATCATAAACATTTAAAACATCAATTCATGAACTGTTATAGAATTTATTCATATCATCATTCATAACTTCTTAACTTCTTATATCTTGATACTTGAATAATCTTCTGCACGTACTTGTATCGATACATGTCTATTTCTTGTCAATACTCTTATCAAACCCTTCCGGTTTACAAATACTTTCGATACAATTTCGTCAAATTTTTTGATGCCATAGTCCAACTATTGTCTTTCACATATATTGCCAAGGCCCTTCCTTGGTCATTCATTCACATGCCATAACCCAGTTATGGTCTTTTTATTCGATTGCCATAGCTCAGCTATGGTCTTATTCGGTAACTTGCTTTACTCAATTCGTACATTTCATTTAATATCTCAACATTCATCCAATAGAATAAATACTATCTTGATTTCATCCATTCAATAAATAGATACACATGTAAGTTCAATTATACGAACTTACCTCGTATTCAGAATTAACGGATTGGATCGACTATTCGACAACCTTGCTTTTCCCCTTTATAAATCCGAATTCTTTCTTTCTTGATCTATATGAATTCAAAATTGACTTATTCAATCATATACTCTTTCAATTTAGTCCAAAACATACATTTAGGCATATTTGCACTTTAGCCCCTAAACTTTCACACTTTTAACAATTTAGTCCCTTTTTCACAAATACTCAAAATTCATAAAATTGCATTATACTCCAGCTTAGCCGAATTACCTATAAGTCCCTATAAGCCCATAACATTCATTTATTTCACATTTAAACCCCTTAATTTTCAAATTTCACAATTTAATCCCTATTTAATATTTTTGTCAAAAATCACTTTTCAAAACATGTAAAACTATCATCAAGCTTTCATTATCTATCATCAATCATAAATTTACTCAAGTATTCAACAATGGAAACATGTTAAATCTTTAAAAGTTCAAGATATAAGGTACGGGCTAGCTAGATTACAAAGCAACGATCTCAAAAACATAAAAATCATCAAAAAACTGAGCTCAAACAGTACCTTAATGAAGCCTAAAGTGTGCTGAACCCTAAGTGTTCATCAATGGCTTCTTTTCTTCTTCGATATTCGGTTAGAAGATGATAATGAAGCAAAATTTTTATTATATTTTATTAATATTAACCTTATTAACTAATTTACCAATATAACCTTAATGAATAAACATTAATATCATCATACTAATGTCCATTAGCCTCTAAAATGTCTAATTACAATTTAAGGCCATCATATTTAAATTCCAAGGCCAATTGGCACATTTAACTAATAGCATGCAAATTTTGCATTTTACGCGATTTAGTCCTTTTTCTCAAATCGAGTAATTAAACGATAAAATTACTTCACGAAAATTTCAGAAATTCATATTTTCATGCTATAAACACATAAAATAATATTAAAAATAATTTTTCGACATCAAATTTGTGGTTCCAAAACCATTGTTTTGATTTAGCTAAAATTGGGCTGTTACAACTCTCCCCCTTAGGGATTTTCGTCCCCGAAATTCTTACCAGTGAATAGGTTCAGGTATTGGTTTCTCATAGCATCCTCGGGTTCCCATGTAGCTTCTTCAATCCCGTGTCGATGCCATAATAGTTTCACTAATGCAATTTTCTTATTTCTCAGCTCTTTGATCTCACGAGTTAAATTCCGATCGGTTTTTCAGCATATGATATATCAGACTGAATTTCAACCTCTGTCGGGGAAATAACATGTGAAGGGTCGGATCGGTATCGTCAAAGCATCGACACATGAAACACATTATGTATTTTCTCTAACTCAGATGGTAAAGATAGTCGATAAGCAACTGGCCCGATTCGCTCGATAATCTCATATGGTCCGATGAATCACAAACTCAATTTCCCTTTTTGACTAACCCGCAATATCTTTTTCCATAGTGGCACTTTTAGAAACACTCTATCCCCGATCTGAAACTCAATATCTTTCCGTTTCAAGTCTGCATATGATTTCTGTCGATCTGAAGCTTCTTTCATACTATTGCAGATTACTTTCACTTTTTCTTCAGTCTCTCTTATCAGATCAATCCCGTGAATCCTATTTTCGCTGAGCTCACTCCAATATAACGATGTTCGACAATTATGACCGTATAGAGCTTCGTATGGTGCCATCTTTATACTCGATTGAAATCTATTATTGTAAGCAAATTCAATCAATGGTAGGTATTTCTCTAAGCTACCTTCAAACTCAAGAATGCAACATCTCAACATATCTTCAAGTATCTGAATAACTCGCTCGGATTGACTATCTATTTGCAGGTGAAACGCGGTGCTAAAATGCAGCATTGTACCTAAAGCTTCTTGCAATTTCTTCCAAAATCGTGAATTGAATCTCATATCCCTATCCAAAACAATAGATAGTGGTACTTCATGCAAACAAACAATCTCTGAGATATACAACTCAACCAATTTATCAAGTGAGTAATCTGTACGTATAGGAATGAAATGAGCTGATTTCGCCAATCTGTCAACAACAACCCAGATCGCATCTTTTTTTCTCGGAGATAAGGCCAAACTTGATACAAAATAAATTGTTACTCTATCCTACTTCCATTATAGAATCATACTAGGCTGTAATAAACCTGATGGTATTTGATGCTTAGCTTTGACTTGCTGACAAACCAAACATTTCGAAACAAATTCTAAGATATCTCTTTTCATACCATGCCACCAATAAAACTATTTCAAATCATTATACATTTTCGTTCTTCCTGAATGTGTTGATATACGACTACTGTGAGCTTTGTTTAGAATCTTCCAAATGAGCTCAGAATTCTTTGGTACACATATTCTATCACAAAACATCAAACAGTCATCAGATCCTAATTGAAACTCAAAATCAAAAGTTGACTCACATTGAGCTCGTTTTGCTTGCAATTCATTAACAAACTTTTGAGCCTCACAAATCTGTTGTAGAAATAATGGTCTAACTTTCAACTCGGCTACTATTGAACCATCATCAGACACAGCTAATTGTGTGTTCAAAGCACGTAGCCCAAATAAGGACTACATTTGCTTTTCCCAGATGATAGTAAATCACTAACTCATAGTCTTTTAACAATTCTAACCATCTTCGCTGTCACAAATTAAATTCTTTTTGAGTCATCAGATATTTCAAACTTTTGTGATCAGTATAAATATGACATTTCTCACCAAACAATTAATAACGCCATATTTTCAATACGAACCCTATCGCGGCTAATAAAAGATCGTGCATCAGATAATTCTTTTCGTGTGGCTTTAATTGTCTCGAGGAATAAGCTATAACTTTGCCATCCTGCATCAAAACACAACCCAGGCCATTTAACGATGCATCACTGAAAACTACAAATTCTTTACCCGACTTAGGTTGAGCTAACACTAGGGCTTCTATCAACATTGCTTTCAACTGTTTGAAACTCTGTTGACACTTTTCTGACCACTCAAATTTAACATATTCTTAAAGTAATCGTGTCATCGGAGCTGTAATCATCGACAAACCTTTTACAAATCGTCTATAATAGACGGCTAGTCCCAGAAAACTACAGACTTCGGATAACTTCTCGGAGGTTTCTAATCTATAATAGCAGAAACTTTGCTCAGGTCAACTCGGATACCCGCGGCTAAAACTATATGTCCCAAAAAACCAACCCCTCGTAGCCAAAACTCACATTTGCTGAAATTTACAAACAACTATTTATCTCTCAAAGTTTTTAATACGATTCTAAAATCCTTAGCATTTTCAGATTCATCAAAAATATCATCAATAAACACAACAACAAATCGGTCGAAATATGGCCTGAAAATCTGATTCATCAAGTCTATAAAAATAGTAGGTGCATTTGTTAGTCCATAAGGCATAACAAGAAATTCGTAGTGTCCGTACCATGTTCTAAATGCAGTCTTTGGCACATCCGAGTCTTTCACTCGAAACTGGTAATAACCCGATCTCAAATCGATTTTTGAAAACATTGTTGCCCCTTTCAACTGATCAAACAAATCAGCAATCCACGGTAGAGGGTATTTGTTCTTTATAGTCACTTTATTCTGCTGTCTGTAGTCAATACACATTCTCATTGTGCCATCTTTCTTTTTTCACAAACAACACTGGTGCACCCCAGGGAGAGAAACTCGGTCTAGCAAAACCTTTATCTGTCAACTCTTGCAACTGAGCTTTCAATTCTTTTAACTCAGTTGGGGCCATTATGTATCGAGCTATCGATATTGACATTTTTCCCAGTACTAATTCAATACCAAACTCAACCTCTCTGATAGGTGGTAAACCTGGTAACTCTTCGGGAAATACATCTGGATACTCACACATAACTGGTACTGATTCAATCTTTGGTTCTGTTACTTTTATATCACGTACATATGCAAGACAAGCTTTGCACCCTTTTCTCACAAATCTCTGAGCTAACATAGACTAGATCACAACTGGCATATTGTTCAAATCATCAGATTCAATTCTAATAATCTCATTATTGTGACATTTCAGTTTAATTTTCTTTTGTCTACAATTCACTATATCATTATGCATCGTTAGCCAATCCATACCCAAAATCACATCAAATTTATCGAATGGCAGCACATCAGATTAGTCAGAAAACAAAAATCGAGATGCATTAACAGACAATTCTTGCAAAATTTGTCAACCAAAACACATTTTCCTAAAGGATTTGATACTCTAATAACAAATTTAGTAGACTCTACAAGCAAAGTCTTGCTAAATACTAAATTCATGCATATATAAGAATGAGTTGATCCTAGATCTATCAGTGCAATCACATTAGTATCATAGAGAGTGAAAGTACCAGTGATAACATCTAGAGATGACGCTTCTTCGCGAGTGCGAATAGCCTAGGCTCTTGTAGGTGCTCTACCATCAGATCTCACAGCAGTATCTCGAGTTGCACCTCTACCACCACTCATATTTCCAACATTACAGAATGGTCTTCCTGTAACAATAGTGTTGCTCGATTTTACATTCTGAGACTTATCTTTCTCATCTATCTCAGGAAATCCCGGATGAAATGTTCATGTGAGCCACATCTAAAACATGCTTTATCATCAATCTACAACTCTCCAAAATGTAGTTTTCCACAACATCCACATTTCGGTTTATTTGGTCTAACATTACCCACACTAGCCACTAACACAACTGGAGTTTTTGAACTCATTATTTGCTTTCCACGATCTCTATTAGAGTATTCCTCTGGTGTATTTGATCGACAAAATAAATCTCAAGATTTCTTTGATGAAGAGTGATACGGCTTACTTATTGATCTTTTACTCGAATCTCTAGCTTCTGAATCTGCTTTTCTCTTTTCTTTTCTAAGATCCTTAGCTTTACAAGCCCTTTCAACTAGAACAACAAATTCTTGTAATTCAAAAATTTTGACTAATAATTTTATATCTTCATTCAACCCGTCAATGAATTATTTACACATTATCTCCTCAATTGACACAGACTCTCGAGCATACTTGTTTAATTGTACAAACTCTCTTTCATACTCGGTGATAGTTATGTGGCCTTGTTTTAACTCTAAGAAATCTTTATGCTTTTGATTAAGGAATCGCTGACTTATGTATTTCTTTCGAAACTCTGTCTGAAAGAATTCCCAGGTCACTCGTTCTCTTGGTACTACAAACACCAAGGTATTCCACCATTGATATGCAGTGTCTCTCAAAAATGATATAGCACATTTAATACATTCTTCAGGAGTACAAGACAATTCGTTGAATACTCAAATTGTATTTTCGAGCCAGAACTCAGCTTTCTCAGCATCATCATCAATAGTAGCCCGAAACTTTTCAGCCCTATGTTCACAAATTTTATCCACTGGCGGCTTATTCAACTGTATCGAATCTACAACTTGAGGAACAACAGAGATTTGTTGAGGTATAGGTAGGGGTAGAGGTTGTTGAGCAGTCGGATTAGGATGAATTTATTGAGTAAACCATTCGTTCATCATCTGGAAAAAAGGCTTCTTTAGCCTCACCTTCGTGACTGCTCAACACTGGTTTAGATTCAGTAGGCGTTGTCCCTTAAGCGGGAGCTGGCGCATTACTCTCTACATCATTCGCTATAGCTCATTCAGGATTATTCCCATACGAAAACACAATTTAAACTGTCAAGAATCATCACACTATCGCAAAGTATATATGGCATGTATAGCTAAACTCTCACACATGCTACGTTAGTCATAGAATCGACTAAATCGTAGCTCTGATACCAATAAATGTAACACCTTTAACCTGTATTCATTACCAAAATAGGGTTACGAGGTATCACCGATCAATACATAACACATAGCTTACATTTATCAACTTCAAGCAATCATTCTCATACATCATTCATTACATTTACGTTGTCCTTTATAAGGGCCTACAAGGCCTTAAACATGCTTTAGAATTAGTTTGGGACTAAACCGATAACATACGAAAATTTTAGAAAACTTAGAAAATTTTCAATCATATAAGGGTTACGCGCCCATGTAAACAGGCTGTATGCCACACACGGCTAGTAGACATGCCCGGGTCTTAGGCCGTGTGAAAATAGAGCATACATACTAACTTGCATCACAAGGCCAACCACACGCCCTTGTGTCTAGCCCGTGTGCCCTACGAAATGGCCACACATGCCCATGTACTAGGTCGTGTTCCATTTAAGGGGTATACTGACTTATACCACACGGCCAGTCACACGCCCGCGTGAGAGACTGTGTGGAGCATAATGAATTCACTTCAATTTCAACACCAGGGAACACACGACTGTATAACATGACCGTGTGTCGCACACGGCTGAGCCACACGCCTGTGTCTCCACCCTTGTAGACAAAAATAGGCCATTTGCAAATCCAATATGCCACCCTTTTTGTACATACCTACACAAGCTCATATAGTATCATTTTAAGGCACAATTATACAGCCAAAAGTCATCAACCAATACATAATCATACAATTTCCATCTCAACTAAATTCAATACTCAATTCCTTATCATTTACATATTCAAATACCAAAAAATTTAACTTGCTTTTCTAAGCATAATTCACATGTAAAATTCATTTAACTAAACCAATCCAAACATACATAATCACTTCATTCCCATTCATTCAATATAGATTTAATACCAAATATTAAAAGTAGAACTATTTGTACATTCATAAGCATCATAAAGTTCATCATCTTATGCCCTCTTAAATGGCCAAATTACACATCTATCAAATATACCAAAATGACTCAAGCCTATACATGCCATATACCATATATACATAGCTTCAAAAGTACCAAAATAGATGATCGATAGTGCGATAAAGTCTCTGACGATTCCCGGATCTAAGCTAGCTTTGTAAAACTATAAAAAATAGAAACAATTAAAAAGAGTAATCTTTAAGCTTAGTAAGTTCGTATGTGAACATGAAATAATCACAACATTCACCAGCAATTCAAAACGGATTATATCATAAACATTTAAAACATTAATTCATGAACTATCATAGAATTTATCCATATCATCATTCATAAGTTCTAAACTTCTTATATCTCGATGCTTGAATAATATTTTGTACGTACCTGTATCGATACATATCTATTTCTCGTCAATACTCTTATCAAACACTTCCAGTTTATAAATACTTTCGATACAAATTCATCAATTTTTCCGATGCCATAGTCCAACTATGGTCTTTCACATATATTGCCAAGGCCCTTCATTGGTCTTTCATTCACATGTCATAACCCGGTCATGGTCTTATTATTCGATTGCGATGGCCCAGCTATGGTCTTATTCTGCAACTTGCCTTACTCAATTCATACATTTCATTTAATATCTCAACATTCATCCAATAGAATAAATACTATCTTGATTTCATCCATTCAATAAATAGATACACATGTAAGTTCAATTATACGAACTTACCTCGTATTCAGAATTAACGGATTGGATCGACTATTCGACAACCTTGCTTTTCCCCCTTTCTAAATCCGAATTTTTTCTTTCTTGATCTATATGAATTCAAAATTGACTTATTCAATCATATACTCTTTCAATCTAGTCCAAAACATACATTTGGGCATATTTTTACTTTAGCCCCTAAACTTTCACACTTTTAACAATTTAGTCCCTATTTCACAAATACACAAAATTCACATAATTTTACTATACTCTAGCTTAGCCGAATTACCTATAGGTCCCTAGCAGCCTATAACTTTCATTTATTTCACATTTAAACCCCTCAATTTGTACATTTCACAATTTAATCCCTATTTGACATTTTTGTCAAAAATCACTTTGCAAAACATGTAAAACTATCATCAAACTTTCATTATCTATCATCAATCATCAATTTACTCAAGTATTAAACAATGGAAACATGTTAAATCTTTAAAAATTTCAAAATCTGAGGTACAGGCTAGCTAGATTACAAAGTAATGATCTCAAAAACATAAAAATCATTAAAAATTGAGCTCAAACTGCACCTTAAGCCTAAAGTGTGCTAAACCCTAAGTGTTCATCAATGGTTTATTTTCTTCTTTAATATTCGGCTAGAAGATGATAATGAAGCAAAATTTTTATTATGTTTTATTAATATTAACCTTATTAAATAATTTGCCAATATAACCTTAATGAATAAACATTAATACCATCATACTAATGTCCATTAATCTCCATTAACCTCTAAAATGTTCTAATTACCATTTAAGGCCATCATATTTAAAATCCAAGGCCAATTGACACCTTTAACTAATAGCATGCAAATTTTGCATTTTACATGATTTAGTCATTTTTTCTCAAATCGAGTAATTAAACGGTAAAATTACTTCACGAAAATTTCACACATTCATATTTTTATGCTATAAACACATAAAATAATATTAAAAATAATTTTTTGACATCAGATTCATGGTTTCAAAACCATTGTTTCGATATAGCTAAAATCGGGCTGTTACACATTCTTACGAATCCAACTGCTCAACAACCTCCACCCCCACCTATACCTCAACAAATCCCTGTTGTTCCTCAAACTGTGGATCCGATAAGGTTGAACAAGTCGCCAGTGGATAAAATTCGTAAAAATGGGGCTGAAGAGTTCTGGGCTACTGTTGATGATGATGCCGAGAGAGTTAAGTTTTGGCTCAAAAATACAATCTGAGTATTTGATAAATTGTCTTGTACTCTTGATGAATGTATTAAATGTGTTGTATCTTTACTGAGAGACATCACGTATCAATGGTGGAACATGTTGGTATCTATGGTACCGAGAGAACGGTGACTTGGGAATTCTTTCAGACGGAGTTCCAAAAGAAATATATAAGTCAACGATTCCTTTATCTAAAGCATAAAGAGTTTTTAGATTTAAAACAAGGCCGTATGACTGTCACTGAGTATGAAAGAAAATTCGTATGGTTAAGCAAGTATGCTCGAGAGTATGTGTCTACTGAAGAGATTATGTGTAAACGGTTCGTTGATGGGTTGAACGAAGATATAAAACTACTAGTTGAAATTCTAGGGTTGAAAGAATTTGTAGTACTAGTTGGAAAGGCTTGTAAAGATGAGGATCTTACCAAAGAAAAGAAAAAAACAGATTCAAAAGCTAGAGATTCAAGAAAAAGATCAATGAGTAATCCGTATCACTCTTCATTAAAGAAATCTCAGGAATTGTTTAGTCAATTAAATACACCAGTGGAATACTCTAACAGATATCATGGGAAGCAAATTACGAGTTCAAAAACCCCAACTGTGTCAGTGGCAAGTGTGGGTAATGTTGGACCAAATAAACCTGAATGTGGACGATGTGGAAAACAACATTTTGGAGAATGTAGATTTTATGATAAAGCCTATTTTAGATGTGGCTCACATGAACATTCCATCCGAGATTGTCCTTGTAACAGTCCAGTTTAGACCCTAGACGGAACAATGGTTTCGGGACCCCAAATTCGAGGTCAAAAAAATATATTAATATTATTTTTCCTATATACAGTGTGTGATTGAGCATGTGTAAAAATTCTGTATGAAAATTTTATCGACTGTGTGCTTGGTTACAAAAAGGACTTAATCGCATAAAATGTAAAAGCTTTGTACTAATTGTTAAAGTGCTTATTTAGCATGGGAATCTAAATTAGAAGTCATTATGTTGTTAATAAACCATTAAAAGAATGGATGGACAAAAATGGGCTTTAGTTGGTGGAAATTTAAATGAAATAATAAAGGGTAAAATGGTAATTATTGCATTAATGTTAATATAATAAAAATTAAAGCATGAAAGCAGCTATTATCATCCATCTTCCACCAAAAATTAGGAAAGAAAAAGAAGGTTTAAAGCTTGTGATATTCAGCCATAGGTGCCCTTTGATTAAGGTTAGTTTTTGTTCAGTTTTTTGGTAATTTCTACGTTTTTGTGATCGTTGCTTTGTGTTCTATCAAACCCATGCTTTAATTTTAGATATTGATAGTTATTTTGAGATATTCCATTGATAAATGTTTGAGCTTTGTGAGAGTTGATGATGAAACATGAAAGATATGTGAAAGATTAACATGTTTTATCTTTTAATTTTTGGTGAAATTGAGTAATTTGGACTAAATTGTAAAAATAAGAAATTGGAGGACTAAAATTCGAAATAAATGAAATGTGTGGGCTTGTATGGATATAAGGATAATTTGCCTAGGCATGGGTGAAATGAAATTATGTGTATTTGATGATTTTATGAAATAAGGACTAAAGTGTCGAAATGTGAAAATGTGAGGGCTATTTTCTAAAATGTCCTAAATATGTGTGTTTGGACTAAATTGAATGAATTGGTGATTGAATGAGCTAAATTTGAATATGTATAGACCAAGAAAGGAGAGATTCAAATCGAGATCGAGGCAAAGACAAAGTGCTTGATTGATCGATTAGTCTAGGTATATCTACGTCCAAGGTAAGTTCGGATATAATACAAGTTGTTAAATTTATATCTATATGATGTGAAATGAATGAATGTATAGTTATTGATTTAGAAATGTTATATATAAAATTTAGAAATGTGGCACTAAGTGTGCGTAATTGGAATCGGGATAGAGATGAATAGCATTGTGTGTGAGAAGTAATGGAAGCTTTGGCTTTATTAATTGGTACTGTGTGTGCGACATCGAGATACATTTGGTTCTATGTAAAGGCATTAAGTGTGCAATGATATTTAAGCTTCGGCTTTGAAAATTTTCACTAAGTGTGTGAACGTATCGAAGAAATAATAAAGATTGATCAAAATGTGGAATCGAGCCTTGAGTATCGAAATTGGTTGTAAACTAGGTGTTGGCAAAGGTATGTATGAAACCTATGTAGTTGATGCACTTGTAGATGATGAATGAATTGTGATGTAAGCATATGGCTATAGTTGAATTTGGGTATTCATGAAAATCGTTCTATGTGATGGTTTATTTGGTGTATTGATTTGAATTATTGAGGTAAATGTATTGTATTACGAACTTACTAAGCTCATAAGCTTACTGTGTGAAGTCTTCTCTATTTTACAGTGTCTTTATGTAACACCCCTAACCCATATCCGTCTTCGGATTAGGGTTATGAGGCATTACCGAACCAGACTCAGTTCATCACAATCATTCATCACTATTCATATTACAGGTTATAATTATAACTCTTTAACATTTCAATCTCATACACATTCGCGATTCATTTTTTTATTAAACCAAATACGCATATTTGATTCTCAATATCCAACAAATAGCTTATGCATAACTGAACATACTCATAATGATATTATAATATGCATAATACTTAAAAACAAAAGCCACATCAAACCATAACTATCAAATCAATATTATCATATTTTATTAATAGGTTTTGTGACTATATCAATTTCACCGATTATGCATATTAATCTAGGTTAAGTAATACACATGACATAACAGCATACATATACATATATTACACATAAGTAAGCATTTCCATATAACCACATACAATTGAAATAATTTCTAATTTACGATCATTTTACCATAGCCACGTTAAATATTCATGGACATAAAGATCATTAAATAACATACCAAACACGTATGCTCTATAACTAATCCAAAATACATAAGTACAAACCATATCTTCGGTCCTCAAATTTAGATCTCCAATGATCAACCCAAAACATTCATAAACATTTTCATTATTCATTACCGAATCATATAACCACACATCACAAACATATATACCTTGAGATATAATTTCGATATAAGCTTAAATCATGACCGAAGATACACAACCATTAACATCGAAATCAAGCCATTTTCGTATGGCTTAAATACATCATCAAAATGATATTCAAGCATTAAGCTAGCCTATACATGCCTTAAGTTTGAAATCTAAACTTTAAAGGTACCAAAACAAGTCGATAGTGTGGATGACTTCGATGATGATCCCCTGAGCTCGGAGCTTGAACAAAATCTATAAAATAGAGTGAAAACATAACACACAAAGTAAGCCAACCAGCTTAGTAAGTCTTAAGCAAAAGTATTAAATCAATCGATCATTCAAACATTTCCAAACCCAAATTTTATATCATACAATTTCAAAGCTTAGTACTTAAAAGATCTACTAATGCGGAATGCTAGTACCCTTTCCTTTGATAACCTCAAAATATCCTTATCTCACCTTAATCGTGCAAATTCACTGAATACACATAATGGTAATATGTATCCACATATAACCAAACTAAGTAAGTACAAAATACATATTTACCACATGTAATCAATCCTACACATAAGTAAACATATCCATTTACCCTCACTTATAACATTTACACATATGGCTGAATCTCAAACGCACAACTATGATTAATTTCCAATTTCTTTATCATATTCATTATTTGTAAGACCAAATGCACATATTAAAATCTTGCAAAAATACTTCAACTATATCACGTATTACTGACTTCAAATCGTAATATAACAACTTACCTTATTCATTGCAACTATGAAGCTTATACTTACCTGAACATTTAGAGTAACTGCAGTAATTACATTCCACCTTATAAATGATCCATGAATCCTCTATTTATAATAAATCATCTGCATTAAGCCTGCTAGGCAACAAGGCCTGAAACACACACTGGCACTAAGCCTGCTAGACGCGAGGTCTAACATTTAATCACCGGCATTTAGCATGCTAGGTAATAAGCCCGATACATGTCACCGTGACAAGGCCTGCTGGGCAATAAGCCCTATACACCGACACAGGGCCTGCTAGGCTTGAAGCCCGAATAGCAATATAATTAAACCATCTTATACACATTACTTATTACTAATATCACATATATCACATATAATTCATATCACTGTAACATATCAAACTCAATTAAATATCACTACATTTCATTATTAAATCACTTAACACATTCGGCTTTGGCCAAATTCACATTTATAATCTCATAATTCAGCATGTAATCAAGATTATAACCGATATTAACGGTATTAAATTGCTTAAAGACTTTCCTCGGGTATCGTCAGACGACAAGAACCGGCTATTCGTTAACTTTCGCCTTTCCCCGATCCAAGTCCATTTTTCTTTGTTCTTGATCTAATCATATTCAATTTAAACTCATTCAAACACATTTCATTTCAATTCAATCGAAAAACACCTAAATGAGCAAATTACCAATTTTCCCCTAATGTTTCACATTTTTACAATTTAGTCCTATTTGCACAAAACACAAAATATGCAAAATCTCCCAACAATATAGCTAGGCCGAATCTTCCACATAGCCATATAAGTCCATACATTTCATTTGTTTTGAAATTTAACCCCTCAAAAATTTACTTTTACAATTTAACCCAAAATACTCAAATTGACCAAAATTTCCAATTCAAAACATGTTAATTTCAAACATACTTTTAATATTTTTCCATCAAACATTACAACGCACAAACATCCTTCAATGGCCGAATATCAAACATGCTCAAATTCAAAAATTCTAACATGGGTCGGCATGTATTCGAAGCAATGATCACTAAAACGTAAAAATCAATAAAAACTGAACTAACCACATAACTTAATTTACGCTTAAAGATGGCCGAACCAAGCTTGATGTTTTTCTTTCTATTTTTGCATGTATTCGATCATGAAAGAGATGAAAAAGAATATGGCTTATTTTATGTTTTATTAACATATATACTAACTAATTATTGGATGACTAATTTAACCTTCTTTTATAATTTAAACAACATTATTCTATAAGGTTATAATGGTACATGGCCAGCCACTTTCTTTAAAATGGGTTTATTGCATTGTAAATGCTCCCATTTTTAAAGACAACTTCAACTTTGTTCTTACACTTTAAACTATCAAGATTATAACTTAAGCAATTAAGACCTTTTTATTTAATTAAGCACACAAACAATCAAATTTTTATACGAAACTACCACAGATGCTAATTCACATATAAATAACACATAAAATAATATTTAAATATTTTTTAGACTCGGATTCGTGGTCTCGAAACCACTATTCCGATTAGGGTCAATTTTAGACTATTACAACTCCCCTCTTAAGGATTTTCATCCCCAAAAATCTTACCGTTAAATAAAGTTAAATATTGTTGCATTGCAAAATCCTCATGCTCCCACGTAGCCTCTTCTACTCTATGTCGATTCCATAGTACTTTTACTAACGAAAATTTCTTATTTCTCAACTCTTTCACTTCACGAGCTAAGATACGGATCGATTCTTCCTCGTACGTCATATCAGATCGAATTTTAATCTCAGACGGGGCGATCACATGTGACGGATCTGATCTATATCTACGAAGCATTGAAACATGGAATACATTATGTATCTTTTCTAATTCAGAAGGCAACTTCATTCTATAAGCAACAGGCCTAACATGTTCGATGATCTCATACGGTCCGATGAATCTCGGACTTAATTTGCCTTTTCGACCAAATCGAAGTACTTTTTTCCACTAAGAAACTTTCAAAAATACATGGTCTTCGACCTGAAACTCAATGTCTTTATGTTTCAAATCTACGTATGACTTTTGGCGATCTGATGCAGCTTTCAAACTATCTCAAATTACTGCCACTTTTTGTTTAGTCTCTTTAATCAAATCAACCTCGTGTATCTTGTTTTCACTGAGCTCGGTCCAGTACAATGGTGTACAACACTTGAGGCCATACAGAGCTTCGTAAGGTGTCATTTTGATACTAGATTGAAAACTGTTATTATAAGCAAATTCAATCAAAGGTAAGTATCGTTCCTACGTACCTTCAAACTTGAAGACGCAACATCTCAACATATCCTCAAGTATCTGAATGGTTCTTTCAGACTGACCGTCTGTCTGCGGATGAAAAGCTATGCTAAAGTGTAATTGGGTACCTAAAGCATCTTGCAATTTCTTCCAAAACCGTAACGTGAATCTCGGGTCTCTGTCCGAAATAATGGAAATCGGTACACCATGCAATTTCAAAATTTGAGATACATATAACTCAGCAAGCTTATCGAGCGAATAGTCCGTATGAACTGGAATGAAGTGAGCTGATTTGGTTAGTCTATCTACTATAACCCAAGTTGTATCTTTCTTACTCGGGGTCATAGGAAAACTGGATACAAAATCCATAGCAATTCTGTCCCATTTCTATTCAGGTATCATGATCGGCTGAAGTAACCCAGAAGGCACCTGATGTTCGGCCTTTACCTATTGACAAATTAAACACTTCGAGACAAATTCAGATATGTCCCATTTCATACCATGCCACCAATAGAACTGTTTCAAATCATTATACAATGTACAGACAATCGGCTACTGTGAGCTTCATTCAATATCATCTAAATCAATTCTGCATTTCTCGAAACACAGAGTCGGTCTTTAAACTTCAAACAATCATTCTCATCAATTCAAAACTTGGACTCAACACTATTCTCACACTAAACTCATCTTACTACTAGATCGTTGTCAACTTTCTAGGCGTCACTAATTTGTTGAATAAATAACGATTTTTTTTATTCAGCTACTATCGAACCATCATCAGACATAACCATATGTGCGTTCAACACGCGAAGAGCAAATAATGATTTTTGACATAGGGCATCCGCAACAACATTAGCTTTATTCGGATGGTAGTCAATCACTAATTCATAATCTTTCAATAGTTCTAATCATCTGCGTTGTCTCAGGTTCAAATCTTTCTGAGTCATCAAGTACTTTAAACTCTTGTGATCCGAATAGACATGACATTTCTCACTGAATAGATAATAACGCCAAATCTTTAACACAAATACAATGGCTGCTAACTCCAAATCATGTGTCGGATAATTTCTTTCATGAGGCTTCAACTGTCTCGAAGCATAAGCTACCACTTTACCTTCTTGCATTAAAACGCAACCCAAACCATTCAATGAAGCATCACTATACACAATAAATTATTTAACCGATTCAGGCTGAACTAACACTTGAGCCTTAGTCAAAAGAGCTTTCAACTGGTTGAAACTTTTCTGACATTTTTCCGTCCATTCAAACTTGACATCTTTCTGTAATAGCTTTGTCAAAGGTGTGGCTATTATAGAAAAACCTTTCACGAATCTTCTGTAGTAACCAACGAGTCCTAGAAAGCTTCAAATTTCAAAAACATTTCTTGGTGGTTTCCAATCAAGTATAGCAGATATTTTATTCGGATCAACCCAAATGCCTGATGCTGAAATAACGTGACCCAAAAAACTGACCTCATTCAGCCAAAACTCACACCTACTAAACTTTGCGTACAACTGTTTATCTCGTAAAGTTTGTAGCACCAGTCTCAATGCTCAGCATGCTCGATTTCATCTCTGGAGTAGATCAGAATATCATCTATAAACACCACCACAAATCGATCCAAATATTGTTTGAAAATCTGATTCATCAGATCCATAAAAGCAGAGGTGCATTAGTAAGTCCAAAAGGCATAACCAGAAACTCAAAATGTCCGTACCTCATTCGAAACGCAGTCTTTGGAACATCAAAATCTCTGACTCTCAACTGATAATAACCCGATCTCAAATCTATCTTTAAAAACACTGAAGCCCCTTTCAACTAATCAAACAAGTCGTCAATCCGTGGCAACGGGTATTTATTCTTTATTATCACCTTATTCAGCTGCCGATAATTAATACACATTCGCATAGTCCCATCTTTCTTTTTCACAAATAAAATCGGTGCACCCCAAGGAGAGAAACTCGGTCGTGCAAAGGCCCTATCTGTCAACTCTTTTAATTCTGTAGGTGCCATTCTATACAGAGCTATTGAAATCAGAGTCGTCCCCGGTACTAATTCAATGCCAAATTCTAATTCTCGAATAGGTGGTAAATCTAATAATTATTCAGGAAACACATCTAGGCATTCACACACAACTGGTACGGATTCAATCTACTTTTCATTCACTTTGCTATGCAACACATAAGCCAAGTAAGCTTCACCCCCTTTTCTCACATACTTACAAGCTAACATCGAGGATATTACTACTGGCAACCCATTCAGGTCATTAGATTCAATCCGGAGGATTTCACCGTTCTGGCATCTCAAATCAATAGTTTTTCTTTTGCAATTAACAACATCATCGTGCAAAGTTAACCAGTCCATTCCCAAAATTATATCGAACTCGTCTAAAGGCAACAACATTAAAACAGCTGGAAAGCATGAATCCCGAATCATCAACGGGCAACTTTTACACACTTTATCAACTAGAACACATCGACCCAAGGGTTGGATACATGAATCACAAACTCAGTAGACTCAACAGGTAGAGTCTTATTGGATACCGAAGTTTCACACACATATGAATGGGTTGAACCAGGATCAATCAATGCAATCACAGTAGTGTCATAAAGAGTGAAAGTACCGGTGGTAACATCTGGGGAAGAAGCATCCTCTTTAGCACGTATAGCATATGCTCTAGCAGGTGCACGAGCCTCTGATAGAATTGTAGTGTCTTTGGTTCCTTTCTGAATGCCACTTACATTTCCCGAATGCCGAGGTGGTCTGCCTCGCACTGATACATTACTCGATCTAATATTCTAAGCCGTATTTTGCTCAGCTAGCATTGGGCACTCCCGAATAAAATGATCCGATGATCTACATTTAAAGCAAGACCATTCTCGAAATCTACAACTTCCAGAATGCCATTTGCCACAATGCTTGCACTCAACCCTATTCCACTGAACATTACTAACACTGGCCATCGAAGTATCTCTGGAACTCACAAGAGGTCGATCTCGTCTAGAAATGTCTAAAGTAGCTTTATGTCGGCCGTATTCATCTTTAAACTTCTTGGATACAGAATGGAAAGTTTTACTTGACTATCTTTTATGGATGTCTCTAGCTTCCATTTCAACTTTTCTTTTTTCTTTCCCAAGCTCTTCAGCTTTGCAAGCTCGTTTGACAAGTACCACGAACTCTTTGATCTCGAGTATGCCGACTAGTAACTTAATATCTTCATTCAGACCGTCTTCAAACCTTTTACACATAATGGATTCAGTTGACACACATTCACGGGCATATTGGCTTAGTCTGACAAATTTTCGGTCATACTCAGTCACGGTCATTCGACCCTGTTTCAATTCAAGAAACTCTTTTCGTTTCTGATAAATGAATCTTTGCCTGATATATTTCTTATGGAACTTGGTCTGAAAGAAATCCCAAGTCACTTTTTCTTTCGGAACCATCGATACTAGTGTATTCCACCAGTGATATGCGATGTCCAGTAGTAAGGATATAGCACACTTCAAGGATTCGTCTGGAGTACATGATAGCTCATAGAGCACACGGATAGTATTATCAAGCCACATCTCAGCTCGTTCTGTGTCGTCATCATTATTAGCTTTAAATTCCTCGACCTTATGTTTCCTAATTTTATCAACTGGAGGCCTACTAGATCTTATCGGATCTATCATTAGAGGTGCTGAAGGTATTGGAGATGGATTATTCGGGGGTGGAGGTTGTTGTACAGATGGATTAGTTTGAATAAATTGGGTAAACCATTCATTCATCATCTGGTAGAAGACTTGCTTAGCCTCCCCCTCATGGCTACCCGTGATAGGTCGAGAGTCTACCAGCGGTGACCCATGTACGAGATAAGGCACTACGCTCTCTACATCATCAGCTACGGCTCTGTCGGGATCCATTTACTATATACAAACACAATTCAAATGTCAGAAGTCTCCACACTATCGCGTTATAAAATTAAGGTATGTATAGCTAGACTCACACTACGGTAGTCCTAGAATCGACTAAACCGTAAGCTCTGATACCAATAAAATGGAACACCCTTAGCCCATATCTATCGCCAAATTAGGGTTATGAGGCATTACCTAACCAGACTCAGTTCATCACATTCATTCATCACTGTTCATACTACAGGTTATAATTATAACTCTTTAACATTTCAATCTCATACACATTCGCAATTCATTTATTTATTAAACCAAATGCGCATATTTGATTCTTAATATCCAAAAATAGCTCATGTATAACCGAACATACTCATAATGATATTATAATATGCGCATAATACTTAAAAACAAAAGCCATAGCAAACCATAACTATCAAATCAATATTATCATATTTTATTAACAAGTTTTTGTGACTATATCAATTTCACCAGTTATGCATATTAATCTAGGTTAAGTAATCCACACGACTTAATAGGCATACATATACATATATTACACATAAGTAAGCATTTCCATATAACCACATACAATTGAAATAATTTCTAATTTACGATCATTTTACCATAGCCACGTTAAATATTCATGAACACAAAGATAATTAAATAACATACCAAACACGTATGCTCTATAACTAATCCAAAATACATAAGCACAAACCATATCTTCGGTCCTCAAATTTAGATCTCCAATGATCAACACAAAACATTCATAAACATTTTCATTATTCATTACCGAATCATATAACCACACATCACAAACATATATACCTTGAGATATAATTTCGAAATAAGCTTAAATCATGACCGAAGATACACAACTATTAACATCGAAATCAAGCCATTTTCGCATGGCTTAAATACATCATCAAAATGATATTCAAGCATTAAGCTAGCCTATACATGACTTAAGCTCGTAGCTTGAACAAAATCTATAAAATAGAGTGAAAACAAATCACACAAAGTAAGCCAACCAGCATAGTAAGTCTTAAGCAAAAGTATTAAATCAATCGATCATTCAAACATTTTCAAACCCAAATTTTATATCATACAATTTCAAAGCTTAGTACTTAAATGATCTACTAATGCCGAATGCTAGTACCCTTTCCTTTGATAACCTCAAAATATCCTTATCTCACCTTAATCATGCAAATTCACCGAATACACATAATGGTAATACGTATCCACATATAACCAAACTAAGTAAGTATAAAATACATATTAACCACTTGTAATCAATCCTACACATAAGTAAACATATCTATTTGCCCTCACTTATAGCATTTACATATATGGCCGAATCTCAAAGGCACAACTAAGATTAATTTCCAATTTATATATCATATTCATTATTTGTAAGACCAAATGCACGTATTAAAATCTTACAAAAATACTTCAACTATATCACGTATTACTCACTTCGAATCGTAATATAACAACTTACCTTATTCGTTGCAGCTATTGTAACATCCTGATAATTAGGGGTTATTCATCTTACTTAATTGAATGAAGTTGTATCCTTAATTATTATTAAGTGTATTTTTGGAAGTTATTTGAGCTTCATTAATTAAGAGCATGCTTAGTAAAACTTTTAATTCCTATTAATTAGAGAGAGCTAAGCAAGTTAGGCCTTAAGAATTAATGATAAGAGGATTTAGCATGAATTGAGTAATTGGCAAGGTGGTTAAGATGCATGGATGTGTGCTTGAGGAGTGAGGTTCGAATCTCCTAGCTAGCATAAGGGAGGATTTTATTTTTTGTTTTCTTCCCTATAAGTGTCGGCCAAGAATGTTCTAGAGTGGATGAGTGTTCTCTTAATTTTGGCTATTTGACCAAGTGAAAAAGGAAGCTAAGAAACTTATGGTATGGAATCATAAGTTGATGATAAGATGAGGGGGACAAAAGGCATAAGTTTGGGCAATGTTTTGGGAGTGTGTTCATGGTCATTTAACCATGAACCTAGACGGCATGAAGGGTTAAGGGAGTGGTTTAATTGTGTAGCAAATTTTGGATATGATGGGGAAGAAACAAGGAGGAAAAAGGGGATGATGTTGGCTAGGTTGACCCGAAAATTTAATGTAGCCATTAGGGTGCTAGTTGGCCAATAATCCTAGCAAAGTGTCCATCTTTTCTCCCTTCTCCAAAACCTTTTCCCTAAACCGAAACTATCATTGGCATTTGGTACAAGTTTTCTTTGTTTTGGCATTGGTATTTTTGACCAAATAGGTACCTTTTCCTCTCAAAATTTTATCTCTCTTTTGATGCCAAAATATTGTCACTTTTGAAGTCACTTCTTTTCTTCCTCTTTAGTGCCGAATTTAACTTTCACCAAAAGCCTTCTCTTTCATTTTCTTTTTCTTTCTTTTTCATTCTATTTTTCTTTTCTCTTCCCCTCTCATAGTCGAAACCACAAAAGATCAAGCACCATTTTCTTGTTCATTTCTCCCTTTGGCCGAATGCATTTAAGCCCCAAAACCAATCTCCTTTCTCTTTGATCATTTCTCCTTTTCTTTTTCTTTTCATTTTAATCCTCTCTTTATCTTTCCCTCTTTGCCGAAACTACAAAGGATCAAGAACCATTTTTCTTCAATTTTTACCTCTTTGGCCGAATGTGCATAGGTCTCTAAACCTATCCATTTTTCTTTTCTTTATCATCATCTTTTCTTTCCTCTCTCTTTTCTATCATTTCCATTATCTTTCTTCTTTCCCTCAAAACCGAAACCATCATATTGAAACCACCATTTCTCTTCTCTTTTTGTTAAGGCCGAATCTTGAAGAACTCAAAGTCGAATCATTTGAAAAGATTTTTCAAAGATCTTTGTTGAAGACAACCTTTAAGTGACCATTCGAAATCATCAAGGGACGATTTAAGATTAACAAGATAGATAAGAAAAGAGCCGTACGGAGTGTTTGGAAGAGAGGAGGTATTCCTTCACCATCAAACTTCAAACGAAGGGCAGTATCGGCGGTTAGAGACTTTCCACCGGGTTGTGGACCCTCTGCTAACGAGGATCAGTTATTTGAAGTAGTGAGTACAACCGAACCACTTTACGTTGGTGGAATATCGGCGGGTTTTGATCCATCTAGTGGAGAAAAACCACAAATAACTATCATTCGAGAATCTGAGGGTGTTGACGAGTGAGAGAGCATTGTTCTCACTGTCACTAGGTGTGTAACCTTACATTAAAATTTCCATAGATCTATATTTTTAAAAAGTGATTTTTATGACAATATGTTTGTTTGTGGATACCAATCATTGGTATACAAAATTCAGGTATGTTTACCCCAATATTCCGTTTATTTTTGCTATATGTATAAATATGAAATGAAGTATGATTATATTATGTTTTGTGGGGTAAATAGCATGAAAATCTGATTTGATATGTATGTGCATGGGCATATGGGTATTGTTGATAAAGGAGGAAGTATTCTGGTGGTTTTACCACATTTCCGGTGACTTCGGTCACATATTTGACTCCGGTGACTTCGGTCACATATTTGACTCCGGTGACTTCGGTCACATATTTGAACTCTGGTGACTTGGTCACATATGTGAATCTGGTGACTTGGTCACGTATTTGAAATTGGACTTGGTCGGTGACTTGGTCACATCTGTTTTGGTGGCTTTGCCACAATATTATAAGGCGATGTGCATGTTGATCGCAAAGAATCGCCTTCGATGGTGTGTAGAGGAAGGAGGGTCGATTTAGTAATCCCCACGGTGTGTTGGTTGGTACGGGTGGTGTTTAGCGGATGGATATTTAGGTGGGCCGGGCTTGCATTTCATTTCATATACATAACCATGTAATATTGAATATTTAGTATTTGATCTGCTATGAAATGGGCCTTTGGGCTAAATATGAGCTAAATGGGCCTTGGGCTAAATATAAGCTAAATGGGCCTTTGGGCTAAATATGAGTTAAATGGGCCTATGGCCATATGTGAAATTTTTGGACTTAAAGCATATGATAAAATGGACTTTTTAGTGTATGTGTTATACATTGAGTTTTTGACTCACCCCTTTTGTGGGATAAACTTTTCAGATAATTCATAGTGCGATGGATCGAGTCAGCAAGGATTTCGAGGTGGCCAGTGCTCGTATCAAGTATTGTGGAGATTTCCCAACTTAAACTTATTAATTTAAATTTTATTACTTAGACTTTATTTTGAGTTTGCTATTTTTGTAATAAGGCCACTATAAACTATCCTTAATTTTGTGTTTGGATTTATTTTAAAATTCTGCCATGAACAATTATCAAGTAAATAACTAAATGATTTTCGATACATAATTTAAAAAGGCTTTTTGTCAGTAATATATATATATATATGTTTTAAGAAAATACAAATCTATTTTGCAACTAAGCCCAACTCGATCTTTAAGTTAATCCGTTTTACTTAAAATCATCAAGTTTTCTTGAACAAAACGATATTCCGCTAAAGTTTTACTCGAGGAACATACCAAATCCGGTTAGGCTTTTTGGGCCGGGTTTGGGGTGTTTCAGCTATGAAGCTTATACTTACCTGAACATTTAGATTAATTGCACTAATTACATTCCACCTTATAAATGATCCATGAATCCTCTATTTATAATAAATCACTGGCATTAAGCCTGCTAGGCAACAAGGCCTGAAACACACACCGGCACTGAGCCTGCTAGACGCGAGGTCTGAAATTTAATCATCGGCATTTAGCCTGCTAGGCAATAAGCCCGATACATGTCACCGGCACAAGGCCTGCTAGGCAATAAGCCCGAAACATTTCACCAGCATAAGGCCTGCTAGGCTCGAAACCCGAATAGCAATATAATTAAACCATCTTATACACATTACTTATTACTAATATCACATATATCACACATAATTCATATCACTGTAACATATCAAACTCAATTAAATATCACTACATTTCATTATTAAATCGGCTTTGGCCAAATTCACATTTATAATCTCATAATTCAGCATGTAATCATGATTATAACCAATATTAATGGTATTAAATTGCTTAAAGACTTACCTCGAATATCGTCGGACGACAAGAACTGGCTATTCATTAACTTTCGCCTTTCCCCGATCCAAGTCCGTTTTTCTTTATTCTTGATCAAAACATATTCAACTTAAACTCATTCAAACACATTTCATTTCAATTCAATCCAAAAACACCTAAATGAGCAAATTACCAATTTTCCCCTAATGTTTCACATTTTTTACAATTTAGTCCTATTTGCACAAAACACAAAATATGCAAAATCTCCCAACAATATAGCTAGGCCGAATCTTCCACATAGCCATATAAGTCCATACATTTCATTTGTTTTGAAATTTAACCCCTCAAAAATTTACTTTTACAATTTAACCCAAAACACTCAAATTCACCAAAATTTCCAATTCAAAACATTTTAATTTCAAACATACTTTTAATATTTTTCCATCAAACATTACACAGCACAAACATCCTTCATTGGCCGAATATCAAACATGCTCAAATTCAAAAATTCTAACATGGGTCGGCTTGTATTCGAAGCAATGATCACTAAAATGTAAAAATCAATAAAAACTGAACTAATCACATACCTTAATTTAAGCTTAAAGATGGCCAAACCAAGCTTGATGTTTTTCTTTCTATTTTTGCTTGTATTTGGTCATGAAAGAGATGAACAAGAAAATGGTTTATTTTATGTTTTATTAACATATATACTAACTAATTATTGGATGACTAATTTAACATTCCTTTATAATTTAAACAACATTATTCTATAAGGTTATAATGGCACATGGCCAGCCACTATCTTTAAAATGGGTTTATTGCATTTTAAATGCTCCCATTTTAAAAGACAACTTCAACTTAGTTCTTACACTTTAAACTATCAAGATTATAACTTAAGCAATTAAGCCCTTTTATTTAATTAAGCACACAAACAATCAAATTTTTATATGAAACTACCACACATGCTAATTCACATATAAATAACATAGAAAATATTATTTAAATATTTTTTGAACTCGGATTCATGGTCCCAAAACCACCGTTTCGATTAGGGTAAATTTCAGACGGTTACACTTTAAAGCTTGCTCGGATCCGAGGATCGTCAGCAATTCAATCACACTATCGGCTATCTATTTTGGTACTTTTGAAAGATGTATATATATTTGGTATATGGAATGTATAGGCTAGAAGTTATGGTATGTTTTGAAATGTTTGGACTTTGCCATGTGATATGTCTTAGAAGTTGAATGATGTTGGTTCTTATGTGTATCCTCTGAAAATGATGAATGTGGTATGAAATAGTGAGAATGGAAATGGCATATTTCATGCTTGAATTGGTTGATGAGAATGATGGTTTAAATGTGAAATTGAGGTATGGATTAAATGAAGTTTGCTTAATATGATTTGGGATGTGAAATTTGGCATTGTAGATGAACTTATTTGAGATGAAATTGAGTATGAAAATAGATGGTATACATGAAGATTAATTGGTGCATATATTGGTATGTTTTGGTTGCCATTTGTGGTATAAATGCATATGAATTCAGGCTTGTAGGTGATTCTAGGTGTAGGTGGCAAGTTTGGCCTTGTAAATGGCCTATAATTGCCTACACGATTGAGCACACGGGCGTGTGGCTTAACCATGTCCCTTAGAATTTTAATTTGATTCAAGTTAGACTCGACCACGGCCTGGACACACGGGCGTGTGACCGGCCGTGTAGTGTAAGCCAGTGTCGACCACAGGTGAGGCACACGGGCGTGTCTCAGGCCGTGTGGACAAGTAGGTATGTATGTCCTATTTTGCCGCGGCTTGGACGCACGAGTGTGTCCGAGGCCGTGTGAGGCACACGGCCTACCCACACGGGTGTGTGACCTCTGTAGTTTTAAAAAATATTTAAAATTTTAAAAATTTTTGTATGTGTTTGGTTTAGTCCCGACCCTTTTCTAACACGTATTTAAGGTCTCGTAGACCTCATTAGGGGACTATATACTAACATCTTGATATGTTTGAATGATGATTGACTTGGTGTTGTAAAATGAGTGTAAAATGTTCTGATATGTCTGGTAATGCCTCTTAACCTTAATCCGGTGACGGATATGGGATAGGAGTGTTACATTTAATTGGTATTAGAGCTACGGTTTAGTTGTAACACCCTAAACTCGGCCTAGAAGTTAGGCCCAAGTCTGGTGTGCCACATTGAAGTGTTTTTCGAAAATCGTGTTTTCATTAAAAACCCTTCTCAATTAAAAGTTTGAGTAAAAACCCAGTTACGTCAGTTTATTTCTATTTTTTTCCAAGGTTTATTTAAAAGTTATTACCTTCAAAACCTTTTTGTTGCAAAAGGTTAATTTAAAACAAATGATTTGTGAAAACGTGATGTTTAACAAAAATTGAGTTGAGGAAACGTAGTATGTTGAAGGCAGTAATCGCTTTAGGAAAACCGCGTTCTACTTTTAGCAGATATAAATCGTAATAAACTGAAAATTCCAAATTAAGAATCAGAAATTAAAAGCGGCTTTATTACAACCCAATAAGAAAGCAATTTAAGTAAATTAAAATAGCATACTAAAATTTAAAGTTGTTCGTAGTGTGGCCACCTCTAAGTCCTTCCGTACTTGAACTGCTTACTAATGATTACTTGAAAAATTAAAAAGAGGGGGTGAGTTTATGAAAACTCAGTGTGTACAACCCTCATCGGTAAAAACATACATCACATCAATCTAGGCCTAAGTCCATTACAATAATCAATGTGGGCCTAAGCCCAACACAGTTACGGTAGCAATTGGGCCTTAGCCCACAATAGCCTCAGTTGGGTCTTATCCCAATATAGTAACGGTGGCATTTGGCCCTTATCCCATAATAGCCTCAGTTGGGCCGTAGCCCATATAAAAAGTCATAGATCACATCTATCTGGGCCTAAGCCCATCTCAATAGCAGATCAAGTGTATGCAATGCATTAATGCACATACCAACCTGCAATCCGTCTCTTGTCCAACCTTGCACTCCTGTGGGGATTTAATCGACCCACCTATCCCTACACTTCTTATGTAGCACCAGTTGCAACACTAACCAATATTGTAGCAGAGCTGCCAATCACATAATCAGCTTAAAGCCATCGGTGGATCCACAATCGTCAAGCGACCATGCGACCCTAGCAAGTCATATACTTCCTCCGTCTCAATAATCCCATCCCCTATGCAGCATCAAATCACATGAATACAGACATAACATAAATAGCATACATTAACAATCATATAACATGTAGGGGAATTTTGGTCACTTTGCCCTTCGGGGGCATAACGGTCATTTACCTTATGGGGGTATTTCGATCATTTTACCCTCTAGGGGTATTTCGGTCATTTCCCCTACAGGGGTATACAGTCACCTCAAGCAACACAGATGGCATATAGGATCAAAACAGTTTGTTTGGTCCCAAAGCCCACTATTCGGCTCAGGTGGGCTCACGCTCACGTGTGGCCCATTTAGCCCATTTTCAATCACGGCTATGTGAACTTTATAGCCCAGGTCAATTTCTGCTACTTTTCGTAAATTTAATCTGCGCGGGCCTACGAGCCTATTGGGCGCACACGGCCCATAACGACCCAACGAAGCCCATAATGACCTAAGCCTATGAGAACGCTCATGGTGGCCTCAACCATCTTATGCCCATATTCGTGGGCTCGGTCCACCACACGTTTGATCGTACGCTCGTGTGGCATCATTCATCGGTATTTCAGCTTTTTGACATTTTTTGATGTACTTAGAGTGGTGTATGTGTGTACACACCTTCAGCTTATCAGCTGACTATCATGATACAGTCCGCCTCGGGATGAGTCGACTCGTATGCGAGTTGCCCAATCATCTACGAAGAGTAGATAAGCCTTCGAAAAATAATATGAAAATATGGATGAGTTTACGGAAGCTTTGAAATGAATTTGTTTAGGGAATGGAATTAAGTTATGAATGGAGGTTGGAAAATGAAAGAATCAGTTTTAGATGAATGAAGTATAGGTTCGGCTATAATTAAGTTAAGAAGATATTTAAAAGGGAATGGATCGATTGAATGGAAAATGAATGAAGATGGATGAAGATAATGGATAGATAATAGTCTGATGGTAATGGAGGATAGGACTTAAACACAGAAACGATTCAACACTGGAAAGGTGTCACCCTGGTTTCTATAATGGTTTAAGGTGGAGAGTGAAAATCGATGATGGACCAAAGACCCATTATCAAGAAAGATAAGAACCAGTGGTATAATTGAATGGAAGAGTACGATTGATGCCACAAGCAAAAATTTTGATAAGTCAAAATCGAAACTCATACGTAGATGAAGAGGAGATAAACTCACTCGATGAACATAAATTCATAAAATATAATCAAAGTTCAACTATCTAACCTGAAAAATGAAAATAAAAATATTTATAGGCCAACAAGAGAGCTAGCCGAATAATCGTAAAGTAACCTTAAGAACTAATTAAGATTCAACTAGAAAGGCCTTGAAAATTCTAGAACATTGCCCCTTTGTGTCTTGGTTAGGTTCGGCCGAACATGGCCTTTGGTATGCTTGCAAGTTCAGCTAAATGTGGCCCTTGGGAAGCTTGCAAGATTCGGCTGAATGTGGGGGAATAAAGGGCAGCCTCTAGATGGTTCAAATGCAGCTTCTTGGGACGTCAAAAGCCTTCTTAATGGAGAGGGAAAATTGCCTGATTAATCACCTTGGAGACGCCAACCATCAGCAGCACATTAAATTCCATTTGTGCCGTCCAAGGAACTTGTTCATGCAACAATTTAATTCCTTTGTTGTTCACGAAAAACATGTGCTTTGAAAAGCTAAACAAACAACTCATAAATAGCATCCCATGCATGTAGACAACCCCTTTAATGGCCGTTTCGTGCATGCTCAACATCCCATTAAATTAAGCCAACAACATGCAGCACATTAATGACGTCCATGCATGCTTGCTACCATCCCAAGCCATATACATGCTGCAAATCAATGAATCCAAACTTCATTTAATTCAGCCAGCAAGCTCCTTAATTGCTAGTGGAATTCACGAAACAAAGGGCGCTTTTGACTCAATAAATTTGGTTAGAAAGGTAGCAACATGAGTTAAATTCGGCTCAATAAACCATTCTTTAATGTTGAGACAAACATTAATAACATATCTAATATTCGGCTGGACACACTAGGACACCTTAATGGACACTTTAGACACATTAAACACACATTTAGTTTATGTTAAAACTCGGCAGCCACTTTAAGAAAAATTTCGCACATTTAATTTTAAAACCAAACATCTTAAAAACATGTAATAAAATGAGACAAATTAATTTAGGCTAAGGAAAATTAATTCCAACACTAAATAAAATATTTAGACACATTTAATTTACGATAAGAAAAGATATAAATAAAGATTCAATTTATTTAAAGCATTTAAAATTAAAGAATCAGCTCATTGAGCTAGAGTGAGCTCAAATTGAGTCCGGCTCAAGTTGGAAGTGCACCAAAATGTACAATAGCTCCACGGCACTTGGGACATCAGATTCGAGCTTCGTCAATTTAAAAATCGTTGGTGCCCTGGGCGTGCCCGTATCATACCCCCTCTTCAAGACGATTGGTCCTCGAATCGACCAGTTGGTTTTTCAAACAAAATTCCTTTTGGCTCGGTTTACCTCGGTCAAATGGGGCGGATAACTTTCGGATCACTTGAAAGAGACAACCATGAGTTAGCAATAGTTGTGTCAAACAAATTTGCAACCCAAATGTGAACAAAAAAAAACAAGTAAATGGCACGCAATCGGGCATAAGCACTTTATCATATAAAAGGAACAAAGCCTTATCAAATGTTTGAATCATAATTGAATAGGCTTCATGGCATGCATAAAATTTGAATAGAGTCCACAAGTCATGCTTATCATGTGAATAGTAAATCAAATGATATACATAAGCATTACAAGCAGATAGGTGATAAAATTCAAATGGAACACGTAATTGAACAACCAAACTTTGCATTGTTCGATATGTGGACTTGCTCACACATGAATGATAACAAGTATCAAACACAAGAATCCTTTTGTCAATCAGTAAAATAGATAGACCATCAATAGGCACAGCAGTACATTCAAACATATCTTGATCTGAATGATGTACAAAAGGAAAAACAGTAGCATAATTTCTGTCAACATCCAAAATAGATAGATCATAAACAAGCAATTTGGAGCAGCTAAGCGTATCATGATCTAATTGTTTTGCAAAACCCAGTTTATCAACGCAAAGCTTGTCATCATCCGAGGAGAGAAAACATGCATCTACAATTTCAGTAGACTTACCTTGTTGCGTGGAAAGACAAAGATAAAGACAAAGATCACTCTTACCTAGGTCGAGCAATACAAACCTTCTTTCCTCGGACATGTAGTGTAGTCGATACTTTATGTTCGATTCAACCCTTTTCGAATGAAATGTGAATTTCAAGTGCAAGCACAGAACTTGTCTAAAAAGTGAATAAAAATTGAAAACAAAATGAACAAATTTTGCTATCTTACTCAAATAATAAGTATCGATACAATAGGAATTTCTTGCACACAATTGTTGATACTTGATTTTTCCACAAATCGAATCAGAATTAATTCCCTGTTAAAAAACATGCATTTGATGATTTAAGAAAAAAATGTATCAATGGTTTCATAAACCAAGGAAGTTATCGCATATGAGGCATCATGTAATCAAATATTTTCCCACTCATCGCAACAGGCTTGCACAAATTCAAAGGGTTTTCACAATGGAAAGGTTGACTCACAAAACCACCATTTTCAATCAACTTACTTGCTTTTCATGATAACGCATCATATTGCAAAGTCAAGTGGGGTTTCGATCAGAGGAAAAGATGTCAATCACATTCAAAGAATGAAAGTTAATCGAAAGAGAATAAAAGAAACTTTTTAAAACTAAGTCATCGAAAAGTTCATTTTCAACTTTCAAATCAGATTGGTGTGACTCGTTCAAAAATTCCTTACCTTGCTTACCTTTGGATTCGTGTGGCCCAAATTCGTTTTCAATTTTACCTTTTTCAATCAAACAAAAACGTCGTTCTTTTGAAAGGTATTGAAGTTGAAAAAAATCTTGCGGTCTTTCGGGAACCTGAAAAGAAGAAACAGAAGAAGAGCAAACTTCAAATGGGTTAGTTAACACACTCCTCACATTTTCTTGCTCATTCTTTTCTCTCATTTCTCTTTCTATTTCAATTTCTTTTCTTTCTTTTTCAACATCTTTTTCTTTTTCTCTTTTTTTCTCAATCTCGATTTATTTTCTCTCATTTTTATTTTTTTTCCATTTTTGTTTTCTTCTTTTTCTTCTTCATTTGATTTTTCTTGCTCGTTTTGATTACAGTAAGAGGATGATTAAAAAGAATCGAAAAGAGAAGGATTTGACTCAAGGATCGAGGAAATATTTTCATAGATATCACGATCGATTCTTCGTGAAAGATTCTTTGAGCGAGACACCTTTGAAACGTTCGAAGAGTAACTCGTACTTTCTCGCTCATGATGTCGAATAGCCTCACAATTGTAGCTTTCTTCTCGTTGTCTCAGAGGCCTTATTGAGTAGGAGTCTCAATAATAGTCACTTATTGAATATTCTTCAGAAATGGGTCTTCGAGATGATCATGACTCCGGTTCTTGACTTGGTGTAAGGTGCTTTCGTCGAGCTTTTTCTTCCACTCGGTCCAGCTGATTTTGTATTGGACTTAGCTTCTTCTCGAGCATTCGGTCCATTTCGTTCACCAAGAATTGGAATTCATCGGCTAAGAACCCTTCTTGTAACATGTTTGTTGTTGAAAAGAAAATGTTATAAAGAAAATAAATAGAAAAATCGAAATCCCTTACTACAAAAAGTCACAAGTCACTGACAAAGAAAAATCACTCCACTCGTGTTTCATTCGTTTTATGGCTTTTTCTTTGATGAATACACTCGTGCCTTTTAGCTCTCAATCTAACTCTAACAATTTCGTACTTCATTTCGATAGTCTCAATGCGGCTTGAGGGTCAGCTACAAGATGGGTAACAAGGATAAGGTTTCGGTATTCAGGTAGGCTAAACAAAAAAAACATTGGGTGTGGGTGGTGTTGGGATATAAAGAAGGATACCGAATGATGATGGTAGGGGGTTTTGAAGATCGGGTAGAAGGAATGAGAACACAAAATTTGCAAAATCTTTCATAGGAAAATTTCACCTATTTTCTTTTTTTTTACTCGTATTTCTTTTTGAATTTTCATAATTCTTTTTTTATCTAAAATCAATTACAATATGCTGATTACAAATTTTTTTTATTTTGAATTTTTTTATTCGTATCTTTTTTTTCACGAACCAACTTTCGGGATTACTCGATCGTCATTTTGCTCCTCGTTTTGTAGCTCTGATACCAGATGATACGGTCCACCTCGGGATGAGTCGAGCCGTATGCGAGTTGCCCAATCATCTACAAGGAGGGGATAAGCCTCCAGGAAATAATAGGAAAATATGGATGAGTTTGCGGAAGCTTTGAAATGAATTTGTTTAGGGAATGGGATTAAGTTAGGAATGGAGGTTGGAAAATGAAGGAATCGGTTTTAGATGAATGAAGTATAGGTTCAGCTATAATTAAGTTAAGAAGATATTTAAAAGGGAATGGCTTGATTGAATGGAAAATGAATGAAAATGGATGAAGATAATGGATAGATAATAGTCCGGTGGTAATGGATGATAGGACTTAAACACAGAAACAATTCAACACTGGAAAGGTGTCACCCCGATTTCTATAATGGTTTAAGGTGGAGAATGGAAATTGAAGATGGACCAAAGACCCGTTATCTAGAAAGATAAGAACCAGTGGTATAATTGAATGGAAGAGTATGATTGACGCCACAAGCAAAAATTTGATAAGTCGATATCGAAACTTATACAAAAATGAAGAGGAGGTAAAACTCACTCGATGAACATAAGTTCATAAAATATAATCAAAGTTCAACTGTCTCTCCTAACAAATTAAAATAACAAATATTTATAGGCCAACAATAGAGCTACCCGAATAGTCATTAGGTAACCTTAAGAACTAAATAAAATTCAACTAGAAATTCCTTGAAAATTTTAGAATGTTGCCCCTTGGTGTCTTGG
The DNA here is from genome assembly GCA_025506655.1 of Gossypium rotundifolium. Classification (NCBI taxonomy): domain Eukaryota; kingdom Viridiplantae; phylum Streptophyta; class Magnoliopsida; order Malvales; family Malvaceae; genus Gossypium; species Gossypium rotundifolium. The sequence continues at coordinate 102,769,932 of CP106722.1, read as the reverse complement.
TTAGGTTCAGCCGAACATGGACCTTGGTATGTTTGCAAGTTCGGCTGAATGTGGCCCTTGGGAAGCTTGCAAGATTCGGCTGAATGTGGGGGAATAAAGGACAGCCTCTAGATGGTTCATATTCAGCTTCTTGGGATGTCAAAAGCCTTCTTAATGGAGAGGGAAAATTGTCTGCTTAATCACCTTGGAGATGCCAACCATCAGCAGTACATTAAATTCCACTTGTGCCGTCCAAGGAACTTGTTCATGCAGCAATTTAATTCCTTTGTTGTTCACGAAAAACATGTGCTTTGAAAAGCTGAACGAACAGCTCATAAATAGCGTCCCATGCATGTAGACAACCCCTTTAATGGCCATTTCATGCATGCTTCACATCCCATTAAATTTGGCCAACAACATGCAGCACACTAATGACGTCCATGCATGCTTGCTGTCGTCCCGAGCCATATACATGCGACGAATCAATGCACCCAAACTGCATTGAATTTGGCCAGGAAGCTCCTTAATTGCTGCTGCAATTCATGAAACAAAGGGTGCTTGAATGACTCAATAAATTAGGTTGGAAAAGTAGCAGCATGAATTAAATTCGGCTCAAGAAACCATTCAGCAATGTTGAGACAAACATTAATAATATGTCTAAAATTCGGCTGGACACACTAGGACACCTTAATGGACACTTTAGACACATTAAACACACATTTAGTTTATGCTAAAATTTGGCAGCCCCTTTAAGAAAAATTCTGCACATTTAATTTTCAAACCAAACATATTAAAAACATGTAATAAAATGAGACAAATTAATTTAGGCTAAGACAAATTAAATCCAAAACTAAATAAAATATATAGACACATTTAATTTACTGTAGGAAAATAAATAAATAAAGATTCTATTTATTTAAAGCATTTAAAATTAAAGAATCAGCTCATTGAGCTCAAATGGACTAATCTAGCTCAAGTTGGAAGTGCACCAAAGTGCACAATACCTCCACGGCACTTGGGACATTGGATTCGAGCTTCATTAATTTAAAAATCATTGGTGCCCCAGGCGTGCCCGTATCATATCAAGTACAAGGTAAAAATACACACCTATTAACGAAGTCGAGTGAACCGCTCACGAGCCCAAAGCTTACATTCAAACACAATTTTCATCAATCCCCTTCTTGTACAACCAGACCAACATCCAATAAATCCTTACGTTATCATACTTATTAAAGAACTTTAAATCCTTATCTTGATCGATCAATAGAAAGCCACACCCCTACACCACTACCAAAGATTAACCACTAGGCCTATGCAATTCTCAAATCGCAAAGTTATTTAAGAAGAAAGGAACAATCGACCCAAGCAATAAGGTGAAGAGAAATAGTTGCTATCCCAAAAGAATTGAGAGAGGGGGAGAAAGAATATTCGGCCAACACACCCAATTCCAAAAGCCAGAGAAAAAAAAGAGATGATCCATCAGTCAACAAAATCGAAAGAGTAGAGGGAGAAGGTGGAATATTTGGTCAAGGAGACCACAAATAGATCAAAGAGAATTCGTTCACAAACTTGTAGGGAGCGAAAAATAAAAGAGATTAAGGGGAAGAAGTGAAGTTCAATTTTGGCACATAAATTAAGTGTCTAAACGACTAAAAAGTATAGTTTCCAGATAAAAAAGAAAGAACAAAGAAAACGAGTAGCAGAAGGAGGAGGCAATAGAAAAATTCGGCACTAGTAAGCACAAAAACCAAATGACAAAAGAAAAACACTCCACCGAAATTCTGAGTACCTCCTAAGCAAATTCGGCACAATACCACACCAACTCAAACTCCTCTCTTTCGTCCATAAATCACTCCCTAGTCCACTCCTTAAATCACTCACTTGACCAATTCAAACCTTCTTCACCAGAGTTCAATTCCAACTCAACTATTAGCTCAGAAATGAGTAAAGTAAATACCCCTTTGAGTAGGGAGTGATTCGAACCTAGGCCAAATGCAAACTCCTAATGCCACCTTGCAACCATACTACACACTTCATTGCGTCACATTTTAGCCTCAATTATTTAAAAGTCTTATTACCTAAAATTAAGATTCTCCTAATGCTTAAACAAAAATTTTCCATATGATAAGGCTTGAACCTAAGACTTCACCAAGACCCCAAACACTCTAATATTGCTAACCCAGTAGTACAAACATGCATTTGTGCCATTTTATAGCTCTTAAGAATTTTAGGTGCTCCCAAGCCCGAGGCTCAATTCTTCTAGGCCCAAAATTTAGGGCGTTACATTAGTCGGTTCTAGGACTAATGTAGCGAATGTGAGTCTAGCTATACATTCCATATATATAATTACGATAGTGTGATGAATCCTGACAGTTAAAAATGTGTTTTTATATAGCAAATGGATCCCGATCGAGCAGTTGTTGATAATGTAGAGAGTAATGCACCTGCTCCCACTCAAGGGATGGTGCCAGCCATATCTAGGCTGAATGATAGTAGTCAAGAGGGAGCAGCTAAGCAAGCCTTTTTTTGAATGATAAGTGAGTGGTTTCCGGAGTTCGTTCGAACGAATCTGACTACTCAACAACCTCCACCCCCACAAGTGCCCGTTGTGCCACAAGTTGTAGATCCTATCCGATTGAATAAGCCTCTTGTAGATAAAATCTGAAAGTATGGGGTCGAAGAGTTTAGAGCCATAGTCGATGATGATGCCGAGTGAGCTGAGTTCTTGCTCGAGAATACCATTCGAGTGTTCGATGAGATGTCATTGATTCCTGACGAATGTATAAAATATGTTGTTTCCTTGCTGAGAGATACGACATATAATTGGTGGAAAACATTGGTATCAGTGGTTCCGAGAGATAGGATTACCTTGGATTTTTTAAAGTTGAATTCTGAAAAAAGTATATGAGTCAACAATTCATAGATCAGAAATGTAAAGAGTTTTTAGAGCTGAAACAAGGCCACATGTCTATTATTGAATATGAACGGGAGTTTGCGAGATTAAGTCAGTATGAAAGGGAATATGTTTCGACCAAAGCTACTATGTGTAAACGTTTCATTGAAGGGCTGAATGAAGACATTAAATTACTAGTTGGAATACTTAACTTGAATGAATTTGTTGTGTTAGTTGAAAGAGTGTAACACCCCAAACCCGACCCAAAACAGCACAGCCGAATTCGGTATGTTACTGGGGTAAATGTTCAAAAAGAGTTCGCTTTGGAGGTAACGATAGCTTAAGAGTTCTAAAGTAAATCTCTTATTTTGAACAATTTGTCTATTGAAAGAAATTTCGTGCAAACGAGTAGTCTCTAAAAAAATCTGAATTTGAAAACTTCAATTTGGTGTTCGAGTCGCAAATGTTTCAAAGTCATTTCTAGATAAGGATCCGATAATAGTTCTAACTTAAACCATAATAAAAATCCCGAAACATTTATAGCGTCCTTATTACAACAAAATTTATCCCAAAAAGTACTTGAAATTTAAAACATAAATAGAAATATAAACAGCTTCTGCATGGCCACCCCGAATCCACTCTAGCCCAGTCCAAAATCTCATGTGCTACCTGCATTGTTTGAGAACAACAAAGTGAGTCATTTTGACTCAGTGTGTAATTAGTCCGCATATTTCCACGAGTGGGCTTAGCCCAAAAACAGATTAAACCACATTCCATGGATAACAATGCAAAATGTTAGCCCAACCCAGCCTAATATTCAGCCGCTGCACACCACCCGTAAATCCATCCACCACACACCAGGGGATTACTAAATTGACCCTCCATCCGCTACACACCTCTTTGGCAGTCATGCTGCTCAAAGTCCACTTAGTGGTCTAGCCACATATCCACGTGATTAAAATCACAATATCCACGATGAGACTCAAGATCATCATCAATCCAAAATGTAGCTCAAGGCTAACATAAATCCACGTACATAAATGTACACACTTCCCCTTATTCAATATAAACCGATCCCCATGCACATGCATCATATTATAATGATATGGCAATATGGCATATGAACATACTAGATAGGCACATATTACATGCTTACATGTATCCACAATAATTAACCACAACCACAACATAGATAGTATACTAACCTGGTTACCGGTTTACCTGAATTAGGTAATAGCATCACCACAGCCACTATTTCCACTACCACTCATATTACATATTTTAATTTAAGTAAGTAAGTAAATCGTGTGTTAATTACACACCTGAGAGCCTGAAGAACTAGACTATCGATCTCCCTCACGTCCTCACTCGAAGAGATCACAGTGATCTGCTTATCTATGTCGAACGCTTGCCCACAGCCCAGAGGCCAATCCCGAACCGCTGAAATTGACCGTTTCTTGAATTTAGGAATCGGGACAATGTGTCCAACCCCTTTCTCTCCTTGACTGGTACTCGAATCCATCAAATAATATCTTGGTCAGAAGACTCAGTTAAAATGCGGAATATCACTATAACGAATCCAAAAGAATACTTTGATGAAAGAATACCCTTATCACAATTGACAAGATCCCGAGGCTATTTGCTTAAGTTTACACGAATGTCAAAATCCCTATACAAGCCCATGTTAGATTCGGCCAAACACCTATGATCCAGAAGAAATGACCTTCGGCCAAATAAAAAGTATTACCTTCTCACCTTGAATAAACGAACCCAACCGATCCCTAATATTCCTTCTCACTGACTGCACACAAAAGGTACGAAATCAAGCCCCCATAGGTTCGGCCACACAAGAAAACCGAAGTTAGCCTCTAGATTTTCGGTAAACTAAAGAGGAAAATAGAGAGATCTAACTAAGAGAGAGCTTCTTACCAACCCACTAAAACTGATTGAGAAGGCTAACAGGAGATGAGTAACGGCACTTCCTTTAGAGGTTCGGCTATGGTTTAACAAATGGGGAAAGTGCATTCGGCTACAACATAAAAAGAAAAGGTGGGTCAATCGACTTTTGAAAGTGAAAGAGTGAATGAAATAGAAAAAAAAAAGAATAAAATGGAAATGCAAAATACGACTCTCTAACCGACACCAAACCCCTATACAATTGTAAAAAGAATTCGGCACTCTTCACCCCTCTCAAAACTGAAAATGCCACCCCCCTAAAGTCCCACATTCAGCCACCACCTTCCCTCTCTCTCAAATCCATTCTTTTCCTCCTAATTCCTCTCTACATCACCCATTCAAAGGAGTTTGAATGAGTCCAACTCTTATCTCCCCTCTTAGCCGCATATTTGAGTTATTTGACTCAATCCACACTTCATCCTTGAAGTGTCCTAGTCGATCTCCAATACCTCCCCTTCTAATGCAAAAAGAAATAAATCCGAAAATGCTACCCATACTGCTCGAACCCAGGTCCTCCCACCTGCATGAGGCGTCACCCCTCATGTGCCCCAAGTGTCGCCTTCCCTGCCACCTTACCACTTCAATTCTTATGCCCTTAAGCACCACCTTTATTCCCTTAAGGCCTGACACCACTAGCTCTCCCCTAACTGCTCAAAAAAAATAAAAATTTACCCAAGACCCAAACTTAACCTCAAGGTTTCCCGAAGCCCCCAAACACACTCACACAACATACAGAGCATACTAAAACGCAGATATGGATTAAAATGCGAGACCCCTAAATCACGGATGTTATAGTTCTATCCCCTTAAAGAAATTTTGGCCTCGAAATTACCTGGTCAAAATAAGTGAGGGTATTGCTGTCTCATCGTCTCCTCCGGCTCCCATGACACTTCTTCTGAACTATGATTCTGCCACAGTAGCTTGACTAGAGGAACTGATTTCCTCCGCAGAACCTTCACATGTCGCTCCAAAACCGAATTGGCTCCTTTTCATAGGACAAGTCTGGCTTCAACTCAACTTCCTCCATTGGCACCATGTGAGACGGATCCGATCTGTAACGTTGTAACATCGAAACGTGGAACACATCATGCATCTGCTTCAATTCTGAAGGTAACTTTAGCTGATACGCCACTGGTCCAACACGCTTCAAAACCCGATAAGGTCTTATAAACCTGGGACTCAGCTTACCCTTACGTCTAAATCTCATCACCTTTTTCCACGGTGAAACCTTTAGAAACACCCGATCACCCACTGCAAACTCTATTTCTTTTCGCTTAAGATCTGCATACGACTTCTGTCTATCAGATGCCTCCTTCAACTGATCTCAAATTACCTTAACCTTCTCCTCTGATTCTGCCGCTATCTCCGAACCCAAAACATGACGCTCACCCAATTCTGTCCAATAAGTAGGAGTTCGACACTTCCTTCCATATAATGCTTTATACGGCGCCATCTGAATACTAGCTTGATAACTTTTATTGTAAGAAAACTCCGTTAAAGGCAGGAACTCCTCCCAACTACCTCTGAAGTCGATTACACATCCCCTCAACATATCTTATAAAGAGTTTATCTACCACTACCAATTGTCCTAAAAGACTAAGTACAGACATCTTCCTAGAGGCAATTTCAGGTTCACATTCAAGGTTCCAGACACCATACTAGCAATGTAAGAGTGCGTCGACCCAACATCAATTAATGCAGTAAAGGGTAACCCGAAGATGAGGAACGTACCCGTGATAATGTCTGGTGCATCCCTCTCCTCACGACGTCTGGCTACGTAAACCATCCCAAGCTGTCTTGCATCTGAGCCCCCGCACCTCTACCCGGTGCTCCACGACCTCGACCAGAGCCATTCCCACTACGGTCCGGCCCACGACCCCTCTACATCTGTTGACCACCTCTACCTGGCTGCACACACCCCTAACCTACTGACTGAGTCCTATCCATGTCCTGAGGACAGTTCTTAATCAGATGGTCCCTCAATCCACATTTGTAACACTCTTTACTCCTTCCTCAGTATTCTCCTACATGAGACCTTCCACACTGAGCACATGGACGAAACTGATTCCCAGCATCTGACATAGAAATGTGAACAGGACCCTCAACCCTAGGCTTTTTTTGAAAACCCTCTGATGACGTTGTCGGTCCAAAACTCCTCTTATTCCTGCCCCTGTCCTTATCCCTGTCCTGCCTCTCAGCTCGCTTAACCTCCTCGGCTATCTTAGCCTTTTCCATCAGAATAGCAAAGTCCTGCTCTCGCTGAGGAGCTATCAACACCCGTAGCTCATTCCATAGCCTATTCTTGAATCTCACATAGTGCTCGTAGTCAGTTGTAACGATTCCTCTGGCATACCGGGTTAACCGCAAGAATTCTGCCTCATATTCAGTTACTGTCTTACCCCCTTGTACTAGGTTTAGGAACGCCTTTCTCTGTGCGTCTATATAACTAGCCCCGACGTACTTCCCTTTAAACTTCACCTTAAAGAAACACCAATCCACTTGGTCTACCGGAGTACCCTCTTTGATAGTGAGCCACCACTGGTAGGCCTCATCTCGGAGTAAAGAATCAGCGCCCTTCAACTTCTCTTCAGCTGTGTAGTCCAAGTCATCCATGATTCCCTCGACTGCTTCTAACCAATACTCTGCCACGTTCGGAGCTACCCTAGAGACACCTCTGAATATCTCAGCTCCGTTCAACCGAAGTCACTCAGACACGGACTTCCTTGCCCTAGAACCCACGTTTGATCCTGCAACTCTCACTAAAACCCGCAGCATGGCCTAAGACACTACGTCGTCTCCACTCGTCTGATCTTGAAACACAGCTTCCACAGCTGGCGGCGTCATTTCATTTTTTGATCCATGACCAGACCTCACTGGTTCCGATACAGTCATCCTACCTCTACCACGCCCACGTGTATTACGTCCACGTCCCCTAGAACTCATGTCTATCATCGCGTCTTAATCTGTTTTAAGAAATTTTATGCATTAGCTTTTTGTTCCACTGATTATCCGCGAACAATTTTATGTAAAGAAGGTCGATAGTGGTTCTTTCGATTTCAATGTTATCGTCTCAAGTCTACTGCCCTAATTTAGAGAATCACATTCATTCATCATCAACATCCACAAACTCAAATTTACCACTAGGGCATTTTCGCCCGTTCACTACCTAGGGGCATTTTCGTAATTTATCCTATACGGGCATTTTCGTAATTTTCCAAAATAAGATTTTGGGTGATTTGCCAAAATAAGGGTATTTTGGTAATTTTCAACTCGGGGGTATACCGATAATTTTTCAAATTAGGGGTATTTTGGTCATTTTCCCAAAACTAGGGTAATTTTTTTCGAATCAGGGGTAATTTGGGAATTTTAAAAAAACTAGGGTTTACCTTAGGATTTAACAAAATAGGGTGGCTTGTCCCTTTTTGGGTTTTAATTATAAGGTTTAGCCTATCAACAAGTCCTCATGGTTAGAGTGAACAGTCACTACGCACCAGGTAGGATTCCAACGAAGAGGAAGTGAGTGAATAGGACTGCTTAAATACCAAGCTCTCCCTGAATCCTGCCCTAGACATGCGTACACTTGTTGCCACACCCTAACTCGATGACTAGTTCACAGGTTTGTTTGCTCGGTTTAAGTCTTATGTTTTTTTTAAGAAGTTGTTCAAACAAAGCCTATAGTCCATCACAGTCTAATTAAAATAGTCTACATCCAATGAAACCTATCAAGCCCACTCATATATACCACATAAAGATTTGGAATACTTACCTGGCAGACTTGGGCCGGAGATGCGGGTGCCATGCCGGAAGTAACCTAGATAGAAATTCATGTTTTGAAAACCTATCTTTGGAAAAACATTTTGAGCCCAAAAACCCTCAAAGTTGAGTTTTAAATTGGGCTCTGATACCAAATTGTAACACCCCAAATCCGGCTCAAAACACCACAGCCGAATTCAGTATGTTACTGGGGTAAATGTTCAAAAAGAGTTTGCTTTGGAGGTAACGATAGTTTAAGAGTTCTAAATTAAATCTCTTATTTTTGAACAATTTGTCTATTGAAAGAAATTCCGTGAAAACGAGTAGTTTCTAAAATAAATTTGAACTTGAAAACTCCAATTTGATGTTCGAGTCGCAAATGTTTCAAAGTCATTTCTAGATAAGGATCCGATAATAGTTCTAACTTAAACCATAATAAAAATCCCGAAACAATTATAGCGGCCTTATTACAACAAAATTTATCCCAAAAAGTACTTGAAATTTAAAATATAAATAGAAATATAAACAGCTTTTGCATGGCCACCCCGAATCCACTCCAGCCCGGTCCAAAATCTCATGTGCTACCTGCATTGTTTGAGAACAACAAAGTGAGTCATTTTGACTTAGTGTGAAATTAGTCCGCATATTTCCACGAGTGGGCTTAGCCCAAAACCACATTAAACCACATACCACGGATAATAATGCAAATTGTTAGCCCAACCTAGCCTAATATCCAGCCGCTACACACCATCCGTATATCCATCCAACACACACCAGGGGATTACTAAATCGACCCTCCATCCGCTACACACCTCTTTGGCAGTCATGCTGCTCAAAGTCCACATAGTGGTCTAGCCACATATCCACGTGATTAAAATCACAATATCCACGATGAGACTCAAGATCGTCATCAATCCACGATGTAGCTCAAGTCTAACCTCAATCCACGTACATAAATGTACACACTTCCCCTTATTCAATATATATCGATCCCCATGCACATGCATCATATTATAATGATATGGCAATCTAACGTATGAACATACTAGATAGGCACATATGACATGCTTACATGTATCCATAATAATTAACCACAACAACAACATAGATAGTATACTAACCTGGTTACCGATTTACCCGAATTAGGTAATAGCATCACTACAGCCACTATTTCGGCTACCACTCATATTACATATTTTAATTAAAGTAAGTAAATCGTGTGTTAATTACACACCTAAGAGCCTGAAGAACTAGACTATCGATCTCCCTCACGTCCTCACTCAAAGAGATCACAGTGATCTGCTTATCTATTTTGGATGCTCTACCACAGCCCGGAGGCCAATCCCAAACCGCTGAAATTGACCGTTTCTTGAATTTAAGAATCGGGACAACGTGTCCAACCCCTTTCTCTCCTTGACTGGTACTCGAATCCATCAAATAATATCTTGGTCAGAAGACTCAGTTAAAATGCAGAATATCACTATAACGAATCCAAAAGAATACTTTGATGAAAGAATACCCTTACCACAATCGATAAGATCCCGAGGCTATTTGTTTAAGTTTACACGAATGTCGAAATCCCTATACAAGCCCATGTTAGATTCGGCCAAACACCTATGATCCAGAAGAAAAGACCTTCGGCCAAATAAAAAGCATTACCTTCTCACCTTGAATAAACAAATCTAATCGATCCCTAATATTCCTTCTCACTGACTGCACACAAAAGGCACGAAATCAAGCCCCTATAGGTTCAGCCACACAAGAAAACCAAAGTTAGCCTCTAGATTTTCGGCAAACCAAAGAGGAAAATAGAGAGATCTAACTAAGAGAGAGCTACTTACCAACCCACTAAAACTGATTGAGAAGGCTGACAGGAGATGAGTGACGGTACTTCCTTTGGAGGTTTGGCTATGGTTCAACAAATGGGAAAAGTGCATTCGGCTACAACATAAAAAGAAAAGGTGGATCAATCGGCTTTTGAAAGTGAAAGAGTGAATGAAATAGAAAAAAAAATAATAAAATGGAAATGCAAAATACCACTCTCTAGCCGACACCAAAACCCTGTACACTTGTAAAAAGAATTCGGCAATCTTCACCCCTCTCAAAATCGAAAATGCCACCCTCCTAAAGTCCCACATTCGGCCACAACCTTTCCTCTCTTTCAAATCCCTTCTTTTCCTCCTAATTCCTCTCTACATCACCCATTCAAAGGAGTTTGAATGAGTCCAACTCCTATCTCCCCTCTTAGCCGCATATTTGAGTTGTTTGACTCAATCCACACTTCATCCTTGAAGTGTCCTAGCCGATCTCCAATACCTCCCCTTCTGACGCAAAAAGAAACAAATCCCAAAATGCTACCCATGCTGCTCGAACCCAGGTCCTCCCACCTGTATGAGGCGTCACCCCCCATGTGCCCCATGTGGCGCTTGCCCTGCCACCTTACCACTTCAATTCTTATGCCCTTAAACACCACCTTTATTCCCTTAAGGCCTAACGCCACTAGCTCTCCCCTAACTGCTTAAAAAAAATAAAAATTTACCCAAGACCCAAACTTAACCTCAAGGTTTCCCGAAGCCCCCAAACACACTCACACAATATACAGAGCATACTAACACGCATATGTGGATTAAAATATGAGACCCCTAAATCCCAGATGTTACAAAGAGCTTATAAAGTCGAGGAGCTTAGCAGAGAAAAGAAGAAAGTAGATTCTAAGGCAAGAGATGAATGAAAAAAATCGATGAGTAAGTCAACTCAACCTTCGAAGAAGATATTTAGAGATGCAAGCAATCGTTCAAATGCTTTGTTTGGACATTCGAGTAGAGATCGTGTGAGACAAAGTGTTGGTCCAAGAGCTCAAGCTCCGATTGAATCAAGTGTTGGTAGTGTTAAAAACAACAAGCCTAAGTGTAGACAATGTGTAAGATGACACGTTGGAGAATGCTGGGGCAAGTACAACAATAGAACTTGTTATAAGTGTGGATCACGAGATCATTTTATTCGAGATTGCCCAGAGTTAGTTGAGAAAAAAATGTTCAGAGTGCAATACTGAGTAATACGACGGCTAAGGGTAGACCACCTAGAAATACTGAAAATGTGAGTGGAAGTCTGAGAGCGGATACCGATACAGCTATGAGGTCCAAGGCAAGAGCACCTGCTCGAGCCTACGCTGTTCGCGCACGAGAAGAAGCATCATCTCCAGACATCATTATTGGTACTTTTACTCTATTTGATACTGATGTGATTGCATTAATAGATCCAGGATCTACTCATTCATATAGATGTGTGAATCTAGTATCAAGTAAGACTCTACCTGTTGAGTCTACTAAATTCATGATAAGAGTATCGAACACCTTAGGCAAAGGTGTCTTGGTTGATAAAGTGTGCAAGAACTGCTCGTTGATGTTTCGAGATATTTATTTTTTGGCTAATTTGATGCTGCTACCCTTTGATGAATGTGATATCATTCTAGGTATGGACTGGCTAAGTTTGCATAATGCTATAGTGAATTGTAAACGAAAGAGTATTGATTTGATAAGTCAAAATGGTGAGATAGTTTGAATCGAATCCAGTGATTTGAATGGGTTACCGATTGTTATATCTTTGATGAAAGCTTTGAATTATGTGAAAAAGGGCTGTGAAGCTTATTTTGCGTACGTAATAGATACAAAAGTGACTGAAAAGAAAGTTGAGTCTGTGCCTATGGTATGTGAGTTCCAAGATCTATTTTCTAAAGAATTACTGGGATTACCTCCGACACGAGAAGTTGAATTTGATATTGAATTAGTGCCTGGGAATACTCTTATCTCAATAGCTACGTATAGAATGGCACCGACAAAATTGAAATAGTTGAAGTCTCAGTTGCAAGAGTTGAGATAGAGGATTTGCATGACCGAGTTTTTCGCCTTGGGGTGCTCCTGTGTTGTTTGTGAAAAAGAAAGATGGTACTATGAGGATGTGTATTGATTATCGAAAGTTGAACAAATTGACGATAAAGAATAAATATCCTTTGCCACGTATTGATGATTTGTTTGATCAGCTGAAAGAAGCTAAGTGCTTTCTAAGATAGATTTGAGATCGGGCTACTATCAATTGAGAGTTAAAGAATTAGATGTACCGAATAGTACTTTCAGAATGAGGTACGGATATTATGAATTCTTAGTTATGCCTCTTGGACTAACGAATGCTCCTACAGTGTTTATGGATTTGATGAATCAGATATTTAGACCGTATTTGGATCATTTTGTTCTGGGGTTCATTGATGACATTCTGATTTACTCATGTGATGAGACGCAACATGACGAGCATTTGAAAATTATGTTACAGACTCTACATGAGAAGCAATTGTATGCAAAGTTTAGCAAATGTGAGTTTTTGCTTCATGAGGTTGGTTTTCTGGGGCATATTGTATCAGCTGTGAGAATACAAGTTGATCCGAGTAAGATCTCAGCTATTTTAAAATGGAAGCCTCCGAGAAATATGTTTGAAGTTCGTAGTTTTCTGGGACTAGCGGGATATTATAGGCAGTTTGTAAAAGGTTTCTCGATGATTACGACTCTGTTGACAAAGTTGTTACAGAAAGACATTAAATTCGAGTGAGAAGTGTCAGCAGATTTTTGAACAATTGAAAGAATTGTTGATAGAGGCTTCAGTGTTAGTTCAACCCAAATCAGGTAAAGAATTTATAGTTTACAGTGATGCATCGTTAAATGTTTTGGGCTGTGTGATGATGTAAGAGGGTAAAGTTATAGCTTACGCTTCAAGACAGTTAAAGTCGTATGAAAAAAATTACCTAATGCACGATCTTGAATTAGCTGCGATTGTATTTGCATTGAAGATTTGGCGTCACTATCTATTTGGTGAGAAATGTCATATTTATATAGATCATAAGAGCTTGAAATAATTGATGACTCAAAAAGAATTGAATTTGAGACAGTTGAGATGGTTAGAATTACTAAAAGACTATGAATTAGTAATTGATTATCATCTGGGTAAAGCTAATATTGTTGCTGATGCTTTGAGCCGAAAGTCTATATGTCCTTTGCGAGTAATGAGTACTCAGATAGATCTATGTGATGATGGTTCAGTTTTGGCTGAGTTGAAAGTGAGACCAATGTTTATACGTCAAATTTGTGATGCTTAGAAATGTGATACTGAGATGGTGGAAAAACGAGCTCAATGTGATTTGAATTCTGATTCAAAATTTTGAGTTGATAATGATGATTGTTTTAGATTCAAAGATTAGATTTCTGTTCTGAGGAATTCAGAGTTGATTCAGTTAATTTTGAACGAAGCTCACAATAGTCGTTTGGTTGTTCATCCAAGGAGTACAAAAATGTATAATGATCTAAAACAATTTTATTTGTGGCATGGTATGAAACGAGATATCTCAGAGTTTGTTTCGAGATGCATGGTTTGTCAGCAAGTTAAAACTGGACATCAGGTTCCATCCGGTTTGTTACAACCAATTATGATTCCTGAGTGGAAATAAGAGAGAATCACGATGGACTTTGTGTCGAGATTATCTTTATCTCCGAGAAAGAAAGATGCAATCTGGGTAATAGTTGACAGATTGACGAAATTAGCTCATTTTGTTTCAGTGAGAATACATTTTTCACTTGATGAGTTAGTCGAATTGTCTATTGCTGAGATTGTGAGATTGCACGGGGTGCCACTATCTATTGTACTTGAGAGAGATCCGAGATTTACCTCGCAGTTTTGGAGGAAATTACAAGAGGCTATAGGCACAAAGTTGTATTTCAGTACTGCATTTCATTCGCAAACGTATGGACAATCCAAGCGGATCATTCAGATTCTTGAAGATATGTTGAGATGATGCATTCTTGAGTTTGAAAGTACGTGGGAAAAGCATTTACTGTTGATTGAGTTTGTGTACAATAACAGTTTCCAATCTAGTATCAAAATCACTATATGAGGCTTTTTTACAGTTGAAAATGCTAAACTCCATTGTATTGGACTAAGCTGAGTGAAAATAAGATTCATGGGGTTGATTTAATAAAAGAGACTGAACAAAAAGTAAAAGTGATTTGTGATAGTTTGAAAGCAGCGCCAGATCGTAAGAAGTCTTATGCAGACTTGAAATGAAACGATAAGAATTTAAGGTCGGTGACAAAGTGTTTTTGAAAGTATCTTCGTGGAAGAAAATACTTTGATTTGGCCGAAAAGGCAAGCTAAGTCTGAGGTTCATCGGGCCGTATGAGATCATTGAAAAAATTAGGCCAGTTGCTTATAAGTTGTTGTTGCCACCTGAATTAAGGAAAATCATAATGTATTTCATATATCAATGCTTCGACGATACAGATGTGATCTATCGCATGTGATTACTCCTATTGAGGTTGAGATTCAGTCAGATTTATCGTATAGTAAAGAACCGATTCGAATTCTGGCACATGAGATCAAAGAGTTGAGAAACAAAAAAAAAAAACTTTTTAGTGAAAGGGTTGTGGCACAAACACGGAGTTGAAGAGACGACGTGGGAGCCTGAAGATGTTACGAGAGAGCAATATCCGAACCTATTCACTGGTAAGATTTTTGGGGACAAAATCCTTAAGGGGGGAGAGTTGTAACAGCCCATTTTAGACCCTAGACGGAGCAATGGTTTCGGGACCACAAATTTAAGGTCAAAAAAATATTTTAATATTATTTTTCATATATACAGTGTGTGATTAAGCATGTGTGAACATTCTGTGTGAAAATTTTATCGATTGTGTGTTTAATTAGCAAAAAGAACTTAATCGAATAGAATGCAAAAGCTGTGTGCTAATTGTTAAAGTGCTTATTTTGGCATGTGATCGTGTCAAACAGTCGAGTTTTAATATTTATAAAGAATGATCAAACCTATAGACTAACTATGACAACGATAGAGGCAAGTGCACCTATCGAACAGTAGTATAGATTAGGCAAGAATATCTTATCGAACCCAAGGGAACCTAAAAGTACTACTACTCACTTCCTTTCTATTATTTAGCCTAAAATATAGAGTGATTGATTTATTAAAATAATGAAAAACTACTAAACTAAATGCAAAGACAAAAGAATGAATTGGAGAAAGACTTTAGAAAAACTTAGATGATGAAGACGATACCCTCAAGAAGAATCCACCTATGACTTCACTTATTATTTATTCCCCAAACCATATTATTTCTTTACTTAGCTTTATCTGTGAGACTCCCTAACCTATATTAAACCCTCTCTCGAGGCGAATAACGTCTAACCTTAGGTTAATGAATGGAACTCTCGTTCTCTTATAATAACCCCCTAAGGAAGTAGTAAATTAATCAATGGATTCCCATATTAGGTTTCACCGTAATTCGACAAAATCTCGTAACCCTATCTCTAGGTGCCCGATCAACTCCACTCAATTATGCTAGATCTACTCTTAGGTAGGGTCTATTCCTCATCCACCTAAGCACATTAGATTAAATTAAGTAACACAATTAAGAACAAACTAAGTACTTATCATATAATTTAGAAATCAAATTACAAAATCCATCATAGGTTTCATCCCCTTCAGGTATCTGAAGGGTTTAGTTCAGAACTAAATAAGAAATCATTTTAAGAGAAAAGATAAAACAAAACATAAGAAATACCTAAAACCCCCTGAAGGAATTGAAGGAGAGATCTTCCATCTTGAATAGAGTTTTGCTTCTTGAGATGGATCAACTGGTTATCTTCAAGTGATTCGATGAAAGCTTCGGCAAAAGCCTCTGCAAAGAGCTGTCCCCTATTTCGGCTTCTGCTGAACTCCCCTTTTTAGTTGCTACCTTGGGTGTTTATATAGGCTTTAAGATGCTTTTACTTGGCTCCTAAGTATCCTAATTCAAGTAGAATTCCTCCTAGGATGTTTAAGTAGACTTAGGAATGTGTTTCTTTGCCTTCAAGCATCCAAATGTGAGTGAAATTGCAGTTTCCCATGACAGGGGAACGACCATGGCACACGCCCGTATAAGTCGACTTCAGGTCGTGTGTCGATTCTATTGGTTGAGGCACGGCCGTGGCACACGCCCGTGCAATTCGGGGTTGGGTCATGCCTTGATTCTGTTGTTTTGGGCACGGCCGTGTAAATCACTAGGCACATCCGTGTTTGGTAAATGGATGATGCACAGCTGTGTGTGATGGAGTTGAGGCCGTGCTCTAGGTAATCGGCAAGGCACAGGCGTGTGGGCTTTGTGCCAGGCCGTGTCGAATTCTTTGGTTGGCCCAATTTAGTCCGTTCTAAGCTCGTTTTACGTTCTTTTTATCCTTAGGTGGGTTCCTGAGTATAAGACATGAAAAGAAAGGATTAAGAGCACCTTTTTACATAAATCAAGGATAATTCATCCAAAAGCATACTAAATGTGGGATTAAAATATGTTACTTTTACGGTTTATCAAATACCCCCACACTTAAGCTTTTGCTTGTCCTCAAGCAAAATTCTCAACTTACAATTAAAACAAGCTTACCATAATTCATAATTCCTATCGAAAATGTCTCATCATAATTCATAGATAATTTATACATGGATAATTCAACTTAAAGAACCCTAAAGATTCAATCAAGATAAGTCATACCTTTGTAGTAGTATGAAAACATAGGTGTCTCCCCTTATCTAAGTAATTACCTTTAATTTAAAACCGACAAGGACTAACATCCTCACTAAAGATCCACTCAAAACACTCAAAGGTGTTTAAGGTTCATAATAAGGCACTCAAGAGTCGAACCTAAAAAGTTAATCCCATAGGCTTGCCTGAAAATCAAATCTCCGCCACTGTAAATGAGATGATACACAAATCAAAATGTCTTAAATTAGGGTTGTAATGGGGCTAGGGTTAAAAGGTGTGGATACAGACTGAATTAGAGGGTTAGAATCGAGACTGACTTGACAAATTACCTAACTAGAAACACTAAACTAAATATGAATATTTACATCGAATGAAAACTAATAATACCTACTATTGATAATTACTCTATAATAAAGAGTATTTTCATTACTTGAAATTGGATAATACTTTAATACGAGCTTTTCCTTCAACAATTGGAGTTTAAATGCTCTAAGCTCTTTTATATACTACTAATATTGAATAAACTTGGATTTTTTTTACAAACTAAAATATTACATCATAAATGATAAATGTAACTACTGGACTAATATAATTTGGTAATTTAATCAAATCAAACCCCGATTAAAGGGTAGTCAAAAGAATGGTGATAACAAATTCAAAGGGATTTTGGGTTAATATTAGTGGATGAGTCAATAAAAAGGTTGTTATGATTAAAAAGGGTTCACTAGGGGTTAATTATGTATGTAGGATTTTAGTGGTGTGAATGGGTTAAAACCTAGGTGCCTTTACCATCTCAGTATATCAAATCATAGATGTAGTCTCAACATGTATAAATGAGGCAAGTTCTAGAATAACAGTCCAAAGTTGACACACTCATAATCAATAAAGTGAGCACAAAAAAGAATATATGCTCTATAAGGCTCAAAATCTCACAAAAATTATGGGTGTTTTTTACCTCAATCCCTGTAAATTTCAAAATTCAAAGTAATACTCAAATTCAGTTCAATGACCTATTAATTTTTAATTTTTAGAAAGTAGACTTATCATGCTCGATTCTCTAGTATCCTTCAAATTTAATCATCAATGCACAATTAAGTATGACTTACTCTAAAACATATCAATATAAACCATAAATCAACAGAAATTTCATCCTAATTAGTAATATGAGAAATATACTTGAAAACAAGACTAAATTCAGGATTTGAGAATAATGCAAAAAGTCAGGTACTTTTACCCCCCACACTTAAGATGTACATTGGCCTCAATGTACAAAGATAGATAAACAATTATGTAATAATAAAATCAAAAGAGAAGGGGAGAAGTAACACTTCTTGAATTTTTGGATGAAGTATATGAAAAGAAATCGGATAAGACTAGAGGTGAACGTAGGGAAGCTTCTCGAACCGTTTGAAATTGAATCCTCGAAGTAACCAGCTTGGTTTTATTGTATCCTAAGCTAAATCTAAAGATCATAAAGAATAAGAAGAATAAAATAAAATAAAATAAAGTAAAAAATAATGATGAAATAAAACAAAAATAAAAATAAATAATGGAAAATGAAAGACAACTAGAAAAATGGGGAATGAGGTTTAAATAGAGATGTAGCCCATGTTTTGGGATTTTGAATTTTGTACGCATTCAGGGTGCTCGGGCATGGCCGTGGGTGTCATGGCATGCCCGTGTCTTTCTTCACATGGTCATTTAATACAGGCGTGCTCCTCCCGTGTTTGATAAGTTAGAATGTTGGCACAGTTGAAAGGTACGGTCGTGTTTAGCTCATGCTTGACAAGTCAGTAACCTCGCACGGGGCGTCAGCACGGGCGTGGACTATTATCGCCACCCCTGTTGGGAAAAGAAATTTTTCTATGTCGTGCACGGCTACTAGCACCCCCATGGTTCATCCCCTGGCTTCCACACGGCCACGGGGCACGCCCGTGTGTAGGGCCATGTGGCCTAGAAATCTGCTCTTTGGTTAGTTTATGGTCAGGTGCTAAAAAGAAAAAAATAAAAAATAAAAAAAATGTAAAAATGGGGTTAGTGCTCGGGTTGCCTCCCGAAAAGCACTCGTTTATAGTCTTATCTAGACTTTACCTCTCATTTGAATGGTCATGGTGGTTTGAGGAGATGAAAATCCTTTCTCATGCGATCACTTCGATTATGGATATATAATTTAAGTCGAGTAATATTTACCTTAAAAGTGTCAAATTTAGGATTGCTGACCTCGTCTGTGTCGTATAGGAAGACATTTAGTACCTCAAAAGTGATTTCTTCATTTGTCTTAAGGTCTGAATTGGTTATTCGAGGGTCTTCCTTATTCAACAATACCTGATCTCCTAATTTGAAGTGATTCGTTGTTCCTATCAGCTCGTCTGGGGGCTCCTTCAGTTTCACTTCGTGTGGTTCCTTTTTGATTTGTGTTTCCTTCACTTTTAGATTGTCAACCCTAAGGCTTTGCTCTTTATGTATTTCTTCTGTGTTGGCACGAGGTCTAGGATCTAGTTGATCTAAGTGATTTCGTGATGTTTCCTATAAGGAAGGTTGAACCAATTGATTTTCAATAGAATTAACGTTCGTACCTTTATTACTCGATGTCCTGGCTGAGTTAAGAGCTTGAAGAGTGATTGTTTCGTCGTCTACACGGAGTGTGAGTTCACCAAATTCTTCTTCTGTGTGGTTTTTCTTTATTGCATCGGTATATGGCAGACGAGGTTGGTACTCCTTGATTACCGATTTTGTCTTTTCTTGTGTTACCTCTACCTTACCTTTGTCTCCCTTGTTTTCTTGTATTGAGTTTGGTTCATCTATCCCCTTACTGTCTGGAGCTGAAATAGCTTGAATTTGTTCCTTTGGGTTAACCTCGTTGTTACTTGGTAGATATCCTAGCGGTCGTTCTGACATTAGCTTTGCGAGATGTCCTACTGACCTAGTAAGTTCTCCAACATGATTCTCGATCCTTTTGATCAATTTTTATTATTCATCAAGTGCTGCTTCAGTCTTTTGTAAACGAGAATCTGTGGCTGACATGAATTTCGTCAGCATCTCTTCAAGATTCGGCTGCTCTTCTTGTTGGTGAGGTGGTAGTTGAAAATCTAGAGGAAGTTCTGATCTTTGGCTATTTTGATCATCCCACGAGAAATTGGGATGGTACTTCCAACCTGCATTATAAGTGTCACTATAAAAATTATTTTGATATCTAGAATAGTTACCTATATAGTGAGCTTGCTCGTTTTCCATGCCATATCCGTAGGGTGGGTACTCAGGATTCGCCACGCCTCCTAGATTCAAATCATATTGTATTTCGGATGTTCTGCGAGGGACTATACCAATCATCAATCTTTTATTCATCATCTCTAACTCGATTAGATAACTTTGGTGACCACGTCCGTGTTGAAGACACCGGTCGCTTTTAGTAGGAATTGTCCTCATGACTTGCCACTGATATTTATTCAATGCCATCTTTTCTGTAGACTAAAATTTTCCGCCAAAAGCAAAATAGAGGAAAAAAATTAGCAAAGTAAAAATAAAAATAAAAATAATAAATAATAAAAATTGTAATAAAAAATTGGCTAAAGTAATAAAAATAGAGCTTTCATAATATTTTAGTGTTCCCTGACAACGGCGCTAAAAACTTGATCGTGTCAAACAATCAAGTTTTAATATTTATAAAGAATGATTGAACCTGTAGACTAACTATGACAACGATAGAGGCAAGTGCACCTATCGAACAGTAGTATAGTTTAGGCAAGAATATCTTATCGAACCCAATGGAACCTAAAAGTACTACAACTCACTTTCTTTCTATTATTTAGCTTGAAATATGGAGTGATTGATTTATTAAACTAATGAAAAACTGCTAAACTAAATGCAAAGACAAAAGAATGAATTGGAGAAAGACTTTAGAAAAACTTAGTTGATGAAGACGATACCCTCAAGAAGAATCCACCTATGACTTCACCAATTATTTATTCCCCAAACCATGTGATTTCTTTACTTAGCTTGATCTGTGAGACTCCTTAACCTATATTAAACCCTCTCTCGAGGTGAATAACGTCTAACCTTAGGTTAATTAGTGGAAATCTCGTTCTCTTATAATAACCCCCTAAGGAAGCAGTAAATCGATCAATGGATTCTCATATTAGGTTTCACCATAATTTGGCAAAATCTCGTAACCCTATCTCTAGGCGCCCGATCAACTCCGCTCAATTATGGTAGATCTACTCTTAGGTAGGGTCAATTCCTCCCCCAACTAAGCACATCAAATTAAATTAAGTAACATAATTCAGAACAAACTAAGTACTTATCATATAATTTAGAAATCAAATTACAAAATCCATCATAGGTTTCATCCCCTTCAGGTATTTGAAGGGTTTAGTTCATAACTAAATAAGAAAACATTTCAAGAGAAAAGATAACACAAAACATAAGAAATCCCTAAAACCCCTTGAAGGAATTGAAGGAGAGATCCTCCATCTTGAATAGAGTTCTGCTTCTTGAGATGGATAAACTGGCTATCTTCAAGTGATTAGATGAACGCTTCGCCAAAAAGCCTCCGCAAAGAGCTGTCCCCTATTTTGGCTTCTGCCGAGCTCCCCTTTTTAGTTGCTACCTTGGGTGTTTATGTAGGCTTTGAGATGCTTTTACTTGGCTCCTAAGTATCCTAATTCAAGTAGAATTCCTTCTAGGATGTTTAAATAGACTTAGGAATGTGTTTATTTGCCTTCAAGCATCCAAATATAAGTGAAATTGCTCTTTCCCGCGGTAGGGGCACGGCCATGGCTCACGCCCGTGTAAGTCGACTTCAGACCGTGTGTCGATTCTGTTGATTGAGGCACGGTCGTGGCACACGCCCATGCAAATCGGGGTTGGGCCGTACCTTGATTCTGTCGTTTTGGGCACGACCGTGTAAATCACCAAGCACATCTGTGTGTGGCAAATGGATGATGCACGGCCGTGTGTGACAGAGTTGAGGCCGTGCTTTAGGTAATCAATGAGGCACAGGCGTGTGGGCTTTGGGCCAGGCCGTGTCAAATTTTTGGGTTGGCCCAATTTAGTCCGTTTTAATCTCGTTTTACGTTCTTTTTATCCTTAGATGCTTTCCTGAGTATAAGACATGAAAAGAAAGGATTAAGAGCACCTTTTTACATAAATCAAGAACAATCCATCCAAAAGCATACTAAATGTGGGATTAAAATATGTTACTTTTACGATTTATCAGCATGGCTTTCTAAATGAGAAGTCCTTATGTTGTTAATAAACCATTAAAAGAAAGGATGGACAAAAATGGGCTTTAGTTGGTAGAAATTTAAATGGAATAATAAAAGGCAAAATGGTAATTGGTGCATTAATTTTAATATAATAAAAATAAAACAATGAAAGTGGCTATTATCGTCCATCTTCAACCAAAAATTAGGAAAGAAAAAGAAGGTTTAAAGCTTGTGATATTCGACCATAGGTGTCCTTTGATTAAGATTAGTTTTTGTTTGGTTTTTTTGATAATTTCTACCTTTTTGTGATCATTGCTTTATGTTCTATCAATCCCATTCTTTAATTTTAGAAATTGATGGTGATTTTGAGATATCCCATTGATGAATGTTCGAGCTTTATGATAGTTGAATATGAAATATGAAAGATATGTGAAAGATTAACTTATTTTGTCCTTGATTTTTTTGTGAAATTGAGTAATTTGGACTAAATTGTGAAAATAAGAAATTGGAGGACTAAAATTTGAAATAAATAAAATGTGTGCGCTTGTATGGATATAAGGATAATTCGGCTAGGCATGGGTGAAATGAAACTATGTGTATTTGATGATTTTATGAAATAGGGACTAAAGTGTTAAAATGTGAAAATATGAGGGTTATTTTGTAAAATGCCCTAAATATGTGTGTTTGGAATAAATTGAATGAATTGGTGATTGAATGAGCTAAATTTGAGTATGTATAGACCAAGAAAGGAGAGATTCAGATCGAGATCGAGGCAAAGACAAAGTGCTCGATTGATCAATTAGTCTCGGTATATCTACGTTCGAGGTAAGTTTAGATATAATATAAGTTGTTAAATTTATATCTATATGATGTGAAATAAATGAATGAATAGTTATTGAATTATAAATGTTATATATGAAATTTAGAAATGTGGCACTAAGTGTGCATAATTAGAATCGGGATAGAGATGAATAGCACTCTGTGCGCGAAGTAATGGAAGCTTCAGCTTTATTAACTGGCATTCTGTGCACGATACAAAGATACATTCGATTTTATGTAAAGGCACTAAGTGTGCGATGATATTTAAGCTTCAACTTTGAAAATTTGCACTAATGTGCGATTGTATCGAAAAATAATGAAGATTGATCAAAATGTGGAATCGAGCCTTGAGTATCAAAATTGGTTGTAAACTAGGTGTTGGCAAAGGTATGTATGAAACCTATGTGGCTGATGAACTTATAGATGGTGAATGAATTGTGATGTGAGCATATGGCTATAGTTGAAATTGGGTATTCATGAAAATTGATCTATGTGATGGTTTATTTAGTGTATTGATTTGAATTATTGAGTTAAATGTATTGTACTATGAACTTACTAAGCTCTTAAGCTTATTGTGTGAAGTTTTCTCTATTTTACAATGTCTTTAAAGCCAGCTCAGATCTGGGGATCGTCAGCGACTCAATCACACTATCGGCTATCTATTTTGGTACTTTTGAAAGATGTATATATATTTGGTATATGGCATGTATAGGCTAGAAGTTATGGTATGTTTTGAAATGTTTGGACTTTGCCATGTAATATGGCTTGGAAGTTAAATGATGTTGGTTCTTATGTGTATGGTATGAAAATGATGAATGTGGTATGAAATAGTGAGAATGGAAATGGTAAATTTCATGCTTGAATTGGTTGATGAGAATGATGGTTTAAATGTGAACTTGAGGTATGGATTAAATGAAGTTTGGTTAATATGATTTGGGATGTGAAATTCGGCATTGTGGATGAAATTATTTGAGATGAAAATGAGTATGAAAATAGATGGTATAGATGAAGATTAATTGGTGCATATCTTTGTATGTTTTGGTTACCATTTGTGGTATAAATGCACATGAATTGGGGCTTGTAGGTGATTCTAGGTGTGGGTGGCAAGTTTGGCCTTTTAAATTGCCTATAATTGCCCATACGGTTGAGTACACGGGCATGTGGCTCAACCGTGTCCCTTAAAATTTTAATTTGATTCAAGTCAGACTCGACCACGGGCTGGACACACGGGCGTGTGACTGGCCGTGTGGTGCAAGTCAGTGTCGACCACGAGTGAGGCACACGAGCATGTCTTAGGCCGTGTGGACAAGTCCTTATGAATGCCTTGTTTTGCTGCGGCTTGGAAACACGATTGTGTCTGAGGCCGTGTGAGGTACACGGCCTACCCACACATGCGTGTGACCTCTGCAATTTTGAAATATCTTAAAAATTCTAAAAATTTTTATATGTGTTCGGTTTAGTCCCAACCCCTTTCTAACACGTATTTAAGGTCTCATAGATCTCATTAAAGAACTATATACTTACATTTTGATATGTTTGAGTGATGATTGACTTGGTGTTGTAAAATGAGTGTGAAATGTTCCAATATGTCCGGTAATGCCTCTTAACCCTAATTCGACAACAAATACGGGATAGGGGTGTTACAATCCTGAGCTAGATGAGAAAGATAAGTCTTAGAATGTAAGATCGAGCAACCCTACTGTGAGAGGAAAATCATTCCGTAATATTGGAAATGTGAGTGGTGGTAGAGGTGCAACTCGAGATACTGATGTGAGATCCAATGTTAGAACACCTGCCAAAGCCTACACTATTCACGCTCGCGAAGAAGCGTCATTTCTAGATGTTGTCACCTGTACTTTCACTCTCTATAATACTAAGGTGATTGCATTGATATATCCAGGATCAACTCATTTTTATATATGCATGAATTTAGTATTTAGTAAGACTTTACCTATAGAGTCTACTGAATTTGTGATTAGAGTACCGAACCCCTTAGGCAAATGTGTTTTGGTTGACAAAGTCTGCAAGAATTGTCCGTTGATGCATCGGGATTTCTATTTTTCGCCTAATCTTATATTGTTGCTGTTCGATGAATTTGATTGATTCTGGGTATGGATTGCCTAACAATGCAATATGCTATAGTGAATTGTAGGCAATAGATAATTGAACTTAAATGTAAGAATAATGAGACTATTGGGATTGAATCTGATGATTTGAACAGTTTGCCAATTGTGATCTCGTCTATGTTAGCATAGAGATTTGTGAGAAAGGGGTGTGAAGCTCACCTTGCTTATGTACTTGATACGAAAGTGACGGAAACAAAGATTGAATCAGTACCAGTTGTGTGCGAGTATCCAGATGTATTTCCCGAAGAGTTTCCAGGTTTACCACCTATTAGGGAAGTTGAATTTGGTATTGAATTAGTACTAGGAACAACACCGATATCGATAGCTCTGTACAGAATGACACTGATAGAGTTAAAAGAATTGAAAGCTTAGTTGCAAGAGTTGACAGTTAAAGGTTTTGCTTGACCGAGTTTCTCTCCCTGGGGTGCACCAGTGTTGTTTGTGAAAACGAAAGATGGCACGATGAGAATATGTATACACTACCGGTAGCTCAACAAAGTGACGATCAATAACAAATATCCTTTCCCATGAATAGTTGATTTGTTTGATTAGTTAAAAGGGGCAACAGTGTTTTCAAAAATTGATTTGAGATCGGGATATTATCAGTTGCAAGTTAAAGACTCCGATGTGTCAAAGACTGCATTTAGAACAAGGTACGGACACTACAAATTTCTTGTTATGCCTTTTGGACTAACAAATGCACCTGTTGTTTTTTTTTTTTTTTACTTAATGAACCGAATTTTTAGGCTGTATTTAGACCGATTTGTGGTTGTATTTATTGATGATATTTTGATATACTCTCGTGATAAATCTGAGCATGCTGAACATTTGAGAAATGTGTTACAAACTTTGAGAGATAAATAGTTTTTTTGCAAAGTTTAGAAAATGTGAATTTTGTTTACGAGAAGTTGATTTTCTAGGACATATAGTTTTAGCCGCGGGTATTCGTGTTGACCTGAGCAAAATTTTCGTGATTATAGATTGGAAGCCTCTAAGAAATGTATATGAAGTCCGTAGTTTTCTAGGACTAGCCGACAATTATAGACGACTTGTGAAAGCGTTTTTGATGATTGCATCTTCGATGACACGATTTCTTCAAAAAGATTTTAAATTTGAGTGGTTAGAAAAGTGTTAGCAGAGTTTTGAATAGTTGAAAGCATTGTTGATAGAGGCCCCAATGTTAGTTCAGCCCGAGTCAGGTAAAGAATTTGCAGTTTTCAGTGATGCATCATTAAATTGTCTAGGTTGTGTTTTGATGCAGGAAGGCAAAGTTATAGCTTATGCATCGAGACAATTGAAACCACACGAAAAGAATTATTCGACGCATGATCTTGAATTAGCCGCGATAGTGTTCGCATTGAAAATTTGGGGCCATTACTTATTTGGAGAGAAATGCAATATTTTTACAGACCAAAAAAGCTTGAAATATCTGATGACTTAGAAATATTTGAATTTGCGATACCGGGGATGGTTAGAATTGTTAAAAGACTATGAATTAGTAATTGACTATCATCTGAGAAAAGCGAACGTAGTTGCTGATGCTTTGAGCCAGAAGTCTTTATTCGCTTTAGAGCATTGAACACACAATTAGCTTTATCTGATGATGGTTCATTAATAGCTGAGTTGAAAGCGAGATAGTTATTTCTACAGCAGATCTGTAAAGCTCAACAGTTTGATAATGAATTGCAAGCAAAACGAGCTCAGTGTGAGTCAATTTCTGAGTTCGAGTTTCAAATAGGGTCGGATGACTGTTTGATGTTTCGTGATAGAATATGTGTACCAAGAAATTCTGAGATTATTCAGAGGATTCTAAATGAAGCACACAGTTGTTGTTTATCAGTACACCCAGGAAGCATTGAAGTGTATAACGATTTGAAACAGTTTTATTGGTGGCACGGTATGAAACGTGATATCTTAGAATTTGTTTTGAAATGTTTGATTTGTAAGCAAGTTAAAGCTGAGCATCAAGTGCTGTCAGGCTTATTACAGCATATTATGATTCCTAAGAGGAAATAGGATAGAGTAAGAATGGATTTTGTATCGGGTTTGTCCCTATCTCCGAGAAAGAAAGATGCGATTTGGGTTGTTGTTGACAGATTGTCAAAATCGACTCATCTCATTCCTGTATGTACGGATTACTCACTTGACAAATTGGCAGAGTTGTATATCTCAGAGATTGTTTGATTGCACGGAGTACCACTATCTATAGTTTCAGGTAGGGATCCAAGATTTACTTCACTATTTATTAAGAAATTGCAAGAAGATATTGCAGTTTGGTCGAAAAGTGAAATTGAGTTCCAGATCGGGGATAAAGTCTTTCTAAAAGTATCGCTGTGGAAAAAGATATTGCAGTTTGGTCGGAAAGGGAAATTGAGTCCGCGATTCATCGGACCATATGAGACTATCGAGCGAGTTGGGCAGTTGCTTATCAACTATCTTTACCATATGAGTTAGAGAAAATACATAATGTTTTTTATGTGTCAATGCTTCGATGATACCGATCCGACCCTTCACATGTCATTTCCCCAATAGAGGTTGAAATTCGGTCTGATATGTCATATGCTGAAGAACCGATTCGAATTTTAACTTCTGAGATCAAAGAGCTGAGAAATAAGAAAATTTCATTAGTGAAAGTATTATGGCATTGAAATGACGTTGAAGAAACTACGTGGGAACCTGAGGATACTATGAGAAAACAATACGCAAACCTATTCACCGGTAAGATTTTTGGGGACGAAAATCCCTAAGGGGGAGAGTTGTAACAGCTTAGTTTTAGCTAAATCAAAACAGTGGTTTCGAAACCATGAATTCGATGTTAGAAAATTATTTTTAATATTATTTTATGTGTTTATAGCATGAAAGTCTGAATGTGTGAAATTTTCGTGAAGTAATTTTATCGTTTCATTGCTCGATTTGAGAAAAAGGACTAAATCGTATAAAATGTAAAAGTTGCATGCTATTAGTTAAAGGTGTTAGTTGGCCTTGGCTTTTAAATATGATGGCCTTAAATGGTAATTAGACCATTTAAAATGTTACTGGACATTAATGGACATTCATTAAGTGATTTTAATGGTTATTAAATAAAGTTAATTAGGGTATTTTGTAAATAAAGTTAAAATAAGTAAAAATAAAGCACAAATTTCATTCATTATCATCTTTGTGAACCGAAAGTAGAAGAACAAGAGGGAAAAATATAGTTCTTCATTCAGTTATGGATAATTCAAGCAATTAGGTATGTTTTGAGCTCGGTTTTTAATGATTTTACTTTTTTGAGGTCGTTGTTTTGTATTCTAGCTAGCCCGTACCTTAAATTTCAAAATTTTTATAGATTTTGAGAGTTTCCATTGTTGAATCTATGTGTTCTTTAAAGTTTGATGATAGTTTGTGAAAGCGTTATGATAGATTTTAATGTTTTGTATAGTGATTTTTGACAAAAATGTCAAATAAGGATTAAATTGTGAAATGTGTAAATTGAGGTATGGGATGCTAGGGACTTATATGTAATTCGACTAAGCTTGGATTTAGAGAAATTATGTGAATTTTATGTATTTGTGAAATAGGGACTAAATTGTTAAATGTGTGAAAGTTTAGGGGCTAAAGTGCAAATATGCCTAAATGTGTGTTATGGACTATATTGAAAGAATATATGCTTGAATAAGTCAATTTTAAATTCATATAGATCAAGAACGAAGGAATTCGGATTTAGATTGGGGAAAAATTAAATTTGTAATAGCCCGATTTAGGGCTTAGTCAGAATAGTGGTGCGAGACCACAAATTCAAAGTAGAAACATGAGTTTTATGATTTATATGAGGCTTATGAGGTGATTTCATGATTGTGTAAAAATATCATGAAGAAATTTTATTAATTAGTGATTAAATTGTCCATTAGGACTAACTTGCAAAGATTAGAAAATATGAGATTCTAGAAAATTTAAGTATGAAATAGAATTATAAAAATTTCTAGAGGTCCTTATTTAGTAATTAGGCCATTATATTTAATGATGGACGAAAATGGACATGGGAAGGAAAAATCTCAAGAAAGGATCATTAATGGCATTTTTATCATTTGGTAAATAAAAGAATTAAAAGGGGAAAACAAGCCAAAATCTTGTCCATCTTCTTCCTCTAGTGCTGAAATTTGCAAGGAGCCATAGGTAGGGTTTCTTCAACTTTCAAGCTTGATAGTAATTGCATCCTAGCCCCGTTTTTAATGTTCTTCGTATGTTTGAACCCTCGTAGCTCGGTTTAGCTATTTCTATCTATATTTTGAGCTAGGATTTATGTTCAGAAATTTACCTATGTATGACATGCATGTATTTTGATGTTTTATGGAAGAATATGAAAGTTTCATGTATGATAAACATCTTTTTTCCTAGTGATTTTCATGAAAAATGCATTAAAGGACTAAATTGTAAAAGTTGTAGAAATGGTCATACATGAGGGAAATATTGAATATTGAATGTTATTATAGTTGATAATATGATTCAGTTAGGCTTGAAATGAAAGAAAGTTAAATGAAAATCATTTTACGAGCCTAGGGGCAAAAGAGTAAGTATGAAAAAGTTTAGGGGCAAAATCGTAATTTTGCCAAAACATGAATTACGAGTCAATTTAGTCAATGTGTGTATTTAACAAGTGAAATTATTATTATAGATCAAGAAACACAAAGCCTGGACAGAAGTCAAGGCAAGAGCAAAATCGAGGACTAAATCGAGCATCGATACACATTTTGAGAATCGAGGTAAGTTTGTATGATTTTAAAGTTTCATAATGTTTTGATATTTGAAATTACTTAATATTATGACAATGTATGATATAGTTATGAAAATCGAGTGACATAGCCTCGATGAGGAAATGGTGAAAATAAGCAAAGTGAAATCTGGGATAAAGATTCGAAATAATGAGGATACTCATGTCATAGCATTGAATAAAGAAGGTCACGTGTAAGACCATGTCTGGGTATGGTCTCAGCACCAAATGATGATTTCGTATAAGACCATGCATGGGACAAGGCATCGACATCTATGTATGATTTCGTATAAGACCATGTCAGGGACATGGCTTCGACATTGAGCTCTAAGATCCTGTGTAAGACCATATCTAGGTTATAGCATTGGCATTAATAGGTGATCCCATGTAAGACCATATCTGGGATATGGCGTTGGCATCAAAATTTATGCATGATGAGTTTGAATACCCTATGATAATCAGATTAGTTCATGGGCAAAGTAGCTAAGTATGTAAAATGGTATAGAGCCAAAACTATTTTTGGATGACCTTGAGCTTCTTTAATAATTAAGACTGATGAAGATTTGAGTTTATGCTCATGATAGTATATGTGCTAAGTTATGTGATAAGTGATATAGGTACCATGAGAAAATACAAGTTATAAACCCATAATGTGACATGAGATGGGTAAGAATAAGTATGAATAAGCATAGATGAGTATGCTTAAGCTTTTGAGACTTATGTTGCTATTGTTTCAATAGATGGATGAATTTAATGTGAGCAATTATGTTGTTTTAGAATTTCATGCAAACTTACTAAGCTATATGCTTACCCCTCACTTTTTCCTATTTCCTTGTAGTTTCGCCAAGTTAGCTCGGGGATCACAGAACATCAGAGTTCGGATCACACTATCAACTGTCCTTTTGGTATAGTAAAGTTAATTCATTTTGAGTATGGCATGTGTAAGGACTTAATCATTTTGTGTCATGTCATATTTGAAGGCCAAAGGGTTGGCTATTAATGTTTTACACTCATTTTGTAAATGGCCATGGTGATTTGGCCAATATTGTTAAGTTTATACTATAACGTTTATGAGTTTAATGAAATGAATGTCCATACAAGTAATTGACTAAAATATAGGTGGAATGAATGATAATAAAGATTCTTAATAGTTTAATATTGTTATGTTATGTGCTGCTTGTGATGAAATGAATGAGTTTAAGTTTCAGGGTGGCAAAAACGATTGGAAAATAGCCTCTAAATGTCCACACAGGTAGACACACGGGCGTGTGTCTACGTCGTGTGTGACACACGGTTAACACCATGGGTGTGTTATTAGGTCGTGTGTCCCCTGCATTTTAATAGCGAGAATTTGAATTGTCTCAAGTGTAACACCCCATACTTGAGTTCGAGGCTAAGACTGGATACGAGACATTACCATTCTTGAACTCACTTAAACATGTACCTACGGGCTGTAAAATTTTGTTCCAAATTAGAAATTCTTCTTTCTTAGACAAAACGTACGTTTCATGGGCCTATGAGGCCTTAAACACATATCTGAGAACTTTCAGAATTCAAACAGGAACTTTTCCTCGAAACATGGGTCACATGCCCATGTGGCTTGGGATACGCCTGTGTACCCCTAAGACATGCCCGTGTTTTCTGACCGTGGTTGACACTGACTAATTTCACATGGCTTTGACATGCCCATGGACTTAGACCGTGTGCTATACCTTGATATACTGACTTATTCACACGGCCTGGGCCACACTCCCATGTTCTGACCGTGTGTAACACATGGCCTAAACAAACGGCTGTGGAATTTACCCGTAGTCTATTCTAACCTAAGGTACTAAGGTGCAGGGGACGCACGGCCTAGACACACGCCCATTTGTGTATTCATGTGGGCACATAGAGGCTATTTACCAAGCTAATTACCACCCTGAAATCAAGATCAAACTCATTCTCAATTCAACAACTAAAATACTATATCTTTCATGAACAATACTACATGCTTCATTAATATCAATAAACATACATACTTAGTCAATTTTGGCCAATCACTTAGCCATATACAAAATGATAATAGACTTGATGGCCCATACATTTTACCTTTTTAAGACATATTCTAAAAATGAAATACTTCCTATACATGCTATACTTAATATGAACAGCTTGGTTATACCGAATAGCGGCTGATAGTGTGCTACGAGCTCCGATGGCGATGATCTACGAGATTAGTTTGGCGGAACTACATGGAAATAACGAATTAAAGACGTAAGCATTTAGCTTAGTAAGCTCGCATGTAATGCACAAAGCCACATACTTAGTTAACATAAACCATTTGGCATACACAATGGCATCATAAATTTCAGCTATTTAAGCTTACTTACTCATACTGATTCTTATATATCTCATGACACTTACTAGTCTCATGCTCGTGAAGTAAACGAGGTACTTGTATCACTTAATCATATATATTAACAAACTCTGTCATGGTAAGCATAATCTTAACTTCATCATTCATAGCATGAATAATACTCTTAGTTAGCTTTAACTAGCATTCTTTAATGATAGCTTTACTTGCTCAACTTTCTTGTTTTCTCATTTACTCTTTACTCATTTTGCCCGATGAATTACCATGAATAACCGAGGATACAGAACTCATCCCATATATAACTCGATGCCAAAGCCATATCCTCGATATGGTTTTACATGGGATCTCTCATCTTGGTATTGAAGCCATGTCTTGACATGGACTTACTCAAAGTCTTCCTTGTGTGTTCCCTTGGGAACTTACCATTTCCATGTCTTGACATGGTCTTATTTGGTATTTTTACTCATGAACTGGTCAAGAAATCTTCCTTGATGCTCACCTATGACATGCCTTGGCTTGGACTTACATGATAACTTGCTTGATTGCCGATGCCATGCCTTAGCTTGGTCTTATACGGACATTCTTATCTCATGTGGTAGATTGAGTATCCTAAGTAATTCAACTTCAATCGTGACTTTCTCATGCTTAATCTCATTGATTTCTTTATTTAACATAGTATTGAGCATTTCTATGGTAATAATGTACATTATACTAAGCAAATCAATGATAGTAATCATAAAGCTTAGAAATCATACAAACTTACCTCGACATACAAAATGTATATAGATATGCAATTTAGTCCTCGACTTTGTTCTGGCCTCGGTTTCGATCTGGGCTTTATTTTTCTTGATCTATAATAATAATTTAGATCATTTAATACTCACATTGACTAAATTGACTCTTAACTCATACTTTAAAAAAAATACTATTTTTCCCCTAAACTTTCTCATAATTACACTTTTGCCCCAAGGCTCGTAAAGTGATTTTCATTAAACTTTCTAATACTTCATGCTCAACCGATTCATTGTCTCAACTATAGCAATAACCAATTCGCACTATTTCTACCATGTATGGCAAATTTCACAACTATTACAAACTAGTCCTTACTAGCATACTTTTAATGAAATTCATTTAGAAAAAAAAATGTTTATCTAACATCAACCTCTCATATTCTCTCTTAAAATATCATTTTACAAACATGTCATACATGGGTAGATATTTGAACGTGCGACTGAGCTCATCTTATAGCTAAAAATAGCTACTTCATGTTACGAGGACTCCAAAAATACGAAGAATATTAAAAACGGGGCTAAGATGAACTTACTAGGAAGCTTAAAAAATTGAAGAACCCTGGCTATGGCTTCCTTCAATTTTCAGCACTTCGAGAAGAAGATGAGAATGATTTTTTTCATCTTTTTCCCTTATTAATCATTTAATTGGTAAATGACCAAAATGCCCCTCTCTTTAAAATTTCACCATTTACTAACTCATGTCCATTTTTGTCCAAAGATTATTATTTTGGGAAAATTTCTATTTAAGGACTTCCAATTAATATTCTAAGTCTATTTCATACAAAAAGCTTCTAGAAACTCATATTTTGCAACTTTTTCAATATAGTCCTGATGGACCCTTTTAATGGAAATTTCCACCAAATTTCTACATAACGCTATCATAATATCATGAAAACATCTCAATACCTTAAGAACTCATATTACTTCTTCGGATTTGTGGTCTCGCACCACTATTCTGACTAGGCCCTAAATTGGGCTGTTACAATTCTCCCCCTTTAGGGATTTTTGTCCTCGAAAATCTTACCAGCAAATAGGTTTGGGTACTGGTTTATCATACTCTCTTCTGGTTCCCAAGTAGATTCCTCTATCCCATGCCTTTGCCATAATACTTTAACAAGGGAGATACTCTTATTCCTCAGCTGTTTGACTTTCCGAGCTAAAATCTTAGCCGGCTCTTCACCATAAGTCATATCAGGATAAATCTCTATTTCTGATGGGGTAATTACATTTGAAGGGTCTGATCGGTAGTGACGCAACATAGACACGTGAAACACATCATGTATCTTTTCTAACTCTGATGGCAAAGCCAATCATTAAGCTACCGGCCCAACTCTCTCGGTAATCTCATATGGTCCAAATAAACATGGACTCAACTTGCCTTTCCGGCTGAATCTGAGAACTTTTCTCCATGGTGACACTTTCAAGAAAACTTTATTCCTGACTTGATACTCGATTTCTTTTCTTCTTAAATCCGAGTAGGATTTTTGTCTGTCAGAAGCAGCCTCTAAAATTTCTCGAATTACTTTCACCTTCTATTCGGTTTCTCTAACCAAATTAACCCTGTGAATCTAGTTTCCTTTAAGTTCAGTCTCGTATAGAGGCGTCTGGAACTTACGCCCATATAGAGCCTCACAAGGCGCCATCTTCAAGCTTGACTGAAAACTATTATTATAGGAAAATTATACCAATGGGACAAACTTTTCCCAACTGCCTTGAAATTCGAGAATACAACATCTGAGCAAGTCCTCGAGTACTTCAATTAACCTCTCTGACTGACTGTTAGTTTAAGGATGAAAAGCTGCGCTAAAACTCAATTTTGTACCCAAGGCCTCTTGTAACTTCTTCCAAAATCTGGATGTGAATCTCGGATCTCTATCCGATATAATTAACAATAGAACTCCGTGAAGCCTTACTATTTTTGAAACGTGCAAGTTTGCCAACTTGTATAGTGAATAGTCAATTCGTACAGGTATAATGGGCTGACTTTGTGAGTCAATCAACCACAACCCATACAACATCTTTCTTGCTCAGAGACAACAACAGTCTCATTACAAAATCCATAGTAATATTGTTTCATTTCCACTCGGGAATCGTAATTGGTTGAAGCAAACTTGAAGGTACTTGGTGTTCAGCCTTTACTTGCTGACAAATCAAGCATCTTGAAACGAACTCTGAAATAACTTTCTTCATTCTCGGCCACCAATATTGTTGCTTCAAATCATTATACATCTTGGTACTACCCGAAATTACAGATAAACATCCATTATGTGCCTCATGCAAAATTCTTTGAATAAGCTCTTCCTTTCTCGGTACTCAAACTCTATCTTTAAACATCAGACTTCCATTGGAGCTAATCCGGAAATCAGACTCAACATCTGGCTCGCACTGAGTTCTCTTGGCTTGCAACTCACTATCTTCTTTTTGAGCCTCAATGATCTCTTGGAGGAACAATGGTCTAGCTCTCAACTCAGCTAGAATAGAACCATCGTCGGATAAACTCATCCGTGAATTCAATGCCCTTAATGCAAATAGGGTTTCTACTCAAGGCATCGGTGACCATATTTGCCTTTCCGAGATGGTAATAAATGATTAGCTCATAGTCCTTTATCAACTCTAACCATCTCTGTTTCCTTAAATTAAACTCTTACTGTGTCATAAAATACTTCAAACTTTTGTGATCGATGAAAATCCGACATCTTTCACCATATAAATGGTGTCTCCAAATCTTTAATGCGAAGATTATGGCAGCCAACTCTAAATCATCCTCTCATGAGGCTTCAACTGTCTAGAGGCATAAGCAATAACCTTACCGTCTTACATAAGTACACAGCCTAATCCATTTAAGGATGCATTGCTGTATATTACGAACTCTTTCCCCGACTCGTATTGTACGAAAACTGGAGCTTCTGTCAACAATGCTTTCAGTTTCTCAAAACTTTGCTGGCATCTTTCTGTCCACTCAAACTTCACATTTTTCTGTAGCAACTTCGCCATCGGAGTTGCAATTATGAAAAGCCCTTTGACAAATCGCCTATAATAGCCGGCTAGGCCTAGAAACCTTCTAATCTCAGAAATATTCCTCGGTGGTTTCCAATCCGTTATAGCCAAAATCTTACTTGGATCCACTCGTACTCCATCTCCCGAGACAATATGTCCTAGAAATCCCACTTCCTTAAGCCAAAATTCACCTTTACTGAACTTGGCATACAACTGATTTTCTCGTAGAATCTGCAAAACTGTCCGTAGGTGCTCAACAAGCTTAGGCTCATTACAGGAATAAATCAATATGTCGTCAATAAAAACGACTACAAACTTATCGAGGCATGGCCTAAAGATGCGGTTCATTAGATCCATGAATACTGCATGGGCATTGGTCAAACCAAATGGCATGACTAAAAATTCATAATCCCCATACCTCATTCGGAAAGTGGTCTTCGACACATCTGAGTCTCTTACTCTCAACTGGTAGCACCCCAATCTCAAGTCTATTTTGGAGAACAGAGTGGCTCCTTTCAATTGATCAAACAAATCATCGATTCTAGGCAGTGGGTACTTATTATTCACCGTCACTTTATTAAGCTGATGATAGTCTATGCACAATCTCATGGTGCCATCTTTCTTTTTCACAAATAAAACTGGAGCACCCCATGGAGAACAACT
This sequence comes from Gossypium rotundifolium, assembly GCA_025506655.1. Classification (NCBI taxonomy): domain Eukaryota; kingdom Viridiplantae; phylum Streptophyta; class Magnoliopsida; order Malvales; family Malvaceae; genus Gossypium; species Gossypium rotundifolium. The sequence goes on along the minus strand of CP106722.1, from coordinate 102,733,084 downwards.
TGATCTTGCAAAGCCTTTATCTGTTAACTCTTGCAACTATTACTTTAACTCTCTCAACTCTGTTGGAGCCATTTTGTAGGGAGTAATAAATATTGGTACAGTACTGGGAGCTAGATCAATACTGAACTCAACCTCTCTAACTGGTGGTAGTTCTGGTAATTCCTCAAGAAAAACATCCAAGTACTCACATAAAATTGATACTGAATCAATCTTTAGCTCTATCTCTCTAGTGTTCATCACAAAGGCAAGATACGCCTTATACCCTTTTCTTATATATCTCTGTGCCGTCATATGAGAAATTATTATTGGCGATCTACCCAGTTCATCTGATTATACGTGAAGAGTGTCCCCATTCTCACATCTCATCTCAATGTATTTCTTCCCACAATTAACTATTGCATCATGGGCGATCAACCAGTCCATACCAAGAATGATGTCAAACTCATCAAATGGTAACAACATAAGGTTTGCTTTAAAATAATGACCTCTAATCATCAATGGACAGTCTTTACATACTTCATCAACTAAAACACTTTTGCCTAAAGAATTAGACACCTTAATCACAAATTCTGTAGACTCTAAAGGCATACTCATACTGGATACTAGTTTCATGCAAATATAAGAGTGTGTGGATCCGAGATCTATTAAAGCAATAACTTTAATATCATGAAGAGAAAAGGTACATGTAATAACATCAGGAGAAGATGCCTCTTCGCAAGCACGAATGGCATAAGTCCTTGCAGGTGCCCTACCCTCGGGTCTTGCAGCCTGTTCTCTAGGGTTACCTCTACCACCTACCCCACTTCCAGGGTTCCTATGCGGTTTGCCTCTAACCATACCCCCAGATCTAGGGTTCTGAGTTCTCTCTTCTTTCATCATCTCAGGACAATCTTTTATAAAGTGATCCTAGGAAACTCATCTGAAACAAACATTTTCATGCGCTCAGCATTCACCGAGATGACGTCTGCCACACTGTGGGCATTCAGGTCTATCAGATCGAATATTCCCCACAGTAGCGGCTGAATAGTCTATGCCTTATATCCCGAATACTGCTTACTCTTTTCCTTCTTTGAAAACCCAGTGGAAGTAGCCGATCGGGTAGAAAAATATCTTGACTTCTTGGAAGAGGATTGGAATGACTTATTCCACTGTCTCTTTTTCAAGTCACGAGACTCCATTTCAAATTTTCTATTCTCTTTTACTAACTCTTCGGCTTTACAAGCCCTCTCCACTAACAACACAAATTCTTTTAATTCTAGAACAACAACAAACAATTTGATGTCGTCATTTAGTCCATCTTCGGATCTCTTGCTCATGATAGCCTCAGTGAATACTCACTCTCTAGCGTATTTGCTGAGTCGTACAAACTCGCGCTCATAATCAGTCACAGACATCTTACCTTGTTTCAGTTCTAAGAATTCCTTTCTTTTCTGATCCACAAACCTTTGGCTATATACTTTTTCTTAAACTCTTCTTGGAAGAATTCCCATGCGATCTTTTCTCTAGATACAACTGACACCAAGGTGTTCCACCATTGATAGGCAGAATCTTTTAGAAGAGAAACCACACACTTCAACCATTCTAAAATGTGCATGACAACTCATTAAATACTCTGATGGTATTTTCTAACCATAATTCAGCCTTTTTCTGGATCATCATCCCTTTTAGCTCGAAATTCTTCTGCCCCATGTTTCCTAATCCTATCTACTAGAGGTTTGTCTCCTCTTACTACCTCTACTACTTGAGGGGCTATTGGGGTAGGTTGAGGAATAGGCGGGGGTGGAGAAGGTTGTGCATTCGGGTTCGTACGAACGAACTCTGTATACCATGTGTTCATCATGTGAAGGAAGGCTTCTCTAGCCTCTCCTCCTCCTCTCTGACTCACCGTAGTGGGTCTATTCCTCATCGGGCACCGTCCCTTCAACGGGAATCGGTGCATTACTTTCTACATCATCTGCCACTGCTCTATCAGGAACCATTTACTATATGTATAAACATAATTTAAGTCGTCAGAAGTCGTCACACTATCATTATAAAAACATTCTTACGTAAGGCATGTACAGTTAGACTTGTGCTCATGCTATGTTAGTCCTAGAACCGACTAAATCGTAGCTTTGATACCACTAAATGTAACACCCCATACCCGAGTTTGAGGCTAAGACTGGATACGAGACATTACCATTCTTGAACTCACTTAAACATGTACCTACGGGCTGTAAAATTTTGTTTCAAATTAGAAACTCTTCTTTCTTAGACAAAACGTACGGTTCATGGGCATATGAGGCCTTAAACACATATCCAGGAACATTCAGAATTCAAACAGGAACTTTTCCTCGAAACAGGGGTCACACGCCCATGTGGCTTGGGACACGCCTGTGTACCCGTAAGACATGCCCGTGTCTTCCAATTGTGGTTGACACGGACTAATTTCACAACGCCTTGACACACCCGTGGACTTAGACCGTGTGCTATACCTTGATATACTGACTTATTCACACGTCCTGGGGCACACGCCTATGTTCTGACCGTGTGTAACACATGGCCTAAACAAACGGCCGTGGAATTTACCCATAGTCTATTCTGACCTAAGGTACTAAGGTGCTGGGGACACACGACCTAGGCACATGCACATGTGTCTATCCGTGTGGGCACTTAGAGGCTATTTACCAAGCCAATTACGACCCTGAAATCAAGATCAAACTCATTCTCAATTTAACAACTCAAATACTATATCTTGCATGAACAATACTACATGCTTCATTGATATCAATAAACATACATACTTAGTCAATTTTGGCCAATCACTTAGACATATACAAAATGATAATAGACTTGATGGCCCATACATTTGCCCTTTTTAAGACATATTCTAAAAATGAAATACTTCCTATACATGCCACACTTAATATAAATAGCTTGGCTATACCAAATAGCGACTGATAGTGTGCTTCGAGCTCCGATGACGATGATATATGAGATTAGTTTGGCAGAACTACATGGCAATAAAGAATTAAAGACGCAAGCATTTAGCTTAGTAAGTTTGCATATAATGCACAAAGCCACATACTTAGTTAACATAAACCATTTGGCATACATAATAGCATCATAAATTTCAGCTATTTAAGCTTAGTTACTCATATTGATTCTTATATATCTCATGACACATACTAGTCTCATGCTCGTGAAGTAAACGAGGTACCTGTATCACTTAGTCGTATAGATTCACATACTCTGTCATGGTAAGCATAATCTTAACTTCATCATTCATAACATGAATAATACTCTTAGTTAGCTTTAACTAGCATTCTTTAATGATAGCTTCACTTACTCAACTTTTTGTTTTCTCATTTACTCGTTACTCATTTTGCCCGATGAATTACCATGAATAACCAAGGATATGGAATCTCATCCCACATATAACTCGATGCCAAAGCCATATCCTCAATATGGTCTTACATGGGATCTCTCATCTTGGTATTGAAGCCATGCCTTAACATGGACTTACTCAATGTCTTCCTTGTATGTTCCCTTGGGAACTTACCATTTCCATGTCTTGACATGGTCTTATTTGGTATCTTTACTCATGAACTGGTCAATGCCAAGCCTTGGCTTGGACTTACATGAAATATTCCTTGATACTCACCAATGCCATGCCTTGGCTTGGAATTACATGATAACTTGCTTGATTGTCGATGCCATGCCTTGGCTTGGTCTTACGGACTTTCTTATCTCATGTGGTAGATCGAGTATCCTAAGTAATTCAACTTCAATCGGGACTTTTTCATGCTTAATCTTAATGATTTCTTTATTTAATAGTATTGAGCATTTCTATGGGAATAATGTACATTATACTAAGCAAATCAATGATAGTAATCGTAAAGCTTAGAAATCATACAAACTTTCCTCGACATACAAAATGTATGTAGATATGCAATTTAGTCCTCACATTGACTAAATTGACTCTTGCCTCGGTTTCGATCCGGGCTTCATTTTTCTTGATCTATAATAATAATTTAGATCTTTTAATACTCACATTGACTAAATTGACTCTTGACTCATACTTTGAAAAAAATACTATTTTGCCCTTAAACTTTCTCATAATTACACTTTTGGCCCAAGGCTCGTAAAGTGATTTTCATTAAACCTTCTAATACTTCATGCTCAACCGATTCATTGTCTCAACTATAACAATAACCAATTCGCATTATTTCTACCATGTATGGTAAATTTCACAACTATTACAAACTAGTCCTTACTAGCATATTTTTCATGAAATTCATTTAGGGGAAAAAATGTTTATCTAACATCAAACTCTCATATTCTCTCTTAAAATATCATTTTACAAACATGTCATACATGGGTAGATATTTGAACATGCATCTGAGCTCATCTTATAACTAAAAATAGCTACTTCATGTTACGAGGACTCTAAAAATACGAAGAATATTAAAAACGGGGCTAAGATGAACTTACTAGGAAGCTTAAAAAATTGAAGAACCCTAGCTATGGCTTCCTTCAATTTTTGGCAATTCGGGAAGAAGATGAGAATGAATTTTTTCATCTTTTTCCCTTATTAATCATTTAATTGATAAATGACCAAAATGCCCTTCTCTTTAAAATTTCACTATTTACTAACTCATGTCCATTTTTGTCCAAAAATTATAATTTGGGCAAATTGCTATTTAAGGACTTCCAATTAATATTCTAAAGCTATTTCATACAAAAAGCTTCTAGAAACTCATATTTTGCAACTTTTGTGATTTAGTTCTAATGGACCACTTTAATGGAAATTTCCATCAAATTTCTACATAATGCTATCATAATATCATGCAAACATCTCAATACCTTAAGAACTCATATTACTACTTTGAATTTTGGTCTCACACCACTATTCTGACTAGGCCCTAAATCGGGATGTTACAACAAGTACAAGCACACGAGCGTGTGCCTAGGTCGTGTCCTTCTTAAGGTTTGTTGATGTCATAAACAAGATACTCCTTGTTTTCATGCATGCATGAGGACACGGGCGTGTCTAGACCGTGCGAAGGACATGGGCTATTGACACGGGTCTGTGTTCGACTGTGTGGAAACCCCTCTTGGTTAGAAATAAAAATAAATTCTACACAGGCTAAGGAAATGGGCGTGTGAAACCACACGGCCTGCTCACACGGGTGTGTCCCAAGTCACACGGGCATGTGACCCCTGTTTAGGCAAAAACTTTCAAATAATGTAAATTTTCTGATTGAACTCCAAAACCTTCCGGATGTATGTTTAAGGCCTAGTAGGCCTATGATATGTATGTATTGAATAAGAAAGAAAAGTTTTAAGATGGAAAGAAGCAAGGTTAAGCATGGTAGTGCCTCGTATCTGGTCTTGTTGTCGGACACGGGTAAGGGGTGTTACAAAAGTTAACGAGTAGTCGATTCAATCCGTCAATTTCAAATACGAGGGAAGTTCATATAATTGAACTTAAATGCATACCTATCTATTTGATAGATGAAATTTATATAGTAATTATTCTATTGGATAAATGTTGAGATATTAAATGAAACGTACGAATTGAGTAAGGCAAGTTGCCGAACAAGACCATAGCCGGGCTATGGCAATTGAATAATAAGACCATAACTGGGTTATCGCATGTGAATGAAAGACCACAGCAGGGCCTTGGCAATATATGTGAAACACTATAGTTGGACTATGGCATAGGAAAAATTGATGAAATGGTATCGAAAGCATTTGTAAACAGGAGTGGTTTGATAAGAGTATTGATGAGAAATAGAAATGTATCGGTACAGGCATATACTAAAAACTATTCAAGTATTGAGATAGATAAAGATGAGAACTCATGAATGAGGACATGGATAAGTATTATGTTAATTCATGAATTGATGCTTTAAATGTTAATGATATTTTCTATTTTGAACTGTTATATGAATGTTGTGATTTTTTCATGTTCACATGCAAACTTACTAAGCTGTAAAGCATACTTTATTTAATTATTTCTATGTTTTATTGTTCTACGAAGCTAGATCGGATCCGAAAATCGTCAGAGTCCTCATCGTAGTATCAATCATCTATTTCGGTACTTTTGAAATCATGTCTATATGGTATATGGCATGTATAGGCTTGTGTTATTTTTGCATGTTTGATGGATATGTATTTGGCCATTTGAGTTGGCATAAGGTGATGAGCTTGATGATGTTCATGGATGTGTATATGGTTCTAATTTTAATGTTTGGTAATAGATCATAATAAATGAATAGGATTAAAGTAGTTATGAATGTTTGGATTAGTTATGCTAAATGAATTATACATGTGAATTATGCTTAGAAAAGCAAGTTAAATTGTTTGGTATTTGAATAGGTAAATGATATGGAATTGAGTATTGAAATGGTTGAAATGAATATGGTATGATTATGTATTGGTTGATGAACTTTTGCTGCATATTTGTGACTTAAAATGATACCATATGAGCTTGTGTAGGTATGTGCCAAAAATGGTGGCAAATTGACTCTGCAAATGGCCTATTTTTGTGTACATGGGCAGAGACACGGGCGTGTGTCTCAGCCGTGTGTGACACATAGTCATGTTACACGGTCGTGTGTCCTTGGGTGTTGAAATTGAATTGAAGTCAGTATGCTCCACACGGTCTCACACACGGGCGTGTGATTGACCGTGTGGTATAAGTCAGTATACCCCCTAAATGGCACACGGTCTAGCACATGGGCGTGTGTGGCCATTTCGTAGGGCACACAGTCTAGACACACTAGCGTGTGGTCAGCCGTGTAACACCCCTATCCAGTATCTATCGCCGGACTGGGGTTAGGAGGAATTACTAATCATTTCCAAACATTTCATATCATTTTACAACACAAAGTCAATCATCATTAAAAAATATCACAACATGAACATATAGTCCCTTAATGAGATCTACGAGACATTAAACACGTGTTAGAAAGAGGTCAGGACCAAACTGAACACATGTAAAAATTTTTAGAAATTTAAAGTTTTTCAAAACTGCAGATGTCACACGCCCGTGTGGGTTGGCCATGTGCCTCACACTACCTTAGACTCGCCCGTGCGTCCAAGCCATGGCAAAATATGTCATACATACTAACTTGTCCACACAGCCTGAGACACGCCCTGTGCCTCACCCGTGGTCGATACTGACTTGAAGCACACGGCCAGTCACACGCTCGTGTGTCCAGTCCGTGGTTGAGTTTGACTTGTTTTGAAACACAACCTCGAAGGACACGGTCGAGCCACACGCCCGTGTGCTCAACCGTGTGGGCAATTATAGGCCATTTTCAAGGGCAAACTTGCCATCCACACATAAGATCACCTACAAGCCTCAAATCACATGCATTTATATCTCAATTGGCAACCTAAACATACCATCATATACCTCAATTGATCATCAACTACATCATTTATTATCATACTCAATTTCCACTCAAATAAGTCTATTAAAAATACAAATTTTAGCATACCAAAGCATATAAGTCTAGCATCATATAATTCATACCGCAAAATCACATTCAAACTACAATTCTCATCAACTAATTAAGCATGAAACATACCTTACTCATCACTCACATAATTCCACACATATGTACTAACATTATTCAACCTTCAAGCCATATTACATGGCAAAGTTCATACACTTCAAAACATGTCATATTAACTAGCCTATACAGGCCATATTCAATTATACACATCTTTCAATAGTACCAAATGGATAGCCGATAGTGTGATTGAGTTGCTGAAGATCCCCGAAACTGAGCTAGCTTTACAGACACTGTAAAACAGAGAAGCACATCACACAGTAAGCTTTAAAATCTTAGTAAGTTTGTATTATAATACATTTAGTTCAATAATACAATTACAATATACAATGATAATTCATCACATAGATCAACTCATAACTATAAATACCATATCATCCATAGCTAATATTCTCACTTAACCATCCATAAATCCATTTATGATTTCATCAACCACATAGGTTCCGTACATACCTTAGCCAACACTTAGTTATCGATCACTCATGCTACTAAATGCTCAATACTTCAATTCGACCAACCTTCATTATTCATTTGATTTATTTGGACACTTAGTGCCAAAATTCATAGCAGAAGCTTAATTGATATCTCACACTTAGTGCCTTTACATTAAACTGAATTCATCTCGGTATCGCACACATAGTGCCAATCAAAAAGCCGAAGCTTTTATTATTTAGTACACACAATGCTAATCACCTCTGTCACGTTTCTAATTACGCACACTTAGTGCCATCTATCTCAATTTCATCTATAACATTTATAATTCAATAACTATACAGTCATTCATTTCGCATCACTTAGATATAATTTAACTACTTGTATTATATCCGAACTTACCTCGGATGTCAAAATAGAGAGACTAGCCGATCAATTGAGTACTTTGTCTTTGCCTCGATCTCCATCCAAATCTCTCCTTTCTTGGTCTATACATATTCAAATTTAGGTCATTCAATCACCAATTCATTCAATTTAGTCCAAACACACATATTTAGGGCATTTTGCAAAATAGCCCACACATTTTTACATTTCGACACTTTAGTCCCTATTTCTCAAAATTACAAAATACACAAAATTTCACTTCACCCATGCCTAGCCGAATTCTCCCTATGTCTATACAAGCGCAGACATTTCATTTATTTCACATTTTAGATCTCCAATTTCTCATTTTCACAATTTAGCCCAAATTACCCAATTTCACCAAAAGTTCAAAGACAAAACGTGTTAATCTTTCACATATCTTTCATATTTCATCTTCAAATAACACAAAGCTCAAACATTCATCAATGGTATATCTCAAAATCACCATCAAACTCTAAAATTAAAGCATGGGTTTAATAGAACACAAAGCAACGATTACAAAAACGTAAAAATTATCGAAAATCGAGCAAAAACTAACCTTGAATCAAGCTTGATAGGTGCCGAAATGTTCAAAGCTCCTATCCCTAATTTCCTTTCTCAATTTCGGTAATGGATGAACAAAAGATGACCACTTTCATGCTTATGTTTAATTTAATATTAGTTTTAATTCATAATTTACTAAACTAACCTTTATAATTTAATATAACCATATTATACATCACGTGCTTAACCGTCCATACTAAAAATAAATGGCCTAATTGCATCATAAAGCCTTCATATTAAAAAGACAACAACAATTAGGAACATTCATATTTAACCATCAAATTTTCATTTTATGCAATTAAGCCCTTTTTGCTAATTAAACACACAATCGATATAATTTTCACGTAAAACTTTCATGCATGCTCAATCACGTATTATAAACACCAAAAATAATATTTAAATATTTTACCGACCTCAAATTTGTGGTCTTGAAACCACTATTTCGAATAGGGTCTAAATCATTCTGTTACAGGCTGTGTGACCTAAGTCAGTATACTCTCTAAATTTCACATGGCCTGGCACACAGGCGTGTCCTCATCCTTGTGATGCAATTCAATATGTATGCCCTGTTTCCACACGGCCTAAGACACGAGCGTGTCTACTAGCCGTGTGAGGCACATGGCTTGTTCACACAGGCATGTGACCCTTATATGATTGAAAAATTTTATAAGTTTTTCAAAACTTTTGTATGTTATAAGTTTAGTCCCTAACCAATTCTAAAGCATGTTTAAGGCCTCGTAGGCCCTCATAAGGGACAATGTGATTGTATTGAATGATTTATGAGAATGATTGCTTGAGGTTGATAAATGTAAGCTATGTGTTATGTATTGATCGGTAATACATCGTAACCCTATTTCGATAATGAATATCGCTTAAGGATGTTACAGTGCATCCTCTGGTGTTGGAATTAAATTGAAGTCAGTATGCTCCACACAGTCTCACACACGGGCGTGTGACTGGCCATCTGGCACTAGTCAATATACCCCCTAAATGGCACACGGCCTAGCACACAGGCGTGTGATTTGGCCGTGTTGTATAAGTCAGTATACCATACAGGTCTGGCACGGCCTAGTACATGACTTGGCACACGGGCGTGTGTGTCCATTTTGAAGGGCACATGGGCTAGATACATGGGCATGTGGTCGGCCGTGGGACCCAATTCAGTATATTTGCTCTATTTTCACACGATCTGAGACACAGGCGTGTTTGGAGCTGTGTAAGGCACACAGCCTATTCACACAGGCGTGTGACACCTGTATGTTTGAAATTTTTCTAGGTTTCCAAAATTTTTATAACTTATTGGTTTAGTCTCAAACTGCTCCTAAAGCATGTTTAACGCCTCAAAGGCTATTATAAGGTACAAAATGATTGAGTTTGAATAATGATTATTTAAATTGATCAAATGATTTACAAAAGTATAGTTTTATGTGCTATTAGTTCGGTAATGCTCTAAAACCCTATTTCGACGTTGAATATGAGTGAAATATGTTACATGTGTTGCAGGCCTTGTTCAACCCCGTGTGACTCTCTGACTTGTGCACATGGCCATGCCACACGCCTGTGTGCTAGGTCGTGTGGTTAATTAATTCATTTCGAAATTAGGTGTAGGTTTCACATGGCCAAGACACATGCCCGTGTTCTAGGCCGTGTAGCACACACGGCTGAGACATAAGATCATAATCTTTCAGTAATTCAAGCCATCTGTACTATCTCAAATTCAAATCTTTCTATGACATCAAATACTTCAAACTTTTATGATCAGTGAACATGTGACATTTTTCACCAAACAAGTAATGCCGCCAGATTTTCAATGCAAACACTGTAGCTGCTAATTCAAGATCATGTGTCGGGCAGTTACTTTCATGCTGTTTTAGCTATCTTGAAGCATAGGCTACTACTTTACCTTCTTGCATCAAAACACAGCCCAAACCATTCAATGACGCATCACTGTAAATTATGACTTCCTTTATTGATTCAGGCTGAGCTAACACTGGTGCTTCTGTCAATAAAGCCTTTAATCTGTCAAAACTCTACTGGCATTTGTCAGTCCACTTAAAATTTCACATCTTTCTGCAACAAACGGGTCATCGGAGAAGCTATCATTGAAATTTTTTTTACAAACCTCTAATAATAACCAGCTAGTCCTGGAAAACTTCAGACTTCAGATGTAACACCCCAAACCCGGCCCAACATCATGACCGGATCTGACATGCTACTAGGGAAAAAGGTGAAAAAGGAATCTTGTTTCTAAGGCAGGAAAAAATATTGTAAAACAAAAACTATCTATTTGAATTGGGGTTTTTAAAACTAGGGATTTGCAGTTGGAGAAAATTTCAGTTGTTGAGTTAAAAATATAAGTTAATACCCTCATTGTTACAAGTAGAAAACCATTGTTTTTTCTTCATTTCTCAAGTTTTGGAAACCCATTTTTTTTATTTTTCCAATATTATCGGATGTAAAGTAAAACAATTCTTTAACAGTTACGAAATAGTAAAACTGCTTAAAAATTCCCAAAGTTTATCAAATTAGGGGTCGCCTTATTACAGAATGAAATTGTCCCAATAGAAAATAGCAATTAACATTTTGAAACAAAATTTAAATCAAAACCCTGCATGGCCACCTCGAGTCCGATCCAACCCAGTCCAACGAGTCAAGGATTACCTGCAATGTGTTTGAAAAACAGGGTAAGTCATTGTGACTCAGTGTGCAATTATTCCACGCAATTCCACAAATGGGTTTGGCGCCAAAATCCACATCAAATCGATAAACCACATATAAAGATGCAATATGTTAACCCACCCCAACCTAGTATCCATCCGCTACACACCACCCGTACATCCATCCTCATACACACCGAGGGATTTCTACAATCAACCCTCCATCTGCTACACACCTCTTTGGCAGTCTATGCTGACAGTCACACTGTTCAAAGTCCACTTAAGTGGTCTAGCCACTAATCCACGCGATTAAATCAAAAATATCCATGATGAGACTCGAGGTCATCGTCAATCCACAATGAAGCTCAGGGCCATCATTAATCGTGACAGAGTCACCCACATGTAAATACACTTCCCCTTTAATCATTATATCTCGGAACCCATGCACATGCATCATAAAATGGTAAATGGCAATATGATAGAATATGAACACATCCAGATATATATATCATGCTTACATACATCCATAACTGTTTACCATCACATTTAACGTAGGTAGTATACTAACCTGGTTTACCGGATTACCCCATATAGGTAATAACACCACCACAGCCACTATTTTGGCTACCACACATGATACATATATTTAATTTAAATCAACAAGGGAAACAGTGTGATAATTACACACCTGATAACACGTAATACCACGCCTTCTATGTCGTCACTATCGCTAATTGACACTACCGCTATTTGCTTATGATCCTGCTCAGAAGCTGGCCCACACCCAAGTGGCCAATCACGAACAGCAGACACAGCCCTCTTCTTGAACTTAGGGATCGAATCCAAAGGTTTACTTCCCTCGCCAAACTACGATTTTCTTGCATCCATCAAAATGTCAGTCAATAAATCACTACGAGAGCTACAATTTGAATGACCACTCAACTCGGTTAAGATAATAGTTGAAATGATGAGTCGATTCACAAACCACTAATAGAAATCTTTCTTACCTAAATCATTTGAATCCTGGAGTTTAGCAACCCTTGAAACCACGTTGATCGCACCTATACAGATACCTGATGATATTCGACTAATGGAGAAAGAATTAAAGAGAAGTGGCCTTTCGGCCAAACAGGGGACATAAGTCCACCTCCCACCATTCAGCCACACACAACCCACTCACTCCTTACCTATAGCTTCCTTCGAGATTCGGCACAGCCAACCACCACAGAGAGATTCGACTTCTAGGAATGTAGAGTGAAAACAAAGCCAACGAAAGATTAAGAAAAAGATTCGATTACTAGAAGAGAAAGAGAAGAGATAACAAAGAAGAAACGTCATAAGACTTACCAATCCCTGTGATAATAAATCGGCTACGGTGAACTTCGAAAAATGAGACTGAACTTTGGAGGTTTTCAGCTATGTGAGGATATGAGAGTGATTTCTGCTTTTGTGAAAAGAAAGGAAAAGAACAACACCCCAATTCAAAGTAGAAGATATGGCTAGAAAGGCTTGAAGAAAGAAAATGAAAACTTAAAATGAAAAGGGAGGAAAATGTGATATTTTTGGCTTTTGAATATGAGAAGAAAAGATGAACTAAATTGACCCCAATGGTCTTCTAGGTTTCGGTTATGAGTCAAAAGAGAGAAAAGAGTTGAAAAGCTAAGTGATTTTTGGCACAAGAGAGAATGAGAGAAAAACTAAAACAAAAAAAAAAAATGTGAAGCACCAATCAAATGCTGAAAGATAAAAAAAATAACCACTATACACTAGCACCAAATTTTGGTACCCTCACCTTAAGCTCAAAATCGAATACTCGCCCCCTCTCAACCACTCAAAAAATTCGGCTAACACTCACCTAGCCAACAACCCCCACGATTTTCTCCTTAACTCCCTCTACATCACCCATTCAAATGAGTTTGAATCGTTCAACTCCTAATAATTCTCTCCACCACTTCTTCAAAAATATTTGACCCTTCAAACCTTCCCCCTTAAGTGCCCCAGCCGAATCCATCTCTTATCCCCCCATGCGTAAAAATGAACTCCCAAAATGCTGTCCCTGCTGCTCGAACCCCTTCACCCTTTGAACTTCATTCTGAAGCCACCTCCCAAAGCACACCAAGTAACGCCTCTCTGCCACTACACCACCCTCCTCCTTGTATCCATAACCACAGAATTAAATCCTTAGTAGCCTGGCTCCCCTAGCTTTTCCCTAAAGCTTAAAATCAGGAATTTTCACTAAGGCTCAGACTTGACCTCTTGGTTTCCTAAAGCCCCAGACACACCCAAACAAGCGTACAGAGCATACTAACATATATACGCAATAAATGCAAAGCCCCTAAATCTCAGATGTTAGAGTTTTACCCCCTTAAAGAAATTTTAGCCTCAAAATTACCTGATCAAAAGAGATGAGGGTATTGTGGTCGCATTGCCTCCTCTGGCTCCCACGACGCTTCCTCTGAGCCATGGTTCTGCCATAACACCTAGACTAAAGGAATTGATTTCCTCCGTAGTACCTTCACATCTCGCTCCAAAATCTGGATTTGTTCCTCCTCGTAGGATAAATCTGGTTTAAACTCAACTTCCTCGATTGGCACCATGTGCGATAGATCCGAACGGTAACGTCTCAGCATAGAAACGTAAAACACATCATGCATCTGCTTCAACTCTGAAGGCAAGTCCAACTGGTATGCTACTGGCCCCACTCGCTTCAAAACTCGATAAGGTCCTATAAATCTGGGACTCAGCTTACCCTTACGTCCAAATCTCATTACCTTTTTCCACGGTGAAACTTTTAGGAAAACTCTATCACCCGCTACAAACTCTATCCCTTTCCGCTTAAGATCTGCATACGATTTCTGTCTGTCTGATGCCTCCTTCAATTGGGTTCGAACTACCTTAACCTTCTCCTCCGTCTCTACCACCATTTCTGGACCCAAGACATGGCGTTCACCCAATTACGCCCAACACATAGGAGTGCGACACTTTCGCCCATACAACGCTTCATACGATGCCATCCGAATACTTGCTTGGTAACTGTTGTTGTACGTGAACTCTTCCCAACTACCCCTGAAATCAATGACGCAAGCCCTCAACATATCTTCCAGGACTTGAATTACCCTTTCAGACTGTCCGTCTGCCTGCAGATGAAATGCCATCTAAAATCCAATCTAGTACCCAATGCATGATGCAACACCCTCCAAAACTATGACGTAAACCTAGGGTCCCTATCTGAAATGATTGACACTGGTACCCCATGCAGCCTCACAATTTTTGCCACATACAGCTTCGCCAACCTCTGCAGAGAGTAGTCGACACGAACAGGTATAAAATGAGCAAATTTTGTCAACTGATCCATGATCACCCATACTGAGTCTTTCTTAGTAGGCGTAAGAGGAAGCCCGCTAACAAAGTCCATCGTGATTCTCTCCCACTTCCGCTGTGGAATCTTCACTGGTTCCAGCAACCCCGAAGGCACCAGATGTTCAGCATTAACTTGCTGATATGTCAAACACTTCCCCACAAATTCTGTAACTTCTCGCTTCAATCCAGGCCACCAAAATTGTTTTTACAGATCCCGATACATCTTACGTCCTCCAGGATGCATAGCATAAGGGCTCCTATGCTATTCCAAAAGAACATCTGGCTCAACTCCACATCCTTTGGCATGCATACCTTCCCACGAAAACACTAAACCCCGTCACTATTCACACTGTATTCCTCTATTCCACCATCCTGCACTTGCAAAAGTCGAGCACTTAGAACATCATCCATGAACTATTTCTCTTTTACTAGACTTATCCATGTCGGCTTAACGCGCAACTCAGCTAACAAACTTTCATCGTCATACAAGCTAAGATGGGTGAACATCGCTCTCAAATCTGATACTACCTTCTGGCTTAACGCGTCTGCCACCACATTTGCCTTTCTTGGGTGGTATTCAAACTAGCAGTCAAAACCCTTTAATAACTCCACCCACATTCGCTGCCTCAAGTTCAGCTCCTTCTGAGTCAGCAGATACTTCAGGCTCTTGTGGTCAGTGTAGATTACTGACTTCTCCACATACAAATAATGCCTCTACACTTTTAAAGCGAAAACCATCGTAGCCAACTCCAGATCATGCGTGGGATAGTCAATCTCACGAGGTCTTAACTATCGAGACGCATAAGCAATAACTCCCCATCCTACATCAGCACACAACCTAACCTCGTGTGAGAAGCATCACAATACACTGTGAAATCCTTTCCAGCCTCAGGCTGAATTAATACCGGAGCCTCTGTCAAAATCTTTTTTAGCTTCTCGAAACTCTCTTGCTGCTTGTCCGTCCACCACATGGCCTAGAAAAGTAACTTCCCTTAGTTAAAATTTGCACTTGCTAAATTTGGCATATAGCCTCTTCTCCCTTAAAATCTGTAGAACTACCCGAAGATGCGCATCGTGCTCCTCTTCTGAATTGGAGTACACCAAGATGTCATCTATGAACACCACTACGAACTGGTCTAAATAGGGTTAGAAAACCCTGTTCATCATATCCATGAACACAACTGGTGCATTTGTCAACCCAAACGACATTACCAAGAATTCATAGTGCCCGTAACGAGTCCGAAAAGTTGTCTTGTTAATATCTACTTCTTTACCTTAAGCTGGTGATATCCGGACCTCAAATCTATCTTTGAAAAGACCGATGACCCCTTGAGCTGATCAAACAAGTCGTCCGTCTTCTGTAGCGGGTACTTGTTCTTGATCGTCAGCTTATTAACTGGCGGTAATCTATGCACATACGCATAGATCCGTCATTCTTCTTTACGAACAACACCGGTACTCCCCATGGAGACACACTGGGTTGAATAAAATCGCGATCTAGCAACTCTTGGATTTGAGCTTTCAATTCCGCCAGCTCCTTCGGTGCCTCTTGTAAGGGGCGATAGACACCGGAGTCGTACCTGGTAGAAGCTCGATTCCAAACTCTACCTCATGATCTGGCGGCAACCTTGGAAGCTCTTCCCGAAAAACATCCACAAACTCCTTCATTAGTCTAACCTCCCCCACGGTCGCTTCCTTTGCATCCAAGGCACTAACAAACATTAGGAAGGCCATGCACCCTTTCTTCACCATTCTTTCTGCCTTGAGAGCAGACACTGCGCTAGATAGACAGTTTCTCCTCTCACTTTCATCCTCAGGAGCCCTTAACATCATGCGCTTAGCAGCACAGTCCAAGTTCACATGATACCTTACCAACCAATCCATGCCTAGTCAAATCCCCCAAATGGTAGCTCCATCAAGTTAGCTGGAAAAACCAACCCTTGGACTTTTAGAGGCATATCTCTAAAGAATTTGGCTACCACTATCAATTTCCCTAAATGACTAAGTACAGTCAACTCCCTAGAGACAGTTTCAGGATTCATACTCAATGTTCCAGACACCATACTAGCAATGTATGAGTGAGTCGATCCAACATCAATTAGTGCAGTAAAAGGTAACCCAAAAATGAGAAATGTACCCGTTATCACGTCTGGTGCCTCCCCCTCCTCACGACGTCTAGCCGCGTACACTAACCCAGGCTACTTTGCCTCAAAACTCCTATATCCTCTGCTCAGTGCCCCGCGACCTCGGCCAAAACCATTCCCTCCTCGATTCAGACCACGACCTCTTGACACCTGTGGACCACTCCTTCATGGCTGCACATACCCCTGACCTAGCATTCGAGCCCTAGCCATATCTTGCGGACAATTCTTAATCAGATGATCCTTTGACCCACACTTAAAACACTCCTTATTTCTTCCGCAACACTCCCCCACATATGATCTCCCACAATGAGCACACTGTTAAAATTGCCCAATAGCAGCCGGCGTAGCAATGCGAATAGGTCTATCTACCCTAGGCCTTTTCTAAAAACTTCCCGATGACCCTTACGGTCCATAACTCCTCTTATTCCTGCCTCTGTCTTTATCCCTGTTCTGCTTCTCAGTTCGCTTAACCTCCTCAGCTATCTTAGCTTTTCCCACCAACACAGCAAAATCTCTCTTTTGCTAGGGAGCTATCAACACCCGCAGCTCATCTCACAGCCCATCTTCAAATCTCACACAGCGCTCGTAATCAGTTGCAACAATCCCTCGGGCGTACTGGCTTAACCTCAAAAATTCTGCCTCATACTCAGCTACTAACTTACCCCTTTGAACTAAATTCAAGAATGCCTTCCTCTGTGCATCCACATAATTGGCTCCGACATATTTCCCTTGAAACTTTATCTTAAAGAAATCCCAATCCGCTCGATCTGTCGGAGTACCCTCTTTGATGGTGAGCCACCACTGGTAGGCCTCATCTCGAAGTAAAGAAACCACGCCCTTTAGCTTCTCTTCAGCTGTGCAGTCTAAGTCATCTATAATTCTCTCGATCACCTCCAGCCAATATTCAGCCACGTTTGGAGCTACTCCCGAAATACCTCTAAACATTTTAGCTCCATTAGCTCGGAGTCGCTTAGGGATGGACTTTCGTGTTGCTGTCCCCGTTCCTGCCTCGACCACACGCTCTAAAACCCACAGCATTGCCTGAGATACTGCGTTGTCTCTATCTGTTTGACTTTGAAGCTCTACTTCTGCAGCAGCCTATAGCGGTACCTCATTTCTCGACCCATAACCAGACCCTACTGGTTCCGACATAGTCACCCTACCCCTACCACGACCATGCACATTACGCCCATGTCCTCGAGTGCTCATGACTAGCATTCACGATTTAATCTGATTTAAAAGTTTTATGCATCAGCATCTCTTTCCACTATTTAATGATAGACAGTTTTATGGAAAAGAATTTTAACAGTAGTTCTTTCGAATTCGAATTCTATTTACAACATTTAGTTCTCAAGTCTTTATTTCCTAATTCTAGAGTTCACATTCAATCCACCTTAAACACAGCATCACATACATATATCAAACACAAGTAAACATCCATGAACTCACATTCATCACCTAGAGGTATTTTCGTCATTTCACTACCCAGGGGTATTTTTGTAATTTTTTTAAAAATAAGGTTTCTTGGTGGTTTTCAAAATAGGGATATTTCGGTAATTTTATAATCTAGGGGTATTTTGGTAATTTTTCAAACAAGGGTATTTTGGTCATTTTACAAAATCAAGGGTGTTTCGGTAAATTTTCTCAACCTAAGGTGTTTTACAAAATCAGGGACATATGAGTAATTTTGTAAAAAATAGGGTACTGGTCCCTTTCGGATTTGAGTCATGACTTTGGCCCATCAACAAGTCCTCACGGCTAGAGTGAACAGACACTACGCACCAGGTAGGATTCCCAAAAAGAGGAGGTGAGTCACTAGGACCACTTAAGTACCAAGCTCTTCCTGGATCAATTCCTAGGCATGCGTATGCCTGTTACCACAACTTACCTTAGCAACTTGTTCACAGACATGTTTAATTAGGGAAATTAAATCTTATGGAATTTGCAGAATTGTTTAGTCGAGCCCTAAGGTCTATTATCACTATCCTACCAGTCTATGCCTATAAAGCCTATCAAACCCCATATCATATCAGAACAAGAGTTAGAGTACTTACCTGGCGGACTTGGCTTGGAGACGAAGGAACCATGCAAAAGGAAAAACATGTATTTCATCCTACTATGTTTTAAAACAATTTTCAAATGATGTTTTGAACCCAAAACCAAAAGCCGAGCTTTTGAACCAGGCTCTGATACCAAAATTGTAACACCCCAAACCCGGCCTAACATCACGGCCGGATCTGACATGTTACTAGGGAAAAAGGTGAAAAAGGAATCTCGTTTCTAAGGTAGGAAAAATATTGTAAAACAAAAACTGTCTATTTGAATTAGGGTTTTTAAAATTAGGGATTTGTAGTTGGAGAAAATTTCAGCTGTTGAGTTAAAAATATATGTTAATACTCTCATTATTACAAGTAGAAAACCATTATTTTTTTTTTTTCATTTCTCAAGCTTTAGAAACCCATTTTTTTATTATTCCAATATTATCGGATGTAAAGTAAAACATTTCTTTAACAGTTATGAAATAGCAAAACTACTTAAAAATTTCCAAAGTTTATCAAATTAGGAGTGGCCTTATTACAGAAAGAAATTGTCCCAATAGAAAATAGCAATTAACATTTTAAAACAAAATTTAAATCAAAACCCTGCATGGCCACCTCGAGTCTAATCCAACCCAGTCTAATGAGTCAAGGATTACCTGCAATGTGTTTGAAAAATAGGGTGAGTTATTGTGACTCAGTGTGCAATTATTCCACGTAATTCCACAAATGGGTTTGGCCCCAAAATCCACGTCAAATTGGTATACCACATATAAAGATTGAATATGTTAACCCACCCCAACCTTGTATCCATCCACTACACACCACCCGTACATCCATCCTCATGCACACCGGGAGATTTCTACAATCAACCCTCCATTCGCTACACACCTCTTTGGCAGTCTATACTGACAGTCACACTGCTCAATGTCCACTTAAGTGGTCTAGCCACTAATCCACGTGATTAAATCACAAATATCCATGATGAGACTCGAGGTCATCATCAATCCACAATGAGGCTCAAGGCCATCATTAATCGTGACAGAGTCACCTACATGTAAATACACTTCCCCTTTAGTCATTATATCCTGGATCCCATGCACATGCAGCATAAAATGGTAAATGGAAATATGATAGAATATGAACACATCCAGATATATATATATATCATGCTTACATGCATCCACAACCGTTTACCATCAATTTTAACGCAGGTAGTATACTAACCTGGTTTACCGGATTACCCCATATAGGTAATAACACCACCACAGCCACTATTTTGGCTACCACACATGATACATATATTTAATTTAAATCAACAAGGGAAACAGTGTGATAATTACACACCTAATAACATGTAATACCACGCCTTCTATGTCGTCACTATCGCTAATTGACACTGCCGCTATTTGCCTATGATCTTGCTCAGAAGCTGGCCCACACCCAAGTGGCCAATCACGAACAGCATACACAGCCCTCTTATTGAACTTAAGGATCGAACCCGAAGGTTTACTTCCGTCGCCAAACTGTGATTTGCTTGCATCCATCAAAACGTCAGTCAATAAAACACTACGAGAGCTACGATTTGAATGACCACTCAACTCGGTTAAGATAATAGTTGAGATAATGAGTCAAATCAAAAACCACTAACAGAAATCTTTCTTACCTAAATCAATTGAATCCTGGAGTTTAGCAACCCTTGAAACCACGTTGATCGCACTTATACAGATACCCGACGAGATTCGACTAATGGAGAAAGAATTAAAGAGAACTGGCCTTTTGGCCAAACAGGGGACATAAGTCCACCTCCCACCATTCGGCCACACACAACCCCCTCACCCCTTACCTATAACTTCCTTCAGGATTTGGCATAGCCAACCACTACAGGGAGATTCGGCTTCTAGGAATGTAGAGTGAAAACAAAGCCAACGAAAGATTAATAAAAAGATTCAGTTACTAGAAGAGAAAGAGAAGAGATAACAAAGAAGAAACGTCAGAGGACTTACCAATCCCTGAGATAATAAATCGGCTACGGTGAACTTCAGGAAATGAGACAGAACTTTGGAGGTTTCTTGGCTATCTTAGGATATGAGAGTGATTTCTACTTTTGTGAAAAGAAAGGAAAAGAACAACACCCCAATTCAAAGTAGAAGATACAGCTAGAAAGGCTTCAAGAAAGAAACTGAAAACTTAAAATGAAAATGGAGGAAAATGTGATATTTTCAGCTTTTGAAGATGAGAAGAAGAGATGAACAAAAGTGACCCCAATGGTCTTCTAGGTTTCGGCTATGAGTCAAAAGAGAGAAAAGAGTTGAAAAGTTAAGTGATTTTTGACACAAGAGAGAATAAGAGCAAAACTAAAACAAAAAAAATATGAAGCACCAACCAAATGCCGAAAGATAAAAAAATAACCCCTATACACTAGCACCAAATTTCGGCACCCTCACCTTAAGCTCAAAACCGAATACTCCCCCTTCTCAACCCCTCAAAAAGTTTTGCTAACACTCACCTAGCCAACACCCCCACGATTTTCTCCTTAACTCCCTCTACATCATCCATTCAAATGAGTTTGAATAATTCAACTCCTAATAATTCTCTCCACCACTTATTCAAAAATATTTGACCCCTTCAAACCTTCCCTCTTAAGTGCCCCAGCCAAATCCATCTCCTATCCCCCATGCGCAAAAATGAACTCCCAAAATGCTATCCCTGCAGCTCGAACCCCTTCCCCCTTTGAACTCCATTCTGACGCCACCTCCCAAAGCACACTAAATAATGCCTCTCTGCCACTACATCACCCTCCTCCTTGTATCCATAACCACAGAATTAAATCCTTAGTAGCCTGGCTCCCCTAGCTTTCCCCTAAAGCTTAAAATAAAGAATTTTCACTAAGGCTCAGACTTAACCTCTTGGTTTCCTGAAGCCCCAAACACACTCAAACAAGCGTACAGAGCATACTAACATATATACGCAATAAATGCAAATCCCCTAAATCTCGGATGTTATATTAGACACATTCCTCGGTGGCTTCCGATTAACAATTGCTAAAATTTTATTCGGGTCTACTCTAACACCTTCAGCAGATACTATATGCCCAAGAAAACTAACTTCCCATAGCCAAAATTCACATTTACTAAATTTGGCATATAATTCTTTCTCTCGTAGAGTTTGCAACACTATTCTCAAATCATCAGTATGTTCATTTTCATCTCGAGAGTAAACCAAAATATCATCTATAAATACCACCACAAACTTGCTTAAATATGTGATGAAAAATCTATTCAGCATGTTCATTTTCATCTTGGGAGTAAACCAGAATATCATCTATAAATACATCCACAAACTTGAATAAATATGGGCTAAAAATTATATTCATCAGATCCATAAACACTGTAGGTGACTTGTCAAGCCGAATAGCATCACAAGAAACACATAGTGTCCGTACCTGGTTCTAAAAGCTGTCTTGGGTACATCTGACTCTTTTACCCGTAATTGATAGTAACCAGAACAGAGATCAATCTTTGAAAATACAGTGGCACATTTTAACTGGTCAAACAAGTCATCAATACGAGGCAATGGATACTTGTTCTTTATTGTAACTTTTTTGAGCTTTTTGTAATCAATGCACAACCTCAACGATCCATCTTTCTTCTTTACAAACAGAACCGATGCACCCCAAGGTGAGGAACTGGGTCGAGCAAAACCTCTGTCAATCTATTCTGGCAACTGTGCTTTCAACTCTTTTAGTTCAATATGAGCCATCCTGTAAGGTGCTATGGATATAGGTGTTGTACCCGGAACAAGATCTATAGGTAATTCCACTTCTCCATTCGGTGGTAAATCAGGTAATTCTTCTGGGAATACATCAAAAAATTCACATACAACCGGCACTGTCTGGATCTTTAACTCAGATACTTTAGTATCCAACACATATGCAAGATAAGCATCATAACCCTTTCAGACATATTTCTGTGCCGATATTGTTGAAATCACATTAGTTAATCCATCCAGTTTATCATGTTTAACATGAAGTAATTCACCATTCTCACATTTAAATACAATATAATTTTTCTTACGATTCACCACTACATCATATTGGGTTAACCAATCCATTCTCAAAATCACATCAAATGGAAATAACATCAAGCCAGCTGAAAAACAATACCTTTTACCATCAACGAACAAGTTTTAAAAACTTTATCCACCATAACACACTAGCCTAGGGGGTTGAAACTTTAACCACAAATTCAGTGAACTCAACAGGTAAAATTTAACAATCACTACGTTCGTGCATATATATGAATGTGTGGAAGCAGGATCAATCAAAGCAATAAAATCAATATCAAGTAGAGAAAATGTACCAGTAATGTAACACCCCTTACCCATATTCAACACCGGAATCGGATACGAGGCATTACCGAACTTAACTTGCTCAAACATATAACATCGGGCCATAAAATTTCATTTCAACTTAAAACTTTTTCATTCATATTCATAACGTCCCTATTATGGGTCAATGAGACCCTAAACATACATATGGAATGGTTCGGGAATAACTCAAAAACTTTCACACACATAGAATTTTTTTACACAAAATAGGGCTACACACCCGCGTGGATAGGGACACGCTCGTTTGGGCAGGCCGTGTGGTCACACACGCCCATGTTCCTAACCTGCGTGGATTTTATTGTTCATTTCAAACCTATAGGGGATTTCACACGGCCTGGCACACACCCATGTCTGTGGCTCGTGTCCTTCACACGACCAAGACACTCCTGTGCCCTCACCTGTGTGTGAAATCCTTAGTATTCTGGTTATGACGTTAGCAACAACTTAAGGGCACACGGCCTAGTCACACACCTGTGTGCTGGCCTGTGTGACGAATTGAATTCTCACAAATTTGATGCAGGGGACACAAGGCCTATCAACACACCCATAGGGCTGACCATGTGTCACACACGGACTAGACACACGCTCGTGTGTCTACCCGTGTGGAAAATTAGAAGGCTATTTACCAAACCAATTTCCACCATAAAAAACAAACGCACTTATACCAATACAAGCAACACATAATATAGCAATAATACACTATGAAGAATCATTAATTCATCATGCATACACTTCACATTGTACTCGATCAATTACACGAACTTGCACTTCATGAATATCATCATCATTGGATATATAAATATATAAACTTAAGAAGTATTTGCCAATTCCCAATGGCCATTGACAAAATGAATAAGTAATAATAATAGCCAACACTTTTGCTAACAAATATGACATAACAAAATGACCAAGTTCCTATACATGCCATACCCAAAATAAATCAACTTTACTATACCAAAAGAATAGTTGATAGAGATCTGAACTCCGGCATCCTACGATCCCCGAGCTGACTTGGCAATACTACAAGGAAAAGGGAAATGAGAGGGGTAAGCATAAAGCTTAGTAAGTTTGCATGAAATAAATAGCAACATTTAGACTTATAATAGCATCCATTCATTTCATTGGATAATACACAAGTTCTCAAGCACATCAACATAACTTACTCATGCATACTCTTACCAAATTATATATCACATTTTGTATTCATTTCTCATAAGTTACTATTGGGTACTTGTATCACTTCATCACATAACTTTAGCACTTTCATACTCTTTAAACATAGACTTAGCTCTTTGTCATCTATGCATAAACTTAGCTCTTTGCCCATTGAACTACTCGAAATATCAAAGGATACTCAATCTCATCATACATGGGTCACGATGCCAATGCCATATCCCAGATATGGTCTTACATGGGATCACATCTCGATGCCGATGCCATATCCCAGATATGGTCTTACGTGAGATCTCATATCTCGATGTCGATGCCATATCCCAGATATGGTCTTATACAAGATCGTATATAGATGTCGATTCCATTTCCGAAACATTGTCTTACACGAGATATTTCTTTTGTGCTGAGGCCATGTCCCCAACATGGTCTTATATGGGACCTTCCTTATTTGGTGCCGATGCCTTGTCCTAGACATGGTCTTACACGGGACCTCCTTTATTTAGTGTCGATGCCATGTCCCAGATATGACCTTACACGGGACCTCCTTTATTTGGTGCTGATGCCATGTCCCAGACATGGTCTTATATGGGGCCTTCCTTATCTCATGTTGTGACACTGGTATCCTTACTATTCTGAATGTTCAAGCGGGACCTTCAACTTAACATACTTTCATCATACTCTTATCGAAGCATCATTCGTCAATTTCATAGAAATAATATTCATTTCTCATAATGTAAGCAATTAAAAATATAAAAACATTATTTAGCGTTAATTTCACACAAACTTACCTCGGTAATCAAAATTACGTATAGTTGTTCGATTTCGTCCACAACCTTGTTCTTGGCTTGGTTTCAATTCGGGCTTTGAGTTTCTTGATCTATAATAACAATTTCACTTATTTAATACTCACATTGACTAAATTAACCCATGAATATACTTTGGAAAAATTACAATTTTGGCTCTAAACTTTTACATAATTACACTTTTTCCCCTAGGCTCGTAAAATGATTTTCATTCAATTTCTTTGCATTTTAAGCCTAGCTGAATCATTTTCATAACTACAACAGCCCCTAATCTTCATTAATTCACACATGTATAACCATTTTTGTGAATTTTAGAATTTGGTCCTTTTTATGAGTTTCTTATGAAAATTACTTAGAAAAATATACTTATCATGCATCAAACTTTCATAATCTTCCATAAATCATCAAAATACATGCATGTCATACATGGATAAATTTTTTAACACAAACCCTAGCTCAAAATATAGCTAGAAATAGCTAAATTGAGTTACGAGGATATAAAAAAAATACAAAGAACATTAAAAATGGGACTAGGAGATACTTACAATCAAGCTTGAAAGTTGAAGAAACCCTAGCTATGGAGCCCTTGTGATTTTCGGCCAAGCATAGAGAAGATGGACACCATTTTTGACTTATTTTCCCTTTTAATTCAATAATTAACCAAATGACAAAAATGCCCTTCAGGCCCTTTTCTTGAGATTTTTCCTTCCTATGTCCATTTTTGTCCATCGTGACATATATTGGTCTAATTGATAAATAAGGACTTTTAATAATTTTTATAATGCTACTTCATACTTAAATCTTCTAGAATTTTATATTTTCAATCTTTGCAATTTAGTCCTAATAGACAAATTATTCACTAATTTATAAAATTTTTTCATGAAATTTTCACACAATTATGCAAACATGCTATAAACCTCATAAAAGCCGTAAAACACATATTTCTACCTCAGATTTGTGGTCTTGCAACCACTATTCCGAGTACGCCCTAGATTGGGCTGTTACAAATTACCCCCTTAGGGATTTTCGTCCCCAAAAATCTTACCAGTAAAAGGGTTTGGATATTGGTTTCTCATAGCCTCATCGGGCTCCCATTTAGCCTCTTCTACCCCATGTCTTTCCCATAGTACTTTCACAAGAGCTATACTTTCAACCTCTGTCAATGTAATCACATGCGAAGGATCTGATCGATAACGACGTAACATAGACACGTGGAACACATCATGAATCTTTTCCAACTCAGATGGCAAAGCCAATCGATAAGCTACTGGTCCTATCCTTTCGGTAATGTCATATGGTCCGATAAAACGCGGACTCAATTTGCCTTTCCGGCCAAATCTGAAAACTTTCTTCCATGGCGATACTCTTAAGAATACCTTATCACCAACTTGAAATTCAATCTTTGTTCGTTTCAAGTCTGAGTAGGACTTTTGTCTATCTGAAGTAGCTTTTAAACAATCACAAATTATCATTACCTTCTCTTCGATTTCTCTAACCAGATCAACCCCGTGAATCTAATTTTCTTTAAGTTCAGTCCAATACAAAGGCGTTTGACACTTTCACCCATACAATGCCTCATAACGCACCATTCTCAAACTCGACTGAAAACTGTTATTATAGGCAAACTCTACCAATGGTAAGTACTTTTTCCAGCTACCCTGAAACTTAAGAACACAACACCAGAACATATCCTCAAGTATTTGTATTAATCTCTCCGACTGTTCGTCAGTTTGCAGGTGAAAAGTTATACTAAAACTCAACTTTGAGCCTAAGGCCTATTGAAACTTTTTCCAAAGTCCCGATGTAAATCTCGGTTCTCTATTCAAAATAATCGATAAAGGCACTCCATGTAGTCTTACAATCTCTGAAACATACAAGTCTGCCAACTTATCAAGTGAATAATCAACGTGTACAGGTATGAAATCGGCCGACTTTGTAAGTCTATCTACCACAACCCATACGACATATTTCTTACTTGGTGTCAATGGCAAACCCGTTAAAAAGTTCAGAGTAACACAGTCCTATTTCCACTCGAGAACTATAACAGGTTGAAGTAAACCCGAAGGTACTTGGCGTTCAACCTTCACTTGCTGATAAATCAATCATTTTGGTACAAACTCTGAAATATCTTTCATCATACTCAGCCACCAATACCAATTCTTCAAGTCATTATACATTTTTGTGCTGCCCGGATGTACACATAAACATCCACTATGTGCCTCATGTAAAATTTTTTGAATGAGCTCATCGTTTCTTGGTACACAGACTCTATCTCGAAACATCAAACACCCATTAGAATTAATCCAAAAGTCAGACTCAACACTCGACTCACACTGAACTATTTTGGCTTACAAGTCGCTGTCACCTTTCTGAGCTTCACAAATCTCTTGGAGAAACATCGGTCTAGCTCTCAATTTAGTTAGGATAGAACCATCATCTGACAAGGTCATCCGTGTATTCATGCCTCTCAATGCAAACAAGGATTTTCTACGCAAAGCATTGGCGACTACATTCACCTTTATCAAGTGGTAGTCAATCACTAGCTCATAATCCTTTATCAACTCTAACCATCTTCGTTGCCTTAAGTTTAATTCCTTTTGAGTTATCAAGTACTTTAGGCTTTTATGATAGGTGAATACCAGACATTTTTCACCATACAAATGAAGTCTCCATATCTTCAATGCAAACACAATAGCAGCCAACTCTAAATCATGTGTCGGGTAATTCTTCTTGTGCGGCTTTAGCTGTCTGGAGGCATATGCTATCACGTTGCCCTCTTGCATAAGCACACAACCCAATCCATTCAAGGATGCATCACTATAAACCATAAATTCTTTTCTCTATCCAGGTTGCACTAGAACTAGAGCCTCAATCAACATTATCTTTAGTTTCTCAAACCTTTATTGGCATTTTTCTATCCATTCAAACTTCACATCTTTTTGTAACAACCTTGTCAGTGGAGTCGCTATCATGGAAAATCCCTTGAAAAATCGTCTGTAATAGCTAGCTAGGCCAAGAAAACTTCTAACCTCTGATACATTTCTCCGCACTTTCCAATCAACAATAGCTGAAATGTTACTCGGGTCAACCCGGATTCCATCTCCAGAGACAATGTGCCCTAGAAATCCAACTTCTTTGAGCCGAAATCCACCTTTTCTATACTTGGCATACAACTGATTATGTCGTAAATCTGTAAAATCGTCCTTAAGTGTTGGGCGTGCTTGTTCTCATCACGAGAGTAAATTAATATATCATCAATAAAAATCACAACAATTTTATCCAAGTATGGCCGAAAGATGCGGTTCATTAAATCCATAAACACAGTAGGGGCATTTGCTAAACGAAAGGCATGACTGAAAACTCATAGTGACCATACCTTGTCCAAAATGCAGTTTTCGGCACATCCAAGTCTTTGACTCTCAACTGGTAATATCTCGACATCAAATCTATCTTGGAAAACACAGTGGCTCCCTTCAATTGATAAAAAAAATCACCAATTCTTGGCAACGGGTACTTGTTCCTCACGGTTACTTTATTAAGCTGTCGATAATCTATACACAATCTCATGGAACCATCTTTATTTTTCACAAATAATACTGGAGCACCCCACGGAGAATAACTCAGTCGTGCAAAGCATTTTCCTGTCACTCTTATAACTGTGTCTTCAATTCTTTCAACTTAGTTGGAGCCATTCTGTATGGAGCAATCGATATCGCTGCAATACCTAGGGCTAACTCAATGCCAAATTCAATCTCTCTAACAGGAGACAAACTTGGCAATTCTTCTGGGAATACATCTGGGTACTCACATACTATCGGCACTGATTCAATTCTTAACTCAGTTTCTTTGGCATTCATCACAAAAGCAAGATAAGCTTTGTATCCCTTTCTTACATATTTTTGGGCAGACATATAAGAAATCACTACAGGTAATCTGTCATGTTCATCTGATTCAACACGAAAAGTGTCCTCGTTTTTACACCTCAATTCAATGTATTCCTTTCCACAATTTACTGTCACATCATAAGCTGTTAATCAGTCTATACCAAGAATTATATCGAATTCATCAAATGGAAATAGCATGAGATTCGCCTTAAGATAATGGCCTCTAATCATCAATGGGCAATCTTTGCATACCTTATGAACTAATGCATATTTGCCTAAAGGATTGGACACTTTTATCATGAATTCTATAGACTCTATAGGCATACTCATACTAGATACTAATTTCATGCAAATATATTAGTGGGTAGATCCCGGATCAATTAAAGCAACAACATTAGGATCATGGAGAGAAAATGTACCCGTAATTACATCAGGGGATGACGCCTCTTCGCGAGCACGAATGGAATAAGTCCTCATAGGCGCTCTACCCTTAGATCTTGCAGTATGCTCTTTGGGCGTACTCTTACTACTCGTTCCACTTCTCGAGTTTCTCTGCTGTCTCCCTTTAGTAGTACGTCCCAATCTTCTACTCTAAATTTTCTCTTTTTCAACCATCTCAGGGCATTCTCTAATAAAATAATCTTGGGAACCACACTTAAAATAGCCTCTCTCATGTGCTCAGCACTCACCAGGGTGACGTCTGCCACAGTGTGGACATTCGAGTCTATTAGGTTAAGCATTCCCAACACTAGCAACTAAAGCGATCTGAGCTTTATACCCCAAGTATGGTTTACCTTTACTTCTACTTGTAAACCCAGCTGAAGTAGCTGATCAGTGAAATCTGTTGACTTCTTGGATGAATATTGAAATGACTTGTTCAGTTATCACTTTCTTGAGTCACGAGACTCCATTTCAGCTTTTCTTTTCTCTTTAACCAACTCCTCGGCATTGCAAGCCCTATCCACTAGCACAACAAATTCCTTCAATTCTAGGACACCAAGAAATAATCGGATATCTCTATTTAATCCATCCTCAAAACTTTTACACATAATGGCTTCAGTAGATACACACTCTCGAGCATATATATTGATCCTCACAAACTCACGCTCATACTCGGTTACTGTCATTCTACCTTACTTTAGTTCAAGGAATTCCTTTATTTTTTGATCAATAAATCTTTGGCTAATATACTTCTTCGAAATTCTTCTTGGAAAAACTCCCAATTAAGTCTCTCCCTTAGTACAATCGACACAAGGATGTTCCACCACTGATAAGCGAAATCTCCCAAGAGGGACACCACACATTTCATGCACTCTTTAGGTGTGCATGATAACTCATCAAATACCCTGATGGTATTTTCAAGACAAAATTCTTCTCTTTTCGGATCATCATCGTTACTAGCTCGAAATTCATTGGCTCCTTGTTTTTTGAATTCTATCAACCGGAGGCTTTTCTCTTCTTACCACTTGAGGAGCTACAGGGGTAGGCTGAGGAATAGGTAGGGGTGGAGGGGGTTATGCAATAGGGTTTATACGAACGAACTCCGTATACCATGCATTCATCATGTGGAGAAAGGCTTCCCTAGCCTCTTCTCTTCCTCCCTGACTTACAGTCGTTTGTCTATTCTCATTTCCACTCGGTAACGTCCCTTGAGCGGGACCCGGTGTATTACTTTCTGCATTATTCGCCACAGCTTTATCGGGATCCATTTACTATATGAAAATACAATTTAAATCATTAGGAGTCGTCACACTATCATTATGTAAATACTCATATGTATGGCATGTATAGCTAGACTCATGAATACGCTACGTTAGCCAGAGAATCGACTAAATCGTAACTCTGATACCACTAAATGTAACACCCCTTACCCATATTCAATGCTGAAATCGGATACAAGGCATTACCGAACTTAACATGCTCAAACATATAACATCGGGCCATAAAATTCTGTTTCAACTTAAAACTTTTTCATTCATATCCATAACATCCCTATTATGGGTCTACGAGACCCTAAATATACATATGGAATGGTTCGAGACTAACCCAAAAACTTTTGCACACTTAGAAAATTTTTACTCAAAATAGGGCTACACGCCCGCGTGGAAAGGAACACGCCCGTGTGGGTAGGCCGTGTGGTCACACACGCCCATGTTCCTAACCTGTGTGGATTTTATTTTTCATTTCGAACCTACAAGGGATTTCACACGACCTAGCACACACCTGTGTCTGTGGCCCGTGTCCTTCACACGACCAAGACACTCCCATGCCCTCACCCGCGTTTGAAAACCTTAGTATTCTGTTTATGACGTTAGCAACAACTTAAGGGCATATGGCCTAGTCACATGCCTGTGTGCTGGCCCGTGTGACAAATTGAATTCTCGCAAATTTGATGCAGGGGACACACGGCCTAGCAACACACCCATGGGGCTGACCGTGTGTCACACACGGCCTAGACACACGCTCGTGTGTCTACCCGTGTGGAAAATTAGAAGGCTATTTACCAAGCCAATTTTTGCCCTAAAAAATGAACACACTTATACCAATACAAGCAACACATAATATTACAATAATACACTATGAAGAACAACTAATTCATGATGCATACACTTCACATTTTACTCGATCAATTACACTAATTTGCACTTAATGAATGTCATCATCATTGGATATATAAATATATAAACTTCAGAAGTATTGGCCAATTCCCAATGGCCATTTACAAAATGAATAAGTAACAATTATAGTAAACACTTTGGCTAACAAATATGACATAACAAAATGACCAAGTTCCTATACATGCCATACCCAAAATAAATCAACTTTAGTATACCAAAAGAATAGTTGATAGAGATCCAAACTCTGACGTCCTACGATATCCGAGCTAATTTGGCGATACTACAACAAAAAGGGAAATGAGAGGGGTAAGCATAAAGCTTAGTAAGTTGGCATGAAATAAATAGCAACATTTAGACTTATAATAGCGTCCATTCATTTCATTGAATAATACACAAGTTCTCAAACACATCAACATATCTTACTCATGCATACTCTTACCAAATTATATATCACATTTTGCATTCATTTCTCGTAAGTTACTCATGGGTACCTATAACACCTATAACCCATAGCCATCGCCGATTTAGGGTTAAGAGGCATTATCGGACAATCAAAACTTTTACGAATATTTCATAATAATATTCAACGAATCAAATTGAGTTGTCCCTTAAATAGGTCAACGAGACCTTAAACATGCTTTAGAATAGGGCTGGGATTTAATCGAACACATATGGAAATTCTAAAAAATTTTAAAATTTTTTCTAAGTTAGGGAGGTCACACACCCGTGTGGGTAGGCCGTGTGCCTCCCACGGCCTCAGACACACCCGTGTGCCTAAGTCGTGCCAAAACAGGGCATACATACTGACTTGTCCACATGGCCGTGGACACAGCCTTATGCCTCACACGTGGTCGAGCCTGAATTGCACCACACAGCCACACGTCCGTGTGTCCAACCCGTGGTGGAGCGTGACTTGCATTGACAAACAACCACGAGGGACACAGTCGAGTCACACGCCCGTGTGCTCAACCATGTGGGCAATTATAGGCCATCTACAATGCCAAATTGCCACCCACACAATGGGAAATACCTACAAGCACAATTAGACTTCAATCCAAACATAATTGGTAACCAAAAACATACTATATAATCATCATAATTTCATTTTCATACATATAATCTCATAAGCTACTTAGCTCAACTAATTTACAATTAAACCAATCATGATTCATCCACAACTCACCATCAATAATATGCTAACTTTGTGTCCTTAAGCTTACCATTCATTAGACCATTTCATTGTCATCAGGCCATACCAAAACATGCATCATATACCATAATCACTCATGCATGTTACCAACATTTATCTAGCCACATCACATGCCTATTTACATCCCAAACATATTCCAAAATGATTAGCCTATACATGTCATATTTAGCTATATACACATTCAAAGGTACCAAAATTAAGTTTGATAGAGTGATGACGATCCTCGACGATTCCCGAGCCTTCAGTAGCTTTGGTGATCTATAAAAGAGAGCAAACATACACAAAGTAAGCTTTCAAAAGCTTAGTAAGCCATATACAAATAAACTTAACATAAAATGCACATAGCCATATTGATACAATAACATTAATGTTCCTCATTTGCAAATTTATCACATATCCTTTGGCTCATTTGTTCAGCCATTACTTACTCGTAATCTAAAACTTAAATATGACATATACGAATCAGATATCGAGGCCACTGTCCCAGACAGGGTCATACATAGATCAGATATGATGCCAATGTCCCTGATATAGTCTTACACGTAAATCTCATATCAATGCCAATGTCCCAGACGTGGTCTTACACAAAATCTCGAATCAATGCCAACGTTCTAGATGTGGTCTTACATGATATCACATATCGGACACCTATGTCATGACATACGTAATCCTATCTATTCCTAGGTTCGTATGGGATTTCACTAAGTTGATACCTTATCGATACTATCTCGGATTTCATATAATATCATCTCGAGCATTATTCAAAGCAATCCAAATTCATATATTCACAAATAAGTCAATTTAAAATACATTTATTTGTATATCGACTTACCTCGTACAGGAAGAACGGAGATAAACGACTATTTGATAACTTTCGACTTCCCTCGATCTAAATTTGTTTTCCTCGGTTCTTGATCTATATATATTCAAATTTAACTCATTTATTCACCAAATCATTCAATTCAATCCAAGAATACACATTTAGGGTAATTTTCCAATTAGCCCTCACATTTTCACATTTTGGCATTTTAGTCCCTATTTTACAAAATCAAAAAATACACATAATTTCATATTACCCAACCCTAGCCTAATTTTACTCATGTTCATATGAGTCCATGCATTTCATTTATTTCACAATTTAATCCCTCAAAATACTATTGTTTCAATTTAATCCAAAATACTCAAAATCACCAAAAGCTCAAAGACAAACTATGTTAATCAAACGCATATCTTTCATATTTCATCCTCAAACATCATAAATCTCATGAATTCATCAATGGCTCATTTCAAAAACATCATCAAGTCACAAAATTGAAGTTTGGGTTTTGAAGTATACAAAGCAACGATTATAAAAAATTAGAAATTATCAAAAATCGAAGTTAAAACTTACCTTAATTTATGCTTCAAGATAGCCGAATGCTTCAATGTTTCTAACCCTATTATTTTCTTTCAAAATTCAGTGGAATAAAGATGATAAAAATGACCATTTTCATGTTTTATTATTATTAATCCATTTAATACATCAATTCCAATTTTACCCTTAATGATTCATTAATATAAAACACTTATAACATGTCGACTACTGTCCATGCCTTTATTCATGGGCTAAATTGCAACATAAGGACTTCAATTTAATAAAGCCATGTCAATATAACCCTTTAACAATTGGCAAGTCACTTTTGCACTTTACGCGATTTAGCCATTTTCTCAAATTTAAGCACACAAACGGACAAATTAATTCATGAAACTTTAACACATGCTTAATCACATACAGTAGACACAGAAAATAATATTAAAATATTTTTTAACTTGGATTTGTGGTCAAAAAACCTCAATTTTAACTAGGGTCTAAACCGGACTGTTACAATTCTCCCCCTCTTAGGGATTTTCGTCCCCGAAAAGCTTACCTTTGAATAGGCTCGGATATTGTTGTCTCATTGAATATTTAGGCTCCCACGTAGACTCTTTCACTCCGTGTCGATGCCACAACACTTTCACTAACGAAGTTTTCTTGTTTCTCAACTCTTTCACTTCACGAGCTAATATACGGATTGGTTCTTCCTCGTAAGTCATATCAGATCGAATTTCAATCTCAGACGGAGAAATCACATGTGATGGATCAGATCTGTATTGACGAACCATTGACATGTGAAATACATTATGAATCTTTGCCAGCTCAGGTGGCAACAACAATCTATACGCAATTGGCCCACTTCGTTCGATAATTTCATACGGCCCAAGAAATCTCAGACTCAATTTTCCTTTACGACCAAATCTGAATACTTTTTTCCACGGAGACACTTTCAAAAACACTTTTTTGTCGATTCCAAACTAAATATCTTTTTGTTTTAGGTCCGCATAAGATTTTTGACGATCAGATACTACTTTCAGACTTTCACGGATTAATTTCACTTTTTGTTCTGTATCTTTTATCAAATCGACCCCGTGTATCTCACTTTCACTGAGCTCAGTCCAATACAAAGGTGTTCAACATTTGCATCCGTACAAAGCTTCATATGGTGCCATTTTAATGCTTGACTGAAAACTATTATTATATGTAAATTCAATCAGTGGTAAATACTTTTCCCACGTACCGTTAAACTCAAGTATGCAGCATCTTAACATATCCTCGAGTATCTGAATAATCCGTTCAGACTAGCCATCTGTTTGCGGGTGAAAAGTCATACTGAAATGCAATTTAGTACCTAGGGCTTCTTGCAGTTTCTTCGAAAGTCACAATTTCAACCTCAGATCTCTATCAGACACAATAGATAATGGCACTCCGTGCAATCTAACAATCTCAGAAATGTAAAGCTCAGATAACTTATCAAGTGAGAAATCTGATTGTACCAAAATAAAATGGGCAGATTTCGTTAATCGATCAGCTACGACCCAAATTGCATCTTTCTTTCTCAGAGTCGATGGCAGTCCAGAAGCAAAGTCCATCATCACTCTATCCCATTTCAACTCGGGAATAAGATTCGATTGTAACAAACCAGATGAAACCTGATGTTTAGCTTTAACCTACTAACAGACTAAACATTTCGATACAAAATCAGAGATATATCTTTTTATTCTGTACCACCAATAGCGTTGCTTTAAATCATGGTACATTTTAGTGCTTTCTGGATGAACAGATAGGCGACTATTATGAGCTTCATTTAAAATCAACTGAATCAATTTTGGATTTCTCGGAACACATAATCGATCTCGAAATCTCAAGCAATCATCAACATAAACTCAAAATTCAGAATCAGAGTTCGAATCACACCGAGCTCGTTTCGCTAGCATTTCATTATCAACTTTCTGAGCATCACATATTTGTTGTAAAAACAATGGTTTCACTTTCAATTCAGTTAAAATTAAACCATCATCAGACAAGTCTAAATGTGAATGCATTACACGCAATGAAAACAATGACTTCCGGCTCAATGCATTAGCAACGGCATTTGCGTTACTCGGATGATAATCTATCACAAGCTTGTAGTCTTTCAAAAGCTCTAACCATCTTCTTTGTCGCATGTTTAAATCTTTCTAAATCATCAAATATTTCAAACATTTATGATCTGAAAACATGTGACATTTCTCACCAAACAGATAATGACGCCAAATTTTTAACGCGAACACAATCGCAGCTAGCTCAAGATCATGTGTCGGATAATTCTTTTCATGCGGCTTCAATTGTCTCGAGGCATAAGCTATAACTTTGCCTTCCTACATCAAAACACATCCCAGACCATTTGAAGAAGCATCACTATAAGTCAAAAATTCTTTGCCCAATTCTGGTTGTATCAAAACTAGAGCTTCAGTCACCAGAGTTTTCAATTGATCAAAGCTTTTCTGTCATTTATCGGACCATTCGAACCTCACATCTTTCTGAAGCAATTTAGTCAGCGGAGTAGCTATCATCGAGAATCCTTTTACAAACCGACGATAATAACCAGTAAGTCCTAGAAAACTGCAAACTTCAGACACATTCTTCGAAGGCTTCCATTCCAAAATAGCAGAAACTTTACTCGGATCAACTCGTATTCCAGAGGCTAATACAATATGTCCCAGAAAACTAATTTTATGCAACCAGAATTTACATTTCCTGAATTTCGCATACAATTGCTTTTCTCTCAGAGTATGCCACACAATTCTCAAATGTTCAGCATGTTCAATTTCATTTTAAGAATAAATCAAAAGGTCATCAATGAACACAACAACAAATTGATCTAAATACTGTCTAAAAATTCTGTTCATCAGATCCATAAAAATAGCAAGAGCAATCGTTAGTCCAAAAGGCATAACTAAAAACTCATAATGCCTGTACCTCGTTTTGAAAGCAGTTTTCAGAATGTCTGAATCTTTTACTCGTAACTGATAATATCCAGATCTCAGATCTATCTTTGAAAATATCGTGGCTCCTTTCAGTTGATCAAACAAATCATCAATTCTAGGCATAGGATACTTGTTCTTTATAGTCACATTGTTCAGCTGACGATAATCAATTCACATTCTCATCGTGCAATCTTTCTTTTTCACAAATAGAACAGAAGCACCCAAAGGTGAGAAACTCGACCTTGCAAACCCTTTATCTATTAGCTCTTGCAACTGTGATTTCAACTCTTTCAATTCTATTGTGCCATTCTATACAGAGCTATCAAAATAGGAGTTGTTCTCGGCAACGAATCAATACCAAATTTAACTTTACGCATCGGAGGTAATCCCGGTAATTCTTTAGGGAACACATCAGGAGATTCACAGACAACTGTCACTTATTCAACTTTCCTTTTTAACACTTTCGAGTCTATTTCATAAGCAAAATAAGCTTTATAACCCTTTTTCACATAACTCTGAGCTTTCAATATAGATATCACAGTACGTAACCCAGTCAAATCATTAGACTCAACTAGAACTATTTCATCATTCTAACATCTCAAATCAATGGTCTTTCTCTTGCAATTCACAACAGCATCATGCAACATCAACTAGTCCATACCCAAAATTATATCGAACTCATCAAAAGGTAATAACATCAGGTCAGTCGAAAAACAAATATCTCGGAACATCAATGGACAGTTCTTGCATACTTTGTCAACCAGGACACTTTTACCTAAGGGGTTCAATAC
The DNA here is from genome assembly GCA_025506655.1 of Gossypium rotundifolium. Classification (NCBI taxonomy): domain Eukaryota; kingdom Viridiplantae; phylum Streptophyta; class Magnoliopsida; order Malvales; family Malvaceae; genus Gossypium; species Gossypium rotundifolium. The sequence goes on along the minus strand of CP106722.1, from coordinate 102,694,733 downwards.
TTTTATAACAAACTCAGTAGACTCTATAGCCAAAGTCTTACTGGACACTATGTTCAAGCATATATGCGAATGAGTAGAACCTTGGTCTATCAATGCAATCAAAAAAGTATCATAAAGATTAAATGTACCTGTTATAACATCCGGAGATGAAGTTTACTCACGAGCTCCGATGGCCTATACTCTGGCAGGCGTTCTAGCTTTAGATCTCGCAACTATATCTTTCGTAGTTCTCTGACTACCACTGACAGTTCTTGCATTTTGGAAAGGTCTATCTCTCACTGAAACATTATCATATGTCGGATTCTGAATAATTTTTTGCTCAACAGACTCTGGACAATCTCGTATAAAATGATCTAACGATTCACATCTGAAACAGGCTCGATCATTCAGTCTACAACTTCCTGGATGTCTTTTACCATAATGCTTACATTCACGTTGATCAGATTGGACATTTTCAACACTCGCCATTGAAGTTGTCGGAGCTTTGGTATTCGACTATGATCTAGCTCGATCTCTATTCGATTGTCCCATATTTTCCCTGGAACGGCTAAGTTCATCTCTGAATTTATTTGAAGTAGACTAAAATGATTTGCTCAGAAATCTCTTTCTTACATCTCTAACTTCAGACTCAGCTATTCTTTTGACTTTACCGAGCGCCTCGGCTTTGCACACTCGATCAACAACCATGATGAACTCTTTTATTTCAAGAATCCCAAGTAACAAACGGATATCTTCATTAAGGCCATCTTCAAATCTTTTGCACATTATTTCTTCAGTTGATATACGTTCCCGAGCATACTGACTTAATCTCACGAACTCTCGTTCGTATTTAGTAACAGACATATGACCCTATTTCAATTCCAGAAATTTTTTTCATTTCTGATCAATGAATCTCTGGCTGATGTATTTCTTCTGGAATTCAGACTAAAAGAAATCCCATGTAACCTATTCCTTTGGAGCCACTAAAATCAGAGTCTTTCACCACTGATAGGCTGCATCTCGTAACAAAGATACAACACATTTTATACATTCATTGGGACTCAGTGACATCTCATCATATTCTTGGATTGTGTTCTCGAGCACGAACTTAGCTCTCTCAGCATCGTCATCACTTGCAGCTGGGAACTCTTCAGCCCCATATTTATGTATTTTATCAACCGAAGGTTTATTCAACAAATTCAGATTCATAGCCAGAGGCACAACTGAAGTCTGAGGGGGATTAGGCGGGGCGGAGGTTGTGAAATAGTCAGATTATTTCTCACAAATTGAGTGAACCACTCACTTATCATTTGGAAGAAAGCTTGTTTAGCTTCTCCCTCTTGATCGCTAGTAGCCGGTCTCGAATCAGATGGCACTGTCCCTTGAGCTGGAGCAAGCGCATTGCTTTCTACGTCGTCAGCTACGGCACTTTCAGGATCTATTACTAGATGATAAACACATTTTATACTTCAGGATTCATCACACTATCATAGTTTAGATATATGGCATGTATAGCTAGACTCTCACACGCTACATAAGTCTGAGAATCGACTAAACTGTAACTCTGATACCAACCAAATGTAACACCCTTAACCCGTAACCATCGCCCGTTTAGGGTTAAGAAGCATTACCAGACAATCAAAAACTTTTACGGATATTTCATAATAATATTCAATGAATCAAATCAAAGTGTCCCTTAAATAGGTCAATGAGACCTTAAACATGCTTTAGAATAGGGTCGGGACTGAACCGGACACATACAAAAATTCTCGAAAATTTTAAATTTTTTCTAAGTTACAGAGGACATACGCCCGAGTGGGCAGGCCGTGTGCCTCCCACGGCCTCAGACACGCCCATGTGTCTAAGCCATGCCAAAATAGGGCATACATACTGACTTGTCCACACGACCGTAGACGTGCCCGTGTGCCTCACCCGTGGTTGACCCTGACTTGTACCACATGACCAGCCACATGCCCGTGTGTCCAGCCCGTGGTCTTTGAAGAACAACCACGATGGACACGATCGAGTCACACGCCCGTGTGCTCAACCGTGTGGGCAATTATAGGCCACCTACAAGGCCAAATTTCCACCCACACAATAGGTAATACTGACAAGCACATTTAGACATCAATCCAAACATAATTGGCAACCAAAAACATACAATATGATCATCATATCATCCCATTCAATTTCATTTTCATTCATATCATCTCCTAAGCTACTTAGCTCAACTAATTCACAATTAAACCAAGCATGATTCATCCACAACTCACCATCAATAATATACTAACTTTGTGTCTTTAAGCTTACCATTCATTAGACCATTTCATTATCATCAAGCCATACCAAAACTTGTATCATATACCATAATCACTCATGCATATTACCAACATTTATCTAGCCACATCACATGCCTATTTACATCCCAAACATATTCCAAAATGATTAGCCTATACACGCAATATTTAGCTATATCACATTCAAAGGTACCAAAATTGAGTTTGATAGTGTGATGGTGATCCTCGACAATCCCCGAGCCTTCAATAGCTTTGACGATCTATGAAACAGGGCAAACACACACAAAGTAATCTTTCAAAATCTTAGTAAGCCATATACAAATAAACTTAACATAAAATGCACATAGCCACATTGATACAATAACATTAATGTTCCCCATTTGCAAATTTATCACATATCCTTTAGCTCATTTGTTCATCCATTACTTACTCATAATCCACAACCTAAATATCACATATGCTTATAACTCATTCAAGTAAGTATATCATATATTATCTCATCATTTCAATACACATATTCACCTTAGTAAGTTCATATGTACATTTACCTTTTGTACACATACATGGTGTACTTTTTAAACATACCTGAATCATTATACATTTCACGTAGCCATTCATATCTCGAATTCCCGTTGAAACTTTTGAAATCAGATAGGATATTCAGAGTGCTCGAAATAGTCATACAATGCCAACATTCTAGATGAGGTCTTACGTGTACTCAGATATCGATGCCACTATCCTAGACAGGGTCTTACATGAATCAGATACGATGGCAATGTCCCAGACATGGTCTTACATGTAAATCTAATATTGATGCCAATGTACCAGCACAAAATATTGAATCAATGCCAATGTCCCAGACATGGTCTTACATGATATCACATATCAAACACCAATGTCATGACATACGTAATCCTATCTATTCCTAGCTTCGTACGGGACTTCACTAACTTGACACCTTATCGATACTATCTCAGATTTCATATAATATCATCTCGAGCATTATTTAGTGCAATCCAAATTTCATAAATGCACAAATAAGTCAATTTAAAATACATTTATTTGTATATCGACTTACCTCGTATATGAAGAACGGAGATGAACGGCTATTCGATAACTTTCAACTTCCCTTGATCTAAATTCATTTTCCTCGATTATTGATCTATACATATTCAGAATTAACTCATTTATTCACCAATCATTCAATTCAATCCAAGAATACTCATTTAGGAAATTTACCAATTAGCCTTCATATTTTCACATCTTGACATTTTAGTCCCTATTTTACAAAATGACAAAATACACATAATTTCATATTACCCAAGCCTAGCTAAATTTTACTCATGTTCATATGAGTCCATACATTTCATTTATTTCACAATTTAATCCCTCAAAATACTATTCTTTTAATTTAATCCAAAATACTCAAAATCACCAAACACACAAAGACAAACTATGTTAATCAAACACATATCTTTCATATTTCATCCTCAAACATCATAAGTCTCATGATTTCATCAATGGCTCATTTCAAAAACATCATCAATTCACAAAATTGAAGCATGGGTTTTGAAGTATACAAAGCAATGATTACAAAAACTTAGAAATTATCAAAAATCAAAGTCAAAACTTGCCTTAATTTATGCTTCAAGATAGCTGAATGCTTCAAAGTTTTGAACCCTATTCTTTTCTTTCAAAAATCGATGGAATAAAGATGATAAAAATGACCATTTTCATGTATTATTATTATTATTAATCCATTTAATATATCAATTCCCATTTTACCCTTAATGATTGATTAATATAAAACATATATAACATGTTGACTACTGCCCATGCCTTTATTCATGGGCTAAATTGCAACATAAGGACTTCATTTTAATAAAGCCATGCCAATATAACCCTTTAACAATTGGCAAGTAACTTTTGCACTTTACGCGATTTAGCCCTTTTCTAAAATTGAAGCACACAAATGGACAAATTAATTCACGAAACTTTAACACATGCTTAATCATACACAATAGACACAAAAAATAATATTAAAATATTTTTCTTACTCAGATTTGTTGTCCCAAAATAATTATTTTGACTAGGGTCTAAACCGAACTATTATAGTATCTATATCACTTCATCATATAACTTTAGCACTTTTATACTCTTTAAACATAGACATAGCTCTTTTTCATCTGTGTATAAACTTAGCTCTTTGCCCATTGCACTACTCAAAATATCGAAGGATACTCAATCTCATCATACATGTATCACGATGCCAATGTCATATCCTAGATATGGTCTTACATGGGATCACATCTCGAGGCCGGTGCCATTTCCCAAATATGGTCTTACACGAGATATCATATCTCGATATTGATGTCGTATCCCATATATGGTCTTATACGAGATCGTATATAGATTTTGATGCCATGTCCCAAACATGGTCTTACACGAGATCTTTCTTTGGTGCCGAGGCCATGTCTCTAACATGGTCTTATGTGGGACCTTCCTTATTTGGTGCTGACGCCATGTCCCAGACATGGTCTTACACGGGACCTCCTTTATTTGGTGTCGATGCCATGTCCCAGACATGGTCTTACAAGATATGTAACATCCTAGAATTAGGGGTTCTACATTTTATGTTATTGTATGTATTTGGCTTGTTTAGCATGTTATTTTGGTATGTTTGGGGGTTCTGGGGAGGCTTGGGTTCAAGCCAGAGCTTCAAATTTTTTTTTACTTTTTGGGTACTTTATGGGGGAGAGCTAGTGGAGGTAGGCCTTAAGATTCTTTACTTGTTTTTATTGACACAAAAAGAGTGTGGTGTGGTGGCAAGGTGACACCACTTAGGGAGCAAGGGAATGACGCCACAAGGGAGCATGAGGGGAGAAGGAGCTTGAGTCTCATCTGCAGCATGTGGAAATTTATTTTTGTGCTTCAGAGGAAGAAGAAGTGGCATTCGACTGGGATTCTTCATGGTGGTTGTTGAATGAGTCAAATTATTTGAATGCATGGACAAGAGAGCTTTGAGGAGTTTGAATTGGTCAACCAATTCAAATAGGTGATGGAGAGTGAAACATGGAGCAAATCAAGGAAGTGGGGAGGTGAGTGAGTGTTGCCCAAATATTGGAGACTGGCGGGAATTTCGTCTATGTGTTGTTGAGGCTAAGGAGTTACGGCATTGGTGGTGTGTGTTAGCAAAATTGAACCTGGTGAGAGTGTTGTGTCGAATGGTAGAGTTTCTTTAACTCTTATTCTACAGTTTTGAGTGTGAAGTCTTAAGGCATTTTTTGGGTTTATTACTTTTAGAGCTTGTGTCGAATCCCTCAAGGTCTTTTCTCCATCTTTTCCCTTTGAAGTTGTCATTTTCTTTTCCCCTTTGTTGACAATTTAACCGAAGTACTTTTCTTTTACACTTCCCCTATTTTATTCATCTTTTCTTCTTGTACCTTAATTTCTTTTCTTCTCTAGCCCAATCCTACTTCTCATCCTTCTCTCTTTGTGTTTCATTTCTACACCTTTCACTATAACTGAACCTCCATCCCTCCTTTTTACTTCTCTACTCTCTCTATTAAACCGAAACTCCTACTCCTCTTGGTTCTTAACTAGTTTTCTCCATAGTCAAATTTCATTCTTCTTCGTTACTTTTCATTCTTTCTATTCTTCATTTTCTCTCGGTGGCCAAATCCCCTTCGGCACCAAACTAAATCTATTCTTTCACTTTATATTGTTAGCCAAATATCGGGAAGCAAGGTGCTAAGATTCTTTTGGTCGTAGAAAGTCTCTTTGATCGATTTCTGTTGGTGCAAGGTAGGGAAGACTTTTTTGTTTCTTTCTCTAGTTTTTATCTTTCAGTTTTGTGTGGCCTTAGTCGAATGGCTATTTTGCTCTTGTTTTTAGTTCGCGGCTAATCCCTCTTTCTTCTTCTCCCGTTCTGGAACGTTTACTCTAGGAAATCCCAATAGCCGAACGTGTTGTAGTTCGAAGCCTGAAGGTCTGTTGATTGTCAAATCTTACCATTTCATTTAGGTTTTTAAGGTAATGAGTTTTCTTTAGCTTTATATGATTAGACTCTCTTCCATTTTTACTCTACCTTAATCAAATCTTTTGGTTAGACAACCTACGTTTCTATTTGAGTACTGATCAAGGCTCTCTTCATAGATGCGAGCGCTAGCCATACCAAGGGAGTATTGTTAAAGGAGCCTGAGGAGAGTGAACTCGTAATCTCTGCTCCTAAGTTCAAACGGTGTGCTGTGTCGGTGGTACGAGACTTTTCATCGGGTTGTGGTAGGGAGCTGACATCTGCCTGGGATAGATAAATCGTGGTTATTCCTGCTAGTGAGAGTGTCGATGTAGAGTGTTTAGTCTTACGTGTAATCAGGTGTGTAACACTCAACTTTTCTTTATTATCTTGCGTTGATAATTGTGTTGGCTAAAAGCTGAGATGCCTGTGTGGACAGTCGAGATGCCCTTGTGGGTAAGGTTGGAGACACCAGGTAAGTGCTTCTATGATTCTACTTTCGAATGTATGAATGTATGATGTAATTATCTGTTGTACATTAGTAGTATGTTTGCATTCATCTCAGTATGATTATATGCTACATTGGCTTTGGGATATGATGTAAAAAGGGGAAGTGTGATTCAGTGATTGTCACAGTGGTTTGGTACCACAGTGGGTTGGCCCCACATAACTTATTCAGTGACTATGTCTCAGTGGTTTGGTACCATATATATATAATTATTTGTGATTGTCACAGTGGTTTGGTACCACTGTGAGTTGGCCCCACATGTATTTATCAGTGACTATCACAGTGGTTTAGTGCCAAAGTGGTTGGCCCCACATATACATTTATCAGTGACTCTATCACAGTGGTTTGGTACCACAATGGTTTGGTACCAAAGTGGCTTGGTACTACAGGTGTTCGGCTGGTTCAGGTGATGTAGAGGATGGAAAACTAGGTGGGGCTGGGTTGTATTGCATACACTTGTATTACGTTGGGTTGTGGGGGCTAAGGCTCAATGTGCATCTGTGGGCTTTAGGCCAGATTGCCTTTGTAAGGGGAATTACACATTGAGTCTTGGTGTTTCACCCCTCTGCTTATTTTTGTAGGTAACTTTTAGTTGTGGATTTGGAGCCAAGGTGGACTTCGAGGTGTCCATGCATTACTTCTTGCATAAATCCGTATTCTTTATTTAAACTTATGTTAATTTGGGATTTGTCATGTAATAATGCCTCCATAACTTTAATTTGGGTTTTTGCTTTTAATGTGGTTGTTATTGTATTATGAACTACTAAACACAAGGTTTTCCAAAAAATATAAATAAACATTTTCCCAAAATATTAACAAGCGGATAACATGCCGATTAATAACTCAATTCATAAATTTACTTAAAAACCCCAAACATTATTTTTAAAATGACACATTTCGGAGTATCACTAGTTTTCAGTTTTCGCATCTCAAAACTGTTTTTCAACTAATAGTGCTTCTAAATAAGGTTGGTAAGAAACCTTTAAACTGGACGTTATTTTCAAGATAGAAACACGAAACGAAAAGCTTTCAAAATTTTGATGATTCCTTCATATTCCAAAGTTTTTTAAAAAAACTTTTTCTTGTAACATACCAGATCCAATCGTAATGTTTAGGTCAAGTTTGGGGTGTTACAATTATGGTATCAGAGCTTAGGTTGCAAAACTCGACTGTGGCATGGGTTTAAAAATATTTTTAAAGATGGTTCAAAATATGGTTTAGGAAAATACATATTTTCGGGAAGTATGGCACCCAAGTTTCTGGCACCAATCTGTACTGTAAGTTCTCTGATTGTTACTTAATTTCTTATGGAAAGATTATATTATGCTGCGATTGATAGTTATAAGAGATTCAACTTTAGAGATTGAAACCTTTAGAAATATGTTTTGTGAAAAACTACTTCTAATCCTATTTTCATAAGATTTTTCGGTAATATAATAGGGCTAGAGGAAGTGGACGTGGTATGCGCGACTGTGGTTGAGGCCGATGTGTTGAGGCTGAACCCTCAGAATTAGGGCATGGTCCGAAAGGTGAAATACCAGCATCACTAGTAGCGAAAGCGGGGTCTCAATACCGATCTGGAGGGGACGATGCTTTGTCCTAAGCTATGCTGTGTGTTCTAGAGTGGGTTGTTGGAGCTATCACGGGATCAGTAGCTCAAAAATCTATTCCTGAGTGACTACGAGTAAATGGGGCCGAGATATTTAGGGGCATTTCTATTGTGGCTCCTAACGTAGCTGAGTATTGGCTAGAAGTGGTCGAACGAATCATGGATGACCTTAACTGCACGACAGAGGAAAAGTTAAAAGGAGTAGTGTCCCTCTTTCGAGATGAAGCATACCAGTGGTGGATCATGGTAAGGGATGGTACATCAGCGGACCGTATCACTTGGGATTTCTTTAAGACAGCATTCCAAGAAAAGTATGTTGGGGCAGGTTATGTGGACGCTCAGAGGAAGGCATTTCTAAACTTGGTCCAGGGGAATAAGTCAGTGGTTGAATATGAGGCAGAGTTCCTGCGTCTAAGTCGTTATGCTTGGGGTATCATCGCAACTGATTACGAGTGCTATGTTTGGATTGAGGACTGTTTGAGGGACGAGTTGCGAGTACTGATAGATCCGTAACAGGAAAAAGAGTTTGCTAATCTGGTTGAAAAGGCAAAGATAACTGAAGAGGGGAAGCAGTCTGAGAGGCAGAATAGGAACAAGGATAGGGGTAGGAATAAGAGGAACTTTGGGTTCTCAGGATCTACTAGGGGTTTCCAAAAGAGACCTAGGTTTGAGGGGCCGAGTCGAGTTGCGAAGCCTGTTGCTGTTGGTTGGTCTCAACAGTGTGCTCGATGTGGGAAATTTCATGTGGGGGAGTGCTGGGTAGGTAATAGAGGATGCTTCAGGTGTGGATCTATGGATCATTGGATAAGGGACTGTCCACAAGAGCCAGACAGAGCGCGGTCAGTAGGTTAGGGACATGCATAGGCCAGAAGAGGTGGTCTGTAACGCCCTAAACCCGTATCCGTCACTAAATTAAGGTTACGAGCATTTCCTTACCTCACACAAGCTTTGAGTATTCTTTAAGAACCAATTTTATGATAAAGGCATAACCAATTTTTAACTATCATTAAAATCATAACCATCAACCAAGGATTAATTACAAGGAATTAACAAATTACTAATTTCTAGGCCCTTCAAACCCGTATATCAAATATGCTTATAATGCTTACCCATTTATTTTAATAACTAACTCAAGCAATCTATTTAGCATCAATTACTTGCCATATTTGGCCATGACCTTGTAAACAAGGGTATTTGATCATTTCACGATAACATTTTTTTGTCAATTCATTTTGTTTCTATGTCCTTAACCATTAATGCATACAAGCCAAATTTAGCTTTCACCATTCATCATGCCAAACAAAACTATAATAATTTAACCAAGATCGAATTCATGTAAGCTCAAATGACTTAACCTTTAGCCATCTTCTCATGGCCTTTATATACATTCCAACCAAAAGGAATCAAGAGAAATCAAGCTTATACATGCCATAGTTTCTAAGATTTAACTATAATGAAAGATACCAAAAATAGGTGATAGTGTGTTCGACTTCGACAGGATCCCCGAGTGCGAGCTTCGACTTTAAAGATCTATACCATGAACAAACAATTACACAACGGTAAGCTATATAAAGCTTAGTAAGTTATAAGCCAAGGAGGTAAAATATCTATATACAATCAATTGAATAGCTTATAATTTATTCAAACATAACATGGAATAGAATGCAACATCCGTACACATAATGTATACATATCATCGTTAATTTACAATATATATAATTGGTCACCAATTAAATCCAAACACTTCCATGTTAAAAGTCCATAACAAAATAACTTACTCGATTTACCTCGATAATGAACCATAGTATAACATATAAATACATGACACTCCTACTTATTATACCTCCACTGAGTCATTTCTTCCTTTAGGAAAATCAAAATCCATACCGTAGTACAAGCTCATAATGTATCGCTCACATAGAGTCAAGCATTTAACATATCCACACACATAGTGCCACTTCCGTAACATATCGCTCACATAGAGCCAAGTTACTTTAACATGTCCACACACAGTGCCACTTTCCATAACGTATCGCTCACATAGAGCCATTACTCAACATGTCCACACACAAAGCCACTTCCGTAACGTATCGCTCACATAGAGTCAGTTACTCAAAGATGTTCGCACACACAGTGCCACTTCCCGTAATGTAACACCCGAACCAGTCCAATACACCACGAATCAATCGGTATGTTACAGGGAAAATCATGTTTTGGTGAAGATAGGTTTCCGTTTAAAAGTTTGATAAAACCCTTTGGTAAATTTCATCCTTGGAGAAATCTTGGGCATGATTATTTGAAAACTGATGTTTTGTTTGAAAACTCAGGAATTTTGAAAACTTAATCGGTTATGAAGTTAAAAACACGTTTATTTCATTTAGAAATTCAAGTCGTTCTGATTGTTACTAGAACATTTTGACTTAGTAGAAAATCGAGTTTAAGTTAGAAAAACATTTGAGTCCCCTTTATTCCAAATCTTAGTGTGATACCCGATGGTATAGTTTAAAATATCGCTTTTGTAGTTTAGAAATCGTTGTCCTTCCAAGTTTTAGCAAATCTTAACCCAATTAATTTATTAAGGCATATCAAGAACCTATTTTAAACATAAACATAGCAAAACATAATTTTAAAAGGCCATTTACAAACCAAAATAAAACCAAATAGTAATAAATAAGCTTAAGTACCAAATTTTATAAAAGTCTGAGCAAATCCTTATTTAAGCATGACATGAGCACCTCGAGTCCATCCCGGCCCATGTCCGCATCCAAGTGTCACCAAATGTCAAAGGAGAGAGTGAGTCGCAAGACTCAAAGTATAAATCCTCCCGATAATACAACATGCTAACACACATCATAGCAAAGCAATACAATTAATGCACCTGCTCCTAACCATCCATTACACCTTCTCTACCCCGCGTGGTACCAAACCACCGGTGGTGCTAAACCACTCGTGACCCAAAGTCACAATATCCATAATGTGGTGCCAAACCACCGGTGACCCGAAGCCATTTAATAATCCAATGATGGGGCCAACCCATCGTGTGATACCAAATCACTAGCGACAATCCCAAGATCTCATAAGTGGGGCCAACCCACGGTGGTGTCAAACCACAAGGACGAGTCGCAATGAGGTGCCAAACCTCCGTGTCCCAAAGACACAAGTGTGATACTAAATCACCGGTGACCGCAAATACAAACCGATGATGGGGCCAACCCATCATGTGATACCAAATCACCAAGCGCCAATCCAGATAATCAATCGTGGGGCCAACCCACCGTGGTGTTAAAGCCACCGGGACGAGACGCTAAGGTGTAACATCCTAGATTAAGGGTTATGCGTTCGTGCGTAATTCATGAGATAGTGGGATCAGTGGGTGTGTTGGATGTGTTCTGAAGAGTTTCAAGAACCCTAAAACGAAAGGAAATGTAGGGAAATGTAAGGAAATATAAGGAAAATATAAGGAAATATAAGGAAAATGAAAGGAAATGAAAGGAAATGAAAGGAAATGTATGGAAATGTATGGAAATGTATGGAAATGTAAGGAAATGTATGGAAATGATGGAAATGTATGGAAATGTAAGGAGATGTATGGAAATGTAAAGAAATGCTTTAGAAATGTTAAGTTTTGGAAACTAAACTAAAATAGGAAAGTGACCATTTTGGAAACCGAAGTAAATTAGGAAAGTGAACATTTTGGAAACCTAAGCTAAAAGAGGAAAGTAAACATTTTGGAAACTAAGCTAAAATAGGAAAGTAAACATTTTGGAAACCTAGGAAATGTCAAGTTTACAGAGCCGCGCAAAAATTTTTGGAAACTTAAAAATGACCCCGAAATGTCAAAAATTACGAAAATACCCCCGGGTAGTGGAAAAACAACAACAAATGAAAACTACAACGTTTCTCTGAATGAACTAAGGTTCATAATTGTTTGATGAATGAATGTAAAGACTGTGTGCATGTATGAAAATGAAAGAACCACTATTAAACTCCTTTTCAAAAAACTGTTCGCGGTTAAACAGTGGAACAAAGTACTGATGCATAAAACTCTTTAACCAGATTAAATTACGACGTTAGAAATAAGTTCTCGGGAACGTGAACTTAAAAAAATAATAATAATGTGCCTAGGAAGTATGATGGCTCTATTAAGATAAGAGTGCGCAGCATAAGCGTAGCGCGGCGAGTTAAGATGTACGATTTTTCGTTAGTAAGTAATTTCGAGGATGAAATTATTTTAAGGGGGTAGAACTGTAACATCCTAGATTAGGGGTTATGCGTTCGTAGGTAATTCATGAGATAGTGGATCAGAATAAATTCTCCGAATGTAGCATGGCCACCTCAACGTCTCCACCGGTCATCCACACTATTCATCACCAAAATAGTTCCCTAACGGGTGAGTCAATGCACTCAATGTGCACACAGACTAACATTCAACAATTCAGCATTCATGTTCAAAACATCGATCCATATAAAATGAATTATGATGCAACCCAAACCCAATCCTAATTAGCCATCCACTACACTCCCCGCACCAACTGTACATCAGAGTGGGGACTACTAAGTCAACCTCCATCCGCTACTTCCATCAAAGGCATTCGCCCATATACGCTGTGTCATTTAGACACTATAATCAAATTTATACGTTGTGTCCTTAGACACTATTGTAACCGGTTACCAAAATTTCGCAATGTGACCGTAGTCTACATTTTCACAGGCAGACCGGTCGACACCTTTTTGGTGAGATCAAGTCAACACTGTTCTCTTTTCACATAAATCCCGAATGCCCCAAAACATATATATAGCATAACTAATTTCATGTTCATATTCATATATTTTCAGATGTTATTTCAAATACTCAAAATTCTATTTAGCTTCTCATCCAATTTTACTATCAATATATCCTCATTTCTTTCACTTTTAAAGTTTTTCATATTTTTCACATAATTTATATCTTAGCCATGTGACCCTAAAATATAAATTATGTGAAATTAGACACACAATCTTGCTTGGAAAAGTGGCCTCAAGATGCCACTTAGGGCTTTTGGAAATGGCTACACATACAAGGGTGTTAATGAGTTCGAGTCACATGGGAAGCAAATAAATAAGTTTTATTTTTGCTTCTGAAGCCCAAGAGGTGGACGGCACAAGGCTTGCAAAAGAGGAGTTTCAATCTTAAGGGAAGAGTTTAATTCTCTTTAAAATTCGCTAAATAGTTGGATAAATGAAGAATTATTCTTTAATTAAGAGAATGAGGAAGAGTGATGGCCAAGTAAAGGATTCTTGGCCTAGTAATTTCGGCTATAAAAGGATGAGACTAGGGCCATTCATTATTCATTCTCCTCTCTCTTTTCCTCTCACAATATTCTTCTTGAGCATCCATTCTTTTTCTTCTTTTCTTTTAGCCTCCTAGCCGATTCCTTCTAAGCCTATTATTCTCTCTTCTTTCATCTTTAAAACCGAATCCATAAGGGAATCATAGCCATTGTTCATCAAGTCTCTGTCAATCTCCTCAAGGTTGAAGTGAAGGTGCAATCGATTCCTTCAAATAAGGGTAAGATCCAAGTTTGGTTTCCATTCTTTTATATTTTAGACTTGTCAAATCTAGGGCTAATCCCATTAATGTTCATGGTTGTCAAACTTTGAAGAGATCTTTAGGATTTACTAAGTGTAGGCTACAAGGAAGGAGAAGTTCTTTCCAAGGTACACCATAGGTCGTGTGTTCTCTAGTTATTCTATGAGTTTCTGGATTTAAAATCCACAAGGTAAGTGTTCATAGTATTCTGGCCAAGGCCTATTTTGATAGTTAGATCTAATTTTGTTTGTTTAAAAGTCAAACTAACCCCTCGATGAGATTTAGTGCTTGGCCTAATACAAGGAGGAGCATAGCATAGATTTCGGATTTGATTAGTATTGAAATCAGAACAAGGTAAGTTTTAAGAATACTAACCTACTAGGATTTGGATTTATGGTCAAATGGTTATTTTTATTAAAGTAGTAAGTGATTAATCAAATGTAGAAATTGAGATCTAAAGCAATAGATCGGTTTTCTGGATTTCAAGGAATTGATAAGCAAATCGTGTGTACCCTACACTAAATCTTAATAGATTTATGGCTTAAACTTGATATATGTGTTAATATGAAAATATAAGAATATGGTTAAGGTACCGTGTGTACGCACACCAACTTTCGATATTTCATATGGCAATTATTTTTATTATATGATTATACGTAAGAATATGAATATGGCTAAGTACCCTAATGTGGTACAAAAGTACTGTGCACGCTTTCCTACTTCGATAGGATTATGAAATATGTTATCTTATAACATGTGAATATATGTATATGATTATGAAATTAAGTATGTTATGCATGATATATAAATATATTTGGGGCATTCTGGATTTATGTGAAAGGGAAGAAGGTGTTGACATCGGTCTCAATTAACGTTATATGGTGACTACGGTCACAAATATTTGAATATGGTGTGTAGCGGATGGAGGGTTGACTTAGTAGTCCCCACTTGCAAAAGTGTGATGGTACGGTGGTGTGTAGCGATGGCTATATAGGCTTGGGTTCGGTTTGCATCATTATCTTGAATTTTATATGAATATGATATGTATGGTGTGCCTATTTCTATTATGTTTTGGTGTTGGTTACACATTGAGTCTATCGACTCACCCGCTGTGGGAACATGTTACGTGATGAGCAATAATGGATCGGACTAGGTAACTTGTGGTGGCCATGTTCACTTTGAAGTTTAATTTTATTTGAATCTTTATTTTATTTTAAGTACTATACAATTTTATTTTGGGTTTCATTTATGTAATAAGGCCATCGTGACATTTTATTTCGCTTTAATTACTATGTTATGAATTTAGGGCTTTACAAAGAATAAGCCCATTTAATTTAAAATAAGTTTAAATATTTTGTCACCCAAACAAATGGGTTTTGCTAAAAGATAAATTTGTTTTCAACTCGAGCCCAACCCACAACAAACTATCTTTCAAAACACACGCTTTCAAAGTATTTAAAAGAATTTTGAACCAAGTTACTTTGAGGAACATACCAGATCCGGTCCATTCTCGTGGGTGTGGGGTGTTTCAGCTTGGTATCGAGCGCTTTTAAACTTCTCTGTTCTGTGGGCTAAGGCCCAAAACGCTTTTCAAATCGAGCCCAAATAAGCTTTATAAAGTATCTTATGAAATAAGGTGTTTTTCTAGCATGGCACCTAAGTCTCCAACCCAATTCCACTGTAAGTACTTCGACTTCAAGTGATTTGAATATGTGAAATGTATGGGCTTTTATGGCAACGTAGATTAGAGAACTAGGATCTCGTTGAACCCTAGGACTAGTCTACTCAAAAACACAAGTACATAAGACTTAAAGACCATTAGACAAACTCGTGATTAAGTCGCCGAGCTAGGGTGTGGTAACTCACAGCGCATGTCTAGGAGTGGATTCAAGAAGAGCTTGGTATTTAAGCAAATCCTAGCGACTCACCTCCTTTTTACTCGAATCCTACCAAAAGCGTAGTAACTGCTCACCCTAACCAAGAGGAGTTAGTCACTGCTAAACCCAATAACTAAAACCCGAAAGGGACTAGCCAGATTTTTATGGAAACCCTAATTTTAAAATTTCTAAATTACCTCTTGATTTGAAAATAATATTTTATAAATTTTCCTAAAATATTTCGATTTACAAATTTACTAAAATACCCCTAGTGGTAAAATTTCAAAATACCTTGGTTTATAAAATGTCCAACTACTCAATAGTTTTGCCAAAATTTCATTATTTTATAAAAGTCCAAAACCTTAATTTGCAAACTATCAAAATACCTTGATTTTTGAAAATTACAAAATTGCCCCTAACTTACCAAAATTTCCAAAATGACCTCGATTTCTAAAATTTTTGCAACTTCATCGCTTTTGGAAAATAAATTTCTCAAAGAACCCTCAAAGTTTTGCAACTTTTGAAATATCCTCGATTTATTAAAATTTTACAATTTACCCCGATTTGTGGATAAATTACCAAAATACCCCTAAGGTCCAAAATTTCAAATACCCTGATTTCAAAAATTTTCCAAAATACCTGTGGAATTTAAAAATACTAAAATACTTTGTGATAAAATCACCAAAGAACCTTATTTTGACAAATTACGAAAATACCTCAGAGGACAAATTACAAAAATACCCCGGGTAGTGGAAAACAACAATAAAAGAAAACTACAACGCTTTCTCCGAATGAACTAAGGTTCATAATTGATTGATGGATGAATGAATGAATGTGAAGACTGTAAAGCGTGTATGAATACGAAAGAACCACTTCTAAAATTCTTGTCATAAAACTTCTTCATGGGTAATCAAGTGAAACAATGACTAATTCATAAAACTTTTTAACTAAATCGCGACGTTAGAAATGAGTTCTAAGGACGGAACTTAGAGAATGTGTCTAGAAAGTATGATAGTTCTTTAAGATCGAGTGCGCAAAGAATAGCGAGTGTGGTGAGTTAGACTGCACGGATGAACGATAGAAAGTAATTTCGAGGACGAAATTATTTTTAAGGGGTAGAACTGTAACATCCTAGATTAAGGGTTATGCTCGCATGTAATTCATGAGATAGTGGGATCGGGTGTGTTGGATGTGCTCAAGAGTTTCAAGAACCCTAAAATGAAAGGAAATGTAGGGAAATGTAAGGAAATATAAGGAAAATATAAGGAAATATAAGGAAAATGAAAGGAAATGAAAGGAAATGAAAGGAAATGTAAGGAAATGTATGGAAATGTATGGAAATGTATGGAAATGTAAGGAAATGTATGGAAATGATGGAAATGTATGGAAATGTAAGGAGATGTATGGAAATGTAAAGAAATGCTTTAGAAATGTTAAGTTTTGGAAACTAAACTAAAATAGGAAAGTGACCATTTTGGAAACCGAAGTAAATTAGGAAAGTGAACATTTTGGAAACCTAAGCTAAAAGAGGAAAGTAAACATTTTGGAAACTAAGCTAAAATAGGAAAGTAAACATTTTGGAAACCTAGGAAATGTCAAGTTTACAGAGCCGCGCGAAAATTTTTGGAAACTTAAAAATGACCCCGAAATGTCGAATTTTAAAGTTCAAAGGGGAACTTAGGGCAAGGTGACCCTAAAATATAAATTATGTGAAATTAGACACACAAACGGGCTTGGAAAAGTGGCCTGAAGATGCCACTTAGGGCCTTTGGAAATGGCTTCACATACAAGGGTGTTGGGCCGGAGTTCGAGTCACATGGGAAGCAAATAAAATAAGTTTTATTTTTGCTTCTAGAAGCCCAAGAGGTGGACGGCACAAGGCTTGCAAAAGAGGAGTTTCAATCTTAAGGGAAGAGTTTAATTCTCTTTAAAATTCGGCTAAATAGGTGGATAAATGAAGAATTATTCTTTAATTAAGAGAATGAGGGAAGAGTGATGGCCAAGTAAAGGATTCTTGGCCTAGTAATTTTGGCTATAAAAGGATGAGACTAGGGCCATTCATTATTCATTCTCCCTCTCTCTTTTTCCTCTGCCGAATATTCTTCTTGAGCATCCATTCTTTTTCTTCTTTTCTTTTAGCCTCCTAGCCGATTCCTTCTAAGCCTATTATTCCTCTCTTCTTTCATCTTTAAAACCGAATCCATAAGGGAATCATAGCCGATTGTTCATCAAGTCTCTGTCAATCTCAAGGTTGAAGTGAAGGTGCAATCGATTCCTTCAAATAAGGGTAAGATCCAAGTTTGGTTTCCATTCTTTTATATTTTAGACTTGTCGAAATCTAGGCTAATCCCATTAATGTTCATGGTTGCTTAAACTTTGAAGAGATCTTTAGGATTTACTAAGTGTAGGCTACAAGGAAGGAGAAGTTCTTTTCCAAGGTACACCATAGGTCATGTGTTCTCTAGTTATTCGTGAGTTTGGGATTTAAAATCCACAAGGTAAGTGTCTATAGCATTCTGCTAAGGCCTATTTTGATAGTTAGATCTAATTTTGTTTGTTTAAAAAGCCAAACTAACCCCTCGATGAGATTTAGTGCTTGGCCAATACAAGGAGGAGCATAGCATAGATTTCGGATTTGATTAGTATTGAAATCCAAGCAACAAGGTAAGTTTTAAGAATACTAATCCTACTAGGATTTGGATTTATGGTCAAATGGTTATTTTTATTAAAGTAGTAAGTGATTAATCAAATGTAGGAATTGAGATCTAAAGCAATAGATCGGGTTTTCGGGATTTCAAGGAATTGATAAGCAAATCGTGTGTAATTCTACACTAAATCTTAATAGATTTATGGCTTAAACTTGATATATGTGTTAATATGAAAATATAAGAATATGGCTAAGGTACCGTGTGTACGCACACTAACTTTCAATATTTCATATGGCAATTATTTTATTATATGATTATATCGTAAGAATATGAATATGGCTAAGTACCCTAATGTGGTACAAAAGTACTCGTGCACGCTTTCCTACTTCGATAGGATTATGAAATATGTTATCTTATAACATGTGAATATATGTATATGATTATGAAGTTAAGTATGTTATGCATGATATATAAATATATTTGGGGCATTCGGGATTTATGTGAAAGGGAAGAAGGTGTTGACTTGGTCTCACCAACGTTATATTTGAAGGTGTTGACTTGGTCTCACGTTATATTTGAAGGTGTTGACTTGGTCTCACCAACGTTATATTTGAAGGTGTTGACTTTCGGTCTCACTAACGTTATATGGTGACTACTGTCACAAATATTAAGGTGTTGACTTCGGTCTCACCAACGTGATATTTGAAGGTGTTGACTTCGGTCTCACCAACGTTATATTTGAAGGTGTTGACTTCGGTCTCACTAACGTTATATGGTGACAACGGTCACAAATATTTGAATATGGTGTAGCGGATGGAGGGTTGACTTAGTAGTCCCTACTTGCAGTGTGATGGCACGGTGGTGTAGCGGATGGCTATATAGGCTTGGGTTCGGTTTGCATCATTATCTTGAATTTTTATATGAATATGATATGTATGGTGTGCCTATTTCTATTATGTTTTGGTGTTGGTTACACATTGAGTCTATCGACTCACCCTGCTAGGGAACATGTTACGTGTGATGAGCAATAATGGATCGGACTACAGAACTTGTGGTGGCCATGTTCATTTTGAAGTTTAATTTTATTTGAATCTTTATTTTATTTTAAGTACTATACAATTTTATTTTGGGTTTCATTTTATGTAATAAGGCCATCGTGACATTTTATTTCGCTTTAATTACTATGTTATGAATTTAGGGCTTTACAAAGAATAAGCCCATTTAATTTAAAATAAGTTTAAATATTTTGTCACCAAACAAATGGGTTTTTGCTAAAAGATAAATTTGTTTTCAACTCGAGCCCAACCCACAACAAACTATCTTTCAAAACACACAGCTTTCAAAGTATTTAAAAGAATTTTGAACCGGTTACTTTGAGGAACATACCAGATCCCATCCATTCTCGTAATGGGTGTGGGTGTTTCATAAGGTGCCAAACCTCTGTGACCCAAAGTCACAAAATATCATTTGTGGTACCAAACCACTGGAGGTGCCAAACCTCTAGTGTCCCAAAGACACAAAGGTCCCAAAGACACGTATATCATACTCCTCCTCTCATTTCACCCATCATCATGCCATACTCATGTAAATCATGCATATCATGCAAGTCATGCATATCATACCAACATGCCTAGTATTGCATCTCATAGCACATACCTCATAATTATGCTAGTATATATCAATAACAAACTCATATTAAAACAAAGCTTACCCGATTCCGTGTTCATACCTCAGTAGGGTATCATATCAATCCATCAAACTATCTCGGTTTTTAGAATCACTCTTATTAAGCAATCAGTTTATTAACACATATTACTAAGTATAGATTGTGTTAGTTACACACCGTATATCGCAAGCCTTAATCCCAAAGAACCCGCTCTAAAACCCTCAATCCTCTTGCTCCTAAAACAATCGGCCAACCATGGGTTAATCACTTAAACCATTCTACCATAACCATTTAAACCAAAGGGTATATCGATTAATCCTTACCTTGCAAACGCTTGGTTTCCTACAAAGCCCGAACCAAAATGGTTCCTCTTTTAACAATCGGCACACCCTATTAGAAAGAATAGTTAATCCATTGAAACTTTGGCTTATGGAATTCTAAAAGAATAGACTAACAAGATAACCTTTACCACTACTTACCACTTGACTTCTCCAAACGGTTGCTTCAAATCCCGGTGCCCTATAATGAAATCGATTCCAAACCACAAGGTTAACACCTTTCACCGATTGCCATACTCGGCTCTTAACTACAATCAAATCAAACAAAACGAGAGAAAAGAAATAACCCTACGGCCAAGCACTTACCTTCCTCCGAACTTGAATGAAAATTGAACTAAAAGAACTCTACACCCCACTACTATTCGCCAAACAAAACACAATTGAAGGAAGGAAATTCTAAGCAACACAAGGGAGGATTCGGTTTGATTTTTAGACAAAAATAAGGCACAAGAATTACAATTTGGGAAGGAGAAAGCTCACCAAGGTTTGGAGAAGAAGAAAGAAAATGAACAAGAGGTAGGTGCTCTTGGTTTGAGAAGAAAAGAAATGGAGAAAGTGTTTGGAGAATGAAGTTTCGCCTACAATGTTTTTAAGAAAGAAAGAAAGAAAATATGAGAGGGAAAGAATGCTAGTTTCGGCTTACTCAATGAACAAAAGAAAGAGAAGTGGAGAGAAGAGAACTTTCGCTACCAAGAAGGTTGAAAGAAGACAAGCAAATTCGGCACTAGGTGTTTAAACTTTCGGTTTCAAAGAGAAAAAAATGAAAGAAACTCCTTAGCAATTCAGTTTTGGTATGACAAAAGGAGAAATTTGGCTTGCTAAATGTTGACTGAACACCAAAAATGCCAAATGCATTTTCAAGACACTCCCACTACACCTACCAAACCGACCACTCCCCATGAAGTCCCCAAGTTTCGCCAACACCCCATTAGCTCCCAACCATCCATTCAAACTTAGTTGAACTATCTCCTCCTACTTTCACTCACCACCCTCCATTCGAATGAGTTGACATAGTCCATGGTAGAGTTTGAACTACCAACAACTCCTCCTCCTTAAGCCGCCAAAATGGAACAAAAGGGAGCACTGCAGCTTGAACTCAAGACCTCTCCCTCCTGCAATTGACGCCAACCACAAACTCCAAGTGGCGCATGCCTTGCCACTTTGCTAGCTCATCACTTGTGCTCAAGAACACCAAATAAAATACATAAGACCCACTCCTTCACTCCTATCACATAAAGCCCAAAACTAAAATTTCCCCACCTACTCGTGCATACCCCTAGCCTACAACTAAGCCCCCAAACCACACAAACAACAAATAGCAAGCCATTAACATGCAAACAATGCCACAACAAGATAGCCCCAACCCGGATATTACGCTACCCCCTTAAAATAATTTCGACCTCAAATTACCTCGATCGAAGAGTTGCGGGCATTGTCTGTCTCATCATATCCTCGGGTTCCCACGTAGCTTCTTCCACGCCATGATTTCGCCACGCATTTTAACCAAAGGCACGACTTCCCACGCAGTAACCTTCACATCCCGATCTAAAATCAGACATGTGCTCTTCCTCCATGGTCAAATCTGGTTTACCTCGATCTCTTCCATCGCCACCACGCATGATGGATCTCGAGCGATATCGCTTAAGCATCAAAACGTGGAACACGCCGTGAATCGACTTAGCTCACGGGCAACTCGAAATGGTAAGCTACCGGTCCCACTCGCCTCAAGACCTTTATACTGCCCAATAAACCTCGGACTTAGCTTGCCTTTCCTTCCTAATCTTAACACTTTCTTCCACGATGAGACCTTCAGAAAAACTTGATCTCCCACGGTAAATTCAATATCTCTCCGCTTAAGATCGGCATAGGACTTCGCCGCCTCGAAGCTTCTTTCAACCGAGCTCAATCAACTTAACCTTGTTCTTGGTCTCAAAGAACCAACTCGTCCCAACAACTCGATGTTCACTTAACTCCGTCCAATAAGTAGGTGAGCGACACTTCCTACCGCATAACGCCTCATATGGTGCCATCTTGATGCTTGCTTGGTAACTATTGTTGTAGGTGAATTCAGCTAACGGTAGATACTCCTCCCAACTACCCCTGAAGTCCAATACACAACCTTGTAACATGTCCTCCAAGATCTCAGATAACCTTTTCGATCGCCGCATCATCATGGATGAAATGCCGTTGAAATCCAACCGCTGCACTCAGAGCTCGATGCAACGCTTTCCGTAACCTTGACGAATTGATCCCTATCCGAGATGATCGACATCGCACCCGCAGCGCCTCACTATCTCTCGACACATACAGACGCCAACCTCAAGTGAGTAATCCACCTCACCGGAATAAAGTGAGCCGATTTAGTCAACGATCCATAATTACCCAAATCAATCCTTCTTGCTAGGCGAAGAGGTAATCCACCGATTAAATCCATTGTTATCCTTTCCCACTTCCACTGTGGAATCTTCACTGGTTGAAGCAACCCTGACGGCAATCGATGCTCACTTGACCTGCTGACATGTCAGACACTTCCCTACAAACTCTGCCACTTCTTTTTTCGCACCCGGCTACTGTAACTATTCTATGAGATCCTACACATTTTGCTACCTCCGGGATGCATAGCGTAGGGTGCTATGTGCATCCTCAAGAATCTTCGCTTTAACTCGGTGTCTCTAAGATACAAGCTTTCCCGAAAACACAAAGACTCTATCACCGCACAACCGAACCTCCAAACCATCATTCGCACTTGTGTCCTCTCGACTCAAAACCTCATCCATCAACTGCTTTTCTCCGACCGCTCAACCCAAGTAGGCTTAACTCGCAGCCGCCGTAATACTCCTGTCGCCATACAAACTCAAGTGGGCAAACATCGCCTTAGATCCAAACAACCTTACGGCTCAACGCGTCTGCCACAACGTTAGCCTTGCCCGGATGATACTCAATTGAGCAATCGTAGTCTTTCAGCAACTCAATCCATCGGCGCTGTCTCAGATTCAAGTCTTTCTGAGTCAAGAGGTACTTCAGACTCTTATGATCCGTGTAGACTATCGATTTCTCTCCGTACAAGTAATGCCTCCATATCTTCAAGGCAAAGACTACAGCCGCTAACTCCAGATCTTGCGTTGGATAATTGACCTCATGTGGCC
Organism: Gossypium rotundifolium; assembly: GCA_025506655.1. Taxonomy (NCBI): domain Eukaryota; kingdom Viridiplantae; phylum Streptophyta; class Magnoliopsida; order Malvales; family Malvaceae; genus Gossypium; species Gossypium rotundifolium. The sequence continues at coordinate 102,671,081 of CP106722.1, read as the reverse complement.
TCAGCTGCCGAGATGCATAAGCCACAACCTTCCCTTCCCATCAAGACACAACCCAAACCCGTATGTGATGCATCGCAATAAACTGTGAATTCTTTCCACCTCAAAGTTGAATTAGAACCGAGCTTCACCAAAATCTTCTTCAACTTATCGAAGCTCTCCGCCGCTTCTCACCCAAATAAACTAACCCTTTTCTTAATAATTTGGTCATCGCTCTCACATCAATGAAAATCCTCTACAAATCTTCTAGAGTATCCCGCCAAACCCAAAAACTTCAATCTCACCATCGACCTAGGCGGCTTCCAATCCAAAATCGCCTCAATCTTTCGAGGATCCACTTATCCCTCACCGATACTACATGACCCAAGAATGTCACCTCCTAAGCCGAACTCGCATTTACTAAACTTCAGATGAAGTTGTTTCTCCCTCGAATCTGAATACTACCCGCAAATGCGATCATGTTCCTCCTCAATCCTTGAATATACCAAGATGTCGCCGATAAAACCACTACGAACCGATCCAAATACATCGTTGGAACACCCTATTCATCATATCCATGAAGGTCACGCCGTTTAGTCAACCCAAACGGCATAACTAAGAACTCAAAGTGCCCATACCGAGTACAAAATGCCGTCTTGCGATATCCGCCTCCTCACCTTTAACTCGGTGATACCTGCATCTTAAATCAATATTCGAGAAAACTGACACACCCTTCAGCTGATCAAACAAGTCATCTATCCGAGGCAGCGGATACTTGTTTTTGATCGTCAGCTTATTCAATTGGCGGTAGTCTATACACATCCGCATAGTACCGTGTTTCTTCTGGACAAAGAGTACCGGTGCTCCCCAAGGCAAAACACTTAGCCTGATAAAGCCTCGGTCCAACAACTCCTGGATCTGAGCCTTAAGCTCCACTAACTCATTAGGCGCCATCCTCAGACGGAGCTATAGATATCGGCGTAGCTCCGCAATGATCTATCCCAACTCTACCTCACGATCCGGTGGCAAACCCGAAGCTCCTCGTGAAACACATCAACAAATTCCCTAATCGTCCAACCGTCTCCACAAAGCAGACTCTTTAGCCTCTAAGGTATACACATGAACCACATATGCTTCACGCCCTTTCGACCATCTTTTCGACTTTCGAGTAGATACCACATTGGATGATAATTTCTCCTATTACCGATCGAACTACCTCATCACCCTTAGCTATTTTCGTAACCATGCGCTTAGCCACGCAATCCAACTTCGCTCGGTACTTAACCACCAACCCATCCCGAGAATCGATCGAACTCCCCAAACGAGCGGCTCCATCGGATCGACCACTAACACTACCCCTGGAGTTCTAGAGGTATCGCCTCTATACAAACTTATCTACAACTACAGAGTGACCTAAAGGGCTTATTACGGTCATCCGCCTAGAAGATATCTCGAGTCTAAATCCATGGTCTTCACTATGCTACTTGCAACACATGAATGTGTCGAACCCACATCAATCAAAGCAAGAAATGGAGAACCAAAGATTAAAACGCACTGGGTTATGACGTCCGGCAAGGCCGCCCTCCTCTCTCGGCGCCTCACAGACACTAGCCCTACCGTCTGCCTCAAAGATTACCTGCACCTCTCGCTGGTGCTCCACGGCCCACTGTAACCATTACCTCCTCCGCCATTACCTCGGTCCCTCTGCGGTGGTGGTCCATTATTCTCAGATCGAGCACGGCCGACTTCTGACTGAATCCTAGCCAACTTGCGGACAGTCCCTCACACGGTGGTCCAATGAGCCACACTCAAAACAAATCTACCACCAGTCCAACATCCTCCCCAATGAGCTTTCCCACAACAGTTACATCACGGCGGTCCTCGACTAGCAAAGAACAAACCCACCTGACCGATTCGCCCACTCGGTCTAGCCTCTTTTCTGCGGATTACCGACGACCTGAAGATCCAAAACTCCTCTTGTGTGGTTCCTATCCATGCCTTGCCTCACAGACTCCTTAATACCCTCGCCTACCTTCGCTTTCAACCAAAATAATAAATTGACGCTCTCATTGGGCGCAATCAACAACCTTAATTCATCTCGCAGCCATCCTCAAACGAACACACCTCTCGTGTTCAAGAGCCACCATACCCACGGCATACCGACTCACCTCGTGAACTCGCCAGATCTACGACATGATTTACTCCCGAACTAACCTCGTAAATGCTTTCCGCTGCTCATTAATGTAGTTAGCTCCACGCACTTTTTTGATAAGCACTCAAATAGTCCCAAGTCGATCTTCCATGCAAAGATCGTTCCGAATCGTGAGCCACCACCGGTATGACTCATCTCGAGAAGTGATACTATCCCTTTAACTTTTCTTAAGCAACAGTCTAGATCGTCCATGATCCGCCTGTCGCTTCCGGCCAAGATTCAAGAAGGCTGGAGCAACACCCGAGACACCTCGAAAACTTCACTTCGCTTGCCGAAGTCGTTTAGGCATAGATTTTCTAGCTCTCGCCCCACCTACTCCAACTACCCTCTCCGAACTCCAAGATCGCATGCGACATCTGCGTCGTCCCGCCTGCATTCTCGAAACTCACCACCTCCAACCGGTGGCGATGCCTCTATCTCGTTCTCGACTCTCGACCCGTAACCTCACGGGTTCGAACCGCCATCCTACCTCGACCACGCCCACGACCACGCCCACCTCGGGTACTCATGACTAAAATCTCGTCGATTTAAAGAATTTTATGCATTAGTAATTATTCCATCGCTTAAAAGCAAAGTCTTATGAATATTAAAGAAGCTTTTGTTTTCGCAAGTCCACCGAGTCCTACCGGCCAGGTCTCTAAGGTAGTCTTACTATCACTAGCCATCCAATCACAACTCGTCCATCTCATTATCACAAGTAAAAGTAAGGGGTACTTACATGGGCGGATTGGTGCCGGAGACTCGGTGCCATGCCTTTCAAACCATACTTTTTTAAAACATAACACTTAAAACCAAAATTTTAAAACATTTTGGACCCAGCCCACTACCGAGCCTTTGAACTTGGCTCGATACCACAATTGTAACACCCCAAACCGGTCAATACACCACGATCGAACTGTATGTTACAGGAAAATCGTGTTTTGGTGAAGATAGGTTTCGCTTAAAGTTTGATAAAACCCTTTGGTAAATTTCATACTTGCGTAAATCTTGGGCATGATTGTTTGAAACCGATGTTTTGTTTGAAAACTCGTGAATTTTGAAAACTTAATCGGTTATGAAGTTAAAAACACGCTCATTTCATTTAGAAATTCAAGTCGCTCGATTGTTACTAGAACATTTTGACTTAGTAGAAAATCGAGTTTAAGTTAGAAAACATTTGAGTCCCTTTATTCCAAATCTTAGTGTGATACCGATGGTATAGTTTAAAATATCGCTTTTGTAGTTTAGAAATCGTTGTCCTTCCAAGTTTTAGCAAATCTTAACCCAATTAATTTATTAAGGCATATCAAGAACCTATTTTAAACATAAACATAGCAAAACATAATTTTAAAAGGCCATTTACAAACCAAAATAAAACCAAATAGTAATAAATAAGCTTAAGTACCAAATTTTATAAAAGTCCGAGCAAATCCTTATTTAAGCATGGCATGAGCACCTCGAGTCCATCCCGCCCATGTCTGCGTCTAAGTGTCACCGAAATGTCAAAGGAGAGAGTGAGTCGCAAGACTCGTGTATAAATCCTTCCGATAATACAACATGCTAACACACATCATAGCAAAGCAATACAATTAATGCACCTGCTCCTAACCATCCATTACACCTTCTCTACCCCGTGTGGTACCAAACCATTGGTGGTGCTAAACCACCGGTGACCCAAAGTCACGATATCCATAATGTGGTGCTAAACCACCGGTGACCAAGTCACGAATAATCCAATTATGGGGCCAACCCATCGTGTGATACCAAATCACTAGCGACAATCCCGTATCTCATAAGTGGGGCCAACCCACGGTGGTGTCAAACCACGGGACGAGTCGCAATGAGGTGCCAAACCTCGGTGTCCCAAAGACACAAGTGTGATACTTAAATCACTAGTGACCGCAATACAATCCGATGATGGGGCCAACCCATCGTGTGACACAAAATCACCGGCCAATCCCAGATAATCAATCAAGGGGCCAACCCACCGTGGTGCTAAGCCACCGGACGAGACGCTAAGGTGCCAAACCTCTCGTGACCCAAAGTCACAAAATATCATTTGTGGTACCAAACCACCGGAGGTGCTGACCTCCGATGCCCCAAAGACACAAAGGTCCCAAGGACACGGATATCATACTCCCCTCCTCTCATTTCACCCATCATCATGCCATACTCATGTAAATCATGCATATCATGCAAGTCATGCATATCATACAAACATGCCTAGTATTGCATCTCATAGCACATACCTCATAATCATGCTAGTATATATCAATAACAAACTCATATTGAAACAAAGCTTACCCGATTCCGTGTTCATACCTCAGTAGGTATCATATCAATCCATCAAACCTGCCTCGGTTTTAGAATCACTCTTATTAAGCAATCGGGTTTATTAACACATATTACTAAGTATAGAGTGTGTTAGTTACACACCGGTATATCGCAAGCCTTAATCCCAAAGAACCCGATCTAAAACCCTCAATCCTCTTGCTCCTAAAAATAATCGGCCAACCATGGGTTAATCACTTAAACCATTCGGCCATAACCATTTAAACCAAAGGGTATATCGATTATCCTTACCTTGCAAACGCTTGGTTTCCTACCAAACCCGAACCGACAATGGTTCCTCTTTAACAATCAAGACACCCTATTAGAAAGAACAGTTAATCCATTGAAACTTTGGCTTATAAAATTCTAAAAGAATAGACTAACAAGATAACCTCTTACCACTACTTACCACTTGACTTCTCCAAACTACCTTCAAATCCGGGTGCCCTATAATGAAATCGATTCCAAACCACAAGGTTAACACCTTTCACCAGTTGCCATACTCGGTTCTTAACTACACCGAAATCAAACAAAACGAGAGAGAAAAGAAATAACCCTACGGCCAAGCACTTACCTTCCTCGAACTTGAATGAAAATTGAACTAAAAGAACTCTACACCCCACTACTATTCGGCCAAACAAAACACAATTGAAGGAAGGGAAATTCGGCAACACAAGGGAGGGATTCGATTTGATTTTTAGACAAAAATAAGGCACAAGAATTACAATTTCGGGAAGGAGAAAGTCGGCCAAGGTTTGGAGAATAAGAAAGAAAATGAACAAGAGGTAGGTGCTCTCGGTTTTGAGAAGAAAAGAAATGGAGAAAGTGTTTGGAGAATGAAGTTTTGCTACAATGTTTTTAAGAAAGAAAGAAAGAAAATATGAGAGGAAAGAATGCTAGTTTCAAATTACACAATGAACAAAAGAAAGAGAAGTGGGAGAGAAGAGAACTTTCTGCTACCATGAAGGTTGAAAGAAGACAAGCAAATTCTAAGACTAGGTGTTTAAACTTTGCTTTCAAAGAGAGAAAAATGAAAGAAACTCCTTAGCAATTCGGTTTTGGTATGACAAAAGGAGAAATTTGGCTTGTCAAAAGTTGATCGAACACCCAAAAATGCCAAATGCATTTTCTGACACACCCCACTACACCTACCAAAACCGACCACTCCCCATGGAGTCCCCAAGTTTGGTCAACACCCCCATTACCTCCCAACCATCCATTCAAACTTAGTTGAACTAGTCTCCTCCTACTTTCACTCACCACCTCCATTCGAATGAGTTGACATAGTCCATGGTAGAGTTTGAACTACCAACAACTCCTCCTCCTTAAGCCGTCAAAATGGAACAAAAGGGAGCACTCTGCAGCTTGAACTCAAGACCTCTCCTCCGCAATTGACGCTAACCACAAACTCTAAGTGGCGCATGCCTTGCCACTTTGCTAGCTCATCACTTGTGCTCAAGAACACCAAATAAAATACATAAGACCCAGCTCCTTCACTCCTATCACATAAAGCCCAAAACTAAAATTTCCCCACCTACTACCATACCCTAGCCTACAACTAAGCCCCAAAACCACACAAACAACAACATAGCAAGCCATTAACATGCAAACAATGCCACAACAAGATAGCCCCAACCCGGATATTACACGTAACGATCGCTCACATAGAGTCGTTATCAAAGATGTTCGCACACACAGTGCCACTTCCTGTAACGTATCGCTCACATAGAGCCGCATCATGTCCGCACACACAGTGCCACTTCCCGTAACGTATCACTTACATAGAGCCGTTAGTCAATGAAACACATATTTGTTTATTCAATTATCACCTTTGCTCATTTCATGTTTCACCAGTAATTACTACTCAACTATAATTATTTATGTAGTCCAAACATATCAAATTTCTTTCTCATGTTTGTATATATATATATCAAATATACCTTTACTCAATAGCAACAATCCAATTTCCATATGTCATATTTTCACATCCGGCACAAACCAACTACACATACAGAGATATGTATTATTAACCATACTTTCGGTTCAATATCCATCTCATCTCATATTCAGTATACATAGCTCTTTTTGAATCATAAATATATATACATATATGTTCAAAGCACTCAATGCATCCACCCTTATACATGTATATAAATATATGTATTTCAACTTAGCATTTGGCCATACTATAATTATGTTTGTTCTCATACCTTATTGAATTCGACAACATTGAATTTTACAACTAATCCCAATTTATCCAAGAAATATATCCATATACAAGTGCTTAATAATTCCCATTACATTATCATACTCAAAATCCATATCCCATTCTAGCATCATTATAATTGAAACTTTAAATTCATTTGCACACATACATTTTTTATAAACATCACTCAATTAAACTAATTTATTCAAGCTTATATATATATATATATATATATATACTAAGCTTATATTCAACTAACACATGTATTTCTATTTTATTCATATCACATTCAGCAATTCATGAATTAAAATACCTACCTTTACTTAACTATTTCACCTCTATATTATCAAATTTCAATTTAACCCAATTGCTTAGAAACTTACCTCGAAGCCAATTTAAGCTTCCTTGCTACTCGCTCAATTTAGCTTTTCCCGATCCACTTTGGTTTCTTTTTGTTCTCGGTCTAAAACAATTTCAATTAAGCTCATTTAATTTCATTTCCATTCAATTAATCCATAATTACTTTATTACACAATTTACCATTTTATCCTCACATTACTCATTCTTACAATTTAATCAAATTTTCACAAAATACAAAATATGCCAAAATTACCTATTTCAAGCTAAGGCCTAATGTTCCTTAGGCTAATTTAAGTCCGCATTTTCCTAATTTCTAAAATCTAACTTCTCCATTTACTACTTTTGAAATTAAATCCCAAATGCTCCATCTAATCAAAATTTCCAACTCGGATTGTAGTAATCTAGCACATACATTTTAGTTAAAACCATCAACCATCATAAAGCATGCATTTTCATCAATGGTCAACCAACATTCATGTTCAATACACAAAAGTTTCACATGGGCTTGATAGGAAAATGATCAACAATCACAAAATGCAAAATTACCAAAATCTAAGACTTGAACTTACCCAATTTTAGTTGATAGTCCCGAATCCCTAAGGAGTTTTTTGTTCTTTTCCTTTGTTATAATCGCCAAAACTCAAAAACATGACATGCAAAGGCTTCCTTAATTCTTTTATGTTTTTAATCCATTATCCATAATATATAATATTATTATATTAACATATACCACTAACCATATTATAATATAATATATTTGCATCTTTCTTATCACCTTGTCATTCCACTATATAAAATACTATGAATAATTTCACTACTAATCCCTTAGTTAAAAGGCACCTTATTTAATCCCCCAATCAATCCAATGGTAAATTTTACCACTTATACGCTTTAGTCCTTTTTCCTTAAATTAATCACCCAAACACAAATATTAATCTATAATATTTTAACACATGTACAACCACATAACATACATATCAAATTAATAATCAAACTTTTTTTTTTCGGATTCGTGGTCCCGAAACCACTCTTCCGATTAGGGTTGTAATTAGGCTGTTACAACTCTCCCTCCTTAAGAAATTTTCGTCCACAAAAATCTTACCAGCGAATAAGTGTGGATAACGTTCTTTCATTAATTCTTTGGTTTCCCAGGTCGCTTCCTCAATCCCGTGTTTATGCCATAATACTTTAACCAAAGATTTCTTCTTATTACGCAACTCTTTCACTTTACGAGCTAAGATGCAAATCGGTTCTTCCCCATAAGTCAGATCGAGTTGAATTTCTACCTCTGATGGATTGATCACATGAGAAGGATCAGATCTATACCGTCGAAACATTGACACGTAGGAAACATTATGAATCTTGTCTAACTCAGACGGCAACCTCAATCTGTACACAACCGGCCCAATATGTTCAGTAATCTCATACGGCCCAATAAACCTCGGACTCAATTTTCCCTTACGATCAAACCTAAGTATCTTTTTCCACGGTGATACTTTCAAGAACACTCGATCACCCACTCGAAACTCTATATCTTTCCTTTTCAAATCTGCGTACGACTTCTGACAATCTGATGTAACTTTCAAACTTTCTCGAATTACCTTAACTTTCTGCTCCGTTTCTCTGATTAAATCAATCCCGTGAATCTTGCCTTCACTCAGCTCAGTCCAATATAAAGGTGTACGACATTTTCGACCGTACAACACCTCATAGAGAGCCATTTTAATAATTGATTGAAAGCTGTTATTACACGAAAATTCAATCAAAGGCAAGTATCATTCCCACGTACCTTCAAACTTAAGAATGCAACATCACAACATATCATCGAGTACTTGAATAACATGCTCGGATCCGACTGAGGGTGAAAAGCTGTACTGAAGTGCAACTTTGTACCTAAATCATCCTGTAGTTTCTTCCAAAATCGCGATGTGAACCTCGAATCTCTATCCGAAACAATAGAAACAGGTACTTCGTGTAACTGTACGATCTGCGATATGTACAACTCAGCTAACTTATCAAGTGAGAAATCCGTACATACTGGAATAAAATGGGTTGATTTCATCAATCTATCAACAATAACCCAGATTGAATCTTTATTACTTGGCATCAAAGGCAAACCCGATACGAAGTCTATCGTGACACGATCCCACTTCTACTCTGGTATCATAATTCGGTTGAAGTAGTCCAGATGGCACTTGATGCTCAGCTTTTACTTATTGACACACTAAACACTTTGATACATAATCTGAAATGTCTCGTTTCATACCATGCCACCAGTAATACTGCTTTAGATCGTTATACATTTTCGTGATACCTTGATGAATCGACAATTTAATACTATGAGCCTCATCACAATCCTTCGAATCAAATCCGGGTTCTTAGGTACACAGATCCGATTCTTGAACCGTAAACATCCTTCAGTATTTTTTTGAAAGTCTGAATCCGCACACGAGCCACAACGACTTTTTTTTGTTTTTAAATCATTATCAACCTCTTGGGCTTCTCGAATCTGCTACTCAAACAATGGTCTCACTTTCAACTCGGTAACTATCGCACCATCCTCAGTCATAGTTATATCTGCATTCATTACGCGTAAAGCAAATAGCGACTTTCGGCTAAGTGCATCTGCAACCACATTAGCCTTTCCTGGGTGATAATTAATCACGAGCTTGTAATCTTTCAACAATTCTAACCACTGTCATTGTCTCGATTCGATCCTTTTGAGTCATTAAATACTTTAGACTTTTATGATCCGAAAAGACGGACATTTCTCACCAATGTATAGTGATGCCAAATTTTCAAAGCAAAACTATAGCGGTTAACTCAAGATCGTGTGTTGGATAATTTCTCTCGTGGTTTCAACTGCCTCGAGGCATAGGCTACGACTTTACCCTCTCGCATCAATACACAACCGAGTCCATTTAAAGATGCATCACTAAAAATAAAAAATCTTTACCCGACTCGGTGAACGAAAGCACCTAAGCTTAGTAACAAGGTCTTGATTGATCAAAACTCTTCGACACCTTTCTCGACCACTCAAATTTCACATCCTTTTGTAATAGTTTTGTCATCGGGTTGCTATCATGAAGAATCCTTTCACTAAACGCCTATAATATCTTGCAAGCCCTAAAAGCTACGTTACTCGTAAACATTCTCATGAGGTTTCCATTCCAATATAGTCAGATTTTACTCAGTCAACCCGAATACCCGCCGATGAAATAACATGCCCTAGGAAGTCGACTTCTTTAACCAAAACTCACATTTACTAAATTTTTCAGATAATTGCTTGTCACGCAAAATCAGAACACTAGCCTCAAATGCTCAGCGTGCTCGATTTTGTCTCGTGAATAAATAAATATGTCATATATGAACACAACCATAAACTGGTCTAGATAAGGTCTGAATACCCGGTTCATCAAATCCATGAAAATAGCGGGGGCATTAGTGAGCCCAAATGATATCGCCAAGAGCTCATAATGACCATATCTCGTCCAAAATGCAGTCTTCTGTACATCTGATTCTCTAACTTGCAACTGATAATAACTTGACCTCAGGTCAATTTTTGGAAACACTGAGGCTTCTTTCAACTGATCGAGCAAATAATCAATACATGGCAATGGGTATTTGTTCTTAACTGTTATCTTATTGAGCTGTCGATAATTAATATACATTCTCAAAGTTCCATCATTCTTTTTCAAAAATAAAATGGGCGCACCCCAGGGAGAGAAACTCGATCGGGCGAAACCTCTATCTATCAATTCTTGTAACTGAGCTTTTAATTCTTTTAATTCGATTGATTGCCATTCTATACGGAGGTATCGAGATTGGAGTGGTCATTGGCACTACTACTTTTCGAACCGGTGGTAATCCCTAATTCCTCAAAACACATTTGGATACTCACTAACAACCGCATGCAGATTCAATATTCTTTTGGTTACCTTTTGCTATCAACCACATACGTAAGATAAGCTTCAGACCCTTTCTCAACATCGCCGAGCCAACATCGAAGATATCGAGCAGGCAGTCCATTCAAATTCGCAGACTCTATTTGAACTATATTGTTGTTCTGGCATCTCAAATCAATAGTCTTTCGTCGGTAATTTACTACTACATCATGAGCTGTTAACCAATCCATACCAAGGATAATGTCGAACTCATCGAAAGGTAATAGCATCAAATCGGCTAGAAAACACAAGTCTCTAATCATCAAAGGACAGTTCTTGCACACTTTATCAACTAGTACTACGAATCGTTAATCTTAAGAATGCTAACTAGAAGCTTTATATCTTCATTTAAACCATCTTCAAATCTCCGGCACATACTAGCCTCCGACAAAACACACTCACGAGCCTAGCAACTAAGTTGCACAAACTTGCGCTCATATTCGGATACGGTCATACGACCCTGTTTAAGCTCAAGATATTCTTTGCGCTTAGAATATAGGAAACGTTGGCTTACATACTTCTTACGAAATTCTGTCTGAAAGAAGTCCCAAGTAACCCTCTCACTAGGGACAACGGACATGAGCGTATTTCACCAATAATAAGAAGAATCCCATAGTAATGATATGGCACACTTCAAGTACTCATCGGGTGAGCAGGACAGTTCGTCGAAAACATAACGATATTATCAAGCCAAAATTTGACTCTCTCAGCATCAACGTTATCCTACGCTCTAAATTCCCAAGCCCCGTGCTTCCTTATACGATCAATCGGAGGTTTAATTACTCTTTCAGGGTTAGTAATAGAGGGTACCACCGATGCTACAGGGGGTACATTCAAATTTTGGGGTGGTTGAACAGCCGGATTGGTTCGTATGTAATGACTGAACCAATCGTTCATCATACTATAGAAGGCATTTCTAGCCCCCTCATCAGGATTACTCGTAGTCGGTCGAGATCCCTGGGCATGGTCCCCGAAATGAACAGCGCCACACTCGACGTCATCAGCTATACTCGCTCAAAATCGAGATCCATTATAAAATACTTAAATAAACACCTTTCATCACAAAGGTCATCACACTAATACATTATAAATTATGGCATGTATAGCTAGATTCACATCGCCGCTTACGTTAGTCCGAGAACCGACTAACTGTAGCTCGATACCAATAAAATGTAACACCTAAACTCGTATCCGCTACTAAATTAAGGTTACGAGCATTTCCTTACCTCACACAAGCTTTGAGTATTCTTTAAGAACCAATTTTATGATAAAGGCATAACCAATTTTTAACTATCATTAAAATCATAACCATCAACCAAGGATTAATTACAAGGAATTAACAAATTACTAATTTCTAGGCCCTTCAAACCCGGATATCAAATATGCTTATAATGCTTACCCATTTATTTTAATAACTAACTCAAGCAATCTATTTAGCATCAATTACTTGCCATATTTGGCCATGACCTTGTAAACAAGGGTATTTGATCATTTCACGATAACATTTTTTTGTCAATTCATTTTGTTTCTATGTCTTTAACCATTAATGCATACAAGCCAAATTTAGCTTTCACCATTCATCATGCCAAACAAAACTATAATAATTTAACCAAGACCGAATTCATGTAAGCTCAAATGACTTAACCTTTAGCCATCTTCGCATGGCCTTTATATAAATTCCAACCAAAAGGAATCAAGAGAAATCAAGCTTATACATGCCATAGTTTCTAAGATTTAACTCTAATGAAAGATACCAAAAATAGGTGATAGTGTGTTCGACTTCGACAGGATCCCCGAGTGCGAGCTTCGACTTTAAACATCTATACCATGAACAAACAATTACAAAACGGTAAGCTATATAAAGCTTAGTAAGTTATAAGCCAAGGAGGTAAAATATCTATATACAATCAATTGAATAGCTTGTAATTTATTCAAACATAACATGGAATAGAATGCAACATTCGTACACATAATGTATACATATCATCGTTAATTTATAATATATCTAATTGGTCACCAATTAAATCCAAACACTTCCATGTTAAAAGTCCATAACAAAATAACTTACTCGATTTACCTCGATAATGAACCATAGTATAACATATAAATACATGACACTCCTGCTTATTATACCTCCACTGAGTCATTTCTTCCTTTAGGAAAATCTGAAAATCCGTACACGTAGTACAAGCTCGCAATGTATCGCTCACATAGAGCCGTTACTTAACATATCCACACACATAGTGCCACTTCCCGTAACATATCGCTCACATAGAGCCGTTACTCAGCATGTCCACACACACAGTGCCACTTTCCGTAACGTATCGCTCACATAGAGCCGTTACTCAGCATGTCCGCACACACAGTGCCACTTCCCGTAACGTATCGCTCACATAGGGCCGTTACTCAGCATGTCCGCAGACACAGTGCCACTTCCCGTAACGTATCGCTCACATAGAGCCGTTACTCAATTAAACACATATTTGTTTATTCAATTATCACCTTTGCTCATTTCATGTTTCACCAGTAATTACTACTCAACTATAATTATTTGCAGTCCAAACATATCAAATTTCTTTCTCATGTTTGTATATATATATCAAATATACCTTTACTCAATAGCAACAATCCAATTTCCGTATGTCATATTTTCACATCCGGCACAAACCAACTACACATACAGAGATATGTATTATTAACCATACTTTCAGTTCAATATCCATCTCATCTCATATTCGTATATATAGCTCTTTTTTGAATCATAAATATATATACATATATGTTCAAAGCACTCAATGCATCCACCTTTATACATGTATATAAATATATGTATTTCAACTTAGCATTCGGCCATACTATAATTATGTTTGTTCTCATACCTTATTGAATTCGACAACATTGAATTTTAGAACTAATCCCAATTTATCCAAGAAATATATCCATATACAAGTGCTTAATAATTCCCATTACATCATCATACTCAAAATCCATATCCCATTCGGCATCATTATAATTGAAACTTTAAATTCATTTGCACACATACATTTGTTTATAAACATCACTCAATTAAACCAATTTATTCAAGCTTATATATATATATATATATATAAATATACTAAGCTTATATTCGACCAACACATGTATTTCTATTTTATTCATATCACATTCAGCAATTCATGAATTAAAATACCTACCTTTACTTAACTATTTCACCTCTATATTATCAAATTTCAATTTAACCCAATTGCTTAGAAACTTACCTCGAAAGTCGACAATTCAAGCTTCCCGGCTACTCATTCAATTTAGCTTTTCCCCGATCCACTTTGGTTTCTTTTTATTCTCGGTCTAAAACAATTTCAATTAAGCTCATTTAATTTCATTTCCATTCAATTAATCCATAATTACTTTATTGTGCAATTTACCATTTTATCCCTTACATTACTCATTCTTGCAATTTAATCAAATTTTCACAAAATACAAAATATGCCAAAATTACCTATTTCAAGCTAAGGCTGGATGTTCCTTAGTCTAATTTAAGTCCACATTTTTCCTAATTTCTAAATTCTAACTTCTCCATTTACTACTTTTGAAATTAAATCCCAAATGCTCCATCTAATCAAAATATCCAACTCAAATTGTAGTAATCTAGCACATACATTTTAGTTAAAACCATCAACCATCATAAAGCATGAATTTTCATCAATGGTATTCATGTTCAATACACAAAATTTTCACATGGGCTTGATAGGAAAATGATCAACAATCACAAAAATGCAAAAATTACCAAAAATCCAAGACTTGAACTTACCCAATTTTAGTTGATAGTGCCAATCCCTAAGGAGTTTTTGTCGTTCTTTTCCTTTGTTATAATCGCCAATAACTCAAAAAGATGACATACAAAGGCTTCCTTAATTCTTTTATGTTTTTAATCCATTATCCATAATATATAATATTAATATATTAAGATATACCACTAACCATATTATAATATAATATATTTGCATCTTTCTTATCACCTTGCCGTCCACTATATAAAATACTATGAATAATTTCACTACTAATCCCTTAATTAAAAGACACCTTATTTAATCCCCCCAATCAATCAAATGGTAAATTTTACCACCTATACGCTTTAGTCCTTTTTCCTTAAATTAATCACCCAAACACAAATATTAATCTATAATATTTTAACACATGTACAACCACATAACATACATATCAAATTAATAATCAAACTTTTTTTTCTGGATTCATGGTCCCGAAACCACTCTTCTGATTAGGGTCGTAATTAGGCTGTTACATGGTCAGCTGCCACCGAGAGGTCATGGTCCGGCCGGAGGAGGAAATGGTTTTGGTCGAGGACGTGGATCACCAGGCAGGGGTGCCGACAATACAGATGCAAGACAACCTGGATTTGTTTATGCAGCTAGACGATGAGAGGATAGCGATGCACCGGATGTCATAACCGGTACATTCTTTATTTTTGGTGTGCCCTTTACAGCTTTGATAGATATTGGGTCTACACATTCATATGTTGCTAGTATTGTGTCCAAGACTTTAAGTATAGAATCTGAGGTTGCTTTTAGGGAGATAACTGTGATTAGCCCTTTAGGAAAATCTATAGTGGTGAACAAACTCTTTAGGAATGTGCCTTTAGAAGTACAAGAGGATCTTGACTGAAGCACTAGTGTTGATTCAACCTGAGGCGGGAAAGGAGTTTGTAGTCTATTACGATGCGTTGCACACAGGGTTGGGATATGTGTTGATGCAAAAAGGGAAGGTAGTAGCGTATGCATTTCAACAATTAAGACCACATGAAGTGAATTATCCCACTCATGATCTAGAGTTAGCGGCGGTAGTGTTCGCCTTGAAGACTTGGAGACACTACTTGTATGGGTAAAAGTCAATTATCTACACTGATCATAAGAGCCTGATATATCTCCTTACCCAGAATGAGTTGAATTTAAGGTAGTGGAGGTGGATTGAATTGTTGAAAGATTATGACTGCTCGATTGAGTATCACCCGGGTAAAGCTAATGTAGCAACTGATACGTTGAGCCATAAGGTTATATCAAATCTGAGGGTGATGTTTTCTCATCTCATTTTGTATGAAGATGGAAGCTTGATAGTCGAACTTCAAGTGAATCCTTCATGGATAAGTCAGATTAAGGATAAAAAGTTGTCAGACGAATTGTTAAGTTTTCGACTTTAGCAAGTAGAAGGTGGGGAGACAGAAGAGTTTGGTCTAAACAGTGATGGAGTATTACACTTTCATAGAAAAGTTTGTATGTCAAAGGATTCTGAGTTGAGACAGAGAATTCTGCAAGAAGCGCATAGTAGTCCAAACGCTATGCATCCCGGGGGGAGTAAGATGTATCGAGATTTGCATAAATAGTTTTGGTGGCCAGATCTGAATCAAAAATTTATCGAGTTTGTGAGTAAATGCTTGACGTGTCAACAGGTGAAGGCAGAGCATCAGTTACCTTCAGGGTTGTTACAGCCAATGAAGATTCCACTTTGGAAGTGGGAGCGGATAATGATGGATTTTGTTAGTGGGCTACCTTTTATGCCTACTAGGAAAGATTCAGTGTGGGTAATTGCCAATCAGTTGACGAAGTCTGCTCATTTCATACTCGTTCGTGTTGACTATTTGTTGTAAAAGTTAGACAAGCTTTAAGTGGCAGAGATTGTAAGGTTGCATGAGGTACTATTGTCTATCATATCAGATAGAGACCCTAGGTTTACGTCGCGATTCTGGAAGGCATTACATCAAGCGTTGGGTACAAGACTGGATTTCAGTACGGCATTTCATCCACAGTCTGATGGTCAATCAGAGAGGGTAATTCAGATTCTAGAAGACATGTCGAGAGGTTGTGTAATAGACTTCAGAGGCAGTTGGGAGGATTCGTATCATTAGTGAAATTTGCATACAACAATAGCTATCAATCCAGTATTCAGATGGCACCGAACGAAGTTTTGTATGGTCGTAAGTGTTGTACTCCTATCTGCTGGACAGAATTGGGTGAGCGATAGTTGTTGGGTCTGGAATTGGTCACAGAGATAGAGGAAAAGGTTATGTTGATTTGGGCTCGATTGAAGGAAGCTTCCGACAGGCAAAAATCTTATGCAGATATGAAGCGTAGAGAAATAGAGTTCTCAGTGGGTGATCAGGTTTTTTTGAAAGTTTCACCTAGGGAGAAGGTCCTAAGATTTGGATAGAAAGGCAAGTTGAGCCCCAAATTCATCGGGCCTTATCAGGTGTTGAAACGTGTGGGACCAGTGGCGTATCAACTTGAGTTACCTTTGGAGTTGAGTCAGATACATGATGTATTCCATGATTCAATGTTAAGGTGTTACCGTTCAGATCCATCTCACATAGTGCCAGTGGAGGAAATTGAAGTAAGACCCAATCTCTCTTTTGAAGAAGAACCAGTGCAGGTCTTAGATCGAGATGTCAATGTGTTGAGAAAGAAGTTAGTTCCTCTAGTCAAGCTATTATGGCGTAATCACGGTGCAGAAGAAGCCATGTGGGAGCCAGAAGAGATGATGCGACAGCAATACCCTCACCTCTTTTGATCAAGTAAATTTTGAGGCCGAAATTTCCTTAAAGGGGTAGAACTGTAACATCTTAGAATTAGGGGTTTTGCATTTTATGCTATTGTATGTGTTTGGCTTGTTTAGAATGTTATTTTTTTTGTGTTTGGGGGTCATAAGGAGGCTCCGGTTTGAGCTAGAGCTTTAGAAATTTTTCTTGCTTTTTGGGCACTTTAGGGGGGAGAGCTAGTGGAGGTAGGCCTTAAGATTGTTTACTTGTGTTTGTTGACACAAAAAGAGTGTGGTGTGGTGGCAAGGTGACGCAACTTAGGGAGCAAGGGAATGACGCCACAAGGGAGCAGTAGGGAAGAAGGAGTTCGAGTCTCATCTGCAGCATGTGGAACTTTATTTTTGTGCTTTAGAGGAGGAAGAAGTGGCATTCGGTTGGAACTCTTCATGGTTGTTGTTAAATGAGTCAAATTATTTGAATGCATGGACAAGAGAGCTTGAAAGAATTTGAATTGGTCAATCAATTCAAATGGGTGATAGAGAGTGAAATAGGGAGCAAATCTAGGAAGTGGGGAGGTGAGTGAGTGTTGGCCGAATGTTGGAGAGTGGGGAGGGGAATTTCGGCTATGTGTTGTTGAGGATAGGGAGTTACGGCATTGGTGGTGTGTTTAGCAAAACCGAACCTGGTAAGAGTGTTGTACCGAACGCTAGAGTTTCTTTAACTCTTCTTTTGACGTTTTGAGTGTGAAGTCTTAAGGCATTTTTCGGGTTGATTACTTTTAGAGCTTGTGCCGAATCGCTCAAGGTCTTTTCTCTATCTTTTCCCTTTGAAGTTGTCGTTTTCTTTTCTCCTTTGTTGTCAGTTTAACCGAAGCACTTTTCTTCTACACTTCTACTATTTTCTTCATCTTTTCTTCTTGCACCTGAATTTCTTTTCTTCTTTAGCCGAAGCCTACTTCCCACCCTTCTCTCTTTGTATTTTGTTTCTACACCTTTCACCATAACCGAACCTCCATCCCTCCTTTTTACTTCTCCACTCTCGATTAAACCGAAACTCCTCCTCCTTTTGGTTCTTGGCTAGTTTTCTCCATAGTCAAAATTCATTCTTCTTCGTTACTTTTCATTCTTTCTGTTCTTCATTTTCTTTTACTGGTTGAATCCCCTTTGGCACCAAACTAAATCTATTCTTACACTTTATACTATTAGCCGAACATCGTGAAGCATGGTACTAGGAATCTTTTGGTCGTAGAAGGTCTTTTCAATCAGTTTCTGTTGGTGCAAGATAGGGAAGACTTTTTCATTTCTTTCTCTATTTTTTTCTTTCGATTTTGTGTGGTCATAGCGGAATGGCCATTTTGCTCTTGTTTTTAGTTTGCGGCTAATCCTTCCTTCTTCTTCTCCTATTCTGGAACATTTGCTCCGGGAAATCCCAGTAGCCGAATGTGTTGTAGTCCGAAGCCTGAAGGTTTGTTGATTGCTGAATCTTACCATTTCATTCGGGTTCTTAAGGTAAGAAGTTTTCTTTAGTTTTATACGATTAGAATATCTTCCATTTTTACTCTACCTTAATCAAATCTTTTGGTTAGACAACCTACGTTTCTCTTTGAGTACTGATCAAGGCTCTCTTCATGGATGCAAGCTCTAGCCATACCAAGGGAGTATCATTAAAGGAGCCTGAGGAGAGTGAACCTGTAATCTCTGCTCCTAAGTTCAAACTGTATGCTGTGTCGGTGGTTCAAGACTTTTCGTCGGGTTGTGGTAGGGAGTCGACATCTGCCTAGGATAGACAAATCATGGTTATTCCTACTAGTGAAAGTGTCGACCTGAAGTGTTTAGTCTTACGTGTAATCAGGTGTGTAATGCTCACACTTTTCTTTATTATCTTGTGTTGATAATTGTGTTGGCTAAAAGCCGAGATGACTGTGTGGACAGTCGAGATGCCCTTGTGGGTAAGGTTGGAGACACAGGGTAAGTGGTTCTATGATTCTACTTTCGAATGTATGTATGTATGATGTAATTATCTGCTGTACATTGGTAGTATGTTTGCATTCATCTTAGTATGATAATATATTGCATGGGCTTTGGGATATGATGTAAAAAGGGAAAGTGTGATTTAGTGACTGTCACAGTGATTTGGTACCACAGTGGGTTGGCCCCACATAACTTATTTAGTGACTATGTCTTAATGGTTTGGTACCACAGTGGTTTGGAACCACATATATATAATTATCAGTGATTGTCACAGTGGTTTGGTACCACAGTTGGTTGGCCCCACATGTATTTATTAGTGACTATCACAGTGGTTTCGCACCACAGTGGGTTGGGCACACATATACATTTATCAGTGACTCTGTCACAATGGTTTGGAACCACAATGGTTTGGTACCAAAGTGGCTTGGTGCCACAGGTGTTCGGCTGGTTCAGGTGATGTAGTGGATGGAAAACTAGGTGGGGCTAGGTTGCATTGCATACACTTGTATTATGTTGGGTTGTGGGGGCTAAGGCCCAATGTGCATCTATGGGCTTCAGGCCAGATTGCGTTTGTAAGGGGAATTACACACTGAGTCTTGGTGACTCACCCCTATGCTTATTCTTGCAGGTAACTCTTAGTCGTGGATTTAGAGCCGAGGTGGACTTCGAGGTGGCCATGCATTAATTCTTACATAAATTCGTATTCTTTATTTAAGCTTATGTTAATTTGGGATTTGTTATGTAAAAAGGCCTCAATAAATTTAATTTGGGTTTTTGCTTCTAATGGGGTTGTTATTATATTATGAACTGTTAAACACAACATTTTCCAAAAAAAATATAAATAAACGTTTTCCCAAAATATTAACAAGTGGATAACATGCTGATTAATAACTCAATTCAACTTAAAAACCCCAAACATTGTTTTCAAAATGACATGTTTCAGAGTATCATTAGTATCAATATTTCTTCTAAATAAGAGTTGGTAAGAAACCTTTAAACTGGACGTTATTTTCAAGATAGAAACACGAAACGAAAAGCTTTCAAAATTTTGATGATTCCTTCATATTCCAAAGTTCTTTTAAACAACTTTTCCTTGTGACATACCAGATCCTGTCGTAATGTTTAGGCTAGGCTTGGGGTGTTACACGAGACCTCCTTTATTTGGTGCCGATGCCATGTCCCAGAGATGGTCTTATACAGGACCTTCCTTATCTCATGTTGTGACACTGGTATCCTTACTATTCCGAATGTTCAACCAGGACTTCAACTTATCATATTTTCATCATACTCTCATCGAAGCATCATTAGTCAATTTCATAGAAATAATATTCACTTCTCATAATATCAAGCAATTAAAAATAAAAAAAATTATGTAGCTTTAATTTCACCGAAACTTACCTCAGTACTCAAAATACGTATAGTTGTTTGATTTAGTCCACAACCTTGTTCTTGCCTCGATTTCAGTCTGGGCTTTGTGTTTCTTGATCTATAATAACAATTTCACTTATTTAATACTCACATTGACTAAATTAACCCATGAATCATACTTTGGAAAAAGTATGATTTTGCCCCTAAACTTTTACATAATTACACTTTCATCCCTAGGCTTGTAAAATGATTTTCATTCAACTTCTTTGCATTTTAAGCCTAGCCGAATCATTTTCATAACTACAACAGCCCCTAATTTTCATTAATTCACTCATGTATGACCATATTTGTGACTTTTACAAATTGGTCCTTTTTATGAATTTCTTGTGAAAATAACTTAGAAAAAGATGTTTATCATGCATCAAACTTTCATATTCTTCCATAAATCATCAAAATACATGCATGTCATACATGGGTAAATTTTTAAACATAAACCCTATGTAACAGTCCGGTTATTACCCTAGTTGAAACAGTGGTTTTGGGACCATAAAATCGAGTCAGTGAAATATTCTAATATTATTTTCTCTGTCTATGATATATGATTAAGCATGTGTTAAAGTTCCATAAGTTAATCTGTTCGTTTGTATTTTTAATTTGAGAAAAGGGATTAAATTGCATAAAATGTAAAAGTGGCTTTCTATTTCATTACTGGCCAAACTGATGTGTCTTTATAAAGAGGGAGGCCTTATGTGGCAAATAAGCCAATACTTTGGTTAGTGGACGGCAACATGTATATATTATGTACTTTTATATGTGTATTTTATAAGTTAAATTAATATTATATATGATAAACTATCATAATAAAACAAAGGCATTAAAAAGTCATTATTCATATGCTCATCTTTCTACTAAGACCAAAACAAAGAAAAGAAAAATAAAATAAGAAAGAGCTAGGGCATTCGGCCATTTCTAAGCTAAATTCAAGGTATGTTTGATTTCGGTTTGTGATAATTTTTACATTTTCGTAATCATTGCTTTGTAAACCCATGTTTTAATTTTGAGAATTGATGATGTTTATGAGATGATCTTTTGATGAGCTCATGTGATTTATGATGATTTATGATGTTAAATGAAAGATATGTATTCGATGAACATTTTTTGTTCTTGAATTTTTGATGAATTTAGCTAATTAGGGCTAAATTGAGAAAATAGCAATTTGAGGGATTAAATTGTAAATTTGATGAAATGTTTGGACTAATATGATATATATATGTATTTGGCTATGCATGGTTAAATGATGATTTTGTGAATTTGATGTTTTGAGAAAAATAGACTAAATTGATAAATTGTGCAAATGTGAGGGTTAATTTGAAATTTCCCTAAATATGTGTATTTGGATTGAATTGGATAAGTTAGTGAATAAAAGAGTTAAATTTGAATATGTATAGATTAAGAGTCGAAGAAATCAGACTTAGATTGCGGGAAAGTGAAAGTAATTGTGTAGCGTATCCATTCCCGTTAAACCGAACTCGATGTAAGTCATTATGCAAAGAAATGCATTTGTATTGAGCTGTGTATGTTCATATGATTATTGAAAATGATGAATGTTTACGAGATGATGTGTAGATGAGTTTCGAGATAAGAACGACATATTAGCAATGTTCGGGAAGTCCTGTGTGAACCTAGGAATAGATAGTATTAGCTATGTCATGACACAGGTGTTTGTTCTAAGATATCATATAAGACCACGTCTGGGACGTCGGCGTTGATTTGAGATTTTGTGTAAGACGACGTTTGGGACGTTGGCATCGATACGAGATTTACGTGTAAGACCATGTCTGGGACATTGGTATCATATTGATTCGTGTAAGATCATGTCTAGGATATTGGCATTATATTGATTCGTATAAGACCCTGTCTGGGACAGTGGCATCGATATATGAGTACATGTAAGACCTCATCTGGGACGTTGGAATTGTACGAATATTCTGAGCTTTCTAAGCATCTTATTAGATTCTGAACGATTCAATGGGCAAGTCTGTGACACGAAATGTTATTTGAATTGTAAATCAGTTTCAGGTACATTTATTAAGTACACAAGGTGTGTATGAAAGGTAAGTATCTATATGAGCTTACTAGCATGAATATGAGCTATGAAATGATGAGATAATATGTGAAATTATGCTATATGAGCTATGTGCATATGACGTGATGAGATGAAAAATGTGATAAGTTATGGCTAAATAATTGAACCAAACTTTATTAGAGATGTATATGTTATGTGTATTTTAAGTTAAGTTTATTTGTATATGAATTACTAAGCTTTTGAAAGCTTACTCTGTGTGTGTGTTTTCTCTATTTTATAGATCGTCAAAGCTACTGAAGGCTCGGGGACCATCAAGGATCGTCATCACACTACCCAAGCTCATTTTGGTACATTTTGGAAATGTTTATAGCTAGATATGGCATGTATAGGCTAGATATTTGGTTAAGAATGAGAAGTGATCTTAGCCATGTGATTTTGCTAGTGATGTGTTTGTAATATGTTTTAATGAATATTTTATATGTTGCATGATTTGGTATGGTTTTGTAGTATATGAAATGGTTGAGTTTTTGGTAAGCATATGGAAAAAAATTTGAGCATATATGTTTAACAAAAGAATAAGCTCATAAAAGGTAAGTATGGATGAATTATGCTTGTGTTTACATGAGTTTTAGTCCTGTAATTTGTTATGAATGGAATTGGATTTGAATGTAGAGATTGAATGGTTATCTTAACATGTTTTTGGTGACTAATTGGATATAACTTGAATTAGTAATTTGCTTGCAGGTAAGTCCCTAAATTGGGTGGCATTTTGGCCATGCAAATGGCCTATTTTGTCACTAGGTTGTGGCACATGGGCGTCCCTAGTGACCGTGGGACTAAGTCAGTAGTTAATTAAGTGTACACGGCCTTGGCACATGAATGTGATTGGTAGCTGTGTGCTTTAGTCAGGATTGACCACGGCCAAGGTACACGAGCTTGCTTGGTGGCCATGGATTAAAGTTATGTTCGACCACGGGGAAGACACATGGGTGTGTCATGCGGCTGTGGGAGGCACACGGCTTGCACACATGGGCGTGTAACCCCTAAAGCTTTAAAATGTTTTAAATTTCTAAGAAATTGTGTATGTGTTCTGGTTTAGTCCCGACCCTGTTTCTAAGCACGTGTTAGGTCTCGATGACTTACAGATGAGACATTATGATTGTGACCGATGATTTAATTTTTATGAATTGTCTGTTAAAGTTTTCGATCTGTCAGATAATGTCTTTAACCCTAATCCAGCGACGGTTATGGGATAGTGATGTTACATTTGGTTGGTATCAGAGCTACGATTTAGTCAATTCTTGGACTAACATAGCGTGTCAAAGTCTAGCTACACATGCCATATATGTAAACTATGATAGTGTGATGAATCCTGACGTATAAAATGTGATTTTCGTATAGAAATGGATCTCGAAAGAGCTGTAGTTAACGACATAGAAAGTAATATGCTTGCTCCTGCGCAAGGGACAACGCCCTCTGATTCGAGACCAGCTACGAGCGGTCAAGAGGGAAAAGCTAAACAAGCCTTATTCCTGATGATGAGTGAGTGGTTCACTCAATTCGTAAGAAATAACCCGACTATTTCGCAACCTCTGCCCCGGATTAATCCCCCTCAGACATTTTTTATGCCTCTGACTATAAATCTGAATATGTGGAATAAGTCTCCAGTTGATAAAATTCGAAAGTATGGGGTCAAAGAGTTCAAGGCTACCAGTGATGATGATGCTGAAAAGGCCGAGTTCTGGTTAGAAAATACTATTCAGATATTCGATGAAATGTCTCTGATTCCAAAAGAATGCATAAAATGTGTTGTATCATTGCTCCGAGATGCAACCTATCAGTGGTGGAAAACCTAAACTTCTATTATCCTGAAAGAGCGAGTCACGTGAGAATTCTTTCAGATTGAGTTTTGAATGAAATATATTAGTGAGAGATTCATCAATAAAAAATGAAAGGAATTTATGGAACTAAAATAGGATCGAATGACTGTTACAGAGTATGAACGACAATTTGTAAGATTGAGTCAGTATGCTCGGGAATGCCTATCTACCGAAGCAATACTGTGCAAAAGATTCGAAGATGGTCTTAATAAAGATATTCGCTTATTAGTCGGGATCTTAGAAATAAAAGAGTTCGTTGTACTCATTGACCGAGGGTGCAAAGCTGAAGTACTCAGAAAAGATAAAAGAAATTTTGAATATGAAGCTAGAGATGTGAGAGAGAGATTTCAGAGTAGATCATTTCAGCCTACTTCGAAAAAAATTAGAGATGATCAAAGTCATTCAAGAGATAATGCGGGACATTCGAATAGAAATCAAGCTAGATAAAAAAAGAGCTCCAAAACTCCAGCAACTTCTGTAGCAAGTGTTGGAAATGTTTGATCCGAGAAACTTGAATGTAAGCATTGTGGAAAAAGACATCTGGGAAGTTGTAGATTAAATGACAGAGCTTGCTTCAGATGTGGATCACTTGATCATTTTATTCGTGATTGCCCTTAGTCTGTTGAGCCAGAGACTGTTGATAAACCGTAAAATGAACATATTTTAATCCCACATTTAGCATACTTTTGGATGATTTTTTTCCTTTAATTATGGAAATAGGTGCTCCTAATCCTTTGTTTTTATGTGTTATACTCAGGAGAGCACCGGAGGATAAAAAGAACGAGAAATGGTTCGATAAAAGAGAAAATGGGCCAAAGCGCAAATTCCACATGACATGGGCCCAAGACCACACGGCCTTGCCTCTTAAGAAGAGTCGACCACGGCCTGGACCCCGAAATGCACGACCGTGCGTCATCAATAGGTTCGACCACGGCCTGGCCTCAAATCACATGGGCGTGTGCCATGGGCGTGTCCCTGCAGTAGGAAAATAGAATTCTATTCAGATTAGGCTACTTAGAGGAAAAGAAAGCCATTGCAAAAGCCTATATAAAGACCTTAGAGGCCACTTAAAGAGGGAGTTCGATGAGAGTTCGACAGAAGCCTTCTGTCAGGGCTTTTTGGGTATTCAGCTAGGCCAAGGAGCCGAGCCAGAGAAGCTGAATACAGGGATTTACTCGAAGCAAGCCAATTGGTTCATCTCAAGAAGCCGTAATCATATTCAAGACGGAGGAACTCTCCTTCAATTCCTTCAGGGGGTTTTAGGGTTTCCTTATGTTTTGTTTTATATTATCTCCTGAGATGTTTTCTTTTCCTATTATGAACTAAACCTTCAAATACCTGAGGGGGATGAAACCTAAGACGGATCTTGTTATTGTTTTCTGAGCTGTATGATAAATACTTGATTTGCTCTTAACTATGTATTCTTAATTCTTGTTTTTGTATTTTTGGGATATTGATTCAAGCATTCTTGCTATTAGGCAGAGGAGGAATAGACCCTGTTTAAGAGTAGATCTAGCATAGTTAAGTGGAGTTGATCGCAACCCTAGAGATAGGATGACAAAAATCTGTCACATTAGGGTCAAACCTAATATGGGAGTCCATAGATCGAGTTAATGCAATTCTAGGGGTTTTAATTAGAAAGAGATTTCAATTAATCAACGCAGGGTTAGATGTTAGTAGCCTCGAGAGAGGTATTAATATAACTTAGGGAATCCTACGGATCAAGTCAAGTGAATAAATCTTCTGGTGTCGTTGCCGGGGAACTGAAATATTAAGAAAACTCAATTTTTATTACTTTAGCCATATTATATTTTATTTTTTTGCAATTAAATTTTATTTTTACTTTTCTAATTATTTTATTATTATTTTAATACTTACAGTATGATAGAATGATTGTGTGAAATTTCCGTTAGAAATTTTATCGTTTGAATGCTTAATTTGATAAAAAGGACTAAATCGCGTAAAGTGCAAAAGTGGAATTCTAATAGTTAAATGCATCAAATAGCTATAGAACCTTAAAGTAAAGGTTCTTATGTGGTAAATATACCATTTTTAATGTTAGTGGACTTTTATGGTCATGCATTAAATGTTTTAATAGTATATAATAAAGGTCAATTAATTAATTTAGAAATTAAGGTTAAAATAAACGAAATAAAACAATGTACCATCTTTTATTTTTCATGTTTCAAACAAAACTAGGGTAAGAAAACACCATTTTTCATCTCCTTCATTCACTCATGCTATTCTTGCTCAATTAGGTATGGTTTTTGTCCCCTTTTTATGATTTCTATGTTTTTTAGATCGTTGCAGATTAGTCTTGCTAGCCCAGGGACTATTTTGCAAAATTGTTAAAGGTTTATGGTTTTTCCATTGATGAATCTATGTGTGTTTCGATGTTTGATGATAGAAAATGCATGCTTGTTGTTAGATAAACAACATTTGTTAAGTGATTTTTAGTAAAATGTCCAAATAGGGATTAAATTGTGAAATGTGTAAATTTTGTGGTTAAATTGTGAAATAAATGAAAAATATGGACTACTAGGGACCTAATTGAAATTTCACTAGCATGGGTTTTTGTTGAATTGCATGAATTTGTGATTTTATGAAATAATGACTATATTGTAAAAATGTTGAAATGTTAAGGGCAAAAATGTAAATTTGCCTCAATGTTTATTTTAGATTAAGTTGAATAGAGAGATAATTAAATAAGTTAATTTCGATTACATTTAGATCAAGAAGGGCAAAATACGGATTTAGATCGGGGAAAGAACAAAGTTTTGAATTAATCGATTTAATTCACCGTTTTTGCATCCGAGGTAAGTCTGTATGTAATAAGCATTATTATATTTGCATTTTAAATTCTTTGATATTGCATAAATTGTGAATATAACATTGCTGACATAATCGATGACGATTCGACAAACAAGAAATCCCGATTGAACCTTAGGAATAGATTAGGATACAAATGACATGTCATTAGGGGATATGTGATTTGGGTGTTGGTCCGTACGTCTTACCAGTGGTTGAGTTATTAGCTTATGTGAGCAGCACCGTCTAGCTTCGTTATGACCGTCAACTTGTGTGAGTAGAGCCATTGATAGCTCTAGTGTGAGCATTATATGTGATACGAGATTGAGATAGCTTCGGTTATGTATGTGGCACTTAGGGTACGAGATTCCCGAGTATCTGATAGTATTACGAATGGTTCAACGGGTATGTCAGAGATGTGGATGAGTACGAGTTTGATACAGGATGGTACAGGTATGTACATGAACCGATACATTGAAATGAGGAAAAATTCTGAATGTTAAATCTTACTTTGTGAATGTAAATGATTTATTAGTGATTCATTATAAAGTATGTTATGTTATGTATTATTTTCTTAATTTGAGCATATATAATGAGTTGATTTAAATACTATATTAGCGTACTAAGCTTTATAGCTTACTTTGTTTAATTTTTCCGTGAATTATAGTGAAATCAAAGATAGCTCAGATTCGGGGATCGTTGGAGACTTCGTCACACTATCCTACTATCTCTTGTGTATTTTGAACTTAAGTGTTTTAAGTATATGGCCTGTATAGGAGTTTGGTAATGACTTTGGTCATTTAAAATGGCTTGTAAATGTTAAATTGTAACATCCCGATTTTGGGTTTATTCAAAACAGTGGTTTCAGGACCACAAATCTGATGCATTAAAATTAATTTTTATTATATTTTTATGGTCTACAATTTTATGAATGATTTCGTGAAAATTTCGTTCGAAAATTTTGATGTTTGGGCACTCAATTTAGTTAAAAGGACTAAATTACAAAATGTGCAAAATATGTATTCTAGAAGCTAGAGGTGTCTAATTGCTATGAAATTTTAAATTGGAGGTCCTTAAATGGTAATTAGACCATTATATTTTAGTATGGACAAAAATGGACACAGTTAGGTGAAATTTTAAAGTTAGGCATTAAGGGCATTTTGGTCATTTGGTAAATAAAGACAAAATAAAAAAACAAAAGTGTCCATCTTCTTCAATTTAGTCCCTTGTGCCAAAAATTGAAGAGAACCCATAGCTAGGGTTTTGGTCAAGCCTTCAAGATCGATTGTAAGTTCGTCTTTGTCCCATTTGTAATGATTTTTACGTTTTTATGAATGTTGTAACTTGATTTAGCTATCTCAAGGACTAATTTGAAGAGATGTCAAAGTCTAAAATTTTACCCATGTTAGATATTTGTGTATTTTGATGTTTAATGGTATATTATGCAAGTTCGATTTTGGATAAACAACTTTTACTAAGTGATTTTTGATGAAAATGCCTAAAAATGACCTATTTGTAAAAGTTGTAAAATGTGTGTAAAAATGTGAATAAATGAAAAATTGTGGTTGTTTTAAGCATAGATAAAAGTCAGCTAGGCTTTGGTTGAGAAGAAATCGAAAGAAAATCATTTTACGAGCCTAGGGACTCAAATGTGAAAAGATGAAAAGTTAGGGGAAAAAATGTAATTTTTCCATAATATGATATTTGGGCTGAATTGAATAATGTGAGTATTAAATAAGTTAAATTTTCTATTACAGATCAAGAAAAATGAGGTTCGGACCTAGGTTAGGGGAAAAACAAGGTGTTTGACAATTAGGTCCATTTCTACTATTTTTTGTATCGAGGTAAGTTTGTATGTTAATAATGCAACGTTAAAATTGTATTTTTAATGTTTTGATATTGCAGGATTTTTATGATTGACTCTATGGATGTAATTGATGAAGTTTCTACAAGCGAGAAAATCTCCGTTGAACCTTAGAAATATATTAGGATACAAGTCACATGTCACTAGGTACCCATGTGATTATGTGATTATGTGATTTATGTGTCCCAGGTGCTAGTCTCGTACGTCCTACCAGTGGCTGAGTATACTGATATATGTTACGGATACTTGACAGGTTGTGTTAGCAACACTGAGTACCTACGTCTTGACTGACATCTTGTGTGAGCAAACCCGTAGATAGCTCTAGAGTGAGCCTATATGTGTTATGAGATTTTTGGTAGCATTGGCTACATATGTGGCACTTATGTGCAAAGTTTCCATGTATCCGATAGTATTCCAAGTGGTTCAACAGGTATGTCAAAGATGAGAAATTAAGTGATTATGTTGCGAGTTGGTACAAGTATGAAAGAAAAACTCAAATGAAATAGATTCGGTATATGATGAACTATTGGTAAGATTGTGATTGAGTAAGTTATGCTCATGAAGTTTTAATGACATTTATGATATATGTTATGTTATTCGTATGACAAATGTATAATTAATGTTGTTTATTATTTGCATATGAACTTACTAAGCTATATAACTTACTCCCCTTTTCTTTCCATTATCTTATTGTGTCACCAAGTTAGCTCGGGATTGGAGATCATCGGAGATCCATTCACACTATCAACCATTATTTTGGGTAGCATTGAAATGTCAATATTTTGAGTTATAGAATGTATAGGGACTTGGTCATTTTGTTATATGTGTCGTTGGTAATGTGGCCAAATGTATTGGCTTATAATGGTTAATGATTTCATTTTGTATATGGCCATGTAAGTTGGCTATTGTTCATTATGAGTATATTTATATGTTGTTACCATCCATGATTATGGAAACTTGCATGAATTGTGTTGATAAATTATGATGTTAAAGCATGTAGATGTTAGCATGTGGATGTGATGTTAGCACCTTCGTTGTGGATGTTTTGGTTGCCTAAGTATGCTATGAATTGTGTCATTGAATTGATATGAGTGTAGGTGTGAATGAGGGTGGCAAATGGCTTGGTAAATAGCCTTATTTTTGTCCATGCGGGTAGACACACGGGCGTGGTGTTTCAGTCGTATGTCCCCTACACCTTAATTTTGAAAAATAGAATGTCTAGAATATAGAACAGGTATAGGGACACGGGCATCTGTCTCAGTCGTGTGTGCTACACGGCCTAGAACACAGGCGTGTGTCTTGGCCGTGTGAAACTTGCACTTAATTTGATTAAATTAATTAACCACACGGTGTAGCACACGGGCGTGTGGCACGTCCGTGTGGCATAAGTCAAAGAGCACCCTAAATCAAACATGGTTTGAAGCACAAGCGTGTCCCAGGGTCACACGAGCGTGTCCCAGGGTCACACAGTCATGTCCCTTGGACCACACGGGCGTGTGATGATGTAAGAATACCCGGGGCAACCAAAGATTTGAATTTCAATGCTCTCATAATGCCTGAAGGTCCTATGACTCAAGTTTGAGTCAAACAAATGCAAGATGCCGTGGCAGCCCTTACAAGCCTTTTGTGGAATGAAACTCAATCTAAGGGCGAAGTACCAGCTCGGGTCCAAGCTATGAGCCATCCATGCAGATTGGTGCAAGCTCAATTCAGCTCGGATCAGCTCATTCGAGCTCATTCTAGCTCCTTGAGTTCATATTAATTTATTTTGCTCATTTTATTAATATTTGAATAAATTGGATATTTAATTTAGCTATGTTAATATAGTTTATCAATGTGTATTAAGATTTTATTAGGGCCGAATTAATGATGTCTTAGGATTAATTTAATTTGACCATGATTATTACAAGTTTTTAATGTGTCTAGGCCCTAGCCAAATTTTAATCTGTCTTAGTATCTTTTTATTTAGTTTGTTAAGTGTCAATTAATATGTGTAAATTATGTTTCAATTTTATCCATCTGAAATTAGCTTGATTTAATGTGCTTTCTTGTGTAATTAGGTGCAGCCGAATTTGGGGAAAACATTTAACAAGGTTCATGCATGTAAGGTGCAATGTATGCAAAAGATTCATGGTTGGGCTGGTACAATGCATGATGGCTGCTACCTATTGGATCTCCACGGCATCTATTCGGCCACCAAGGACCAGCAGCTTAATGTTTATTGCTTGGTCGATTCTCTCCCCAAGGATCTATCAATGGCGTTCACACTAGCTTCCCACACCAAGGACCATTCGGCTGACTTTGTTCACACCTCAAGGGCTTTCCAAACTCCTTGTCCACACATTCTTGGCTATTCAAAATCCCATTTGAATGCTGGCATCTTTTCTGCCCAAAGTTGCAACATTGAACGAGCTAATTAAGCCCATTGGCCGAACCTATCTAGTGTAATGCATTCAAGGAATTTCCACATTCATGCAAGTACATTCAGCCTTCTAGAATGCCATCTATTGAGCTCACCATTAGCTGAATTCAGCCACCACAATTTAGTGCTTTAATTCTATAATTTTCTAGCTTAAACTAGTGCAATTTTTGCTTAGTTATTAAGTCTATAGTGTGTCCATTTCGCTAGCCATTTGTTAGGCTACAAATACTTAGCCATTTTAAGTTGTCAAAAAAAAAAAACTTTTGCCCATTTGTTGAATGAACTTTGTTCAAAGAGTGAGTTTACTCCTCTCTAAATTCGTCTAAGTTTCAGTTTTACTTATCTAGGGCGTTAGTGGCGTCAATCAATCCTTTTGAACTTATCACCTTATTTTGGTGTGGCGTTCATCAAGCTATCTATTCCGTGAATCCACCTTAAACCAAATAGAAACCGAGGTGACACTCTTTAGTGTTAATCGTTTCTAGCGTTTAAGTTCGTTTATCCATCCCTACCGTTTTCTTTATCTTTATTATTTCTTATTAAACCAAGCCATCTAAATACCCATCTTCATTACTTCTTTCTTACCCGAACCTACCCATTTCACCTTCTATCTCGTTCCTATTATTAACCAACCTCTATTCCTAACTTAAACAAATTTTAAAGAAAATCTCTTCAAAAGCTTCTACATACTTAACTAAATTTATACTAATTTTCCAAAGACTCAACTTCTCCAAGTAGACGATCGGGAAACTTCGTTAACGAATCGATTCAACCCAGGCTGTCTCACATCATTTGGTTTTAGAGCTTGCAATACGCGGAGCGCCCACGTACGAAGTAATCCCGAAATAGGCTCGTGAAGAAATAAAAAAATAAAAAAATAAATTTCAAGTTGTAATTTCTTTTCTTGTAATCAGCATATTGTAGTTGAAAAAAAAAGAAATATGAAAATTCAAAAAAAAAAAAAAACATGAGTATAAAAGAAAAAGAAGTGAAGCCTTGAAAGAGTGAAACACGAGTGGAGTGCATTTATTTTCTTGTGAGCTTTTGTAGTGAGGTTTAAAAATTTACATGTCTTAAAGGAGAATGGCAGAAAGGCGACCTGTTCGGAAAGTCCCAGATTTGAACTTACAAACTTTGTTATGCAAGTCGAACGTCTATTCAACTGGAAGTTGGAACTGATCCAAGAAAGGCTCGATCAAGTGGAAGGACGAGCCCAACAAAGAAGAACTCCCATAAGCCCTCCGAGAAATCGAGGACAACAACCCGACCAAGATGATGTCTTTTCTGAGCCAAGTGATCACAAAAGTGATCAAGGTTCAAACGCAAGTATCCGGAGGAGAGGCCCACGCAATCGAGGCAAACAAGACCGAGAGAGGTTCGATGATGACTTGAAAAGCATTAAGTTGTCAATTCCTCCGTTCCAAGGCCGATCGAATCTTGAGGGTTATCTTGAGTGGGAGAAAAAGATCGAACTCGTGTTCGAATGCCAAAACTATTTCAAGGCCAAGAATGTCAAGTTAGCTATTATCAAGTTCTCTGACTACGCAATGATATGGTGGACCAACTTACCACTAGCCGAAGACGAAATGGCGAGCGTCCTATCCAAACATGGGTCAAGATGAAGGCTGTGATATGACGCCGATTCATCCCTTTTGTACTACCATAGGGAGTTGTACCAAAAACTCCAAAATCTTACACAAGGGACGAGAAGTGTGGAGGAATACTGTAAAGAAATGGAAGTGGCTATGATATGCGCGGACATGGGAGAAGACCGCGAGGACACCACGGCACGATTTTTTGCCAGATTGAATCAAGACATAGCCAATGTCGTCGAGTTGCAACATTATGTGGAGATCGTCGATATGGTGCACATGGCGATCAAAGTCGAAAAGCAACTCAAGAAGAAAGGAGCCGTACATGGTTAGTCCACTTCGAGTGAACCCAAATGGAACCAAGGCCTAAGTAAGAATGTTTCAATGAATCAGTCAAAAGAACCCACGGTGCCTATGAAGTCCAACAAGCCTGTGGCCGAATCTAGTAAAGGTAAGGCCCCTGAAAATGTTCAAACTCGCTCCCGAGACATTAAGTGTTTCAAGTGCCAAGGCCGAGGGCACATAGCAAGTCAATGTCTGAACTGCAACACAATGATCATACTTCCTAACGAAAAATTTGAATCAGAGGATGAAGTGGATAAAAATGAAGATGAAGTCAAAAATCCATTTGAAAATGAAGAGGAAGTAGAGTTTGCTGTTGAGGGCGAGATGCTCGTTGTCAAACGAAGCCTCAATGCACAAAATTTTGTAAGTGAACCTCAATGAGAAAATCTATTTCATAGTCATTTCCATGTTTTAGGAAAAGTATGTAGTGTTGTAATCGACGGTGGAAGCTGCACGAATGTTGCATGTACGATCATGGTGGAGAAACTTGCTTTACCAACTATTAAACTCCCGAGCCCATACAAGTTTCAATGGCTCAATGAGGAAGTCGAACTTAAGATAACCAAGCAAGCAAGGATTCCATTTTCAATCAAAAATTACCATGACGAGGTTGTATGCGATGTTGTGCCCATACATGCGGGCCACTTACTACTCGAAAGACCATGGCAATTTGATCTACGAGTCAAACACTACGGTTTTGCCAATCAATATTCCTTCAAGCATAAAGGGAAAAACATTGTTTTGGCCCCTCTGTCACCATAACAAGTGATGGAAGATCAAGAACGTTTGCGACAATCATTGGAAAGTTTGTGTGGAAGGTATAAAGATTCAAAAGAGAGACGAGAGACAACATCGAGTGAAAAGAATTTGAGAGTTAAAGAAAATAAGAATGAAGAAAAAGGAAAAGAAAAAGAAAAAGGAATCGAAAAAGAATTTGAGAAAAAAATAAGAGTGGAGAAAAAGAAATGAAAAAGAAAAAGAAAGAGAAGAATAATTGAGTGAAAAAAGGAAAAGTATTTTAATTAACCGATGCTTTTATGATTTTTCTTCTTTTCAGGGTAATTACCCTAAAGAGCTTCAATTGCATCACATTCTCGAGGAAAGGAGGTTCATGTTACGGGAAAATGATAAGACCGATCCTAAAGCTCATACTCATAAAGGAAAACAAGGTTTTATCTCTAAAAATTAAAAAACATCGTTCTTTTGTTCTACACATGGTGAAATCTGTAATGAAAATGAGTTTGGTGAACAAATGAACGAACATTGGCCATGGCTAAATTTAAAAATGCAAAACTTGAATCGAATTCATGATCTTGATTGTCTTGGCCGAATGGTACTTGTTCTACTTAATAACTTGAGTAAGTTGTTGCTGAATTTTGGTTGTTTGACATTTGAGTGTTCTGATACATGTGACCGAGCGAGACTTGAAATATGTGTTACTTTGAGTGATTGCCCAAGGCTTGTTGAACTAGTTCATATGTTTCAATCAATGGAGAACTTAGCAAATCAATTTGGAAAGGTAAGATTCCACTTATACTTAACTGTTGTTTCCAACCCATTGACTTCTAGTTCGACAAAGGTAAGTTTATCGCCAAGTTGTTCTTTTAACGACTCTGTACTCGTTGATGTTATTGAATTGCTCCCCGGTCTTATGTTGACTGTCTCTCAGATATACAAAAATGAATCGACCCCGTTCGGTCGAATAGGGTTGATCGCAAAAGAATGTTCTCAATCGAACAAGTAGCTCGACTTAAGGACAAGTCACATTGAAGAGGGGGGATGATGTAAGCATACCTGGGGCAACCAAAGATTTGAATTCCAATGCTTCAGTAATGCCCAAAATCCCTACGACTCGAGCTCGGGTCAAACAAATGCAAGATGTCGTGGCAGCCCTTACAAGCCTTTTGTGGAATGAAACTCAATCTAAGAGCGAAGTACCAGCTTGGGTCCAAGCTATGAGCCATCGATGCATATTGGTGCAAGCTCAATTCAGCTCAGATTAGCTTATTCGAGCTCATTCCAGCTCCTTGAGTTCATATTAATTTAGGTTGCTCATTTTATTAATATTTGAATAAATTGGATATTAATTTACCTATTTTAATACAGTTTATCAATGTGTGTTAAGATTTTATTATGGCCGAATTAATGATGTCTTAGGATTAATTTAATTTGTCTAAGATTATTACAAGTTTTCAATATGTCTAGGTCCTAGCCGAATTTTAATGTGTCTTAGTATCTTTTTATTTAGTTTGTCTAAGTGTCAATTAATATGTCTAAATCATGTTTTAATTTTTTTCAGCTTAAATTAGCTTGATTTAATGTGTTTTCTTTGTGTAATTAGGTGCAACTGAATTTAAGGAAAACATTTAACAAGGTTCATGCATGTAAGGTGCAATGTATATGGAAGATTCATGGTCTGACTGGTACAATGCATGATGGCTGCTACCTATTGGATCTCCAAGGCATCTATTCGGCCACCAAGGACCAGCAACTTCATGTTTATTGCTTGGCCGATTCTCTCCCCAAGGAGCTATCAATGGCGTTCACACTAGTTGCCCACACCAAGGACCATTCAGCTGCCTTTGTTCACACCTTAAAGGCTTTCCAAACTCCTTGTTCACACATTCTTGGCTGTTCAAAATACCATTTAAATGCTGGCATCTTTCCAGCCCAAAGTTGCAACATTGAATGATCTAATTAAGCCCATTGGCTGAATCTAACTACTGCAATGCATCCAAGGAGTTTCCACATTCATTCAAGTACATTCAGCGTTCTAGAATGCCGTTTATTGAGCTCGCCATCAGCTAAATTTAGCCACCACAATTTAGTGCTTTAATTTTGGAATATTCTAACTTAAACTAGTACAATTTTTGCTTAGTTATTAAGTCTATAGTGTGTCCATTTTGCTTTCCATTTGTTAGGCTATAAATACTTAGCCATTTTAAGTTGTAAAAAAAAAAAAATTTGCCGTTGAATGAACTTTGTTCAAAGAGTGAGTTTACTCCTCTCTAAATTTGTCTAAGTTTCAATTTGACTTATCTAGCGCGCTAGTGGCATCAATCTTTCCTTTTGAACTTATCACCTTATTTTGGTGTGGCATTCATCAAGCTATCTATTCCGTGAATCCACCTTAAACAAAATAGAAATTGGGGTGACACTCTTTAGTGTTTAATCATTTCTGGCGTTTAAGTTCGTTTATCCATCCCCACCGTTTTCTTTAACTTTATTATTTCTTATTAAATTGAGCCATCTAAATACCCATCTTCATTACTTCTTTCTTAGCCGAACCTACCCATTTCACCTTCTATCTCGTTTCCATTATTAACCAACCTCCATTCCTAACTTAAACAAATTTTAAAGAAAATCTCTTCAAAAGCTTCCGTATACTTAACTAAATTTCTACTATTTTTTCTAAAGACTCAACTTCTCCTCGTAGACGATCGGGAAACTTCGTGAACGACTCGATTCAACCTGGGCCGTCTCACAGCCTGTGAGTCCTGCAGTTAGCAAAATTTTTTTTAAGTTTTGTAAAAATTTCCTGAGTTCTCGATTTAGTCCTAAACCAGTATCAATGCATGTTTTGGGCCTCGTAGGCTCGTATTAGGGACTTTATGATTGGATATGAATGGTTTTAAATTGGATGCAAATTTATAACGCGAAATTGTGTGAATGCTTGTGTTATAAGTCTAGTAATACCCTGTACCCTATTTCGGTGTTGAATACGGGTAAGGGGTGTTACATTTAGTGGTAGCAGAGCTATGATTTAGTCGATTCTTAGACTAACAAAGCATGTGTATGAGTCTAGCTATAGATTCCATAAATAAAACGTGAAAGTGTGATGACTCTTGACAACTTTAAATTGTGTTTTTATATAGTAAATAGATCCCAATCGAGCTAAAGCTGATGACGTAGAAAGTAATGCGCTGGCTCCCACTCAAGGAACCGTGCCATATGAAAGTAGACCAGTGACAATTGGTCAAGGAGAAGGGGCAAGGGAAGCCTTCATCCATATGATGAACGAGTGGTATACGGAGTTTGTTCGAACAAATCTGTAATAGCTCGATTTTGGGCCTAGTCGAAATAGTGGTTTCGGGACCACAAATCTGACATAAGAAAATTTATTTTTAATATATTTTTATGGTCTATAATGTCATGGGATGATTTCGTGAAAATTTCGTTCAAAAATTTCGTCATTTGGGCACTCAATTTAGTCAAAAGGACTAAATTATAAAGAGTTCAAAACTTATGTTCTACATGCTAGAGGAGTCCAATTGTTATGAAATTTTAAATTGGAGGTCCTTAATTGGTAATTAGACCAATGAATAATTTTTTGGACAAAAATGGACATGAAATAGGTGAAATAGAATATTTTTTAGTTAGGGGCATTTTTGTCATTTAGTAATTAAATGACCTAATAAACAAAATAAAATCCAAAATTTCTCGTCCATCTTCTTCCTTGGCTGAATTTTACATGAAGAAACCATGGCTAGGGTTTTCCAAGCTTCCAAGCTCAGTTGTAAGTCCGTTCTATGTAATGCCCTGAATTTGGGCTTAAAAGGAATGGGCCTTGAGCGTAGGATCAGCTAGGCGACCGCACATAAATATTTATGTGTGCAAGAAAATGACACAAATTGCTTGTTTGATTTGATGGTTAAGTAATTTAGGAGCGTTTGGGAGTGTCTGAGAAGTCTTGGGTTCAAGCCATAGCTTTTGCAAAATTTTTGGTTTTTCTCTTAAGTGAACCTTAGCTTTAGCATGTAGGCTTTAATAATATTTGTGTTTAAAATATGACACACAAAAAGCCTATTGGTGCAGTGGTTGTGGTTTACAAGTGTGGCAATGGGTTTGAGGTTCAAGTCTTGGGATGAGAAATGGTGTATTTTATTTTGTAGCATGGATCGACCAGTGGTTGTGTTACAGTGAAACCTGATGGAGGAGTTGTGGAGAGATAAAAGGAGTGATTCAAGAAGCGATAGGGGGAGTGATATGGGGAGAGGTTTGAGGAGAAAAGTTAGGAATTTGAAGTGTGTGGGATGTGTAGTGCCAAATTGGGAGTGCTAGTATTTAGAATTTCGGCAAAGGTAACTTTTGAGTGTAGTTTTGGTTTCGGCCTTCTTTCTTTTGGGTATTTTACTTCTTTTGTGTTTCTTTCTGGCCGAATGGCTGTTGTTTCTTGGTAACGTAAATCATTTTGGTTAATTCCTGGTAAGTAAAGTGCCTCTCTGTACCTTTCGGGTTTCTTTCCTTTACTATTCTCATTTTTCCAGAAGTATCAATTATCGAAACCTCTATTTTTCTCTTCTCATTTCAATATTTTCCCTTTATCGAAACTATTCTTCTCCTCTTAGTTCTCCTTCATTTTTCCCTTTTAGCCGAATATAATCTCCTTCTTCCCTAATATTTTATTCTTCCTTCGGTCTTCTTTAAGCCGACCATCCCTTCTTCTTCCCTTTCAGTTTCTTGTCTGCTACTCGGTGCTTGGTGGATCATTTCGGTGCGCTGGGGGTGGTAGTTCGGTCTTGCTAGAGTTTTAACAAATTGGTATGTAGTTGCAAAGTTTCTTCTTTGTTTCACTGTCAATTTTTGATATGTTCTATCCGTCTTCTTCTATCATTTTTTGAAAGCCGAACATTCTTTTATGTTTATTGATTGTGATTTCTCTTCCCTCCTCGCAAGGTGGGGTGCGTTGGGGTAAGAGATCTTGAGGAGCAAAATAGGGCAAAGATTATCCAAGTCATCAAACTCTGTCTCTCGTTAAGGGTAAGATCACTACCATATTCCTAGATTAGACCAAATATTCCTATAGTTGGTAAGTTAGCATTTATGGATTAAGGCCACATATTTGATCACTGTTTTGCTTAATAAGATCTGTTTTGATATTGATATTCGACATAGGAGTGTGATCATTCCTGATCGGTGGTCTTAAGAGATTAAAGTCAGTCATTAAGCAAGGTTGGTACTTGGAGATTTCTCGCGTGATTCTGCAAAAAGGTGTATATCTATACACCGTAAATCATTACTGTCGTAAACCAGAAAGAGTGTGTGTAATCACACTATCTCTGCTATGAATCGGCAAAAGTTGAAAACCTAAAAATTCAGCATTCGAGGCCTCATGAGTGTGCGATCACTCGTGTAGTAAATTGAGCCCACAAATCATGGGCGATAGATTGTAGAGGCCATTACGAGCTTTCTAGTGATCTTGGGCCTCGTTTGGCTGAAATAAGTCGTGTGGGCCCAATAGACTCATGGGCCTCAAACGGATCAAATCCGCGTTACGTGGCAAATACCGGATTGGGCTATGTAGTTCGCATAGCCGTGACAAAATTGGGCTAAATGGGCCACACGAGCGTATGGGCCTACTTGGGCCAAATATTGGGCATTGGGCCTATTTACACCGTCATGACCGTATTACCCCTGTAGGGTAAAATGACTGTAATACCCCTGTAGGGTAAAATGACCGTAAAACCCCTGTAGGGTAAAATGATTGTAATGCCCCTGTAGGGTAAAATGACCGTAATACCCATGTAGGGTAAAATGATCGTAATGCCCCTGTAGGGTAAAATGACCGTAATGCCCTTGTGGGGTAAATGATTATTTTGCCCCTCGAGGGTAAACGACTGACTTGTGCTATGATTCGACTGATTTGACTTTAATTCTATGACTATGATTTTATTGACTTAACTGTGAATGATATGATGATTTGTGGGCCAAACATTCTGCATACATGACATACTACATGGGGTTGGGACATTGGTTATGGAGAAGTACTATTCTGATAGGGTCACACGAGTCGTACGAGACGATTATGGACCTAGTAATGATCTGTTAAGGTCGCACGGGTCACCCGAGATGACTGTGGACCTACCGATGGCTTTAAGCCAGGTAATCTGATTATGGCTCTGTGCCAACCTAATTGTGGCTCTGTGCCGTCTTGATTATGACTTTGTATCGATCATATTTATCCATGGTTGTGTGCCGGTCATAATTATTGATGACTATGTGTCGATCATACTTACCCATGGTTGTGTGCCGGTTATATTACCATAGCTGATGGTTATGTGTCGATCTTATTATACTTACCGGTGGCTATGTGCCAACTATGAGACTAATACTGAAGGCTTAAAGCCGCATATATACTGGCAGCTCTGTTGCAATACTGTTACTGGTGGCTTTGACACATATACCGTTACCGGCAGCTCTGCTGCATTATTATTACTAGCAGCTATGCTGCAATATTGGTGTGTTGGCTAGGTGGGTCGATTTTATCCCCACGTGGTGTGTTGGTTGGTACGAGGTGGTTTAATATGTGCATCATATTGATTCTGTATTGGGCTTCGGCCCACATTGATTTTTGTAATGGGCCCACACTGAGTTTTCTTAAACTCACCCTTTTTTAACCTTTCAGGTAATCCCCAGTGTTAGACGGTTCAGAGCTGCGAGGGACTTGGAGAGGGTCACACAATTGCAAAAGTTTTATTATGTTTAGCTTATTTACTTAGGGTTGAGCTTGTTGGTTCGGGTTGTAATAAGGCCTTTATAATTTTTGTATTTTAAATTTTGGGATTTGATTTGATTGTGGTTTATATCTGCTAGAAGTAGAACATAGTTTTCTAAAACAATAACTATTTTCTAACACTACGTTTCTGCCACTCAATTTTTAAATATCATGTTCTCGTAAATCATTTTCTTTAAATTAAGCTTCTGCAACAATAAGGTTTTAAAGGTAATAACTTTTTAATAAACCTCGATTGAAAATAAACAAATGCAAACTGAGGTTTTGTACAAGTTTTAAATGGCAAGAAGTTTGAAATTTCAAGAAGGGTTTTCAATGAAAACATGGTTTTCGAAAAACACTTCAATGTGACATGCTAGATTTGGCCATAACGTTTGGGTCAGGTTTGGGGTGTTACATTTTAGCCCCGTTTTTAATGACTTTTACTTTTTTGAAATCCTCGTAACAAGATCTATCTCTTTCTACCACTAATTTGAGATAGGGTTCAAGTCTAGGGTTTCGAACCATGATGAATATGTGTGTATTTTGATGTTTAATGGTAGTTAGAGAAACGACTTTTACTAAGTAATTTTCGTGAAAATGCCTAAAAGGGCTAATTTGTAAATGTTATAAATATGTATTAAAAATGTGTTTTAATTGAAATTGTGGGCTGTTATAGTTATGAAAATAGTTCGACTAGGTTTGTATGTTAAATAAATTGAATAAATTTCATTTTACGAGCCGAGGGGCAAAAATATAAATATGTCAAACTTTAGGGGAAAAATGTAATTATTCCAAAATATGATTTTTGGGTCACATTGAATAATGTGACTTATAAGTGAGCTAAATTTGATATTATAGATCAAGAAAAATGAAGTTCGAGTCTAGATCGGGGGAAAAACTATTGGACAAATAGGTCTTTTTCGTCGTTGTCGAACTCGAGGTAAGTTCTTATGTAAATAATGCAATACTGTGGATAATTATTTAATATTTTGATATTATATGAACAGTATATTTGATTCTATGAATACATTCGACAAGTTCGACAAGTTCCGACAAAAGAGAAAACCCTGTTTGAACCTTAGGAATAGAATAGGATACAGGTGACATGTCACTAGGATTCCATGTGATATATGTGTTTATTTGATCCGGGTGCTGGTCTCGTATGTCAACCAGTGGTTGGGTAGTCTGGCATGTGTTTGCGGATATCTGACAGCTTGTGTGAGCAGCACTACGTAGTTATGCCTTGATTGAGAGCTTGTGTGAGCAGGCCTGTGATTAGCGCGAGAGTGAGCCCCTATGTGTTATGAGATATGAGGTAGCATTGGCTACATATGTGGTACTTATGTGAAAGGACTTTCCGTGTATCTGATTAGTATTGCAAGTGTTCAACGGGTATGTCAAAGGGTTGAAAGAGTAAATGATTATATTACTAGTTGGTACATGTATGTACGTAAAGTTTATAAGCATTGGCTTCATGATATTATGAATTCATGATCACTATGAAAGTGACTTTAAGTCAACTATGTGATTATTGGTTTATGTGTGTGATGAATAAATACATGGTAAAGTTTATTGAAACTTATGAAAAAGGGCTTTTAGGCCAAATGGAATTGTGATATGAAGTGTTTTATTTCCTTGATTGTGACTCATTGAATATGAAATGAAGGAAAGATTGGTATTAATTTCTATTAAAAAATTTATGAAATCTTGTGGTTTAGTGTTTATGTTTATGATGTGTAAATTCATGGTAGATTCGGTTGAAGAGCATGTGTAAGGTTTTGGGGCCAAATCGA
The DNA here is from genome assembly GCA_025506655.1 of Gossypium rotundifolium. Classification (NCBI taxonomy): domain Eukaryota; kingdom Viridiplantae; phylum Streptophyta; class Magnoliopsida; order Malvales; family Malvaceae; genus Gossypium; species Gossypium rotundifolium. Next base: position 102,627,906 of record CP106722.1, on the reverse strand, counting down.
CTGGTGAGATAGTAAATGTTTTTTGTTTGAATTGTGATTTATCAGTTATGTGTGAAAAAGGTCGGATTTTAATAATTGCCTATTAAAATGGTTATAAAAGTATGAGAAGTTAAGAGGTTAATCATTGAAAGATGTTAAGCTCTGGGCTTGAAAGTATGAATACGCGTAATTAATGTGCTTGTTACTATGAGGCTTGAAATGATTTGTTAATGATTATTATGGTACGTTATATTGGAGATATTATGAATGTTTGGCAAATGTTAGGATATATTAAATTATGCTTATAAATTGAAGGGCGTAAGCATTGTGATTGAGTAAGTTATACCTATGAAGATTTAATGACATTTATGTTGTCTTATGTTATGTCGGTTGTATGAAAAATGTATGTCTATTGATGCTTATTATTTGCATACAGACTTACTAAGCTCTATAGCTTACTTCCCTTCCTTTCTCATGTCCTATAGGGTTATTACGCTAGCTTGGGTTAGAGATCGCCGGAGATGCTATCACACTATCAAGCTATCATGTTGGGTATAGGTGAATGCAAACCCTTTTGAGTTTATGGCATGTATAGGGACTTAGTCTTTTGGTGTATGAGTCATTATGATTCGGCTAAATGTATTAGCTTGTGATGGTTAAAAGTTGAATGTAATGTGTAGCCATGCAAATTGGCTTATATTAGCTAAATGATTGTAAGGCCATATAAGTATGTATATGCATATGTCAATGTTTTGTGATGTGGTTTATATTTGCTTGATATATGATGGTTAGGTGTTTATTCATATGTTTGTGCCCTTTGAGTGTGAATTGAGTATGAAATGATTTGGCAAGGCCTAATGTTATAATGCATGATAGGTGATGGTATAAAAATGATACGTTGTTGCTTGATTTTAGTTGTTTTTGAAGGTATTTATATGCTATGATTTGTGCCATGTGATGTTGTGTGAATGTGTGTAAGTAAGGGTGACCAAATGGCTTGGAAAATAGCCTTGTATTTGTCCATCGTGTGTGACACACGGTCTACCATAGGCATGTGTTACAGCTGTGTGTCCCCTGTACCTTAGTTTTGAGAAACTGAATGCCTAGTAGTAAACATACGGGCACGAGACACGGTCGTCTGTCTCGGCCGTGTGAGAGACATGGCCATAGGACATTGGCATGTACCCAGGCCGTGTGAAGTCTGCATTTAATTTTTGGAATTTTAATTCACCACAAGGCCTAAGGACAAGGATGTGAGCCTTAGCCGTTTGACCTTATTTGGTTGATGACGTCATAAACAGAATGCACGTTAAGACGGACACGACCTAAAGCACGGGCGTGTGGACCTTTTTGATGAAAATTTTCTAAGTTTTCCCAAAAGTTTCTAAAGTTCTCAGTTTAGTCTCAAATCACCCCTAATGTATATTTGGGCCTCGTAGGCTTGTTTAAGGGACGATATGAATGTTTATGAAAAGTTTTAAATTTGAGTGGAAATTCATGTCTCAGTTTTGTATGATTGCTTGAGTATAAGTCCGATAACGCCTTGTACCCTGTTCTGGCGTCGAATACGGGTAAGGGGTGTTAGAAAATTCGACTGCTCAACCCCACTTATTCCTCAGCCAGTTCTCGTAGCTCCACAAGGTATGTAATTTATGAGATTGAGCAAGCCTCCGGCTGATAAGATCCAAAAGCATGGGGCTGAAGATTTTAGAGCAAATGTCGATAATGATCCTGAACGAGCAGAATTCTAGCTCAAAAACTCCAACAGGGTATTTGATGAACTATCTTGCACACCGGATGAATGTCTGAAATGTGCTGTGTCACTTCTGAGAGAGTCAGCATACCGGTGGTGGAGAACTCTTGTGTCAGTTGTATCAAGAGAGAGGGTTAACTAGGAATTCATCCAAGATGAGTTTAAGAAGAAATATATCAGCCAACGGTTTATTGATCAGAAACGTAAGGAGGTTTTAGAGCTGAAACAAGGCCAAATGTCTATAACTGAGTACGAACGAGTGTTTGTCAAGCTCAGTAAGTACGCGCAGGAGTGTATTTCCACCTAGGCCATCATGTGTAAAAGGTTCAAAAATGGGTAGAATGACAATATTCAATTGTTAGTTGGAGTTCTTGAGCTGAAAGAATTTATGGTGCTGTTCGACCGAGCTTGTAAAGTTGGAGAATTGAGATAGGAGAAGAGGAAAGCTAAGTCTAAGGCTAGAGATGCAAGAAAAAGGCCAATGAGCAAGTCATTTCAATATCAGTCTAAGAAATAGAGAGATTTGTATGCTCGTTCGAGTGCTTCAGCTGGGTATTCCAACAAAGATCGTGGGAAGCAATATTCGGGTTCTAAGGCCTAAACTACATCCATAGCGAGCGTTGGTAACGCTAGGTCTGGTAGGCCTGAATGCCAACACTGTGGCAGACGACATCCCAGTGAATGTAGAATGAATGACCGGGCTTGTTTTAAGTGTGGCTCTCAAGACCACTTTATTCGGGATTGCCCTAAGATGGTTGAGAAAGGCAAGATTTAGAATGCAAGATCGGGCAACATTGCCACTAAAGGGAGACCCCCAAGGAATACAGGGAATGCGACCAGTAGTAAAGGTATAACTAAATATTCAACTATAAGATCCGAGGCGAGAGCGCCTACTAGATCCTATGCTATCCGTGCTGGCGAAAAAGCGACATCTCTCGATGTTATCACTAGTACTTTTTCCCTCTATAATACTAATGTATTTGTATTGATTGATCATGGATCAACTCGTTCTTATGTTTTCTTGAAATTGGTAGCTAGTAAGAGCTTGCCTGTTGAGTTTAGTGAGTTTGTGATTAAAGTGTCAAACCCGTTAAGCAAACATGTATTAGTTGATAGAATTTGCAAGAATTATCCCTTGATGATTCGAGGTCATTGCTTTTCGGCTGATTTAATGTTGTTTCCATTTGATGAGTTTGATGTTGTTTTGGGTATGGATTGGTTGTCACTGCATGACGCTGTAGTGAATTGTACACGAAAAATTGATCCCAAATTTCAACGATGTCGAAAATAGTGGTTCAAGACCACCAAATCTGACAAATAATTTCGTAGAATATATTATTTAATATCTACGAGCCAAATGTAACTTTTAAAAGATTTTTAAAATAGTAATTTGTATTTTATAAACATTTATTTAGTCATGAAATTGAGAAAAAGAGGTATCGAGATCTCGATGTTATAAACCAATCTATAAATATTTTATGAATATTTACAGAGTGTCAATAAGGTAGTATTAAATTTTTGTTAGAAAATTTTGACGCCCGGGTGGTTAATTAAATAAAAAGGACTAAATAGAAAAGGTGTAAAAGTTGCTAGAAGGATTAAATAGCTCAATTTTCAAATGAGGAAGGACCTAAAGTGTAAATAAGCCCAAAAGAGATATTTTGGGCGGCAATAGCTAAGAAAAATCAAGAAATGGTTGAAATAAGGGCAAAATTAGAAAATTGCCAAAATTAGTTAAATAAAAATGGGACCAAATTGGAATATCTAGAATTCTCATCATTTTTCTTCATATTCATCACCTGAAAAATAGCCATGGAAGAGGGTTCAAGCTTGTTTTCATACTCTAGCTTCATGTAAGTTAAATTCTTGCTTTCTCCTTGAAATTTCTATGTTTTGGACTTTTACAAATGGGTCCAACTTACTATATCATTAGTTTTTGATTCCATGGCTAATTTTTAAAATTGCTATGGATGAGTGATGGAAGCATATGATGAATAAATATAGAATTGAAGCTTTAATTTTGATACATGATGATTTTATCAAGCAAAATTGATGGAATTTGATTTTAGGACCTAATTGTGAAAGAGTTTGGAATTAAGGTCTAGTGCTAAAGTTCTGATTTCCAAGGGTTATGAAGTAGTTTAAAATGATATAATAAAGTATTAATTGATAAAAATTAGCTCAATTGAGGGGTTAATTGAGCAAGGATTGAATTGTATGAACAGTGAAATTTGGGGCAAAATGAAAATCAACATTTTGCACTAAAATAGTTTTGGACAACAGTAGTAGTCTAAATTTGAAAAATCATCAAAAATTGTAGAAACTGAATTAGAGGATGAATAAAATATTAAATTGAATCTTATTGGGTCTAGTTTCTTAAAGAAAAAACGGTGTAAGAAATTGAATTTTGAATCATGAGATATAATAAATTTTGATAGATAAGGTCAGAAAGATTTTGGGTTCCACTGTTCTAACTTTTGAAAATCATAAAATATTGGAGAAAACTAATTTGGGGCTTAATTTTATATATTTAAAATCCTGAATGAGTATATTTTCAATAGAAACAAACATAAACATTATCCAAATTCTGTATGATGAGATAATTAATTTTTAGTGAAGAAGGGTCAGAACTGTCAAACAATAGAACGAGGGTGGCTTTAAAGAATATACTGTAGTTAGTGGATGAGCCAAAAATTCTGGAAATTTCATAATAAGAAGATATGTGAGTCTAGGTTCAGAGAAAATTAACGGATCTTAATTTGGAGTTTTGTAGCTCAAGATAAAAATAATTTAGTGACTATGACACTGATGGACAGCTTAAATCTTCATATAAGTAAATAGTGAAAATTATAGATAATGTTACTTACAAGTGTGTTATTTATACTAAGGATGTGGATGCAGAGGAGGAGGAAAAATATATGAATGACTTGTGTATAAATTGATCACATGCCCAATTTTAATCGATAAAGGTTAAATTAGAAATGATATAATGTTTTATTTCAATATTTACTATGAAATTGTGATTATCGTTATGATATAAAAATTGAATTTGTAAGTTTGTATGTAAATAATACATCATTTTTATTAATGTTTTAATATTTTTTATATTATATGAGATATGGTTGAATATGGAATAATTATTTGATTTAAATTATGAATTGTGATTGATTATGGATGAATTGGTAAAATGATGAAAAGTGAGAATTCCCGTTGCACCTTCGGAATAGAAAAGATACGAATAAGGTAGCTAGGTCACATGTGTGGTACTAAGTGTAGGCCACTATGTGTACAAAGAGAGCTACGAGATGGTTTTAGGTCACGTGTGTAGTAGTAAGTGGAGGGTACTACGTGTACCAGACGGATAGGTTGCATGTGTAGTACTAAGTACAGGCTACTATGCGTACCCGATAGCTTCGATCACATGTGTAGTACTAAGTGTAGACCACTATGTGTAAGTGATGGTTTTGGTCACATGTGTAGTACTAAATGTAGGCTACTATGTGCACCAGATAGCTTTGGCTACAAGGGTGGTACTATGTGCAGACCACCATGTATCTGTTATTATTCTGATGGGTTCAACGAGAAATTGACTCAGTGAAAATACATGTGATCATGTAACGACTAAGTGTAATTGAATATGACTATGTGATGAATAAGTGATTTGTCAATTTAAATTGTGATTGGCAAGAAGAGTTAGTGAATTACATGTTTATGAATTGTTACACGTATTTGTTTGAAATACGAGTGAATGATGGTACTTGATACATGGAAATATGAGACTGTGATATATAAAAACATTGAATATGTTTGAGAAATGTGTTTATTCATAATTATAGAATTGTACACCTCAAGTGTACTATTTGTGTGAAGATGATGTTTCAAATGATTTGATGAGTAGAACTCAAATATGAAGTAGTTAGAAACCAAGACAAATTGTTATGAAAATGTATATGAAAAACAGAGGTATGATTATTATATCTGATATGAATACATAATGTGAAAAAGTATAGGTATAAGAGGAATTTAATAAGAATTGAGCCCATACACGTTTCTTGTTATTTATATGAAGTGTACGACTAACAAAAGGTAATAAGTATAAGGATTGGTTGAATATCTTAAATTGGTTCTTGACTGTATTAAAATGTCGGTAAAGATAAAGGATGAGTGAGAAATATGGCTTGGAAAGTAGCCTAATTTTTGTCCACACGGGTAGACACATGGGCGTGTGTGGCAAGCGATCTACCCCATAGGCATATGGTCTGGTTGTTTGTCCTCAGTCACACAGGTGTGTGACCTTTGTATGCGAGAAAAATGTTAAAAGTCGCGAAAAATTTTCCTGAAGATCCGGTTTAGTCTTGGCCCAATCTTAATGCATGATTTGGACCTCAAGGGTTCGTTAAAGGAACATCTATAATTAGTCTCGGTATTTGAACGATAATGATTTCAAATTTTCTGCAAGTGTTCTGTACTCCTTGGTAATGCCTCATAACCCTGTTCCAGCGACGGATATGGGTTGGGGGTGTTACAGAATTGAAATGTGAAAATGGTGAAATTCTTTGGATTGATTCAGATGAGTCAGGTGAGTTACCTGTTGTGATCTATTCGATGTCTGCCTAGAGATATGTAAGAAAAGGTTGTGACGCTTATCTAGCTTATATGTTGAATACAAAAGTGTGTGAATTGAAAATTGAATCAATGCCGGTAGTTTGTGAATATCTGGATGTTTTTTCCAGAAGAGTTGCCTAGTTTGCCACCAATTATAGCAGTCGAGTTTGGTATTGATTTAGTACTAGGGACTTCACTGATATCGGTTGCTCCGTATAGAATGGCTCCGACCAAATTAAAAGAATTAAAAGCCCAGTTGCAAGAGTTGATAGATAAGGGTTTCGCAAAACCCATTTTTTCTTCCTGGGGTGCACCAATATTATTTGTAAAGAAGAAAAACGGATCTATGAGACTGTGTATCGATTATAGACAGCTCAACAAAGTAACGATAAAGAACAAGTATCCTTTCCCAAGAATTGATGACTTGTTTGATCAGTTGAAAGGATCAACAATGTTTTTGAAGATTGATTTGAGATCTGGCTACTACCAGTTGAGAGTTAAAAAGTCAGATGTACCGAAAACTGCTTTCAGAACAAGGTATGGGCATTATGAATTTCTTGTTATGCTTTTGGACTAACTAATGCTCCTGCTATTTTTATGGCCTTGATGAACCGAATTTTCCGACCAAATTTAGACAAATTTGTGGTAGCGTTCATTGATGATATTCTGATTTATTCTCAAGATGAGACTGGGCATGCTGAGCACTTAAGAACTATATTGCAGACTTTGAGGGATAAGAAATTATTTGCTAAATTAGTAAAATTAAGTTTTGGCTCTGAGAAGTCAAATTTTTGTGACATATTATTTCAAAAGATGGTAATCGGGTTGATCCGAGTAAGATTTTGACAATTGTTGATTGGAAGCCGCTGAGAAATGTATCAGAGGTTAGAAGCTTTTTGGGCTTTCGATTACTACCAAGGTTTTGTTAAAGGTTTTTCGATGATTGCTACTCCTATGACTAAGCTGTTGTAAAAGGATGTTAAGTTTGAATGGTTCGAAAAATGTCAGCGAAGTTTTGAACAATTGAGAGCCTTATTGACTGAGGAACCGGTATTAGTGCAACCTGAGTCGGGAAAAGAGTTTGTGATTTATAGCGATGTGTCACTGAACGGTCTTGGTTGTGTGTTGATGCAAGAGGGCAAGGTGATAGCCTATGTCTCAAGACAATTGAAACCGCATGAGAAGAATTATCCGATGCACGATCTAAAATTGGCTGCCATAATGTTTGCTTTGAAGATTTGGAGACATCACTTGTATGGTGAGAAATGTCATGTATTTTTGGACCATAAAAGTTTAAAGTATTTGATGACTTAGAAAGATTTGGACTTGCGGCAATGGAGATAGCTTGAACTACTAAAAGATTATGAGCTAGTGATTAACTACCATCCCGGAAAGGTGAACTTAGTCGCAGATGCTTTGAGTAGAAAGTCCTTGTTTGCCTTGAGAGCTATGAATATGAGGTTGGCTTTATATGAGAATGGTGCGATCCTCGCTGAGTTGAGAGCTAGACCAGTATTTCTTCAGCAAATTTGTGAAGCTCAGAAAAGTGACAGAGAACTTCAACCTAAAAGAGTTCAGTGTGGATCGGGTAGTGATTCAAACTTTTGGATCGATTCTGATTATTGCTAAATGTTCCGAGATAGAGTATGTGTACTGAAAAATTATGAGGTTATTCAAAAAATTCTTCATGAGGCACATAATGGTTGTTTATCTGTTCATCCGCGCAGTATAAAAATGTATAATGATTTGAAGAAATTGTATCGGTGGTCGGGTATGAAACGAGATATTTCAGAATTTGTTTCGAGATGTTTGATTTGTCAACAAGTAAAAGCCGAACACCAAGTACCTTCGGGTTTACTTCAGCCAGTGAAGGTACCTCTGACTCCGAAAAAGAAAGATGTTTTTTAGGTCATTGTTGATAGATTGACGAAATCGACTCATTTTTTTCGGTACGTACTGACTATTCACTTGATAAGCTGGCTAAATTGTACATTGCTGGAATTGTTAGATTACACGGGGTGCCTATTTCTATTATTTCAAATAGAGATCCCAGGTTTACTTCACTATTTTGGAAAAAGTTGCAAGAAGCTTTGGGTACGAAGTTGAACTTTAGTACTGCTTTTCATCCACAAACTGACGGTCAATCAAAAAGAGTAATACAGATTCATAAAGATATGCTCCGATGTTGTGTTCTTGAGTTCGAAGGTAGTTGGGAGAAATACTATAACACCCCGCACCCAGGACCGACACTTGGTCTGGATATGAGACATTACTATGCTTAAACTCACTGAACCATGTACTTTCAGGCTATAAAATTTCGTTCCAACATAAAAACTTCACTTTCTTAGTCAACACTTATAACAAGGGCCTACGAGGCCTTTAACTCTTGTCAGACAACTTTCGGGACTAAAATCAAATAACTCATTTTTGAAGTAGAGTTCACACGCCCGTGTGACTTGGAACACGCCCGTGTACCCTTAAGCACACCCATGTCCTCAAACCATGTAGGGCTACTGACTATTTCCACATGGCTTAGACACACCCGTGGGCTTAGACCGTGTCCTTGACATACTGACTAAATTAACACGGTCTGGGCACATGCCCATGTCCAAATCGTGTGTCTTACACGTCATACACACACGGCCGTGGGATTTGCCCGTGGCCTATTATGGTCAATAATACTAAGGGGCAGGGTTAACACGGTCTTGACACACGCCCGTGTGTCCAACCGTGTGGGTACTTACAGGCTGTTTACCAAGCCTTTAACCCCCCTGAAATTAAGATCATAACCATATACAATTCAACGATGAAATAACAACCCAATTTTAAGAATAATACTACATGCTTCATTGATCTCAACAAACATACATGCTTAGTCAAATTTGGCCAATTACTTAGCCATATACAAAAGAATAATAAACTTGATAGCCTTTACAAAGGCCCTTCTTAAAACATGTCTACAAAATGAATGTTTCCTATACATGCCATACTTAGTAAAGTAACTTGGCTATACCAAAATAAGATTGATAGTGTGTTGCGAGCTCCACCTTTACTGATCCACGAGTTAGCTTGGCGGGACTGCATAGAAAGAAAGAATCATAATGTAAGCATACATCTTAGTAAGTTTGCATGTAACAACTCTTAGCAATCATCATTGCTTAATATAAACCATTTCACATAAACAATGGTATCATGAATTTCAGCTAAAGAGCTTACTTGCTCATATAGATTCTTACATGTCTCTTGACACTTACTATTATCATGCTTGTGAGGTAACCATAATACCTGTATCACTTGATCACATTGATCAGTATACTATATTAACATTAACCATGAGATCTACTTTCTCATTCACATCATGAATAATACTCAACTTCATCTTGATACTAACTTTACTTTCTTAGCTTTTTTGCTATCTTCTTTTAGCTTACTCATTTGCCCGATGAATTTCTGTGAATAACTGAAGATACTAAATCTCTTTCCACATAATATGATGCTAAAGCCATATCCTAGACATGGTCTTTCATGGATTATCTCATCTTGGTTTCAAGGCCATGTCTTGACATGGACTTACATGAAGTCTTGCTCTTGATAACATACTCAATGCCAAGCTTGCCTTGGACTTACATGATAACTTGCTTACTAACTTGATCAATGCCAAGCTTGCCTTGGACTTACATGATATCTTGATCAATGCCAAGCTTGCATTGGACTTACATGATAGGCTTACATGATAACTTGTGTGGTAGATCGAGTATCTTAGGGAAATCCATCTTCAATCGGGAGTTCCTTGTATATATTATCGTGATTTCTTGCTTGGACATAACATGACTATTTCATACAATTATTGTACATTATACTAAGCAAATTAATGATAAAAATCATAAAACTTAGAAATCATACAAACTTACCTGAATATACAAAATGTATGTAGATTGCAATTTAGTCCTCGACTTTGTTCTTGCCTCGGTTTCGATACAGGCTTCATTTTTCTTGATCTATAATCATAAATAGTTCATTTAAAAACTATATTGACTAAATTGACTCATAACTCATACTTTGGCAAAATTACTATTTTGCCCCTATACTTTTTAATATTTGCACTTTGCCCCAATTCTCGTAAAATGATTTTCATGCAACTTTCTTAAACTTCATGCTCAACTGAATCATTTTCTCTTCTATAATAATCAACAATTCTCACTATTCCTAGTAGGTATGACAAATTTTATAACTGTTACAAAATGGTCCCCACTACTTTTTTTTCATGAAATTCATTAAGGAAAAGATGTTTATCGAACATCAAACTCTCTTAAACTTCCATAAAACATCATTTAACAAGCATGTCATTCAAGGGTAGATTTTTGAACATGCATCTTGGCTCATTTTATAGCTAAAATTAGTTAATTCATAATACGGGAACTTCAAAAATGCGAAGAACATTAAAAACGGAGCTGAGATGAACTTATTACGAGCTTGAAAAAAATGAAGAATCCCTAGCTATGGTGTCTCCAAATTTTTGGCAGCTCAAGGAAGAAGATGAGTGGATTTTTCTCATCTTTTTCCCACTTAAAACACTAATTAGGCCAAATGACCAAAATGCCCTTCTTCTTAAAAAATTCTATTTAACCATCTTAAGGCCAATTTTGTCCAAAATTTTATTTTTGGGTAATTTGCTAGTTAAGGGCTCATAATTATTATTCTAAAGCTATTTCATGCAAAAAGCTTCTAGAAACTCATACATTGCAACTTTTGCAATTTAGTCCGTTTTGGACCAATTGACCTCACTTTAATAAAATTGCTTTACAAAACTTTCATACTAGCATGCAAACATGGAATAAACCTGGAAAAATTCATAATTTCACCTAGGGTTCGTGGCCTTACACCACTATCCCGACTCGGCCCTAAATTAGGCTGTTATAATTCTCTCCCCTTAGGGATTTTCATCCTCGAAAATCTTACCAGCAAAAAGGTTTGGATACAGATTTCTCATACTCTCTTTTGATTCTCATGTAGCTTCTTCGATTCCGTGCCTTTGCCACAATACATTTACTAAGGCAATACTCTTATTTCTTAGTTGCTTAACTTCCAGAGCCAAAATCTTAACTGGTTCTTCACCACAAGTCATGTCGGGACGAATCTCTATTTCCAAAGGGGTAATTACATGCGAAGGGTCTGATCTGTAGCGTCATAACATTGACACGTGAAACACATTATGTATCTTCTCTAATTCTGATGGCAAAGCCAAACAGTAAGCTACCGGCCTAAATTCTCTCCATAACCTCGTAAGGTCCAATGAAACGTGGACTTAACTTGCCTTTTCAGCCAAATCTGAGAACTTTTCTCCACGGTGATACTTTCAAAAAGACTTTATCCCCAATTTGGTACTCGATCTCTTTTCTATTTAAATCCGAAGAGGATTTACATGCATCTGAGGCGACTTTTAAACATTCTCGAATTACTTTCACTTTCTCTTCAGCTTCTTTAACCAAATCAACCCCGTGAATTTGATTCTCCTTAAGTTCAGTCCAAAATAAGGGAGTTCTGCATTTACGCCCATATAGGGCCTCATAAGGCGCCATCTTTAGGCTCGACTAAAAGCTATTATTATAGGAAAATTCTACCAATGGGAGAAACTTTTCCCAACTGACTTGGAATTCCAAAACACAACATCTGAGCATGTCCTCGAGTACTTGAATTAACCTTTCTGACTGACCGTCAGTCTGAGGGTGAAAAGCTGTGCTAAAACTCAATTTTGTACCCAAAGCTTCTTGCACCTTCTTCTAGAATCTGGATGTGAATCTCGGATCTCTATCCGATATGATCGATAAGGGAACTCCGTGAAGTCTTACTATTTCTAAAACATACAAGTTTGCCAACTTGTCTAGAGAGTAATTCACTCGTACAGGTATAAAGTGGGCTAACTTCGTGAGTCTATCAACCACTACCCAAACAACATCTTTCTTGCTCAGAGACAGAGGTAAACCCGTTACAAAATCCATGGTGATACGGTCCCATTTCCACTCGGGAATCAGGATAGGTTGAAGTAAACCCGAAGGTACTTGGTGTTCAGCCTTTATTGCTGACAAATCATGCACTTGGTGACAAATTCTGAAATGTCTTCTTCATTTTCAGCCACCAATACTGTTGCTTTTGATCATTATACATCTTGGTGCTACCTGGATGTACAGATAAACATCCGTTATGTGCGTCATGCAAAATTTTCTAAATAAGCTCCTCTTTTCTCGGAACACAAACTCTATCTCTGAACATAAATATCCATCAGAATTAATCTGATAGTCAGATTTAGCATCTGACTCACATTGAGCTCTCTTGACTTGCAACTCACTATCTTCTTTCTAAGCTTCAAAGATCTCTTGAAGGAACATTGGTCTAGCTCTCAATTCAGCTAAAATAGAACCATCATCGGATAAAGATATTTTTGAATTCAATGCTCTTAAAATAGACAGAGACTTCCTGCTCAAAGCATCGATGACTACATTCACCTTTCTTTGATGGTAGTCGAAGACCAACTCATGTCCTTTATCAACTTTAACCATCTTCATTGTCTTAAGTTCAACACTTTTTGCGTCATCAAGTACTTCAAATTTTTGTGATCGGTGAAAATCTGACATCGTTCACCATATAAATGGTGTCTCCAAATCTTTAAAGCGAAGACTATGGCAGCCAATTCAAGATCATGCGTCGGATAATTATTTTCATGAGGCTTTAACTATCTGGAGACATAAGCAATTAAGGATGCATGAGTACACAGCCTAATCCATTTAAGGATGCATCGCTGTAGACTACAAATTCTTTCCCTGATTCGGGTTGTACTAAGACTGGAGCTTCTGTTAGCATTGCTTTCAAGTTCTCAAAACTTTGTTGGCATTTTTCTGACCACTCAAACTTCACATTCTTCTGTAACAATCTTGTCATTGGGGTTGCAATCATAGAAAACCCCTTGACAAATCGTCTGTAGTAGCCGGCTAGGCCCAAAAAACTTCTAATCTCCATGATGTTCTTCTGTGGTTTCCAGTCTATTATAGGTGAGATCTTACTTGGATCTACTCAGACTCCATCTCTCGAGACAATATGTCCCAGGAATCCCACTTCCTTGAGCCAAAATTCACTTTTACTGAATTTGGCATACAACTGACTTTCTCGAAGAGTCTGTAAAACTATCCATAGATGATCAGCATGTTCATTCTCGTCTCGGGAATAAATCAGTATGTCGTAAATAAAAATGACTACAAACTTATCAAGGTATGGTCTGAAAATATGGTTCATTAAGTCCATGAATACCGTAGGAGCATTGGTCAGCCCAAAGGGCATGACTAAAAATTCATAATGCCCATATCTTGTTCGAAAGGCAGTCTTGGATACATCTGAATCCTTCACTCTCAACTGGTAGTACCCTGATCTCAAGTCTATTTTAGAGAATACAGTCACTCCTCTCAATTGATCAAACAAATCGTCGATCCTAGGCAATGGGTACTTGTTCTTTACTGTCACTTTATTAAGCTGACGGTAATCAATGCATAATCTCATGGTGCCATCATTCTTTTTCACAAACAAAATCGGAGCGCCCCATGGTGAACAAATTGATCTTACAAAGCCTTTGTTTGTCAACTCTTGGAACTGTAACTTCAACTCTTTCAACTCTGTTGGAGCCATTCTATAAGGAGTAATGGATATTGGTACCGTACCGGGAGCTAGCTCAATGTCGAACTCAACTTCTCTAACTGGTGGTAACCCTTGTAATTCCGTAGGAAAAACATCCACATACTTACATACTATCGGAACTGATTCAATCTTTAACTCTGCCTCTTTATCATTCAATATAAAGGCCAAAAATGCCTCATACCCTTTTCTTATATATCTCTACGCCATCATATGAGAAATTATTACCGACGATCTACCTTGCTCATCTGATTCTACATGAAGAGTATCCCCATTCTCACATCTTATCTCAATGTATTTATTCCCACAATTTACAATTACATTATGAGTAGTCAACCAGTCCATACCAAGAATGAGGTCAAATTCATCGAAAGGTAACAACATAAGATTTGCTTTAAAGCAATGACCTCTAATCATTAATGGACAATCTTTATAAACTTTATCAACTAACATGCTCTTGCCTAAAGGATTAGAAACCTTAATCACAAATTCTGTGGTATCTATAGGCACACCTAAACTGGGTACTAATTTCATGGAAATGTAAGAGTGTGTGGATCCGAGGTCTATTAAAGTAATAACTTTAGTATTGTAAAGGGAAAAGGTACCCGTAATAACATTAGGGGAAGATGCCTCTTCGCGAGTGTGAATGGCATAAGTCCTTGCAAGCGTTTTACCCTCGGGTCTAGCGGCCTGCTCTATGGGGTTACCTGTTCCACTTGCCCCACTTTCCGGGTTCCTCTACGGTCTCCCTCTGACCATACTCCCAGATCTTGGGTTCTGAGTTCTCTCTTCTTTAGTCATCTCTGAAAAATCCTTTATGAAATGGTCTTGGGAACCACATCTAAAACATGCATTTTCATGTGCTCGGCATTCTCCCAAATGACGTCTGCCACATTGTGGACATTCAGGTCTATTAGATCTAACATTTCCAACACTTAGAACTGAAGTGGTCTGTGCTTTATTTCCCGAATACTGCTTACTCTTGTCTTTCCTTGAAAACCCAATGGAAGTAGCTGATCGAGCTGGAAAATCTCTTGACTTCTTGGATGGCGATTGGAACGACTTGTTCCACTGTCTCTTTCTAGATTCGCGAGACTCCATTTCAAATTTCTTTTTCTCTTTTATTAGTTCTTCGGCTTTGCAAGCCTTTTCCACTAGCACAACAAATTCTTTTAATTCAAGGACAACAACAACCAACTTAATGTCCTCGTTTAAACCATCTTCAAACCTTTTACTCATAATGGACTCAGTGGACACACATTCACGAGCGTATTTGCTGAGTCGTACAAACTCTCGCTCATAATCGGTTACTGACATCTTGCCTTACTTCAGCTCTAAAAATTCTTTCCTCTTCTGGTCTACAAAACTTTGGCTGATATACTTTTTCTTAAACTCTTCTCGGAAGAATTCCCATGAGATCCTTTCCCTTGGTACCACCGACACAAGGGTGTTCCACCATTGGTAAGCAAAATCTCTTAAGAGAGAGACTACACACTTCATGCATTCATCAGGAGTGCAAGACAGTTCGTTAAATACTCTGATAGTATTTTCTAACCAGAACTCAGCTCTTCCTGGATCATCATCTTTTCTATCTCGGAATTCTTCTGCCCATGCTTCCTGATCCTATCGATTGGAGGTTTACCTCCTCTTACCACCTCTACTACTTGAGGGGCTACTCGAGTAGGTTGTGGAATAGGCAGGGTGGAGGGGGTTGTGCATTTGGGTTCACTCGAACAAACTCCGCGTACTAGGCATCCATCTTATGGAGGAAGGCTTATCTAGCCTCTTCTCCTCCACCTTCTTGACTCACCGTAGTGGGTCTATTCTCATTCTCATACGGCACCGTCCCTTCTGCGGGAGCTGGTGCGTTACTTTCTACATCATCCGCCTCAGCTCCTTTGGGATCCATTTACTATATATATATAAACATAATTTAAGTCGTCAGGAGTCGTCACACTATCATTATAAAAAAATTCTTACATATGGAATGTATAGCTAGACTTATGCTCGTGCTATGTTAGTCCTAGAACTGATTAAACCGTAGCTCTGATACCACAAAATGTAACACCCAGCAGCCAGGATCGACACTGGGTCTGGATACGAGACATTACTATGCTCAAACTCACTGAACCATGTACTTTTAGGCTATAAAATTTCGTTCCAACTAAAAAACTTCACTCTCTTAGTCAACACTTATAACAAGGGCATACGAGGACTTTAACTCATGTCAGAAAACTTTCGGGATTAAAATCAAATAACTCATTTTTGAAGCAGGGTTCACACGCCCGTGTGACTTGGAACACGCCCATGTACCCTTAAGCACGCCCATGCCCTCAAACCATGTAGGGCTACTGACTATTTCCACACGGCTTAGACACGCCCGTGGGCTTGGACCGTATGCTAATCCTTGACATACTGACTAAATTAACACGGTCTGGGCACACGCCCATGTCCAAACCGTGTGTCTTACACAGCATACACACACGGCTATGGGATTTGCCCGTGGCCTATTATGGTCAATAATACTAAGGTGCAGGGTTAACATGGTCTTGACACAGGCCCCAGTGTCCAACCGTGTGGGTACTTACAGGCTATTTACCAAGCCTTTAACCACCCTGAAATGAAGATCATAACCATACAGAATTCAATGATGTAATAACAACACAATTTTAAGAATAATACTACATGCTTCATTGATCTCAACAAACATACATGCTTAGTCAAATTTGGCCAATTACTTAGCCATATACAAAAGAATAATAAACCTAATAGCCTTTACAAAGGCCCTTCTTAAAACATGTCCACAAAATGAATGTTTCCTTTACATGCCATACTTAGTAAAGTAACTTGGCTATACCAAAATAAGAGTTGATAGTGTGTTGCGAGCTCTGACTTTAATGATCCACGAGTTAGCTTGGAGGGACTGCATAGAAAGAAAGAATCATAACGTAAGCATACAAATTAGTAAGTTTGCATGTAACAACTCTTAGAAATCATCATTGCTTAATATAGACCATTTCACATAAACAATGGTATCATGAATTTCAACTAAAGAGCTTACTTACTCATATAGATTCTTACAAGTCTCATGACACTTACTATTATCATGCTTGTGAGGTAACCATAATACCTGTATCACTTGATCACATTGATCAGTATACTATAATAACAATAACCATGAGTTCTACTTTCTCATTCACATCATGAATAATACTTAACTTCATCTAACTTCATCTTGATACTAACTTTACTTTCTTAGCTTTCTTGCTATCTTCTTTTAGCTTACTCATTTGCCCGATAAATTTCTGTGAATAACCGAGGATACTAATTCTCTTTCCACATAATATGATGCCAAAGCCATATCCTAGACATGGTCATATATGGATTATCTCATCTTGGTTTCAAAGCCATGTCTTGACATGGACTTACATGAAGTCTTGCTCTTGATAACATACTCAATGCCAAGCTTGCCTTGGACTTACATGATAACTTGCTTACTAACTTGATCAATGCCAAGCTTGCCTTGGAGTTACATGATATCTTGATCAATGCCAAGCTTGCATTGGGCTTACATGATAACTTTCTTGCTAACTTGATCAATGCGAAGCTTGCCTTGGACTTACATGATATCTTGATCAATACCAAGCTTGCCTTGGACTTACATGATAACTTGTGTGGTAGATCTTGTATCCCAGGGAAATTCATCTTTAATCGGGAGTTGCTTGTATATATTACCGTGATTTCCTTCTTGGACATAACATGATTATTTCATACAATTATTGTACATTATACTAAGCAAATTAATGATAAAAATCATAAAACTTAGAAATCATACAAACTTACCTTAATATACAAAATGTATGTAGATGTGCAATTTAGTCCTCGACTTTGTTCTTGCCTCGGTTTCGATCCAAGCTTCATTTTTCTTGATCTATAATCATAAATAGATCATTTAAAACCCATATTGACTAAATTGACTCATAACTCATACTTTGGCAAAATTATTATTTTGCCACTATACTTTCTAATATTTGCACTTTGTCCCAATTCTTGTAAAACGATTTTCATGCAACTTTCTTAAACTTCATGCTCAACTGAATCATTTTATTCATGCTCAACTGAATCATTTTATCTTCTATAGTAATCAGCAATTCTCACTATTCCTAGTAGGTATGACAAATTTTATAACAGTTACAAAATGGTCCCTACTACTTTTTTTTCATGAAATTCATTAAGGAAAAGATGTTTATCTAACATCAAACTCTCTTAGACTTCCATAAAACATCATTTAACAAGCATGTGATTCAAGGGTAGATTTTTGAACATGCATCTTGGCTCATTTTATAGCTAAAATTAGCTAATTCATAATACGGGAACTTCAAAAATACCAAGAACATTAAAAACGGGGCTACGATGAACTTACTATGAGCTTGAAAAAAAATGAAGAATCCCTAGCTATGGTGTCTCTAAATTTTTGGCAGCTCAAGGTAGAAGATGAGTGGATTTTTCTCATATTTTTCCCACTTAAAATACTAATTAGGCCAAATGACCAAAATACCCTTCCTCTTAAAAATTTCTATTTAACCATCTTAAGGCCAATTTTGTCCAAAATTTTATTTTTGGGCAATTTGATATTTAGGGGCTCATAATTATTATTCTAAAGCTATTTCATGCAAAAAGCTTCTAGAAACTCATACATTGCAACTTTTGCAATTTAGTCCTTTTTAGAGCAATTGACCTCAACTTAATAAAATTGCTTTACAAAACTTTCATACTAGCATGCAAACATGGCATAAACCTGGAAAAACTAATAATTTCACCTCGGGTTCATGGCCTCACCCCACTATCCCGACTAGGCCCTAAATCGGGCTGTTACAAATACCTATCGTTGCCGAATTTACTTATAACAACATTTTTTAGTCGAGTATAAAGATGACACCGTTTGAGGCATTGTATGGTTGAAAATGTCAGACACCATTGTACTAGATCAAACTTAGTGAGAAACAGATTCACGGGGTCGATTTGGTTAGAGAAACCGAAGAAAAAGTGAAAGTAATTCGTGATTGTTTGACAGTAGCTTCAGATAGATAGAAATCTTACGTAGATTTGAGAAAAAAGAGATTGAGTTTCAAGTTGGTGATAAAGTATTTCTGAAAGTATCTTTATGGAAGAAAATTCTTAGATTTGGTCGCAAAGGCAAGTTGAGTCTGCGTTTCATTGGGTCATATGAGATAGTTGAAAGAATAGGGCCAGTGGCATATTAGTTAGCTTTGCTGACAGAGTTGGAAAGGATTCACAAAGTATTTCATGTGTCGATGTTGCGGCATTATAAATCAGACCCTTCACATGTGATTTATCTAACAGAGGTTGAGATTCGACCCAATATGACTTATGGCGAAGAATCGATCAAGATTTTGGCTCGGGAAGTTAAACAGTTGAGAAATAAAAGTATAGCTCTAGTGAAAGTTTTATGGTAACGACATGGGGTCGAAAAGGTTACGTGGGAACCTGAGGAAGCTATGAGAAAATAGTACCCAAACCTATTTTTCGGTAATATTTTTGGGGACGAAAATCCCTAAAGGGGGATAGTTGTAACAGCCCTATTTTGGGTCTAGTCGGAACACTGGTTTCGAGACCACAAATCTGACACAGCAAAATTTATTTTTATTATATTTTTATGGTCTATAGTTTTATGGAATGATTTCGTGAAAATTTATGTAAATTTTTTTTATGTTTGGGCACTCAATTTAGTTAAAATGACTAAACTGCAAAAAGGTGCAAAATGTGTGTTCTAGAAGCTAGAGGTGTCTAATTGCTATGAAATTTTAATTTGGAGGTCCCTAAATGGTAATTAAACCATTATATTTAGTATGGACAAAACCGAACATGGTTAGGTGAAATTTTGAAGTTAGGCATTAAGGGCATTTTGTCATTTAGTAAATAAAGACAAAATAAAAGAAATAAAAATGTCCATCTTCTTCAATTTACTCCCTTGTGTCAAAAATTGAAGCAAAGCCATAGCTAGGGTTTTTTCCAAGTTTTCAAGCTCGATTGTTAGTCCGTCTTTATCCCGTTTTTAATGATTTTTATGTTTTTGTGAATGTTGTAACTTGATTTAGCTATTTTAAGGACTAATTTGAAGAGATGTCAAAGTCTAAATTTTTACTCATGTTAGATATTTGTGTATTTTGATGTTTAATGGTAGATTATGCGAATTTGATGTTGGATAAACAACTTTTACTAAGTGATTTTTTATTAAAATGCCTAAAAAAGACCTATTTGTAAAAGTCGTAAACTGTCTGTAAAAATGTGAATAAATGAAAAATGGTGGCTATTTTAAGCATAGATAAAAATCGGCTAGGCTTGGGTTAAGAAGAAATTAAAAGAAAAGCATTTTACGAGCCTAGGGACTAAAATGTGAAAAGTTGAAAAGTTAAAGGCAAAAATGTAATTTTTCCATAATGTGATTTTTGGGCTGAATTGAATAATGTGAGTATTAAATAAGTTAAATTTTCCATTATAGATTAAGAAAAACGAGGTTCGGACCTAGGTCGAGGGAAAAATAAGGTGTTTGACGATTAGGTCCATTTCTACTATTTTTTGTACCAAGGTAAGTTCGTATGTTAATAATGCAACGTTACAATTGTATTTTTAATGTTTTGATATTGCATGATTTGTATGATTGACTCTATGGATGTAATTGATAAAGTTTCTACAAGCGAGAAAATCTTGGTTGAACCTTAGGAATAGATTAGGATACAAGTCACATGTCACTAGGAACCCATGTGATTATTTGAATATCTGATTTATGTGTCTCGGGTGCTAGTCTCGTGCGTCCTAATAGTGGCTGAGTATACTGAGATATGTTGTGGATACTTGACAGCTTGTGTGAGCAGCACCAAGTAGCTACGTCTTGATTGACAGCTTGTGTGAGAGGCTTATGGATAGCTCGAGAGTGAGCCTATATGTGTTATGAGATTTGTGGTAGCATTGGCTACATATGTGGCACTTATGTGCAAAGTTTTCATGTATCCAATAGTATTCCAAGTGGTTCAATGGATATGTCAAATATGAGAAAGTATGTGATTATGTTACGAATTGGTAAAGGTATGTACGAAAAACTCAAATGAAATAGATTCGGTATATGATGAACTATTGGTAAGATTGTAATTTAGTAAGTTATGCTCATGAAGTTTTAATGACATTTATGATATATGTTATGCTATTCATATGGAAAATGCATAATTAAGGTCAATATTTTGAGTTATAGCATGTATAGGGACTTGGTCATTTTGTTATATGTGTCAATGGTAATGTGGCCAAATGTATTGGCTTATAATGGTTAATGATTTCATTTTGTTTATGGCCGTGTAAGTTGGCTAATGTTGATTATGAGTATATTTATATGTTGTTACCATTCATGATTATGGATACTTGCATGAATTGTGTTGATAAATTATGATGTTAAAGCACGTTAGATGTTAGCATGTGGATATGATGTTAACACCTTGGTTGTGGATGTTTGGGTTGCCTAAGTATGCTATGAATTGTGTCATTGAATTGGTGTAAGTGTAGGTGTAATTGAGGGTGGCAAATGGCCTGGCAAATAGCCTAATTTTTTCTACACGGATAGACACACAGGCGTGTGTCTAAGCCGTGTGTGACACACGGCCTGCCCCACGGTCATGTGTGACAGTCGTGTGTCCCCTGCACCGTAATTTTGAAAAATAGAATGTCCAAAATTTAGGACATGGGCAGAGACACGGGCGTGTGTCTCATCTGTGTGTGCTACACAGCCTAGAACACGGTCGTGTGTCTTGGCCGTGTGAAACTTGCACTTAATTTGAATTAAATTAATTAACCACATGGTCTAGTACACAAGCATATGGCACGGTTGTGTGGCACAAGCAAAAGAGCACCCTAAATTGAACATGGTTTGAAGCACGGGTGTGTCCCTTGGACCACAAGGGTGAGTGAGTCCTGCAGTTAGCAAAAAAAAAATTCTATGTTTTGTAAAAATTTCCTAAGTTCTCGGTTTAGTCCCGAACCACTTCCAATGCATGTCTTGGGCCTCGTAGGCTTGTATTAGGGACTTTATGATTGAATATGAATGGTTTTAAATTGGAAAAAAATTTATGACTCAGAATTGAGTGAATGCTTGTTTTGTAATCCGGTAATGCCTCCTACCCTGTTCCGGTGTTGAATCCGGGTAAGGGGTGTTACATAAATGTTTTTAGTATGGTTGTGTATATATATGTGTATATGGCTTGTGTTGTGAGTTTATAGATGGATATATGATGCTTGTGGATTATAGATATTGTGGTTGTCAAATGGTTGATATTGGAGAAGTTATATGCTTGTGAGTTTGAGCATAATGGTGCATGTTTGAAAGTGTCTAATTAGTTGAATTTTATATGTGAATTTGGTATAAATGGAATGGCCTATCTTGTGACTTATGTGTACTGTGGATGATGGTATAGAACTAAAATGAATTAGGCTTAATTTAGTTGGTTTGAATGCCCACTTATGCCATGTCTTGGTGCCATTTGGTTTGGTATGGAAGTCTACAACATTGGGTGGCAAATTGGCTTGGTAAATAGCTTATTTTTGTCTACACAGGCAGAGACAAAGGTGTGTCTCAGCTGTGTATGATACATAGTCAGGTTACACGGTCGTGTGTCCCTTGGTGTTGAATTAAAAACAAAGTTAGTATGCTCCATATGGCATAGCACAAGGGCATGTGACTTGGCCATGTGGCATAAGTCAGTATGTCCTACAGGTTTGGCACGGCCTGGCACACGGGCGTGTGTGAGTATTTTAGGGCACACGAGCTAGCCACACGGACGTATGTTTTGGCTGTGTGACCCAAGTCAGAGAGTTAAACGGGGTCAGACACGGGCTGGGATACGGCCATGTGATCCAATTTTGAATGTCCACACGGCCTGTGACACGGGCGTGTCTTTGGCCACGTGAGACACATGGCAGGGCCACACGGGCATGTGTCCCCTGTAGTTTGAAAATTTTCTAAGTGTTTCAAAACTTTCTTAAGCTATCGGTTTAGTCCTGAACCACTTCTAAAGCATGTTTAGGGCCTTGTAGGCTCGTATTAGGGACATTGTGTTTGGGTTTGAATGATGATTGCATGAAACTTGAAAATGTATGTGAAGTTATTGTTTAATTGTTTTATTAGTCTGGTAATGCTCCGTAACCCTATTTCGACGTTGAATACGGGTGAAGGGTATTACATTTTTTGGTATCAGAGCTACGACCCTAAACCTTAAACCTTAAAACCTTAAACCCAACCCTTTCGATGTAGATGTTAAGTTCCCAACGTAGCGTATGTGAGAGTCTAGCTATACATGCCATATAAAACCCGTGATAGTGTGATATCTCCAGATAGTTTCAAAATGTAACACCCCTTACTCGATTCTGACACTGGGACCAGATACGAGGCATTATCGTACTTATCCTTACTTGAACATGTAATATCGGGCTATAAAATTTCGTTCCAACTTAAAACTTTTCTTTCTGAATCATAACATACATATCATGTGCCTACGAGGACTTAAACATACATCCAACAGGTTCTGGAGTTCAACCAAAAAATTTTACATTCTTTGAAAAATTTTGCATAAACAGGGGTCACACGCCTGTGTGGCTTGGATGTGAGCAGGCTGTGTGGTCTCACACGCCTATGTCCCTAGCCTGTGTAGAATTTATTTTTATTTCGAACCTATAGGGGTTTCCACACGGCTGGACACACACCCATGTCAATGGCTCATGTCCTTCACACTACCTGGACATGCCCGTGTGACGATTTGAATTCTCGTAATTAAAATGAAAGGGGCACACGACCTAATAACACACCCATGGGGTTAATCGTGTGTCACACATGACCTAGGCACACACTCGTGTGGACACTTAGAGGCTATTTTCCAAGCCTTTTTGCCACCCTAAAACATAAACTCATTTATTTCATCACGAGTAGCACATAACATAACAATATTAAACTATTAAGAATCCCTAAATTATCATTCATTCCACCTATATTTTAGTCAATTACTTGCATAGACATTTATTTCATTAAACTCGTCAACATTATAATATACACTTAACAATATTGGTCAATTCACCATGGCCCTTTACAAAATGAGTGTAAAACATTAATAGCCAACCCTTTGGCCTTCAAATATGACATGACACAAAATGATTAAGTCCCTACACATGCCATACTTAAAATGAATTAACTTTACTATACCAAAAGGAAAGTTGATATTGTGATCTGAACTCTGACGTTCTATGATCCCCAAGCTAACTTGGTGAAACTACAAGGAAAGAGGAAAAAGAGAGGGGTAAGCATATAGTTAGTAAGTTTGCATGAAATTCTTAAACAACATAAGTGATTTCATTAAATTCATCCATCTATTGGAACAATAGCAACAGAAGTCTCAAATGCTTAAACATACTAATCCATATTTACTCATACTTAGTCTTACCCATCTCATGTTACATTATAGGTTTATAACTTGTGTTTTCTCATGGTACCTGTATCACTTATCACATAACTCAGCTCATATACTAACATGAGCACAATTTCAAATCTTCATCATTCTTAATCATAAAAGAAGCTCAAAGTCATCCACAAATAGTTTTGGTTCTATGCTATTTTACATACTTAGCTCTTTTGCCCATGAACTAATCAGATTATCGTAGGATATTCAAACTCATCATGGATAAATTTTGATGCCAATGCCATATCTCAGATATGATCTTACATGGGATCACCTATTGATGCTGATGCCATATCCCAGATATGTTCTTACATGAAATCTCATAGCTCGATGTCGAAGCCATGTCCCAAACCTGGTCTTATACGAGATCATACACAGATGTCGATGCCATGTTCCAAACATGGTCTTATACGAAATCATCCTTTGGTGGAGAGGCCATATCCCAGACATGGTCTTACACTAGACCTTCTTTATTCAATGCTATGACATAAGTATCCTCATTATTTCGAATATTTATCCGAGATTTCACTCAACTTATTTACACCATTTCCTCATTGAGGCTATGTCACTCGATTTTTATAGCTATATCATACATTGTCATAATATTAAGTAGTTTCAAATATCGAAACATTATGAAACTTTAAATTCATACAAACTTACCTCGATTCTCAAAATGCGTATCGATCCTCGATTTAGTCCTCGATTTTGCTCTTGACCTGTTTTCGGCCCGTGCTTCGTGTTTCATGATCTATAATAATAATTTCACTTGTCAAATACACACATTGACTAAATCAACTCGTAATTCATGTTTTGGCAAAATTATGATTTTGCCCCTAAACTTTTTCATAATTACTCTTTTGCCCCTTGGGTCGTAAAATGATTTTCATTTAACTTTCTTGCATTTCAGGCCTAGCCGAATCATATTCTCAACTATAAAAACATTCAATTTTCACTATTTCCCTCATGTATGACCATTTCTACAACTTTTACAATTTAGTCCTTTGATGCAATTTTCATGAAAAACACTTAGAAAAAGATGTTTATCATACATCAAACTTTCATATTCTTCAATAAAACATCAAAATACATGCAGGTCATACATGGGTAAATTTTTTAACATAAACCCTAGCTCAAAATATAGCTAGAAATAGCTAAACCGAGCTACGAGGGTCTCAAAAATACGAAGAACATGAAAAATGGGACTAGGACGCACTTACTATCAAGCTTGAAAGTTGAGGAAACCCTAGATATGGATTTTTGCAAATTCCGGCACTAGAGGAAGAAGATGGACAAGATTTTGGCTTGTTTTTGCCTTTTAATTCTTTTATTTACCAAATGACAAAAATGCACTTAATGATCCTTTCTTAAGATTTTTTCTTCCTATGTCCATTTTTGTCCATCATCAAATATAATCGTCTAATTGTTAAATAAGGACCTCTAGAAATTTTTATAATTCTATTTCATAATGAAATCTTCTAGAATCTCATATTTTCTAATCTTTGCAATTTAGTCCTAATGGATAATTTAATCACTAATTAATAAAATTTATTCATGAGATTTTTACACAATCATGAAATCACCTCATAAGCCTCATAAAAATCATAAAACTCAAGTTTCTACTTTGGATTTATGGACTCGCACCACTATTCTAACTAGGCCCTAAGTTGGGCTATTACATAAAATGTGTTTTTATATAGCAAACGCATCCTAATCGATCTATAGCAGATGATGTTGAGAGTAATGATCCTACCTCCATTCATAGAGTAGTGCAATCAGAGTCGAGACCCATATCGGGTAGCCAAGGAAGAGGGGCTAAGGAAGCCTTCTTCCAAATGATGAACGAGTGGTTCATAGAGTTTGTTCGGACAAATTCGACTGCTCAAGAACCTCCACCCCCGCCAATTTCCCAACCAGTTCCCGTAGCTCCTCAAGGTTTGGAACCTTTGTGATTGAGTAAGCTGCTAGTTGATAAAATCTAAAAATATGGGCTTGAAGAATTTAGAGCTACTGTTGATGATCATCCTGAGAGAGTCGAGTTTTAGCTTGAAAATACGATCAGAGTATTTGATGAACTATCGTACACACCGGCTAAGTGTCTAAAATGTCCCGTATCACTTTTAAGGGACATAGAGTATCAGTGGTGGAATACTTTGGTGTCCGTGGTGCCTAGAGAAAGAGTTACCTAGGAATTCTTTCAAGCTGAGTTCAGAAAGAAATACATCAGTCAATGATTCATTGATCAGAAGTGAAAAGAGTTTCTTGAATTGAAACAGGGTCGTATGTCTGTGACCGAATACAAGCGAGAGTTTGTTAGACTTAGTAAGTAAGCTAAGGAATGTGTTTCAACTGAGGCCATTATGTGTAAAAGATTTGAAGATAGGTTTAATGAGGATACTAGATTGCTTGTTGGGATGCTAGAGTTGAAAGAATTCATAGTACTAGTTGGCAGAGCCTGTAAAGCCGAAGAACTTGGCAAAGAAAAGAGAAAGATGGATTTCGAGGCTAGAGATTTGAAAAAAAGATCGATGAATAAGCCATATCAATCTTCATCAAATAAATCAAGAGATTCGTACACTCATTCGAATGCTTCAATCAGGTATCCAAATAGAGATCATGGAAAGCAATACGAAAGTCCTAAAGCTCAAGCTACATCAGTATCGAGTGTTAACAGCGTGAGAAACAATAAGCCTGAGTGCCAATAGTGTGGTTGATGACATTTTATTGAGTGTTGGATGAATAATAGAGGTTGTTTTAAATGTAGCTTGCAAGATCATTTCATTAAAGATTGCCCTAAGTTAACTGAGAAAGATAAGTTCCAAAATGTAAGATCGAGCAACCCAGCTACCAGAGGGAGGCCACCTAGAAATGCGGAGAATGTGACTAGTAGTAAAGGAACAAAAAAGACTCCGTTGTGAGATTTGAGGCCGGAGCACCTGCTAGAGCTTACACTATTCACGCTCACGAAGATGCGTCATCACCCGATGTTATTATCGGTACATTTTCTCTTTACGACACTAATCTAATTGCATTGATTGATCCTGGATCGACTCATTTATATATTTGTATGAATTTGGTGTCGAGTACGAGTTTTCCTTTTGAGTCTACTAAGTTTGTGGTTAAAGTATCGAACCCCTTAGGGAAATATGTTCTAGTTGATAACGATTGCAAGAACGATCCTTTAATGACTCAAGGTTACTATTTTTCAGCTAATTTGATGCTTTTGCCATTTGATGAAATTGATGTGATACTTGGTATGGATTGGTTATTTCTACATGATGCTATTGTGGATTGTAGACGAAAGGCTATTGAATTGAAATGTTAAAATAGTGAAATTCTTCGAATTGAATCTAATGAGTCGAATGGATTTACATGTTGTGATATCATCAATGTTAGCTCAGAGATATGTGAGGAAGAGTTGTGAAGATTATCTTGCTTATGTACTTGATACAAAAGTGTCTGAATGAAAGATTGAATCAGTGCCAGTGGTTTGTGAGTATCTAGATATGTTTCCAGAAGATTTGCCGGGATTGCCACCGATCAGAGAAGTTGAGTTTGCTATTGAATTAGTACTAGGAACATCACTGATATCGATAGCTACATACCAAATGGCTCCAATAGAATTGAAAGAGTTGAAAGCTCAGCTGCAAGAGTTAAAGGATAAAGGTTTTGTACGACCTAACTTTTCGCCCTGGGGTGCACTTGTTCTATTCATAAAGAAGAAAGACAGATCGATTGGACTGTGTATTGACTATTGTCAGCTCAGAAAAGTTACAATAAAGAATAATTATCCTTTGCCAACAATTGATGATTCTTTTTGATCAGTTGAAAGGAGCAACAGTATTTTCGAAGATTGATCTGCGGTCTGGTTATTATTAGTTGAGAGTAAAAGATTCAGATGTGCCAAAAACTGTGTTCAAAACAAGGTACGGGCATTATGAATTTCTTGTTATGCCTTTTGGATTAACTAATGCTCCTGCATTTTTTATGAATTTGATGAATCGAATTTTTAGACCGTGTTTAGATAGATTTGTTGTTGTATTTATTGACAACATTCTGATCTATTCACGAGATAAGCCTGGGCATGCTGAGCATTCGAAGATTATGCTACAAACTTTGAGAGATAAGAAATTGTTTGCTAAATTTAGCAAATATGAATTTTGGCTCTGAGAGGTTGGATTTTTAGGGTATATTGTTTATGCGAAAGGAATACGAGTTGGTCCAAGCAAGATTTAAGCAGTTGCTGACTGGAAACCACCAAGAAATGTGTCTGAAGTACAAAGCTTTTTGGGATTAGCTGGCTACTATCGATGTTTTGTAAAAGGATTTCGATTATTGCTACACCAATGACTATATTTCTAGAGAAAGATGTGAAATTCTAGTGGTCCAAGAAATTTCAACAGAGTTTTGAATAGTTGAAAGCATTGTTAACTGAAGCACAAGTTTTGGTTCAACTTGAGCTGGGTAAAGAGTTGTGATTTTTAGCGACGCGTCATTAAACAGTTTCGGTTGCATTTTGATGCAAGAGGGAAAAGTGATAGCTTATGCCTCCCAACAGTTGAAACCACATGAAAAGAATTAAGAATTATCTGACACATGACTTAGAATTGGCTGCTATTGTTTTTGCATTGAAAATTTGGCGACATCATTTATACGGTGAAAAATGCCATATTTTTACTAATCACAGGAGTTTGAAGTATATAATGACTCAAAAAAGATTTGAATTCACAACAATGAAGATGGCTCGAGTTGTTGAAAGACTATATGTTAGTGATTGATTATCATCCAGGGAAAGCAAACATAGTCGCGGATGCAGTGAGTAGAAAGTCACTATTTGCATTGTGAGCGATGAATACATAGCTATCTTTGTCTTATGATGGTTCGATTTCAGCAGGGCTAAAAGCTAAACCGGTATTTCTTCAGCAAATTTGTGAAGCTCAAAAGTGTGATAATGAATTGCAAGCTAAAAGAGTGCAAGGTGAGTTGACTATTGATGTAGATTATCAGATAGGATCTGATGATTGTTTAATGTTCTGAGGTAGAATTTGTGTACCAAAGAATTTTGAGCTTCTGCAAAAAATTCTACACGAAGCACACAGTGGTGGTTTATCTATTCATCTGGGAAGTACAAAAATGTACAATGATTTGAAGTAGTTGTACTCGTGGTCGGGCATGAAACGAGACATTTCAGAGTTGGTGTCGAGATGTTTACTTTGTAAGCAAGTTAAGGCCGAACATCAAGTACCTTCAGGATTATTGTAGCCTGTGATGATACTAGAGTGGAAACGGGATAGAGTTACAATGGACTTCGTACTGGGATTACCCCTGTCTTTGAAGAAGAAAGATGTTATTTGGGTTACCGTTGATCGAGTGATGAAATCTACACATTTTGTTTTGATACGTACAAATTATTCGCTTGATAAATTGGTTGAATTGTATATTTCTGAGTTGTTAGATTCCACGGGGTGCCAGATTCGATTATTTTGGATAGAGATTCAAGGTTTACATTGTGATTTGGAAGAAATTACAAGAAGCTCTGGGTACGCAACTGAACTTTAGTACAACATTTCATCTGCAAACCAACGGTCAGCCTGAAAGAGCAATTCAGATTCTCGATGATATGCTTAGCTGTTGTGTTTTAGAATTTGAAGGGAACTGGGAAAAATATTTGTCATTGGTGGAATTTGCGTATAATAATAGCTTTCAATTCAGCATAAATATGGTAACGTATAAAGCATTGTATGGTCGTAAAAGTTGAACTCCATTGTACTGGACCGAGCTTAGTGAGAAAAAGATTCACAGGGTTGATTTAATTAGAGAGACTGAAGATAAAGTGAAAGTAATTCGAGATATTCTGAAAGCATCTTCAGACTGACATAAATCATACTCCAATTTAAAACAAAAAAACATTGAATTTTAGATCGGTGACAAAGGTTTTCTAAAAGTGTCTCCATGGAAGAAAATTCTTCAATTTGCTCACAAAGATAAACTGAGTCCGAGCTTCATAAGGTCGTATGAGATTATCGAAAGAATAGGCCCTGTAGCATATCGGCTAGCTTTACCGAGTGAGTTAGAGAATATCCACAATGTATTTCATGTGTCAATGTTACATTGATATTGATCAGATCCATCGCATATCATTTCTCCAGCAGAGATAGAAATTCACCCTAATATCACATATAACGAAGAACCGATAAAAATTTTAGCTCAGGAGGTTAAAGAATTGAGAAATAAAAGCATAGCTTTAATAAAGGATTTGTGGAAACAACACAATTTCGAAGAGGCTACGTGGGAACTTGAAGAAGCTATGAGGAAACAGTACCCTAACCTCTTTTCTGCTAAGATTTTTGAGGACGAAAATGCCTAAGGGGGAGAGCTGCAACAACCCGTTTTTAGTCAAATCCGAACAGTGGTTTTGGGACCACAAATCTGAGGTCAAAATAATTATTTTATTATTTTTTTAATATTTACAGTATGAAAGAATGATTGTGTGAATGTTTCGTTAGAAATTTTATCCTTTGAATGCTTAATTTGGTAAAAAGGACTAAATCGCATAAAGTGCAAAAGTGGAGTTCTAATAGTTAAAGGTGTCAAATAGCTATAGAAACTTAAATTCAAGGTCCTTATATGGTAAATATACCATTTTTAATGATAGTGGACTTTTATGGACATGCATTAAGTGTTTTTAATAGTTTATAATAAAGGTTAATTAAGTAATTTAGAAATTAAGGTTAAAATAAATGAAATAAAACAAAGTACCATCTGTTCTTCTTCATGTTTCAACAGAAACTAGGGCAAGGAAACACCATTTTTCAACTCTTTCATTTGGTCATGCTATTCTTGCTCAATTAGGTATGGTTTTTGTCCCGTTTTTAATTATTTCTATGTTTTCGAGATCGTTGCAGCTTAGTCTAGCTAGCCCAGGGACCATTTTGCAAAAAATTTAAAGGTTTAGGGTTTTGAAATTGATAAATCTATGTGTGTTTTGATGTTTTATGATAGAAAATGCATGCATGTTTTTAGATAAACAACATTTGTTAAGTGATTTTTAGTAAAATGTCCAAATAAGGATTAAATTGTGAAATGTCTAAATTTTGTGGTTAAATAGTGAAAAAAATGAAAAATATGGACTTCTAGGGACCTAATTGAAATTTGGATAGCATGGGTTTTGGTTGAATTGCATGAATTCGTGATTTTATGAAATAAGGACTAAATTGTAAAAAATGTTGAAATGTTAGGGGTAAAAATGTAAATTTTCCTTAATGTTTGTTTTGGATTAAATTGAATAGAGAGATAATTAAATAAGTTAATTTTTATTAAATTTAGGTCAAGAAAGGCGAATATGTATTTAGATTGGGGAAAGAATAAAGTTTCAGATTAATCGATTTAATTTGCCGTTTTTGCATCCGAGGTAAGTTCGTATGTAATAAGCATTATTATATTTGTATTTTAAATGCTTTGATATTGTATAAATTGTGAATACGACATTGCAAACATACTCGACACAATTCGGCAAGCGAGAAATCCCGATTGAACCTTAGGAATAGTTAGGATACAAATGACATGTCACTAGGGGTTATGTGATTTGGGTGCTGGTTCGTACGTCCTACTGGTGGCTAAGTTATTTGGCATGTGTTGCGGATACTCGTCAGCTTGTGTGAGCAGACCCATTGATAGCTCTAGTGTGAGCATTTTATGCGATACAAGATTGAGATAGCTTCGGCTATGTATGTGGCGCTTAGGGTGCGAGATTCCCGAGTATCTGATAGTATTCTGAATGGTTCAATGGGTATGTCAAAGATGTGGATGAGTATGAGTTTGATACGGGATGGTACAGGTATGTACATGAACTGAGTAATACATTGAAATTAGGAAAAATTATGAAAGTTTAATCTAACTTTGTGAATGCAAATGAGGTATATTGGTGATTCATTATAAAATATGTTACGTTATGTATTATTTTATTAATTTGAGCATATATGATGAGTTGATTTAAATACTATACGAGGTTACTAAGCTTTATAGCTTACTTAGTTTAATTTTACCGTGTTTTATAGTGAAATCAAAGCTAGCCCGGATTTAGGGATCGTCGGAGACTTCGTCACACTATCCTACTATCTCTTGGGTACTTTTGAAATTAAGTGTTTTAAGTATATGGCATGTATAGGAGTTTGGTCATTTTGGCATATGAGTTGGTAATGACTTTGGTCATTTGAAATGGCTTGTAAATGTTAAATGTTTTTAGTTTTGTATACAGCCATGAGAGTTGGCTTAATTTGGTTGGTATGGATGTGTATATATATGTGTATATGGCTTGTGTTGTGAGTTTATGGATGGATATATGATGCTTGTGGATTATAGATATTGTGGTTGTCAAATGGTTGATATTGGATAAGTTAAATGCTTGTGAGTTTGAGCATAATGGGGCATGTTTGAAAGTGTCTAACTAGTTGAATTGTATATGTGAATTTGATATAAATTGAATGGCCTATTTTGTGACTTGTGTGTATTGTGGATGATGGTATAGAACTAACATGAATTAGGTTTAATTTAGTTTGTTTGAATGCCTATTTATGCCATGTCTTGGTTCCATTTGGGTTGGTGTAGGTATGTGCAAGATTGGGTGGCAAATTAGCTTGGTAAATAGCCTATTTTTGTCCACATTGGCAGAGACATGGGCGTCTGTCTCAGTCGTGTGTGACACATGGTCAGGTTACACGATCGTGTGTCCCCTGGTGTTGAATTAAAAATCAAGTTAGTATACTCGACATGGCTTAGCACACGGGCATGTGACTTCGCCATGTGGCATAAGTCAGTATAACCTACAGGTTTGGCACAGCCTAGTACACGGCGTGGCACACGGGCGTGTGTGGCCATTTTTAGGGCACATAGGCTAGCCACACGGACTCAAGTGTTGGCCGTGTGACCCAAGTCAGAGAGTTACACAGGGCCGAACACGTGCTGGCACACGGCCATGTGATCCCATTTAGAATGTCCATACGGCTTGTGACACGAGCGTGTGTCCCCTGTAGTTTGAAAATTTTTCTAAGTGTTTCAAAAATTTCATGAGCTATCGGTTTAGTCCCGAACCACTTCTAAAGCATGTTTAGGGCCTCGTAGGCTCATATTAGGGACATTGTGATTGAGTTTGACTGATGATTGCATGAAAGTTGAAAATGTATGTGAAATTATTATTTAATTGTTTTTGTAACACCCCAAACCCGGCCCAACATCACGACCGGATCTGACATGTTACTAGGGAAAAAGGTGAAAAAGGAATCCTGTTTCTAAGGTAGGAAAAAATTTCAGCTGTTGAGTTAAAAATATAAGTTAATACCCTCATTGTTACAAGTAGAAAACCATTGTTTTTTTTTTTTTCATTTCTCAAGTTTTGGAAACCCATTTTTTTTATTGTTTCATTATTATCGGATGTAAAGTAAAACATTTCTTTAACAGTTACGAAATAGTAAAACTACTTAAAAATTCCCAAAGTTTATCAATTTAGGAGTGGCCTTATTACAGAATGAAATTGTCCCAACAGAAAAAGCAATTAACGTTTTAAAACAAAATTTAAATCAAAATCTTACATGGCCACCTCGAGTCCGATCCAACCCAGTCCAATGAGTCAAGGATTACCTGCAATGTGTTTGAAAAACAGGGTGAGTCATTGTGACTCAATGTGCAATTATTCCACGCAATTCCATAAATGGGTTTGGCCCCAAAATCCACATCAAATCGATATACCACATATAAAGATGCAATATGTTAACCCACCCCAACCTAGTATCCATCTGCTACACACCACCCGTACATCCATCCTCATACATACGGGGGATATCTACAATCAACCCTCCATCCGCTACACACCTCTTTGGCAGTCTATGCTGACAGTCACACTGCTCAAAGTCCACTTAAGTGGTCTAGACACTAATCCACGTGATTAAATCACAAATATCCACGATGAGACTCGAGGTCATCATCAATCCACAATGAGGCTCAAGGCCATCATTAATCGTGACAGAGTCACCTACATGTAAATACACTTCCCCTTTAATCATTATATCCCGGATCCCATGCACATGCATCATAAAATGGTAAATGGCAATATGATAGAATATGAACACATCCAGATATATATATATATATATATCATGCTTGCATGCATCCACAACCGTTTACCATCAATTTTAACGTAGGTAGTATACTAACCTAGTTTACCGAATTACCCTATATAGGTAATAACGCCACGACAGCCACTATTTCGGCTACCACACATGATACGTATATTTAATTTAAATCAACAAGGGAAATAGTGTGATAATTACACACCTGATAACACGTAATACCACGCCTTCTATGTCGTCACTATCGCTAATCGACACTACCGCTATTTGCCTATGATATTACTCAGAAGCTGGCCCACACCCAAGTGGCCAATCACAAACAGCAGACACAGTGCTCTTCTTGAACTTAGGGATCGAACCCGAAGGTTTACTTCCCTCGCCAAACTGCGATTTGCTTGCATCCATCAAAACGTCAGTCAATAAATCACTACGAGAGCTACGATTTGAATGACCACTCAACTCGGTTAAGATAATAGTTGAGATAATGAGTCGATTCACGAACCACTAACAAAAATCTTTCTTACCTAAATCAATTGAATCCTAGAGTTTAGTAACCCTTGAAACCACGTTGATTGCACCTATACGGATACCCGATGAGATTCGACTAATGGAGAAAGAATTAAAGGGAAGTGGCCTTTCGGCCAAACAGGGGACATAAGTCCACCTCCCACTATTCGGCCACACACAACCCACTCACCCCTTACCTACAGGTTCCTTTAGGATTCGATATAGCTAACCACCACAGAGAGATTCAGCTTCTAGGAATGTAGAGTGAAAACAAAGGCAACGAATATTAAGAAAAAGATTCGGCTACTAGAAGAGAAAGAAAAGAGATAACAAAGAAGAAACGTCAGAGGACTTACCAATCCCTGAGATAATAAAACAGCTATGGTGAACTTCAGGAAATGAGACTGAACTTCGGAGGTTTTCGCCTATGTGAGGTTATGAGAGTGATTTCTGCTTTTGTGAAAAGAAAGGAAAAGAACAACACCCCAATTCAAAGTAGAAGATACGGTTAGAAAGGCTTCAAGAAAGAAAATGAAAACATAAAATGAAAAGGGAGGAAAATGTGATATTTTTGACTTTTGAATATCAGAAAAAAAGATGAACAAAAGTGTCCCCAATGGTCTTCTAGGTTTCGGCTATGAGTCAAAGAGAGAAAAAAGTTGAAAAGCTAAGTGATTTTCGGCACAAGAGAGAATGAGAGCAAAACTAAAACAAAAAAAATGTGAAGCACCAACCAAATGCCAAAAGATAAAAAAAATAACCACTATACACTAGCACCAAATTTCGGCACCCTCACCTTAAGATCAAAACCGAATACTCCCCCCCTCTCAACCCCTAAAAAAATTCTGCTAACACTCACCTAGCCAACACCCCCCACGATTTTCTCCTTAACTATCTGTACATCACCCATTCAAGTGAGTTTGAATCGTTCAACTCCTAATAATTCTCTCCACCACTTATTCAAAAATATTTGACCCCTTCAAACCTTCCCCCCTTAAGTGCCCTAGCCGAATCCACCTCCTATCCCCCCATGCGCAAAAATGAACTCCCAAAATGCTGTCCCTGCAACTCGTACCCCTTCCCCCTTTGAACTCCATTCTGACTCCACCTCCCAAAGTGTAACATCATAAAATTAGAATATTATTTTATTATTTGTGTTGGCTTGGGTATGAATTTTATGTGTTTAGCATAGTTTTGGTGAAGGCTTGATTTTATTTAGGACGCTAGAATAATTCTTAGTATGGTATATTTAATGAAGTGGATTAGGTGAACTTGACACTTAAGTTAATTTAAGTGTTAAATTAAGCACATGAGGAGTTTGTGGCAAGGTGGTTATGATGCATGAAGGGTAGCTTGAGGATAGAGGTTCGAGTAGCATGATTAACATTTTGAAGACTTTATTTTTATGTATCCTAGCATTAATGGACGGTCAATCTTTACATATGGAAGGTTGGACTTTCAAATTCTTTTTCTTTTTGGCAAGTTGAATATTGGTTTAGGAAAGTTTGTACTTTGGGAAAGGAATCTTAAGGTTTATGGAAGG
The DNA here is from genome assembly GCA_025506655.1 of Gossypium rotundifolium. Taxonomy (NCBI): domain Eukaryota; kingdom Viridiplantae; phylum Streptophyta; class Magnoliopsida; order Malvales; family Malvaceae; genus Gossypium; species Gossypium rotundifolium. Next base: position 102,591,207 of record CP106722.1, on the reverse strand, counting down.
ATGGGGGGACATAAGGCTTGGCTTAAGGGAGTTGTTTTGGAAACTCTCCTATGGCCATTAGTCCATGTATGTGGACGGCATGTGTGGCTAGGGGGAGAGTGGCCGAATTTTTTTTTGGATTGGTTGGTAGATAGTTAGTGCCAAATTTCTCGTTGGTTAGTAGTCATTTTCGGCTAGCTTGGTAGGCATTCAACCTTTACTTTGTGTCAAAATCGAAACTCCTTTGAACCTTACCAATTCTTCTCTTTTGTGCACCATTTGGTATTTTATTTCTTTCCTCTCCAAAGCTATTCTCTTTAGCCGAATGTACCTTGATCTTTAGGTGCAATTTTGTACACTTTTCTTCTTTGGTAAAATAGGCGTTGGCTGAATCTCTTAATCCCTTTTTCTCTCTTTTCTTTCTTTTGAATATTGTTCAAAATCACAACATTTCTTTTACTTTCTTCTTGGCCGAATCTCTTTCTTCTCCATTCCTCTTGATTTTTCTTTCATTGGTTGTTAAAGCCGAATCATCCTTCTTCTCTTTTTATTTTTATTTGCCATATTAATTCTTCATCTCTTTCGAGCCTAATATCAATTGTTTTCTTTATTCTAAAACTATAGCCGAAACTTCTCATATCTTTTTGATTTGCCTTGGCCGAATTTCTTCAAGGGTAGGACTTCATTTGGTTTTCTTCAAACGGTTTTGGAAGATAGGTAAGTGTTATGGCCGTTTTTCCTTATTCTTTTTCTCGTTTCTATGTTGTTTCTCTTGTGGACAAAGGCCAAATTTTGGGCAATTGTTGTAGGGTTCTAATCATTCTTAGAAACCGATTTTTTTTAGGCTCCTCGGGATGTTGGAAGTAATTAATCTAAGCCTCATTTCTTTGTCAATCGTTTTGGGTAAGCTTTTAGGTAAGACTTGGTATTTCAAGTGATAACTCATTGGGATTTAGTGGTTTGGCCGAATGGCCTTTGTTTATAATATAAGTATTGGCTGATTGTAGGACAAGGTGATCTAGTGCGGTAGATCGGATCTTCGGATTTTAGTACTTGCGTTAGTGTCAGGTGTGTATCTTACACACTTTATAATTCGAGTTATATATTTATATATATATTAACTAAACATGTTATTAAAGTGGGAATCTATGAGATTTTTGATAAGATACCTTGATGGGTATGTGCAAGGATTCGGGTAAGTCCGTTTCAATATGATGTTAATATATGTTGATTGATATCATGATCTATTATTTAAATATGTTATATGATCATATCAAAGTATGACGGCATGATTGATACTCTTAATACATTGGTTTGGGAATATGAGTGGAGGGGGAAGGATTTGATATCCGTGTCTTTGGACACCAGAGGTTTGGCACCTCCAGTGATTTGGTATCACATTTGTGTCTTTGGGACACCAGAGGTTTGGCACCTCATAGCGACTCGTCCTTGTGGTCTAGCACCACCGTGGGTTGGCCCCACTTTTGAGATATGGGATCGTCGCCAGTGATTTGGTATCACACGTGGGTTGGCCCCACAACTTGATTATTCGTGACTTTGGTCACCAGTGATTTGGTATCACATTATTAGATATCGTGACTTTGGGTCACCAGTGGTTTGGCACCACCAGTGGTTTGGTACCACAGGGGGTAGAAAAGGAGTTAAGGATGGCTAGGTTGGGTGCATTATATATTTATATATGTTGCTTGATTATAAATTGTGTAAGAATGTTGCATTAATCGAGGAAAGGATTTATGCACTGAGTCTTGGTGACTCACCTTCTCCCTTACCATTTCAGGTGATTCGTGAGATCGCGGATGAGGAGTCGAATGAACTCGAGGAGGCCATGCAATAAAATCTAGTTTTTCATGAACTTCGATTTGGGGTACTTTAATTTATTTTAATTTGGTTTTTGTTTTATTTTGGGTTTGCAATAAGGCCTCTTTAATTATGTTTTGGATTATTTATATGCTTTGGATATGCTTTAAATATGGCTTATAAATTATTTGGTTAATTTAATAATTGAGCCCAAAGTTTTCTAAAATAATAAAAACGCAATGGTTTTAAAATCTTACCATCGGGTAATATAAATCGTTTGATAGTAAAATATAGATTAAGTGTTTTCTACAATTTTAATGATTTCCAAATATTAAGTTTCTACAATCAAAATGCAAATGGTTTTCAAAGTAATAATTCGAGTTTTCTTAAATTGATATAAATGTTTTCTAACCTATGATTTATCAACTAAGTTTTAAAATTTTATTTATGAAATTACAAAGTAAATTGTCAGTTTAAACTTATTATACACCTGATTTCTACAAATATAGAATTTTCAAAGAGTTTCTCACAAAAATTTAATTGTTATTCGATTCTTTTCAAAATGTTTTCCTCAGTGACATACCAGATTCGATCGTGGCGTATTGACCGGGTTTGGGGTGTTACAAATTGGTATCAGAGCCAAGTTCAAAAGCTCGGCTGTGGGCCTAAGGCCCAAAATGATTTAAAGTATAGTTTTAAAATGTTTTTGTTTAAAATTATATGGTTGGAAAAGCATGGCACCGAGTTTTCGACACCGATCCGCCCGGGTAAGTACTTCAAATTGTTGATTTTGATATGATGATGATATGATTGTATAGTAGTAGGAACTACTCTAGAGACCCAAAACTATAGCTTGGATGTACTCGCGAAAACAACTTTTTATTAAAATTTTTTCATAAAACTGTGTTTTAAAGATAGTGGAATGATGCCTTAAGCATAAAACTTTTAATTCAGATAAGTCAAGATTTTAGACATGAGCACTCGAGGTCGGAGTAGTGTTATGCGTGGACGCGGTAGGGGCAGGATGGCTGTGTCTGAGCCAGTGAGGTCAGGTCAAGGATCCGAGAATGAGCTACCACCACCCCCACCACCCGCGATAGGAGTTGAGTTTCAGGATCAAACAGGGGACGACGCAGTGTCTCAAGCAATGCTGTGAGTTCTTGAGAGGGTAGCTGGAATAGGTGGAGGCATGGGAGCTCAGAAATCTGTACCTGAGCGACTTCGAGCCAATGGAGCTGAGGTATTTCGAGGTGTTTCGGGTGTTGCCCCCAGTACGGCCGAATATTGGCTAGAGGCGACGGAGCGAATCATGGATGACTTGGATTTAAATGCTGAGGAAAAGCTAAAAGGGATAGTATCGCTTCTTGGATGAGTCATATCAGTGGTGGCTCACAGTGAGGAATAGTGTTGCGGCGGAAGATCTTACTTGGGATTATTTTAAGGCAGCGTATCAGAAGAAATATATTGGGTCTAGTTACATTGATGCGCAGCGTAAGGCATTTCTGAGTTTAGTCCGGGGGAGTAAGTCCGTATCAGAATATGAGGCAGAATTTTAAAGATTGAGTCGGTATGCTGAAGGTATCATGGCTTTGGAGCACGAGCGATGTGTTCGGTTCGAGGATGGATTGAGAGACGAGCTGAGACTGCTGATTGGTCCACACCAGGAGCGAGAGTTTGCTACGCTAGTTGAAAAGACTAAGATAGCTGAAGGGATAAAGGAATTTGTAAGGCAGAATCAAGACAGGAACAAACATAAGAGAAGTTTTGGATCATCCGGGTCAGCCGGTAATTCTCAGAAGGGGGCTAGGTAGAATGGGCCGAATCAATTTGGGAGGCCTGTTACTGCTAATCAGGGACCAGCACAGTGTAATCGATGTGGGAAATATCATTGGGGTGAATGTTAGATCGGAGGGAAAGGATGTTTTGAGTGTGGCTCGCTAGATCATCATGTGAGAGACTGTCCACGTAAGCTAGCCAAGAATCAGTCTGAGGGTCAAGGTCGTGCTCAGTTCAGAAAGGAGGGACCGTCACCACAGAGAGGTCGTGGTAATGGTAGAGGAAGTAATGGTTCTGGTCCAGGCCGCGGAGCATCGGGCAGAGGTACAAGTAACACTGAGGCAAGACAGCCTGGGTTGGTGTATGCAGCGAGGCGTCGAGAGGAGGGTGACGTACCAGACGTCATAATCGGTACGTTCTTAATCTTTGGTGTACCATATACTACTTTGATAGATGTGGGTTCGACGCATTCATATGTTGCTAGTTGCATAGTAAAGACCATGAACTTAGACTCTGAGACTACTTCTAGGGAGATGACAGTAATTAACCCTCTAGGTCACTCTGTAGAAGTAAATAAGCTGTATAGAGATGTACCCCAAGAACTCCAAGGGGTAGTGTTTGTAGCTAATCTGATGGAACTGCCGTTTGGGGAGTTTGATCTGATTCTTAGGATGGACTGGTTGGTCAAGTACCAGGCAAGTTTGGATTGCGCTGCTAAGCGCATAGTTTTGAAGACAGCTGAGGGAGAAGAGGTGGTTATGATAGGTAATAGAAGAGATTATCTATCCAACGTGGTATCTGCGTTGAAAGCCGTGAAGATGGTCAGGAAGGGCTGTGAGGCATATGTAGTCCATGTGTGTGCATTGGAAGCTAAGGAATCTACTATTGGGAATGTCCGAACTGTAAAGGAATATGCTGACGTATCTCCAGAAGAACTTTCGAGATTGCCTCCAGATCGTGAAGTCGAATTCGGCATAGGTCTGTTACCCAAAACGGTGCCAGTGTCTATAGCTCCGTATAGGATGGCACCAAAGGAATTGATGGAATTGAAGGCTCAGATTCAAAAGTTGTTGGATCGAGGTTTCATTCGACCAAGTGTTTCACCTTGGGGAGCGCCGATACTTTTTGTCAAGAAGAAGGATGGTACGATGCAGATGTGTATAGACTACCGCCAGTTGAATAAGATGACGATCAAAAACAAGTATCCTTTGCCGAGAATAGATGACTTGTTTGATCAGCTTAAAGGAGCAGCGATTTTCTCCAAAAATTGATTTAAGGTCTGGATATCATCAGTTAAAGGTGAAAGAGGCTGATATCCATAAGACGGCATTTCGCACTCGGTATGGGCACTACGAGTTTCTGGTGATGCCGTTTGGGTTGACTAATGCCCCGGCAGCTTTCATGGACTTGATGAATCGAGTATTCCAGTAGTTTTTAGATTAGTTTGTTGTGGTATTTATAGATGATATTTTGGTATACTCAAAGTCAGAGGAGGAGCATGATGTGCATTTGCGAGTAGTATTACAGATTCTGAGGGAAAAGTAGCTTTTTGCTAAATTTAGTAAGTGCAAGTTCTGGCTTAGGGAGGTGACTTTCTTGGGTCACGTAGTATCAGCTGAGGGGATTAGAGTGGATCCTCAAAAGATCGAAGCAGTGTTGGATTGGAAGCCGCCCAAGTCAGTGGTTGAGATTCGGAGTTTTCTAGGTCTAGCGGGGTATTACCGAAGATTTGTGGAAGGATTTTCTTTGATAGCAGCACCTATGACCAAGTTATTGAGGAAAGGAGTTCCATTTGTGTAGACTGAGAAGCAACAAGAATGTTTCGACAAGTTGAAGAAGATTCTGACTGAAGCTCCGGTTTTAATTCAACCTGAGGCAGGCAAGGAATTCACGGTTTACTGTGATGCATCACATACTGGTTTGGGATGTGTGCTGATGCAGGAAGGGAAGGTAGTGGTTTATCCATCTCGACAGTTGAGACTACATGAAGTTAATTATCCGATGCATGACTTGGAATTAGCTGCAGTGGTTTTCGCCTTGAAGATTTGGAGACACTATTTGTACGGAGAGAAGTCGATAGTCTACACGGATCATAAGAGTCTAAAGTATCTTTTGACTCAGAAGGATTTGAATTTGAGGCAGCTCAGATGGATTGAATTGTTGAAGGACTACGGCTGTTCGATTGAGTATCATCCGGGGAAGGCTAACGTAATGGCAGACGCGTTGAGCCGAAAGGTTGTATCAGACTTAAGATCGATGTTTGCTCGTCTTAGTTTATACGATGGTGGGAGTCTTTTGGCAGAATTGCAAGTCAAGCCAACTTGGTTAGAGCAGATCAAGGAGAAACAGTTAGAGGATGATGGTTTGAATGATCGAAGGTTGCAGGTTCAGAATGGTGGTTTAGAGAATTATAGTTTGTCCAGTGATGGAGTGTTGTGTTTTCAATGGAGAGCTTGTATGCCGAAAGATGTTAAGTTGAGGCAAAGGATTCTTCGGGACACACATAGCAGCCCATACGCTATGCATCCTAGAAGTAGCAAGATGTATCGAGATTTTAGAGAGCAATTTTGGTGGCCAGGTCTGAAGCGGGAGGTAACTGAGTTTGTGGGTATATGTCTGACGTGTCAGTAGGTCAAAGCTGAGCATTAGTTACCGTCTGGATTACTTCAGCCGGTGAAGATTCCACAGTGGAAGTAGGAGAGGATCACTATGGACTTTGTCAGCGAATTACCTCTTACACCTAGTAAGAAAGATTCAGTTTGGGTGATTGTGGATCGTCTGACTAAGTCAGCTCATTTCATTTCGGTAAGGGTGGATTACTCACTTCATAAGTTAGTTAAGTTGTATGTGGCGGAGATAGTAAGGTTGCACGGTGTACCAGTGTCGATCATCTCAGATAGAGATCCTATATTTATGTCGAGGTTTTAGAGAGCGTTACATCAAGCTTTGGGTACGCGGTTGGATTTCAGTACCGCATTTCATCCACAGTCTGACGGACAGTCGAAAAGAGTTATTCAAATCTCAGAGGATATGTTGAGAGGATGTGTTTTGGACTTCAGAGGCAGCTGGGAAGAGTTTTTACCATTAGCTGAGTTCGCATACAACAATAGTTATCAGGCAAGCATTAAGATGGCACCATATGAGGTGTTGTATGGTAGGAGGTGTCATACACCTACATGCTGGACAGAGTTGGGTGAGCGTCAAATGTTAGGACCAGAGTTGGTTGCAGAGACTGAGGATAAGGTTAAGATGATTCAGGCTCGTCTGAAGGAAGCTTCGGATAGGCAGAAGTCATATGCCGATCTCAAGCGGAGGGATATAGAGTTTTCCGTGGGTGACCAGGTCTTTTTGAAGGTCTCGCCATGGAAGAAAGTGTTAAGATTTGGGAGAAAAGGCAAGTTGAGTCCAAGGTTCATTGGTCCGTATAAGGTGTTGAGACGAGTGGGGCCTATAGCCTATCAGCTCGAATTGCCAGCAGAGCTGAGTCAGATTCATGATGTGTTCCATGTTTCCATGCTTAGACGCTATCGTTCTAATCCATCGCATGTTGTGTCAGTGGAGGAATTAGAGGTGAGTCCACATTTGATAGTGGAAGAAGAACCAGTGCAGATTCTAGATCGAGACGTGAAAGTTTTGCAGAAGAAGTCAATTCCTTTAGTGAAGGTCTTATGGCGGAACCATGGCGGAGAAGAAGCTACGTGGGAACCGGAGGATGCGATGAGGCAGCAGTACCCTCAACTCTTTTGATCAGGTAATTTCGAGGACAAAATTTTCTTAAGAGGGTAGAATTGTAACATCCTAAAATTAGAATATTATTTTATTATTTGTGTTGTCTTGGGTATGAATTTTGTGTGTTTAGCATAGTTTTGGTGAAGGCCTAATTTTATTTAGGAAGCTAGAATAATTCATAGTATGGTATATTTAATGAAGTGGATTAGGTGAACTTGACACTTAAGTTAATTTAAGTGTTAAATTAAGCACATGAGGAGTTAGTGGCAAGGTGGTTATGATGCATGAAGGGTAGCTTGAGGATAGAGGTTCGAGTAGCATGATTAACATTTTGAAGACTTTATTTTTATGTATCCTAGCATTAATGGACGGTCAAGCTTTACATATGGAAGGTTGGACTTTCAAATTCTTTTTCTTTTTGGCAAGTTGAATATTGGATTAGGAAAGTTTGTACTTTGGGAAAGGAATCTTAAGGTTTATGGAAGGATGGGGGGACATAAGGCTTGGCTTAAGGGAGTTGTTTTGGAAACTTTCCTATGGCCATTAGTCCATGTATGTGGATGGCATGTGTGGCTAGGGGGAGAGTGGCCGAATTTTTTTTTGGTTTGGTTGGTAGATAGTTAGTGCCAAATTTCTCTTTGGTTAGTAGCCATTTTCGGCTAGCTTGGTAGGCATTCAACCTTTTCTTTGTGTCAAAATCAAAACTCCTTTGAACCTTACCAATTCTTCTCTTTTTTGAACCATTTGGTATTTTATTTCTTTCCTCTCCAAAGCTAATCTCTTTAGCCGAATGTACCTTGATCTTTAGGTGCAATTTTGTACACTTTTCTTCTTTGGTAAAATAGGTGTTGGCCGAATCTCTTAATCCCTTTTTCTCTCTTTTCTTTCTTTTGAATATTGTTCAAAATCACAACATTTCTTTTACTTCCTTCTTGGCCGAATCTCTTTCTTCTCCATTCCTCTTGATTTTTCTTTCATTGGTTGTTAAAGCGAATCATCCTTCTTCCTTTTTATTTTTATTTGCCATATTAATTCTACATCTCTTTCGGTAGAATATCAATTGTTTTCTTTATTCTAAAACCATAGCCGAAACTTCTCATATCCTTTTGATTTGCCTTGGCCGAATTTCTTCAAGGGTAGGACTTCATTTGGTTTTCTTCAAATGGTTTTGGAATATAGGTAAGTGTTATGGCCGTTTTTCCTTATTCTTTTTCTCGTTTCTATGTTGTTTCTCTTGTGGACAAAGGCCGAATTTTGGGCAATTGTTGCAGGGTTCTAATCATTCTTAGAAACCAATTTCTTTTAGGCTCCTCAGGACGTTGGAAGCAATCAATCTAAGCCTCGTTTCTTTGTCAATCGTTTTGGGTAAGCTTTTAGGTAAGACTTGGTATTTCAAGTGATAACTCATTGGGATTTAGTGGTCCGGCGAATGGCCTTTGTTTATAATCTAAGTATTGGTGATTGTAGGACAAGGTGATCTAGTGCGTAGATCGGATCTTGATTTTAGTACTTACGTTAGTGTCAGGTGTGTATCTTACACACTTTATAATTCGGGTTATATATTTTTATACATATTAACTAAACATGTTATTAAAGTGGAAATCTATGAGATTTTTGATAAGATACCTTGATGTGTATGTGCAAGGATTCGGGTAAGTCCGTTTCAATATGATGTTAATATATGTTGATTGATATCATGATCTATTATTTAAATATGTTATATGATCATATCAAAGTATGATGGCATGATTGATACTCTTAATACCTTTGGTTTGGGAATTTGAGTGGAGGGAAGGATTTGATATCCGTGTCTTTGGACACCGGAGGTTTGGCACCTCCAAAGTGATTTGGTATCACATTTGTGTCTTTGGGACACCGAGGTTTGGCACCTCATAGCGACTCGTCCCGTGGTGCTGTACTCACCGTGGGTTGGCCCCACTTTTGAGATATGGGATCGTCGCCATGATTTGGTATCACACGGGTTGTCCCCACAACTTGATTATTCGTGACTTTGGTCACCAAAGTGACTTGGTATCACATTATTGGATATCGTGACTTTGGGTCACCGGTGGTTTAGCACCACCGGTGGTTTGGTACCACACGGGTAGAAAAGGAGTTAAGGATGGCTAGGTTGGGTGCATTATATATTTATATATGTTGCTTGATTATAAATTGTGTAAGAATGTTGCATTAATCGGGAAGGATTTATGCATCGAGTCTTGGTGACTCACCTTCTCCTTACCATTTCGGTGATTCGTGAGATCGCGGATGAGGAGTCGGATGAACTCGAGGAGGCTATGCAATAAAATTTGATTTTTCATGAACTTCGATTTGGGGCACTTTAATTTATTTTAATTTGGTTTTTGTTTTATTTTGGGTTTGTAATAAGGCCTCTTTAATCATGTTTTGGATTATTTATATGCTTTGGATATGTTTTAAATATGGCTTATAAATTATTTGGTTGATTTAATAATTGAGCCCAAAGTTTTCTAAAATAATAAAAAGCAATGGTTTTAAAATCTTACCATCGGGTAATATAAATCGTTTGATAGTAAAATATAGATTAAGTGTTTTCTACAATTTTAATGATTTCCAAATATTAAGTTTCTACATTCAAAATGCAAATGGTTTTCAAAGTAATAATTCGAGTTTTCTTAAATTGATATAAATGTTTTCTAGCCTATGATTTATCAACTAAGTTTTAAAATTTTATTTATGAAATTACAAAGTAAATTGTCAATTTAAACTTTCTATACACCTGATTTCTACAAATATAGAATTTTCAAAGAGTTTTTCACAAAAATTTAATTGTTATTTGATTCTTTTCAAAATGTTTTCCTTAGTGACATACCAGATTCGGTCGTGGCGTATTGACCAGGTTTGGGGTGTTACACAAAGCACACCAAGTAACGCCTCCCTGCCACTACACCACCCTCCTCATTGTATCCATAACCACAGAATTAAATCTTTAGTAGCCTGGCTCCCCTAGCTTTCCCCTAAAGCTTAAAATTAGGAATTTTCACTAAGGCTCAAACTTAACCTCTTGGTTTTCCGAAGCCCCAGACACACTCAAACAAGCGTATAGAGCATACTAACATATATCTGCAATAAATGCAAAGCCCCCAAATCCCGAATGTTACAGTTTTATAAGTTTGGTAATGCTCCATAACCCTATTCTGGCGTTGAATACGAGTGAGGGGTGTTACAGGTAAAATTTTGCAAACTCTCCCTACACTGCTATTTCTATCAATCCAATGGCCTAGTTTCAAGGCATCAAATACATTGAATGTAATCTACTGATCATTTACCCTCATGATTAGTTTTCCTTTTTGCACATCAATTAAAGTTCTACCAGTAGCAAGAAAAGGTCTTCAAGAATAATTGGCACATCTTGGTCAACTTCACATTCTAAAATAAGAAAATATATATGAAAAACAAATTTATCAGCTTTTAGTAGCACATATTCAATTTCAACTTCCAGATGTGCGTAGGATCAATCCGCCAGTTGCAGCGTAGCTGTAGTAGGTCTTGCTTTCCCTTCCCAGCTTCTTGAAAATTGACATGGGCATTAGATTTACACTTGCCCATAAATCACATAATGCCTTACCACCATAGTTTCCAATTGAACATGTGATAGTGAAACTCCCTAGGTCTTTCAACTTTAGAGGTAATTTATTCATCAACATTGTTGTGCACCCTTTAGTGAGAGCAACAGTCTTAAATTCTCCCAATCTGTGCTTCTTTGACAGTATATCTTTCACAAACTTCATATAATTGAGCATTTTCTCCAAAGCTTCTACTAGCAGTATGTTGATATGAAGTTTTTTCAAAACATCCAAAAATCTTTTGAACTGAACATCCTATTTAGAATTTTAGAATTTCTGAGGAAAAAGTAGAGGTGGTCATCCTTCAGGTTGTTGATATTGTTTTACTGTGGCATTTTTGTTGGCAACATAATTTGATTCTGCTGCAACATACCTCTATTTACCTTTTTCAGGTGCAGTATGATTTTCAGCTGATTCTGAATTCCCTACATAGTTGAGTTTTGAGTTGTCCTCTTCTACGACGGTGTCTTGAAAAACATCATCCAAGTATGTCCCACTTTTTAGAATGGATTGTTCCTTCCCTTGTGTTCTTGAACTCCCGGTATAACTTGGCAATGCTCCTTGTGGCCTCAAATTTAAAGCATTCACTATCTGCCCCACTTGATTCTTAAGAGCTCTGAGGGGTGCAGCCTAGCTATGAATTACAACATCATTCTTGGCCATATATTCCTTTAGCAAGGCTTCAATGGAGGTAGAAGATGATACTTAACCCTGTTGAACATTTTGCCTCCTATAACCAGGTGGTGCACTATTAGCATTCTATCTCGCAACATTATTTAAATTCCCGTACCTTGATTAATCCAACTAAAGTTTGGAAAGTGATTCTACCCTGGATTGTAGGTGCTGGAATAGTGGTTATTATTCCGGTTAAAATTACCCACATAGTACACAAATGCTAGGTTTGATGGGCATCCATCAAACACATGATCTTCACCGCAATAAACACAAGATAGTTCGACTGATTTCATCTCATGGGCCGTAGTTGGTCTCTTCATTGCATATTAGCTAAAGAAGATACCTAGGCTGTTGACAAAGTGATTACATCAAGCTCTATGGTACCAACAACTTTATTGCCCGTCCCAACCCTCGTGGAAGGATATTGATAATCATTATTGGAAATCTTTTCCAAAATCTCATATGCTTCATTATAAGATTTATGCAACAAGGTACCATTGGTAGAAGTATCAACAACCATCCTCGTATTCGCGTTCAAGCCATTATAAAATATCTCTATCTGCATCCAATATTGGAATCCATGCACCGAATATTTTTAAAGTAATTCTTTAAATCATTCCCAAGTTTTATATAGCGTTTCATTCTTCGATTGGTGGAAATATGTGATGTCATTACTAAGCTTAGCATTTATATTTAGGGGATTATATTATAGCAAAAATCTACGGCAATGATCATTACATGATGCCACTATTCCCAATGGTAAAACGTTCAGCCATGCTCTTGCACAGTCTCTCAAAGAGTATGGAAAAAATTTAAGCTGCAAAGCGTCTTCAGGAACACCCTGTTGTCTAAACGAGTCACAGACTTCTAGAAAAAAGTCTTGAATGCAGTCTTGAATCTTCAGTGGGTAATCCACCAAATTATCCTACTATTTGCAATATATGAAACATTCCCAGTTTCAACTCAAATTGCTGAGCTCGTATGTGTGGTCTGCCTATTCCTAGATCCAAATCATACAAAATTGGAACAAGTTCTCAAATTGGTCCATCTTAATCATCTACCAGATGATGAATAGGAGGATCAATGTCTTGGCTGTAACACCCTTCACCCATATTCAATGTCAAACTAGGGTTATGGAGCATTACCGGACTTATAGCAATTTTAAACGTACTTTTAATATACAATTATCAATTCAAATACAATTCAATCATAACCAATCATAGTGTCCCTTAAACGAGCCTACGAGGCCTTAAACATGCATTGGGAGTGGTTTAGGACTAAACCTAAAACTCAGGAAATTTTTCAATACATAGCAAAATTTCCTCAAAACAGGGGACACACGCCCGTGTGGCCAGGCCGTGTGTCTCACACGGCCACTAAACAAGCCCGTGTAGAGATTTGAAATGGAAGGACATGGTCGTGTCCCAGCCCATGTCCTACCTCTTGTCCAAACAAGTAAGCTTATTGACTTGGGTCATACGGCCAAGCACACGCCCGTTTGTCTAGCCCATGTGCCCTTCGAAGTGGCCACACACGTACGTGTGCTAGGCCATGTGTTAGGCCATGCCAAACCTTTAGGGTATACTGACATATGCAACATGGCCAAGTCACACGCCCGTGTGCAAATTAGGTGGTATACTGACTTGTGCCACATGGCAGATCACACGTCCGTGTGTGAAACTGTGTGGAGCATACTTACTTGTAATATAAAACCACACCAGGAGACACACGGCCGTGTACTTAACCGTGTGTCACACACGACTGAGACACATGCTCATGTCTTTTCCCTTATGGATAAAAATAGGCTATTTACCAAGCCATTTTGCCACCCCATTTGGTACACACCTTCACCTACATATATCGCGCCAAAACACAACATAATAGGCAACCCAAAATAACCAAATCAAACATAATTCCTACCATTTCATCTAAGCATTCCTTAACCTAAACCACAATCACAAACATCCTCAATTTATCAACCATTTCCAAGCAAACATTAATCACATCACAAAATAGCATTAGCACATCTATAAACATACATCACCAACCAAACCAAATATGTTAATTTACATAACAATATATAACCTTATTTACACAATTTTTTTAGGTCAACACAAATAACCAAAATCATTATCAAGATTTAACCAAAATCCCTATACATGCTATATGACCCAAAACATAGTTTCAAAAGTACCAAAGTGTCAGTGGATAGTTTGGTGAAGTTTTTGACGATCCCTGAATCCGAGCTAGCTTCGAAATCACTATAAAACATGGAAAAGCAAAAAAGTAAGCTATATATCTTAGTAGGCTTGTATGTTAACAATGAGAAAATATAACCATACATTAATTAATCAAAAAATAGAAAACAATATACAACAATTCTATTAAATCTCAAAGCTATCAAATGATCATTCACATAACTTACCAAAGAACTCATCAATTCCATAGTTTCAATACTCAATTCATTAAAGTATGCACATGAACCATCTCATACCAATATCAAACTCAACCACATTCTTCATTTACCCATTGAACCATTCAGAATAGAAGTCAGATACTAAAGGTCTCACACGATAAGTACCTATACAATGGCCTGAAGCTAAATCAAGGTAACTTATCCGAAATTTTGATATCATTGCCCGAAGCCAAATCAGCCGATATGCATGGTCCAAAGAAAAATCGGTATATCTCTCACTCGAAGTGCTAATAACATGGCCTGAAGCTAACTCAAAGTATAACTAATGACATGTCACTAGCATCCTAAACTATTCCTAAGGCTCAACCGGGATTCCAACTGCCGAATCCTCATAGAATTGTTTCCGAACTCGTCCGTAATCACATAATCACAATTTATTCTAGATCAAAGCATAAAAAATACATTTGAAATGAAATTATAACATACGAACTTACCTCAAATGTTAAAACGGCGAATTGAGTTGATTAGTCGATAACTTTATCCTTTCCCCAATCCAAGTCTGTATTTCTCCTATCTTGATCTAAATATAATCAAAGTTAAGTTATTTAATCATCCATTCATTCAATTTAGTCCAAACCACACTTTAAAATACATTTACACTTTTCCCCACATATTTCACATCTTTCACAATTTAGTTCTTATTTCATAAAATCACATATTAATGAAATTCACAATAGAACCATGCTAGCCGAATTACCATAATGCCCTTAACAGCCTATAATTTTCATTTATTTCACATTTTAACCACTAACTTTACACATTGCTCAATTTAATCCCTAATTTGCATTTTTACTCAAAATCACTTAACAAAACTTGTATAACTGACAATCAACAATCATAATCTATCAAGAAACTTTAAAATACATGCTTATTCATTAAGGGCAACATTCAAAATCTTTAACAATTTTACAAATTTGTCCTTAGGCTAGCTAGTACTAGATGCAACGATCACAAAAACATAGAAATCATTAAAAATCGAGCAAAAAATGGACTTACAATTAATCTCCAAAGTGACCGAATGCTTCAAACTCTTAAATTTGTGTTTTTTTTTTCATGTATTTTCGGCAATGGCAAAAAGATGAAGCAGGTTTTGGCTTTGTTTTATTTTTTAAACCATTATTTATTAATTACTAGTTTAACCTTTGTTATATAACATAAAAATCATTTAATACTTGTCCATATTTGTCGAATAAAACTAATAATGGTGTAATTACAACATGAGGACATTAAATTTAAGGTTCTATAGCTATTAGACACCCTTAGCTGTTAGAACTCAAGTTTTACGCTTTACGCGATTTAGTCTTTTTTATCAAATTGACCATTTAAATGATAAAATTTCTTAATGAAATTTTCACACTATCATTCAATCATGCTGTAAACATTAAAATAATAATAAAATAACTATTTTGACATCAAATTTGTGGTCCCAAAACCACTATTCAAATTTGACTAAAAATGGGCTTTTACAACTCTCCCCTATTAGGGATTTTTGTCCCCGAAAATCTTACCAGTGAATAGGTTAGGGTGCCACTTTCTCATGGCTTCCTCGGGCTCCCACGTAGCCTCTTCGACACCGTGACATTGCCACAAGACTGTCACTAAAGCTATACATTTATTTCTCAATTCTTTGATCTCTAGAGCTATAATTCTGATCGGTTCTTCGCCGTATATCATATCGGGACAAATTTCAATCTTTGAAAAAGAAATCAGATGCGAAGGATCCGATCTATATCGACACAACATCGACACATGAAATACATTGTGGATCTTTACATTGTGGATCTTTTCTAACTCTGACAGTAATGCTAACTGATATGCTATTGGCCCTATTCTTTCGATGATCACATATGGCCCGATGAACCACGGACTCAATTTGCCTTTTCGATCGAAATGAAGTATTTTCTTCCACTGAGATACTTTTAGAAACACTTTATCAACAATCTGGAATTCAATATATTTTTATTTTAAATTCGTGTACGATTTCTGTAACACCCCAAATCCAGCCTAGACGTTATGGCTGAATCTAGCGTGTCATATTGAGTGCTTTTATTGAAAACCCTTCTTGAAATTTCAACTTCTTGTCATTCAAAACTTTTACAAAATCTCATTTTGCATTTGTTTATTTTCAATCGAGTTTTATTAAAAAATTATTACCTTCAAAGCCTTATTGTTGCAGAAGCTTAATTTAAAGCAAATTATTTACGAAAATGTGATATTTAAAAATTAAGTTGTGGAAATGTTGTGTTAGAAAATAGTTATTGTTTGGGAAAACTGTGTTCTACTTATAGCAGATATAAATCACAATAAAATCAAATCCCAAAATTTAAAATCCAAAAATTATAAAGGCCTTATTACAACCCGAACCAACAAGCTCAATCTTAAGTAAATGAGCTAAACATAATAAAACTTGTGTAGTTGTGTGGCCCTCTCTGAGTCCCTCGCAGCTCCTACCGTCTAACGCTGGGGATTACCTGAAAGGTTAAAAACGGGGTGAGTTTACGAAAACTCAGTGTGTAATCCCCTTATTAAAGAAACTGTCACTATATAGAAACAGAATCAGTCTAGGCCTCAGCCCTTTAACAGTAACAGAACAGTTCAGTTCAAAGTATATATGGCCCAAAGCCCAAAACAATATCATTTGGGTCACAGCCCATAACAAAACCAATTGGTTTTAGCCAATTACAGTAACGGTGGCAACTGGGCCTTATCCCCCATCAGCCTCGATTGGGCCTGAGCCCATATCAAAAGTCACATATCACATATATCTGAGCCCAAGCCCATCTCAATATCTGAATCAGTGTATGCAATGCATAAAAACCCAAACCAACCATGCACTTCATCTCCGGTCCAACCCTGCACTCCTGTGGGATTAAATCGACCCACCCATCCCTACACTCCTTATGTAGCACCTGTTGCGGCACTAACTCAATAGAATGGCTTGGCGCCGTAGATAAAACGGCTAAAAGCCATAAATATCGCAGAAAGGCTGAAAGCCTTGTACAGAACAGTAACGGCCATACACTTCCTCCGTCACAATATCCCAAACCCATGCAATATGTCGTGTATGTCATGCTCAATCATCACAGGTGTATGCAGAATGGCCATGCTCAGTAACAGTCATTTAAACATATACTAAAAGCATATCAATCACACGACCACAGTCAAGTCAGTTAAAACACAGTCATACGATCACAGCCAAATAACTCAAATTTATAATCTAAGTCAGCCATTTACCCACAAGGGCAAAACAATCATTTACCCTTTAGGGCCATTACGGTCATTTTACCCTACAGGGGCATTATAGTCATTCTACCCTACAGGGGCATTACGGCCATTCTACCCTACAAGGGTATTACAGTCATTCTACCCTACAAGGGTATTACGGTCATTTTACCCTACAGGAGCATTACGATCATTTTACCCTACGGGGGCATTACAGTTGTTTTACCCTAAAAAGGCAATACGGTCATTTTACCCTATTGGGGTATTTCAGTCATTTTACCCTACAGGGGCATTACGGTTATTTTACCCTATGGGGGTATTTTGGTCATTTTACCCTATAAGGACATTACATTCATTTTACCCTGTGGGTATTTTGATCATTTTACCCTACAGGGGCATTACGGTTATTTTACCCTATGGGGGGTATTTTAGTAAATTCTAGCATATAGGGGTATTCCGTTAATTCTACCCTACAAGGGTATTTCGGTAATCTTACCTTAATATTCAACAATGCGAATGGGCCCAAGACCCATTATGCGGCCCATGTCAGTCCACATGCCCGTGTGGCCTCGTAAACCCAGAAACGACCTTAGCCATGTGAACGACACAGCTGGGTCCAATAATTTCCACATGCCCTTGAGATTTGCTTGTGTAAGGCCCATGAGCCCATTGGGCCCACACGACCTATTTTGGCCCAACGTGGCCCAAAATGGGCTAAGCCCATGAGATCACTCATGGTGGCCTCTACAGTTAAACGCCCATGTTTTGTGGGCTCGGTTCACCACACTAGCTTTCGCACGCCCATGTGGCCTCAATCGCCGTATTTTCAGCTTTTCAGCTTTTGCCGTGCTACATTCAGATCATGGTGTGTACACCCCCTTTCAGCTTTTAAGCCGATTATCATTTACGGAAACAGTTACACACACCCTTTCGGGTTTACAATAGTAATGATTTACGGTGTGCAAATACACACCTGATTACGTAAAGTACTAAAAATCCACGAGCGCCAGATCCTTGACTAGATCGGTCGACTGAGATTTGCTTACTTGATCCAGAGCTCGGTGCATCCACCCTTCCGCATCCTAGCAAAAAATCATGAATAGTTGACACCTTACGCCGCTTAAATTTGGGAGTAGAGTCTACACACTTAGACTCAGCCGGTACCTTTTCCATCACTTTATTACTAGCACCCTCTTCATCCATCAGAAGTTCTAGAACTCGAAAGAACATATACATAGGAGAAAGGAGAAGAATCTATAATAAGGGATCGCACCATATGGCTTAAACAGTAAGAGAGAGAACTAAAAGGAACCGAGAGACTTACTGATTAATAAAGGTTACTTGCCAAATCAGAAATAGGAACTGAGAGAGAGTACGGAATGTAAGAGCAGAGAATCCCTTAAACCAAGACTAAACTGTCAAGGGTTTGAGAGGGGAACAAAAATAGATTTAATCAGAAATGAAGAGTATAATCACTTACCAAGCAACAAGGTATTCGGCTATTACTCAAAAAGAGAGGAAACAGATGAAACTTACTTTGATTTAGCAAAAGAGAAGAAGAATAATGTCAATTTGGCAGTGAGAAAATGTGAAGAAGAAAAGAAAATTACAAGGAAGAATTCAGCACTTGGTATTTGTATTTCAGCTAAATTGAACAACAGAGTTGAAAAGAGACAGACCCGAGTTGTCAAAAACACTACACGAAATGCCACAAGGAGAGAAAACCCGAAATACTAATCGACTTTTACACTCTCACCAAATGTCAAAAATGCACCCAAAGAGTTCTCTTAGCTGAATTCCCCTACTCTAGCTACCAAATTCAGCTATCACTCCCCTCAACCTCTCATAATCCACTCCTACAATCTATCAACCTACCAATTTGCATCGCTTTCAATCTCCTCCAACACCAACCTCTATCCATATCCTTGAATCTTTCCCCCAAGACCAATTCCACAACCACCTCAGCAGAATTCAACTACATCACAAACACTAGGCGTCACAGATGCAAAATAAATACCCATCATAATTCTATGCCAACACTCGAACCTCAGACCCCCTAGCCACGCTTGTAATGCCACTACCACTGCACCAACAGGCTCTTTGTGTCATATTTTATCTTCAATTAATTAAAAGGTCTAAAGGCAAAAGTCCAGGTTCCTTTAAAAGAAAAACCAAAATAAATTGCAAGGGCCATGACTTGAACCTAGACTCCCTTGCAACCTTAATGATGCCACAACCACTAGACCACATGCTTCCTTGTGTCATTTTTTTAACACAATAATTTGAAAGGCCTACATCCAAGCATCCAAGGTTTTATCCACTTAAAACCAAAATTTTGCTAAAGCTCAGGTTTGAACCTAGGACTTTTCCAACTCCTCTTAGGACCCTTAACCACTTGAGCCTACATTTAACTATATCATTTCCTAGCTCACATAAACTATTATGCAGAGTTTCCCAACCGTTCCCTTGCTCAAGGCCTAATACTTCTAGGCCCAAATTCCGGGTCGGTACAATTTCTGATGATCTGAAGCTACTTTCAAACAATCGCGAATGACTTTTACTTTCTCTTTGATATCTCTAATCAAATCAACCCCGTGAATCTGTTTCTCACTAAGCTCGGTCCAGTACAAAGGAGTTCTACATTTACGACCATACAAAGCTTCGTACGGTGCCATATTTATACTTGATTAAAAGCTGTTATTATATGCAAATTCAACCAGTGGAAAATATTTCTCCCAATTGCCTTCGAACTTTAAAACACAACATCTGAGCATATCTTTGAGAATCTGATTTATTCTCTCAGACTAACTGTCAGATTGAGAATGAAAAGCTGTACTGAAATTCAATTTTGTACCCAAAGCTTCTTGAAAATTCTTCTGAAACCGCGACGTAAACCTCAGATCTCTATCTAGAATAATTGAAATTGGCACTCTGTGCAACCTAACAATCTCAGAAATGTGCAACTTAGCTAATCTATCAAGTGAATAGTCAATATGTACCGGGATGAAATGTGTTGATTTCGTTAATCGACCAACGACAACCCAAATAGCATCTTTCTTTTTCAGAGACAAAGGCAATTCCGATACGAAATCCATCGTTACTCTATCCCAATTCCACTCTGGTATCATTACAGGCTGAAGCAAACCCGATGGCACTTGATGCTCGGCTTTCACTTGCTAACAAATCAAACACTTCGATACAAATATAGAAATATCTTGTTTCATACCCGACCACCAATTTAATTTCTTCAAATCATTGTACATTTTGGTACTTCTCGGGTGAATGGATAAACAACTACTATATGCCTTGTGTAAAATTTTTTGAATCAACTCCAGATTTTTTGGTACGCAGATTCTATCTTGGAACATCAAATAATCATCGAATCTGACTTGGTACTCTGAATCACTAGTCGACTCACATTGCACTCTTTTAGCTTGCAATTTACTATCACATTTCTGAGCTTCGTAAATTTGCTGAAGAAAGATTGGTTTAGATTTTAACTCAGCTAATATTGAACCATCATCAGATAATGTCAACTTGGTATTCATTACTCTTAAGGCAAACAACGATTTTCTACTCAAAGCATCAACGACTACATTTGCTTTCCCCAGATGATAATCAATCACTAACTCGTAATCTTTTAGTAGCTCGACCCATCTCCGTTGTCGCAAATTCAAATCTTTCTGAGTCATAATATACTTTAAGCTTTTATGATCGGTAAAGATGTGGCATTTTTCACCGTACAAATGATGACGCCAAATTTTCAGTGTAAAAACTATTGCGGCCAACTCTAAGTCATGTGTTGGATAGTTCTTTTCATGCAGTTTCAACTGTCTGGAAGCATAAGCTATTACTTTTCCCTTTTTCATCAATATGCAACCCAAACCATTCAATGACGCATCGCTGTAAATCACAAATTCTTTACCCGATTCAGGTTGAACCAATACTGGTGCCTCGATTAACAATATTTTCAATTGATCGAAGCTTTCCTGACATTTCTCAGACCATTCAAATTTTACATCTTTCTATAACAATCCGGTCATCGGTGTAGCAATCATCGAGAACCCTTCAACGAAGCGTCGATAGTAACCAGCCAATCCCAAAAAGCTTCTGACCTCGGATACATTTCTAGGTGGTTTCCAGTCAATAACTACAGAAATATTGCTCGAATCAACTCGAATGCCATTCGTTGAGACAATATGTCCCAAAAGTCTGACTTCCCAGAGCCAAAACTCGCATTTGCTGAATTTAGCATACAGTTGTTTATCTCTAAAGGTTTGCAACACAATCCTCAAATGCTCAGCATGCTCAAACTCATCTCGTGAATATATCAGAATGTCGTCAATGAACACAACAACAAATCTATCTGAATGCAGTCTAAAGATTCGATTCATCAAATCCATAAAAATTACAGGAGCATTAGTTAGTCCAAAAGGCATAACTAGGAATTCATAATGTCCGTACCTCATTCTGAATGCAGTTTTCTGCACATCAGAGTCTTTAACTCGCAATTGATAATAGCCAGATCTCAAGTCAATCATTGAAAACACTATTGCACCTTTCAAATGATCAAACAAATCATCATTTCTCGGCAACGAATACTTATTCTTTATTGTAACCTTGTTGATCTGACGATAGTCAATACACATCCTCATTGACCCATCTTTCTTCTTTACAAACAACACAGGCGCACCCAGGGCAAAAAAATAGGTCGTGCATAGCCTCTATCTGTTAACTCTTGCAACTGAGCTTTCAACTCTTTCAACTCTGTCGGAGCCATCCTATACGGAGCCATAGATATCAGTGAAGTTCTCGGCACTAATTCAATAGCAAACTCAACCTCTCTGATTGGTGGCAACCCAGGCAATTCTTCTGGAAATACATCTGGATCACAAACTACAGACACTGATTCAATCTTCTTTTCAACCACCTTGGTATCTAAAACATATGCTAGATACACATCGCAGCCTTTTCTCACATATCTCTGAGCCAACATTGATGAAATCACTATAGGCAAACCACCTAACTCATCAGATTAAATCCAAAGAATTTCATTATTCTGACATTTCAATTCTATAATATTTCATCTACAATTCAAAATAGCATCATGTAGAGTCAACCAATCCATACCCAGAATCACATCTAACTCACCAAATGGTAAAAGCATCAAATCAGCCGAAAAATAGTAACCCCGAGTCATTAAAGGACAGTCCTTGCGTACTTTGTCAACTAGAACATACTTGCTTAAAGGGTTCGATACTTTAATCATAAACTAAGTTATTTTAGGTAAATTCGTACTAGACATTAAATTCTTACAAACATACGAATGCGTCGATCTAGGATTAATTAAAGCAATCACATTAGTGTTGTAAAGAGAAAATGTACCGGTAATAACATCTGGTGATGATGCTTCATCGCGAGCGCGAATAGCATAAGCTCTGGCAGGGCTTTAGCTTTGGATCTCACATCGAAATCCTTTGTCGCCCCTCGACTACCACTTACATTTCCAACATTTCTTCATGGTCTTCCTCCTCTAGTCGATATATTACTCGGTCTCAAATTCTAAGGTCTATCTTTCTCAATCATCTCAGGACAGACTTTAATAAAATGATCTGACGAACCACATTTGAAACAAGATTTAGTTTTCTTATTCAAGCATTCACCAAAATGTCTTCTCCCGTACTGTTGACACTCAGGTTTGTTAATTCTCACACTGCCAACACTCGAAAGAGAAGTAGCTTGAGCTTTAGGATTCATATGTTGATTTCTACGATCTTTATTCTAATACCCCACTGATGCATTCGATCGACTCTATAAATCTTAGAATTTCTTTGATGAAGAATGATAAGGTTTAGTCATCGATCTTTTTTTTTGAATCTCTAGCCTCTGAATTAGCTTTCATCTTTTCTCAACTAAAATCTTCAGGTTTACGGGCTTAGTCAACCAATACAACAAACTCTTTCAAATCTATAATCCCGACTAGAAGTTTAATGTATCCGTTCAACCCATCAACAAACCGCTTGCACATTATCTCTTCAGTAAAAACATACTCTCGAGCATATTTACTTAACCACACAAGTCAGTAAGCTTAATTATTTGGACACGGGGTAGGACACAGGCTAGAAACTCTTTGTACTTTTGATCCAGAAACCGTTGCCTTATATATTTCTTTCTGAACTAGGTTTGAAAGAACTCCCAAGTGACTCTCTCTCTCAGCACCACTGATACTAAAGTATTCCACCATTGATACGCAGTGTCCTTTAGAAGCGATATAGCACATTTTAAGCATTCAGCCAGTGTGCAGGAAAGCTCATCAAATACTCGAATCGTCTTTTCAAGCCAAAACTTGGCTATTTTAGGATCATCGTCAACATTAGCCCTAAACTCTTCAGCACCGTGTTTATGAATCTTATCAAATGGAGGCTTGTTCAATCTTAAAAGCTTGATTCCTTGAGGAGCTACGGGAACCGATTGAGGAGTAGAAGGGGGTGGAGGTTGTTGAGCAGCCGGGTTCGTATGAATGTATTAAGTGAACCACTCATTCATCATTTGGAAGAAGGCTTCTTTAGCCCCTCCTCCTTAGCTGGCCGTTATAGGTCTAGAATTGGATGGCGTTGTCCCTTGAGCGGGAGCGGGCACATTACTCTCAACCTCATCAGCTATAGCTCGATTGAATCCATTTCCTAAATAAAAACACATTTTAAAATTCAAGATTCATCACACCATCATAGTTTATATATATGGCATGTAAAGCTAGACTGTCACATGCGTTACGTTAGTCTTAGAATTGACAAAACTGTTGCTTTGATACCAATGAGTGTAACACCCCTCACTCGTATTCAATACCGAAATAGTGTTATGGATCATTAACAGACTTATAATACTTTAAGACCTACATTTCATATACAATTATCAATCAAATACAATTCAGTCATAACCAATCATAGTGTCCTTTAAATGAGCCTGCAAGGCCTTAAACATGCATTGAGAGTGGTTCGGGACTAAACCGAAAACTCGAGAAATTTTTTAACTTTTAGTAAATTTTCCTCAAAAATAGGGGACACGCCCCATGTGGCCAGGCCATTTTTCTCAAACGGCCACTAGACACTCCCATGTCACAGGCCGTGTAGACATTCAAAATGGAAGCACATGGCAGTGTCCCAGCCCTTGTCCTACCCCCTGTCCAAACAAGTGAGCTTACTGACTTGGGTCACAAGGCCAACCACATGTGTCTAGCCCGTGTGCGCTTCGAAGTGGCCACACACGACCGTGTGCCAGACTGTGAGCTAGGTCGTGCCAAACCTGTAGGGTATACTTAATTTTGCAACACGGCCAAGTCACACGCCCATGTGCTGGGCCATGAGCAAATTAGGGGGTATATTGACTTGTGCCACAAGGTCGATCACAGGCCCGTGTGGAGCATACTGACTTGATAAATAAAACCACACCAAGGGACATACAACTGTGTACTTAACCGTGTGTCACACACGGCTGAGACACACGCCCGTGTCTCCACTTGTGTAGACCAAAATAGGCTATTTCCCAGGCCATTTTACCACCCCATTTGGTACACACCTGCACCTACATATATGGCACCAAAACACAGCATAATAGACAACCCAAAATAACCAAATCAAATATAATTCCTACCATTTCATCTAAGCACTCCTTAACCTAAACCATAATCACAAACATCCTCAATTTATCAACCATTTCCAAGCAAACATTAATCACATCACAAAATAGCATTAGCACATCTATAAACATGCATCACCAACCAAACCAAATAAGTCAATTTACATAACAATATACAACCTTATTTACACAATTTTTATAGGTCAACACAAATGACCAATATAATTATAAAGCTATAACCAAAATGACCAAAGTCCCTATTCATGCCATATGACCAAAAACATAGTTTCAAAAGTACCAATGTGTCAGTGGATAGTGTGGTGAAGTCTCCGACGATCCCCGAATCCAAGCTAGCTTTGAAATCACTATAAAACATGGAAAAGCAACAAAGTAAGCTATAAAGCATAGTAAGCTCTTATGTTAACAATGGGCAAATATCACCATTTATTAATCAATCAAATAATAGAAAACAATATACAACAATTCTATTAAATCTCAAAGCTATCAAATGATCATCCACATAACTTACCTAGGAACTCATCAATTCCACAGTTTTAATACTCAATTCATTACCGTACGTAACTATAACACCCCTTACCCGTATTCAATGCCAAAATCAGGTACGAGGCATCACCAAACTTAACTTGCTCAAACATGCAATATTGGGCCATAAAATTTCATTCAAACTTAAAACTTTTTCATTCATATACACAGCGTCCCTATTATGGGTCTACAAGGCCTTAAACATACGTACGGAATGATTTTAGACTAAAATAGAAACTTTCACACACTTAGAAATTTTTTTTCTTAAAATAGGGCTACACGCCCGTGTGAAATGGAACACGCCCATGTGGGTAGCCCGTGTGGTCACACACGCCCATATGGGTAGACCGTGGGGTCAGACACGCCCATGTTCCTAGCCTGTGTGGATTTTATTTTTTATTTCAAACATACAGGGGTTTTCACACAGCCTGGCACACATTCATGTCTATAGACCCTGTCCCTCACATGACCTAGGCACGCCCGTGTCCTCACCCGTGTGTGAAAACCATAGATTATGTTTATGACGTCAGCAAACACTCAAGGGCATACGGCCTAGTCACATGCCCGTGTGCTGGCCCGTGTGACAAATTTAATTCTCGTAAGTTTGATGCAGGGGACACATGACCTATCAACACACCCATGGGGCGACCGTGTGTCACACACGGCCTAGACACACGCCCGTGTGTCTATCTATGTGGACAACTATAAGGCTATTTACCAAGCCAATTGCCACCCTGAAAAATAAACACACTTACACCACCTCAAGCAACACATAACATGACAATAATACACTATGAATGATCACTAATTCATCAAGCAAACACTTCACATTCTAATCAATCAATTGTATGAACTTTCACTTCATAAAACCCATCATCATGGAATGTATGCAACTTAACAAGTATTGGCCAGTTCCCAATGGCCATTTATAAAATAAATGAGTAACCATAATAACCAACACTTTGGATGACAAATATGACATAACAAAATGACCAAGTTCCTATACATGCCATACCAAAAATAAATCAACCTTACTATACAAAAAGAATAGTCGATAGTGTGATCCGAGCTTTGACATCCTGCGGTCCTCGAGCCAGCTTGGTGATGCTACAAGGAAAAGGAAAAAGAGAGGGGTAAGCATTAAGCTTAGTAAGTTTGCCTGAAATAAATAGCATCATAAAGACTTATAATGACATCCATTCATCTCATTGAATAATAGTATCACAAGTTCTCAAATACATCAACATAACTTACTCATGCACAATCTTAACCATTTCAAACATCACATTTCACATTTATATCGTGTATATTACTCATGGGTGCCTATAGCACTTCATCATAAAACTTAGAACTTTTAATGTTTTAAACATAAACTTAGCTCTTAGTCATCTATACGTAAACTTAGCTCTTTTCCTGTTGAACTACTCAAAATATCGAAGGATACTCAATCTCACCTTACATGTATTATGATGCCAATGCCATATCCCAGATATGGTCTTACATGGGATCTCCTCTTGATGTCGATGCTATATCCCAGATATGGTCTTATACGGGATCTCTTATCACGATGTTGATGCCATATCCTAGATATGGTCTTATACGAGATCGTATATAGATGTTGATGCCATGTCCCTGGTATGGTCTTACACGAGATCTTCTTTTGGTGCCGAGGCCATGTCCTAGACATGGTTTTATACGGGACCTCCTTTATTCAGTACCGATGCCATGTCCCAGACATGGTCTTATACGGAACCTACATTCGGTGCCGATGCCATGTCCTAGACAAGGTCTTATACAGGACCTCCTTATGTCATGTCGTGATATTAGTATCCTTGATATTCCGAATATTTAACTGGGACTTCAACTTAACATATTTTCATCATACCCTCATCGAGGCATCGTTAGTAAATTTCATAGAAGTAATATTCAATTCTCACAATATCAAGCAAATTTAATATATAAAAACATTATATAGCTTTAATTTCACACAAACTTACCTCGGTACTTAAAATGTGTATAGATATTTGATTTAGTCCGCAACCTTATTCTTGCCTCGATTTTAGTTCGGGCTTCATGTTTCTTGATCTATAATAACAATTTCACTTGTTCAATACTCACATTGACTAAATTGATCCATGAATCATATTTTTATAATATTATAATTTTGCCCCTAAACTTTTACATAATTACACTTTTGCCCCTAGGCTCGTAAAATGATTTTCATTCCATTTCTTTCCATTTTAAGACTAGTCGAGTTATTTTCTAAACTACAATAGCCGCTAATTTCCACCATTTCACTCATGTATGACCATTTTCATTTCTTTTACAATTTAGTCCCTTTTATGAATTTCTTATGAAAATCACTTAGAAAAAGATGTTTATCATACGTCAAATTTTCATATTCTTCCATAATTCATCAAAATACATGCATGTCATACATGGTTAAAGTTTTGAACCTAAAATCTAGCTCAAAGTATAGCTAGAATTAGCTAAATTGAGCTATGAGGATTTTAAAAATACGAAGAACATTAAAAACAGGGCTAGGAGGTACTTACAATCAAGCTTGAAAGATGACAAAACACTAGCTATGGAGTCCTTGTGATTTTTGGCCAAGCTTAGAGATGATGGACACAATTTTGACTTCTTTTTCCCTTTTAATTCTTTTATTAACCAAATGACAAAAATGCCCTTAAGGCCCTTTCTTGAGATTTTTCCATCCCGTGTCTATTTTTGCCCAGCTTGACATATATTGGTATAATTGCTAAATAAGGACTTCTAATAATTTTTATAATGCTATTTCATACTTAAATCTTCTAGAATCTCATATTTTCTAATCTTTGCAATTTAGTCCTAATAAACAAATTGTTAACTAACTTATAAAATTTCTTCATGAAATTTTCACACAATCATACAAGCATGCTATAGGCCTCTTAAAAATCATAAAACACATATTTCTACCTTGAATTTGTGGTCTTGCAACCACTGTTCTGACTAGGCCCTAAATCGGGTTATTATAGTACCTGTACCATCCTGTACCAATCTCATACTCAACCACATTCTTCATTTACCCGTTGAACCATTCGGAATAGAAGTTGAATACTTAAGGTCTCACATAAAATGTAACGCCCCAAAAATCCTAAAACTCTAAATTTCTTTGCACTGAAGTTGGTATGTATAGGTAGCACTTAGAATATTAATTTTAAGGGTTATCGGGATTATTTGAAGTCTTAGAGATAGGGAAGACCATAGGGAAAATTTTATTTTCTTGCTTTAGTGGACCCTAGTCCCGGGCATTAGGTCTTTTAAGTAGATTAAGGGGAAAATAGGACACAAATAGGCTTGTGGTCTAGTGGTAAGTGGTGTCACTTGGGGAGCTATAAGGTGGCATGATTGTCAGCTGAGGAGGTCCAAGGTTTGAGGCTTAGGAGTGGTATTTTATGGAGTGTTTATTTTACAGAGTGGACAGCCAGAGTTATGTTGGTTTTGAACTCTTGCCGTAGAGAGTTTGAAGTGATCCAGTGTGATGGATGTGAAGGGAATTTTGGATGAGATTAAGGAGTTATCAGGGAGAAAATATAGGAGATGAGGAGTGTGGATGAGGTGGTGCCGAATGGGAAGGCATTTTCAGCTTGTGGCTAAAAAAGAAGAGAGCCGAATCCTTTGAAGGGTTCTTTGAGTTTCCATTATTCTTTTTCTTTCTTTTCTTCCCCTTAATCGGTTCCTCCCATAGCCAATTTCTCCTATTTCTGAAATCTCCTAAGGCCGAATCCCTTGGTGCCGAATTCTTTTGAAGGGCTCTTTTGATTTTCAATACTTTTCTCTTCTCTCTCATAGCTGAATTCTCTCATTGCCAAATTACCACCATCTTTTTCTTGCCGAAATTCTTATTAGTGCTGAATCTTGTGGTTGTTCATCCATCATAAATCGATTGATACCTACTCTCAGTCAAGTGTTAAAAGCTGGATCTAGTTTAGTAGCTATCTAGGCCACAGGATCAAAAGAGGATTTGGTAAGTATTCAGTTTACCTCTTTTGTATGTTTTTCTAAAAGTCAAAGGGCTATCTAACTTTTTCGATCGTTAGCCTTGTAATAACAAGGATAGGGTTCAAAGATCACAAGCGTGGTAGGTAAGGATCATTAGCAAGAGGTAAGTGCACTCGTCTCGATTGTGGTTTAGTAAATGGCCGAATGTAGTATGGCTTATAGGGGTGACTTGTGTGGAATATGAGTCACTTGATTTTGACGATATATGTTTCGGTGCAGATTTAGGGGATATTCGAGAATAGTAGCTAAGGAAGGGCTACTAGAATATGTGGCACACGGTAAGGTTATGGTGAGGTTTTGATTTTTGATAAAGTAAGCCGCGGTTAATCGTTAGTGATGTCTATTGTAAGTTCATGATTAAGGGGTTTGTAGCATGCATTTTTACCAGGTGTGTACAAACACTACACACACGCAATATCAGGAACGCTGAAAAGCTGAAAAGTCGAAAGTGGCTAAATGTGCTTGCCGAACTTGAGGGCCCAAAATGACAATGGTTGTTATGCGAGCATGAATAATGAATTGGCATGAACAGATGTATGATGTGATTGTAATTGGGCCTAATGCGATTTATAAACATGATTGGGCTTAATGGCCATGTGGACATAATTAGACTTAGTGGACTATATGGGATTTTTAGAAATATATGTTAGGGTTTACTGGACTCTAGGCCTAGTTTGACAAATTCTTGAATAACATAAAACTCTGTTAATAATCAAACATGTCTGTTGACAAGTCGATAGGTTAGGGTGTGGAAATGGACATATGCATGTCTAAGATTGGATCTAGGGAAGAGCTTGGTACTTAAGCGGTCCTAGTGACCCACCTCCTCTTCTCTAGAATCCTACCTAGTGCGTAGTGTCTGTTCACTTTAGTAGCGAGGACTTGTTGATTGGCCAAAGTTCATACTTAAAACCCAATATTAAAGGAATTACAATAATACCCTTGTAGGGTAGAATTACGAGAATACCCCTGATTGTGAAATGACTAAAATACCCATATGTGATGAGTATGAGGTTTATGGATGTTACTGATGTGCATGCTGCATTCATATGATATTCTGTTTAGGATGCATATGGGTGGGAATTATGGTACGAAGGAAGAATTTGAGGATCGCATAGTCGCTTGGCGACCGTAGATCCACCAGTGGCTTTAAGCCCATTATATACTTAGTAGCTTTGCTGCAATGTTGAGTAGTGCCACTGTAGGTGCTACATTTGGAGTGAAGGGATTGGTGGGTTGATATTTATATCCCCAGAGGTGTGTAGGGTTGGAAGGGAAATGGTGTGTAACGAATGTACATTTGGGGAGGGTTTTGCATAACCTTGTTTCCATGTGATATGATGTGATATGATATGAGGTCATTGTGGGCTAAGGCCCAACACCACCGATTTTGATAGGGCTTATGCCCAATGTGATAATTGCATATTGAATTGATTGCCAAGGGTCGTACACACTGACTTCCGAAACTCACACCCTTTTTAATTAATGTTTCAGGTGACGCTCAGTAGACGGCTCGACGTGGAAGGGAATTGGGAGATGGCCACATTGCAAGTTCTTTAGACGTTTTGTTTCTTTATTTTGTATGACGTTATTATTTTTATCACTTTCTTTTCATTGGGTTGTAATAAGGCCTTGTATCTCCAAATTGACTTTACTTATGGGTTATTATTATTATTTCAATTGTTTATTTATTAAACTTAAATAAATTTCTTAAGTTTAAACATGATTTTCAGATAACTTTAACTTATGGGATTTTACTTAAAACATGGGCTTTTATCGCAATTTAATCGCATGGATTTTGAGTTTCTTTTTACTAAGCAAGTTGTTTTGGAATTGTCTTTGATGTGACATCACCAGATTCGGTCATAACATCACCAGACTCGGGCTGTGAAATGGGCCGTAGATTTTGGGTTTTTTTTTACAAGTAGATTAAAAAGTTTTTGCAAGATCTTGTAGTGTGGTTCACTGAGCCCTTACTGTCGAGCCAAGTAAGTTTTTTTGTTTAAATTACTAAACTATATTTAGATATTGGGCTACTTTAAACAATATGTTTTTAGAGACTAAAGCCTGTAGTAAACTTAAGCCGGTAATGGATTCAAGACTGGGAAACAACTTTTAAATTGATTCTTGCATAAGACATTTGTTTTAACCAGTGGAATTATGAACTAATTTCATAAAAATTCTAAACCAGAAATACGCACGCAGCGATGAGCGCTAGAAGAGGTGCAAGAGGTCGCGACTGAGGCCCTAAAAGTGTTAGGGCAGGGTCGTTAGCGTCAAGCCATATGCCCAATGTTGGAATAGAGGAGGCTCCGGCTTCACCAGTAGCTGAAAGGGAACTATATGAATGGGCTACCGCTATAGAAGATGCAGTATCGCAGGCCATGTTAAGGATCTTAGAAAGGGTCGCTGGGCCCATTAATGGTACGAGAAGTCGTGGGTTGATCGCGAAGCGACTCCAAGCTAATGGGGCAGAGATTTTCAAAGGAGTAGCTGGGGTGGCCCCGAATGTGGCGGAGTACTGGTTGGAAGCTACAGAAAGGATAATGGATGACCTAGATTGCACGGCGGAACAAAAATTGAAAGGGGCGATATACTTACTTAAGGAGGAAGCTTATCAGTAGTGGTTGACCATAAAAGAGGGCAACCAACCGGAGTAGATCACTTGGAAATTCTTCAAGTCGACATTCCAGAGGAAGTACATCGAAGCAGGCTATATGGATGCCCGAAGGAAGGAGTTTTTGAGTCTGACTCAGGGGGATAAGTTAGTGGCAGAGCACGAGGTTGAGTTTCTGTGCCTTAGTCGATATGCTAAAGGAATAGTCGCAACAGAGTATGAGCGATGCTGATAAACCATAAAAGTAACATATTTTAGGCCCACATTTAACATGCTTTTGGATGATTTAAGCCTTGAATTGTGTAATTTGGTGCCCTTAATACTTTGTTTTCATGTTTTATACTCAAGAGAGCCTCGGAGGATGAAAAGAACGATAAACGGGCCTAAAATAGACCAAATTGGGTCAAAATGGAAATTGATATGGCCTAGGCCTAGACTACACAGTCGTGCCTCTCTAATTTACTCTGACATGACTTGAATCCCGAAACACATGGGCGTGTCTCTTCAGTAGACTCGACCATGACATCAAATTGATTTACACGGGCGTGTGCCATGGGCGTGTCCCTGTCGTGACAAAGAGAAGTTTCACTCGGATTAGGACAATTAGGGGCGAAGAAACGTATTTCGAAGCCTATATAAACACTTTAAGTATAACCAAAAAGGGCGAACCTAGGGCTTTAGTTAGGCGGCGTCCAGCTAGGCCAAAAAAGGGCAAATTTGTGGAGATTTACTATAAGATAGCCAGTTGATTCATGTCAAGAAGCCGAAATTATACTCAAGATGGAGGATCTCTCCTTCAATTCCTTCAGGGGGTTTTAGGGATTTCTTATGTTTTGTTTTATCTTTTCTTCTGAGATGTTTTCTTTTATTGTTATGAACTAAACCCTCAAATACCTGAGGGGGATGAAACCTAAGATGAATCTTGTTATCGTTTGCTGAACTATATGATAAATATTTGACTTGTTCTTAATTCTTGTGTTGATATTTCCAGGATATTAATTCAAGTATGATGTACTTAGGTGGAGGAGCAAAAGTCCCTGCCTAAGAGTAAATCTAGCATAATTAAGCGGAGTTGATCGCGTGCCTAAAGATAGGGTGACAAGATTTTTCCAGATTAGGGTGAAACCTACTATGAGAGTCCATAGATCGAGTTAATGTGATTCTAGGGGTTTTAATTAGAAAGAGATTTCAATTAATCAACCTAGGGTTAGACGTTAGTCGCCTCGAGAGAGGGATTAATATATGTTAGGGAATCTTATGGATCAAGTCAAGTGAATAAATCATCTGGTTCAGAGTTAGATAACAAGTGAAGTCTAGCTGGATTCTTCCTTGGGTGTCGTCTCAATCAATTGGTTTTTCCTCAAGTTATTTTCCAAATTTCATTCATCTTTGTCTTAGAGTCTTTAGTTTAGTAGTTAGTTAAATTAGATTAAACAACAAATTCCCTTAATTCTTAGGCTAGATAATAAAAGAGAGTTAATATTAGTACTTTGGTTCCTTTGGGATTCGACATTCCGGTCTTGCCTAAACTATACTACTGTTTGATAGGTGCGCTTGCCTCCATCGTTGTCTTTATATAAATTTTAAGACTCGAAAAAACAACAATCAAGTTTTTGGCACCGTTGCTGGGGAGCTGAAATATTAAGAACGCTTAGCTTTTTTTACTTTAGCCATATTTTATTTTTGCAATTAGATTTTATTTTTGCTTTTCTAAATTTTCTTCTTTCACTCCTTTTAGGTACCTCTAGTTTATGACTAGAAAGAACCCGACAGGACCCCTACTTTACAACAGTGATATCAAAGGTACCATTCGCAGAAATCATAGAGATATAAAGCGAATCCTAAACTACATAGAAGGAGAGCAAGAAGGTGAAATTAATCCTAACAAAAGGATGGCTGAGAATAATCTGCTACCTCCAGAGGCAGCCGTACATCACGCTCCACGTACTATGTATGATTATGCTAAACCTAGTTCAACAGGAACTGAGTCAAGTATTGTGAAACACCCCACACCCGGCCCACGAGCCTGAACCGGATCTGGTATGTTCCTAAAGTAAACCGATTTCAAATTCATTTTCGATACTTAGAGGAAATTGTAAATTTTTGGAAAAACTATTATTTTCAGTTGGGCTTAGATTGGAAACCCATTTATTTGATCTTGTAAGCCCATTTAATTAAATGTATCCAATAAAGTTCTTAGCATGAAACTTAACAGTAAGCAAACATAAAGCATAATCCACTTTGGGCCTTAAGGCCTTATTACATCATGTAAAACCCAAAATAGAATAAAAGTAACTAAAAATAAATAAAATTTAAGTTCAAACTAAATGAAACTTTTCGCATGTAGCATGGCCTCCTCTTGGTCCACCGCCCGTTCAAATCACTTGCTCATCACCGAAAAATAATTCCCACAATGGGGTGAGTCAATGACTCAATGTGCACACAATACTATCATTCAATAAATCGGCATTCATGTTCAAATCATTAAGCCCATACAATAATGAAATTATGATGCAACCCAAACCCAATCCTAATTAGCCATCCACTACACTCCCCGTACCAACCTTGCACACCGTGGGGACTACTAAGTCAACCCTCCATCCGCTACTCTCCACGTTGTGTCTTTAGACACTATAATCAAATTTAAACGTTGTGTCATTAGACACCGTTGTAACCGGTTACCAAAATTTCGCAATGTGACCGTAGTCAACATATTTCGTTGGTGAGACCGAAGTCAACACCTTCGTTGGTGAGACCGAAGTCAACACCTATTCTCCCCCTTTCACATAAAACCCGAATGCCCCAAAAATTCATATATTATGCATAACTTAATTTCATGTTCATATACATTTATTCGCATGTTATAAAATAACATTTTTCACAATCCTATCAGAAGTAGGAAACGTACCTGGGTACTTTTTGCCACATGTGTGGTACATAGCCACATCCACATTATTATTCATATCATATATTAAAATATTTAGCCATAAAATATCGAAAGATAGTAAGGGTACACACCTGTTTTGCTTAATAGATTCCTTGAGATCTCGAGAACCCCGATCTAATTTTAGATCTATTAATTCCTATATTCGGCCCACCAAATAAAACACATTAATAAACCCTTTTGTCTTAAAACAAAACCAAATCCTAGTAGGATTTGTAAAAAGACTCACCTTTGCCGATTTGGTGTTTATACAAATCCCGAAAGTTTGGTTTTTCCTCTACCTGATATTCGGCCAACCTTGAATCTCAATATGGATTAGTTTTCGGCTTTTCAATAATTAAAGAATTGATCTAGATAATCTCACAAACATTGGCCGAATATTTTTAGATGCTTACCTTATGGACTTTAAATCCCGAAATTCACCGAATAACTAGGGAACACGTGGCCTATGGTGTACCTTCGGGAAAAGAATTTCTTCTTCCATGATTCGGCCAAGATTAATAATCGAAATTAGTCTCTAAATTTCAATAAGTCTAGAATATAAAAGAATGGGAAACTAAACTTGGATCTTACCCTTATTTGAAGGAATTGATTGCACCTTCACTTCAACCTTCAGAGATTCGGCTTAGAGACTTGATGAACAATCGGCTATGTTTCCCTTATGTATTTGGTTTCAAAGATGAAAGAAGAGAGGAATAATAGGCTTAGAAGGAAATCGGCTAGGAGGTTTAAAAGAAAAGAAGAAAAAGAATGGATGCTCAAGAAGAATATTCGGCAGAGGAAAAGAGAGGGAGAATGAATAATGAATGGCCCTAGTCCCCTCCTTTTATAGCCGAATTTACTAGGCCAAGAATCCTTTACTTGGCCACCACTCTTCCTTATTTTCCTAATTAAAGAATAATTCTTCATTTATCCACCTATTTAGCGAATTTTAAAGAGAATTAAACTCTTCCTTAAGAGTCCTTATGATCTTCTAATTAGTCGAGTTTTAAAGAGAGTGAAACTCCTCTTTGCAAGCTTTGTGCCGTCCACCTCTTGGGCTTCTAGAAGCAAAATAAAACTTATTTTATTTGCTTCTTATGTGACTCGAACTCAAGCCCAAAACCTTTTGCATGTGGGCCATTTCCTAAGGCCTTAGGTGGCATCTTGAGCCACATTTCCAAGTCCGTTATTGGGTCAAATTTCATGTACTTTATATTTTTAGGGTCACTTGGCCCTAAGTTCCCTTTGGGCTCTAAAATTCGACATTCGGGGTCATTTTAAGTTTCCAAAAATTTTCATGTGACTCAGTATTTTCCAAGTTTCCAAAATGTTTAGTTTCCTATTTTGGCTTGGTTTCCAAAATGTTTAGTTTCCTATTTTGGTTTGGTTTCCAAAATGTTTAGTTTCCTATTTTGGCTTGGTTTCCAAAATGTTCACTTTCCTAATTTACTTAGGTTTCCAAAAATGTTCACTTTCCTAATTTACTTAGGTTTCCTCTTTTAACTAATCGTTCCATATATTTCCTTACATTTCCATACATTTCCTTACATTTCCACACATTTCCATACATTTCCTTTCATTTCCTTTCATTTCTTTACATTTCCTTACATTTCCTTATATTTCCTTTCATCTTAGGGTTCTTGAAACTCTTTAGAACACATCCAACACACCCACTGATCCCACTATCTCATGAATTACACACGAACGCATAACCCCTAATCTAGGATGTTACAGTTCTACCCCCTTAAAAATAATTTCGTCCTCGAAATTATTTACTATCATTCATCCGTACAGTCTAACTCACCACGCTTCCGCTGCGCCACTCTGATCTTAAAGAAATATCATACTTTCTAGGCACATTATTTTTTTTTTGTTCACGTTCCCGAGAACTCATTTCTAACGTCACGATTTAATCTGATTAAAGAGTTTTATGCATTAGTACTTTGTTCCACTGTTTAACCGCGAACAATTTTATGAAAATGAGTTTAGGAGTGGTTCTTTCGTATTCATACATGCATACAGTCTTTTCATTCACTCATACATCCATCAAACAATTATGAACCTTAGTTCATTCAGAGAAATGTTGTAGTTTTCATTTGTTGTTGTTTTTCCACTACCCGGGGGTATTTTCGTAATTTGTCCTACAGGGGTATTTTCGTAATTTGTCAAAATAAGGTTTCTTGATGATTTTGTCACAAAGTATTTTGGTATTTTTAAATTCCTGGGGTATTTTGGAAAATTTTTGAAATTCGAGGGTATTTCAGAAATTTTTAACCTCAGGGGTATTTGGTAATTTTTTTTTCACAAATCAGGGTAAATTTGTATAATTTAGGAAATCAGGGGTATTTCAAAAGTTGTAAAACTTTGAGGGTTCTTTTTTGAGAAATTTATTTTCCAACACGATGAAGTTGCAAAAATTTTGGAAATCAGGGTCATTTTGAAAATTTTGGTAAGTTAGGGGCAATTTTCCAAAAATCATGGTATTTTTGATAGTTTGTAAATTAGGGTTTTTGGACTTTTATAACATAATGAAATTTTGGTAAAACTATTGAGTAGTTGGACATCTTATAAACTAAGGGCATTTTTGTAATTTTATCATTAGGGGTATTTTAGTAAATTTGTAAATCAGAAATATTTCAGGAAAATTTATAAAAATATTCTTTTCAAATCAAGAGGGTAATTTAGAAATTTTAAAATTAGGGTTTCCAGAAAAATACGGCTAGTCCCTTTCGGGTTTTAGTTATTGGGTTTAGCCCGTGACTAAGTCCTCTTGGTTAGGGTGAGCTACACTACGCACTGGTAGGATTCGAGTAAAGAGGAGGTGAGTCACTAGGATTGCTTAAATACCAAGCTCTTCTTGAATCCACTCCTAGACATCGCACAACAGCTACCACACCTAGCTCGGTGACTTAATCACGTGTTTGTCTAGTGTATTAAGTCTTATGTATTTGTGTTTGAGTAGACTAATCCTAGGGTTCAAGTTCCTATCATGTTATTCTACGTTCCATTCCTTTTCTACCCTTCTATAATTCACATAATCACACGAGATAGTTAGGGTACTTACACGGTGGATCATGGCCTGAGACTTAGGGGCCATGTCTTTAAAACCTGCTTATGTTTCAAAGAAAAAATCATTTGGCTCGCTTTGAAAACGTTTTGGGCCTTAGCCCACAGTGTCGAGAGTTTAAAAGCTGGCTCGATACCAAATCGAACACCCTTTTGACCACGAGCCCGAACAGGATCTGGTATGTTCCTAAAGTAAACCGATTTCAAATTCATTTTCGATACTTAGAGGAAATTGTAAATTTTTGGAAAAACTATTATTTTCAGTTGGGCTTAGATTGGAAACCCATTTATTTGATCTTGTAAGCCCATTTAATTAAATGTATCCAATAAAGTTCTTAGCATGAAACTTAACAGTAAGCAAACATAAAGCATAATCCACTGGGCCTTAAGGCCTTATTACATCATGTAAAACCCAAAATAGAATAAAAGTAACTAAAAAATAAATAAAATTTAAGTTCAAACTAAATGAAACTTTTCGCATGTAGCATGGCCTCCTCTTGGTCCACCTACCGGTCAAAATCCTTGCTCATCACACGAAAAATAATTCCCACAATGGGGTGAGTCAATGACTCAATGTGCACACAATACTATCATTCAATAAATCAGGCATTCATGTTCAAATCATTAAGCCCATACAATAATGAAATTATGATGCAACCCAAACCCAATCCTAATTAGCCATCCACTACACTCCCGTACCAACTTTGCACAGTGGGGACTACTAAGTCAACCCTCCATCCGCTACTCTCCACGTTGTGTCTTTAGACACTATAATCAAATTTAAGCGTTGTGTCATTAGACACCTTTGTTGTAACCGGTTACCAAAATTTCGCAATGTGACCGTAGTCAACATATTTAGTTGGTGAGACCAAGTCAACACCTTCGTTGGTGAGACCAAGTCAACACCTATTCTCCCCTTTCACATAAAACCCGAATGCCCCAAAATTCATATATTATGCATAACTTAATTTCATGTTCATATACATTTATTCGCATGTTATAAAATAACATTTTTCACAATCCTATCGAAGTAGGAAACGTGCACTGGTACTTTTTGCCACATGTGTGGTACATAGCCACATCCACATTATTATTCATATCATATATTAAAATATTTAGCCATAAAATATCGAAGATAGTAAGGGTACACACTGTTTTGCTTAATAGATTCCTTGAGATCTCGAGAACCCCGATCTAATTTTAGATCTATTAATTCCTATATTCGGCCCACCAAATAAAACACATTAATAAACCCTTTTGTCTTAAAACAAAACCAAATCCTAGTAGGATTTGTAAAAAGACTCACCTTTGCCGATTTGGTGTTTATACAAATCCCGAAAGTTTGGTTTTTCCTCTACCTGATATTCGGCCAACCTTGAATCTCAATATGGATTAGTTTTCGGCTTTTCAATAATTAAAGAATTGATCTAGATAATCTCACAAACATTGGCCGAATATTTTTAGATGCTTACCTTATGGACTTTAAATCCCGAAATTCACCGAATAACTAGGGAACACGTGGCCTATGGTGTACCTTCGGGAAAAGAATTTCTTCTTCCATGATTCGGCCAAGATTAATAATCGAAATTAGTCTCTAAATTTCAATAAGTCTAGAATATAAAAGAATGGGAAACTAAACTTGGATCTTACCCTTATTTGAAGGAATTGATTGCACCTTCACTTCAACCTTGATTTCTACTTAGAGACTTGATGAACAATCGGCTATGTTTCCCTTATGTATTTGGTTTCAAAGATGAAAGAAGAGAGGAATAATAGGCTTAGAAGGAAATCGGCTAGGAGGTTTAAAAGAAAAGAAGAAAAGAATGGATGCTCAAGAAGAATATTCGAGCAGAGGAAAAGAGAGGAGAATGAATAATGAATGGCCCTAGTCCCTCCTTTTATAGCCGAATTTACTAGGCCAAGAATCCTTTACTTGGCCACCACTCTTCCTTATTTTCCTAATTAAAGAATAATTCTTCATTTATCCACCTATTTAGCCGAATTTTAAAGAGAATTAAACTCTTCCCTTAAGAGTCCTTATGATCTTCTAATTAGTCGAGTTTTAAAGAGAGTGAAACTCCTCTTTGCAAGCTTTGTGCCGTCCACCTCTTGGGCTTCTAGAAGCAAAATAAAACTTATTTTATTTGCTTCTTATGTGACTCGAACTCAAGCCCAAAACCTTTTGCATGTGGGCCATTTCCTAAGGCCTTAGGTGGCATCTTGAGCCACATTTCCAAGTCCGTTATTGGGTCAAATTTCATGTACTTTATATTTTTAGGGTCACTTGGCCCTAAGTTCCCCTTGGGCTCTAAAATTCGACATTAAGGGTCATTTTAAGTTTCCAAAAATTTTCATGCCTCAGATTTTCCAAGTTTCCAAAATGTTTAGTTTCCTATTTTGGCTTGGTTTCCAAAATGTTTAGTTTCCTATTTTGGTTTGGTTTCCAAAATGTTTAGTTTCCTATTTTGGCTTGGTTTCCAAAATGTTCACTTTCCTAATTTACTTAGGTTTCCAAAAATGTTCACTTTCCTAATTTACTTAGGTTTCCTCTTTTAACTAATCGTTCCATATATTTCCTTACATTTCCATACATTTCCTTACATTTCCACACATTTCCATACATTTCCTTTCATTTCCTTTCATTTCTTTACATTTCCTTACATTTCCTTATATTTCCTTTCATCTTAGGGTTCTTGAAACTCTTTAGAACACATCCAACACACCCACTGATCCCACTATCTCATGAATTACACACTAACGCATAACCCCTAATCTAGGATGTTACAGTTCTACCCCTTAAAAATAATTTCGTCCTCGAAATTATTTACTATCATTCATCCGCATGTCTAACTCACCACGCTCAATTGCATACTCGATCTTAAAGAAATATCATACTTTCTAGGCACATTATTTTTTTTTTTTTGTTCACGTTCCCGAGAACTCATTTCTAACGTCACGATTTAATCTGATTAAAGAGTTTTATGCATTAGTACTTTGTTCCACTGTTTAACCGCGAACAATTTTATGAAAATGAGTTTAGGAGTGGTTCTTTCGTATTCATACATGCATACAGTCTTTTCATTCACTCATACATCCATCAAACAATTATGAACCTTAGTTCATTCAGAGAAATGTTGTAGTTTTCATTTGTTGTTGTTTTTCCACTACCCGGGGGTATTTTCGTAATTTGTCCTA
Organism: Gossypium rotundifolium; assembly: GCA_025506655.1. Classification (NCBI taxonomy): domain Eukaryota; kingdom Viridiplantae; phylum Streptophyta; class Magnoliopsida; order Malvales; family Malvaceae; genus Gossypium; species Gossypium rotundifolium. The sequence continues at coordinate 102,549,901 of CP106722.1, read as the reverse complement.
CAGGGGTATTTTCGTAATTTGTCAAAATAAGGTTTCTTGATGATTTTGTCACAAAGTATTTTGGTATTTTTAAATTCTGGTATTTTGGAAAATTTTGAAATTGAGGTATTTGAAATTTTTGACCTCAGGGGTATTTGGTAATTTTTTTTTCACAAATCAGGGTAAATTTGTATAATTTAGGAAATCAGGGGTATTTCAAAAGTTGTAAAACTTTGAGGGTTCTTTTTTGAGAAATTTATTTTCCAACACGATGAAGTTGCAAAATTTTGGAAATCGTGGTCATTTTGAAAATTTTGGTAAGTTAGGGCAATTTTCCAAAAATCATGGTATTTTGATAGTTTGTAAATTAGGGTTTTGGACTTTTATAACATAATGAAATTTTGGTAAAACTATTGAGTAGTTGGACATCTTATAAACTAAGGGCATTTTGTAATTTTATCATTAGGGGTATTTTAGTAAATTTGTAAATCGAAATATTTCGGAAAATTTATAAAATATTCTTTTCAAATCAAGAGGGTAATTTAGAAATTTTAAAATTAGGGTTTCGAAAAATACGGCTAGTCCCTTTCGGGTTTTAGTTATTGGGTTTAGCCCGTGACTAAGTCCTCTTGGTTAGGGTGAGCAGTTACTTACGCACTGGTAGGATTCGAGTAAAGAGGAGGTGAGTCACTAGGACCGCTTAAATACCAAGCTCTTCTTGAATCCACTCCTGAACATGCGCACAACAGATTACCACACCTAGCTCGGTGACTTAATCACGAGTTTGTCTAGTGTATTAAGTCTTATGTATTTGTGTTTGAGTAGACTAATCCTAGGGTTCAAGTTCCTATCATGTTATTCTACGTTCCATTCCTTTTCTACCCTTCTATAATTCACATAATCACACAGATAGTTAGGGGTACTTACCTGGTGGACTGCGGGTCGGAGACTTAGGGGCCATGTCTTTAAAACCTGCTTATGTTTCAAAGAAAAAATCATTTGGCTCGCTTTGAAAACGTTTTGGGCCTTAGCCCACAGGTCGAGAGTTTAAAACTGGGCTCTGATACCAAACTGAAACACCCCACACCCGGCCCACGAGCCTGAACCGGATCTGGTATGTTCCTAAAGTAAACCGATTTCAAATTCATTTTCGATACTTAGAGGAAATTGTAAATTTTTGGAAAAACTATTATTTTCAGTTGGGCTTAGATTGGAAACCCATTTATTTGATCTTGTAAGCCCATTTAATTAAATGTATCCAATAAAGTTCTTAGCATGAAACTTAACAGTAAGCAAACATAAAGCATAATCCACTGGGCCTTAAGGCCTTATTACATCATGTAAAACCCAAAATAGAATAAAAGTAACTAAAAAATAAATAAAATTTAAGTTCAAACTAAATGAAACTTTTCGCATGTAGCATGGCCTCCTCTTGGTCCACCGGCCCGGTCCGTCACTGCTCATCACCTGAAAAATAATTCCCACAATGGGGTGAGTCAACAGACTCAATGTGCACACAATACTATCATTCAATAAATCAGGCATTCATGTTCAAATCATTAAGCCCATACAATAATGAAATTATGATGCAACCCAAACCCAATCCTAATTAGCCATCCACTACACTCCCCCGTACCAACCTGCACACCGTGGGGACTACTAAGTCAACCCTCCATCCGCTACTCTCCACGTTGTGTCTTTAGACACTATAATCAAATTTAAACGTTGTGTCATTAGACACCGTTGTAACCGTTACCAAAATTTCGCAATGTGACCGTAGTCAACATATTTCACAGGTGAGACCAAGTCAACACCTTCAGTTGGTGAGACCAAAGTCAACACCTATTCTCCCCTTTCACATAAAACCCAATGCCCCAAAAATTCATATATTATGCATAACTTAATTTCATGTTCATATACATTTATTCGCATGTTATAAAATAACATTTTTCACAATCCTATCGAAGTAGGAAACGTGCACTGGTACTTTTTGCCACATGTGTGGTACATAGCCACATCCACATTATTATTCATATCATATATTAAAATATTTAGCCATAAAATATCGAAGATAGTAAGGGTACACACTGCTTTTGCTTAATAGATTCCTTGAGATCTCGAGAACCCGATCTAATTTTAGATCTATTAATTCCTATATTCGCCCACCAAATAAAACACATTAATAAACCCTTTTGTCTTAAAACAAAACCAAATCCTAGTAGGATTTGTAAAAAGACTCACCTTTGCCGATTTGGTGTTTATACAAATCCCGAAAGTTTGGTTTTTCCTCTACCGATATTCGCCAACCTTGAATCTCAATATGGATTAGTTTTCGCTTTTCAATAATTAAAGAATTGATCTAGATAATCTCACAAACATTGGCGAATATTTTAGATGCTTACCTTATGGACTTTAAATCCAAATTCACCGAATAACTAGGGAACACGTGGCCTATGGTGTACCTTCGGAAAAGAATTTCTTCTTCCATGATTCGCCAAGATTAATAATCGAAATTAGTCTCTAAATTTCAATAAGTCTAGAATATAAAAGAATGGGAAACTAAACTTGGATCTTACCCTTATTTGAAGGAATTGATTGCACCTTCACTTCAACCTTGAGATTCGCTTAGAGACTTGATGAACAATCGGCTATGTTTCCCTTATGTATTTGGTTTCAAAGATGAAAGAAGAGAGGAATAATAGGCTTAGAAGGAAATCGGCTAGGAGGTTTAAAAGAAAAGAAGAAAAGAATGGATGCTCAAGAAGAATATTCTGCAGAGGAAAAGAGAGGAGAATGAATAATGAATGGCCCTAGTCCCTCCTTTTATAGCCGAATTTACTAGGCCAAGAATCCTTTACTTGGCCACCACTCTTCCTTATTTTCCTAATTAAAGAATAATTCTTCATTTATCCACCTATTTAGCCGAATTTTAAAGAGAATTAAACTCTTCCTTAAGAGTCCTTATGATCTTCTAATTAGTCGAGTTTTAAAGAGAGTGAAACTCCTCTTTGCAAGCTTTGTGTCATCCACCTCTTGGGCTTCTAGAAGCAAAATAAAACTTATTTTATTTGCTTCTTATGTGACTCGAACTCAAGCCCAAAACCTTTTGCATGTGGGCCATTTCCTAAGGCCTTAGGTGGCATCTTCAGGCCACATTTCCAAGTCCGTTATTGGGTCAAATTTCATGTACTTTATATTTTTAGGGTCACTTGGCCCTAAGTTCCCTTTGGGCTCTAAAATTCGACATTAAGGGTCATTTTAAGTTTCCAAAAATTTTCACATGACTCAGATTTTCCAAGTTTCCAAAATGTTTAGTTTCCTATTTTGGCTTGGTTTCCAAAATGTTTAGTTTCCTATTTTGGTTTGGTTTCCAAAATGTTTAGTTTCCTATTTTGGCTTGGTTTCCAAAATGTTCACTTTCCTAATTTACTTAGGTTTCCAAAAATGTTCACTTTCCTAATTTACTTAGGTTTCCTCTTTTAACTAATCGTTCCATATATTTCCTTACATTTCCATACATTTCCTTACATTTCCATACATTTCCATACATTTCCTTTCATTTCCTTTCATTTCTTTACATTTCCTTACATTTCCTTATATTTCCTTTCATCTTAGGGTTCTTGAAACTCTTTAGAACACATCCAACACACCCACTGATCCCACTATCTCATGAATTACACACGAACGCATAACCCCTAATCTAGGATGTTACATATTGTTATGCCCACTATTGCTGCAAATAATTTTTAGTTGAAACCAGACACTATACAGATGATACAACAATTTGTTCAGTTTGATGGTTTGCAGGAAGAGGATCCTAACACACACTTAGTGAATTTTCTAGAATTATGTGATACCTTCAAAATAAATGGCATTTCTAATGATGCCATTCATCTTTGGTTATTTCCCTTTTCTTTGAGAAATAAAGTCAAACAGTGGTTGTATTCTCTTCCACGAGGATCAATCACTACATGGGATCAAATGACCGAAAATTTTTTATTAAAATATTTTTCGTCGGCCAAAATGGCCAAGCTAAGGAATGATATCTCTACTTTTGTGTAGATGGATTTTGAAACACTTTACGACGCATGGGAGAGATACAAGGATTTGTGGAGAAGGTGTCTACACCATGGACTACCCTTGTGACTATAGATGCAGATTTTCTATAACAGTGTGAACCCCTCAACAAGGCAACTAATCGATTCAGCCGCTGGCAGAACTCTGAATACGAAACTCCTGAAACAGCCTACGAATTTATAGAAGAGTTGTCACTAAATAACTATCAGTGGCATGTTACAAGGACAATGCCAGCCAAAGTAGCCGGAGTTTTCAACCTCGATGCTGTAACCACGCTATCAATTCAAGTAGAATTGCTTCATAAAAAATTTGATGGTTTATATGGTTCTTCGTAGGCACATCCAGTTATGCAGTGCGACGCAAGTGAAGGAGTGGCGAATCCTGAATACCCACCCTACGGACAAAGCATGAAGAGCGAACAAATGAACTATATGGGTAATAATTTTCGTTCTAACAATAACCCTTATAGTAATACTTATAATCCAGGTTAGAAGAACCACCCCAATTTCTCATGGGGCGCCCAAAGAAATCGAAGGTAACAACCATCCCAAAACTTCCAACAACAGCCCTACCTACAGGAAAAGAAGCCTAACCTTGAAGAAATGCTAACAAACATCATAGCAGCCTCTGGAATACGTTCCCAAAATACAGAAACACATTTCCAAAAGATATAAGCAAAACTTGATACATTGACATAGGAGTTCAAGGATCAAATAGGGCAACTTGCTAAGCAGATTTCTGAGAGACCACAGGGAAGACTACCGAGCAACACTGAGACTAACCACAGGGAGCAAGTTCAAGCCATAATAGCTCAAGATAGTGAAGGGTAAGACTCGCCTAATTCAAAACAAAAGAATGCGGTAGAAGAAGGTAAGGTTGAGGTAAAACCAAAATCGGTAATCAAAGAGTACAAACCGCGCATACCATATCCCGAAGCAATAACGAAAGACGACACAGAGGAACAGTTCGATAAGTTTCTTAAACTTTTAAAGAAATTACTTACCATTTGTTGAAGCTCTTTTGAAAATGCCAGATTCGATAAATTTTTTAAAGAAGCTATTGACAAATAAGCGGAAGATAGACGAGGAATCACATGTGGAACTAAACGTAGTATGCTCAACAATGTTGCAAAATAAACTACCACTGAAATTAAAAGATCCAGAGAGTTTTACAATTCTATGCTTAATTTGTAATTTATCTATTGATAATGCGTTAGCTGATTTAGGGGCAAGCATAGATGTCATGCCTTATAAATTGTTTAAACATCTAGGTCTAGGGAAGCCCAAACAAACTAGGATGAGCATTCAATTAGCAACACGATACCCCTAATTTTAGGAAGACCATTCTTAGCAACTGTCAGGACTAAAATCGATGTTGACGCAGGTGAACTCATACTCTGTATAGGTGACGAGTCAGTTACTCTTTAGGCCCTCGATTTAGCTAGAACATCGAATAACCAATGTGAGGAAGTAAATTCTGTTGATAACCATTTGGTTAACCCTTCTTTTCAGGAAGCACCACAAAAGAACACAACTGAGTCCGATCCTAACTCCTGTGCCAACAAGGAAATAACTCACAAGGAACAAGGGATTTAGATCGATGAACTAGAAAAGGAGAAGACACATCTTAAAGAAGAACTAGGGATACACGAAGGAGAACTGAAGCCACTTCATGAGGCAGACAAGTTCAAAATCAGAAATCTGGTACTATTAGACAAAGCAGACCCAGTAATATCTCCACCTGATCCTAACACAAGCAAGGAAATCCCTTTTAAGGTAATTAATATCTTCCCATACGGAACAGTCGAGGTAAGTAATCCCATGTTTGGCATTTTGAAAATAAACGCTACTCGTCTTCAACTCTATAATGATAATGGAACTGCTAACACGAGGAAGGATTTTCAACTCCTCAAGCCTCCTTGAATATGCAAAAGAGAGGAAATTCGAGCTTAAGACATTAAATGATCGCTTCTCGGGAGGCAACCCGAGCACTAACCCTATTTATCGTTACAATTTTTCTTTTCTTTTCTTCTTCTTTGCCAGATTTTCATGCCACACGGACTTTGTAACACCCCTGACCAATATCCGTCGCCAGACTTGGGTTACGAGGCATTACCGACCAAAACACATCTCAGACAATCATAATTCACATGTTTTAAAAAACTTCACCAGTCAATCATATATAAAATTCGAATAATCAAAGTTTCAAACGACTTCAAAATTTATATGCGCATACATATTCACATGCAAACATATATTAATACATTTCATATATCTATATGTTCTGTCAAATATCAATGTACCATTTCTTACTCAGTCCATGCTCATTCAAAACTATATGAGCCATATTACACAACTTAAATATTTCTTACCCATGCAACCTTGATATTAGTCAATATGAGCGAATATGATTGGTACATTAATTTTAGTTGAAACATACCCCGTTCATAATTATAAGACCATTCGTATATGACCATATCAATTTAAATCATTTCGATGCACAATCATAATTAAAAGTACGCTCAAATCACATACTAACTTATCCTACTCAAATTACAAATGCATAACCAAAACGTCAACCGAGTTTTAACCACAATCATGCTCATCATTAACCATTTTCTATATACTAAAGTAACCATCAACTTAACCTTTAATTCACATCCATTTGACTAATATACCAACCACCATTTTCGATCCCAATAGATAAGTTCATAATATACCTAGTTTACTAACATTTTTCTTACACATACACGGCATACAAGACATATACACTTATTCCTATATAACACACATACAGTGACTTTAGGACTAAATCAATTATACATCTTTTCTTATTACATATTTTATGTATATAAGACCATATTCATTTGTGTTATTTTCTAACATTTATATTAAACCATACATGCCTAATTAGCATACTATGATCATGTATATATGATTAAGCATAGTGAATATACTCATACATTAAACCACCTACTAGTTATCCCACAATAATCGAGTCAATTACATGAACATATACATAAACACCACTTAATCAATTTATATGTCATTTGTCATAAATCATCAAGCATTAATCATCTACCATATAGTCTAAGTCAAAATCATAAATCCTCAATCACATAAACGAATACAAATCATATTGTCTAATCAAAACACTATTCATGCACGTCATATAGCATATTTACCAAAATGAGTCTAAACCATAATTAACCACAATAAAACTCAAGCATAAAAACTAGCCATTTTCGCATGGCTATAATTATAGAAGTTGGGAAATCATTCAACCATTAATCTAGCTTATACATGCCTTCAATTCAAAATCAACTAACTGGATTGTACCAAAAAGGGATGATAGTGTGGTTGACTTCACTAACGATCCTTTGAGCCTGTAGCTTGACCAAGATCTATAAAACAAACAGCGAAAACACACAAAGTAAGCTCACTGGCTTAGTAAGTCTTAAGCACATATAATATTGTATATAAATATTTCTATACATATATATATAATACACTTAGCCAAATACTAATGTCACATTTGTATTAATTATTGTTTCTATGTCATCATGTACATATATACTATCAACTTCACATATAAACAATGTATATACATATTAATAAAAGGATTCAACATTATAAAATATAGTACTTGTGCAATTGACCATTTCAACACATCGAATTTGATTCAAAACAATAAGAACTTTACTCACTTCAATCCTTATAAACATAATATGCCAATTGTTACCCGAGCTTTTAACACCAAACATTAAATATAACTTACCTTATTCGATCCTCAAATTTCCCATTTATATCAATTCACTGGAATTAAGCCTATTAGGCACGAATCTCGAGTATGTCACCGGCTCGAAGCCTGCTAGGCACGAAGCCCGAATATGTCACCGGCACTAAGCCTGCTAGGCACGAAGCCCGAATATGTCACGGCACTAAGCACGCTAGGCACGGGCTTAGAATATGTCACGGCACTAAGCACGCTAGGCACGGCTTCGAATATGTCACCAAGACTAAGCACGCTAGGCATCAAAGCCTGATAAGTAACACCAGCACAAGGCCTGCTAGGCATCAAAGCCTGATAAGTAACACCGGCACAAGGCCTGCTAGGCTAATAGCCCAAAATATCAACATTTTCAACATTCCAATACACATTTCAATAATACCATATCCAATTTAATCACTTAAATTTCATAATTCTATCACATTTCAAACTCATCTAACTTGTTCACATTTTCTAAATAAAATCATTACATCATTGTATACTTCGCATATCATATCGATTATACACCTTTACAAGGTATTAACAAAACATATCCAATTCGATATACTACCTTTACATCCGGCTATCACATAAAAACATGCCGCAATTTATCAAACATTGTCATTCAATACATTCATAATTCATTCTTTAATATAATCTAGCTTAAGGACTTACCTCGACTTTCGACGGACAACGTTAACCGGCTAGTCGACAACTTTCGTTTTTCCCCGATCCAAGCTCGTTTTTCTTTGTTCTTGATCTAGAACACATTAAATTCAGCTCATTCAAGTACATTTCAACTCAATTTAGTCCCAAAACACATAAACATGCAAATTACCATTTTGCCCCTAAGATTTCACATTTTTACTATTTAGTCCTAATTGTACAAAACATAAAATACACAAAATTTTCCAAGACTATGTAAGGGTCGAATATCCACAAGGGCCTTATGAGTCCATTTCTTTCATTTATTTTGCAAATAAGCCCCTTTAAAAATTTACTTTTGCAAATTAGCCCTAAATACTAAAATTCACTAAAATTTCTAATACAAAACATATCAATCCTTAACATATCTTTAATTTAAAATCATCAAACATCAAAAACCTCAAGAATTCATCCATGGCGAACCTCATGAACACATGATTTTCAAAAATTCAAGCATGGGTCGGGTAATATTCAAGCAACGATCTCAAAACGTAAAATTATCTAAAACCGACTAAGGACTCACCTTCAATTTTTAGCTTCAAGGTGCCGAATTTTCAAGGACTTTGAACCCTTCTTCTCATGCAAACATTCGCCAAACAAAGATGAATGAAAAATGTCTTTTGTTTTGTTTTACTTTAACATATATTAAATTATTATTAAATTACTTAACTAACCTTTATAATAAAATAACCAAACATTATATATTAAGGACAAACTTGTCCATGACCAGCCACTAACTCATAAAAGGGTTATTTACCCTTTAATACTTCATATTATAAAGCCATGCTCAAATTAGCACATTTCACTTTAGTATGCCACTTTTACCTTTTTGCGATTAAGTCCTTTTTATCAAATTCAACACTTAAACAATAAAATCTTTCTCCGAAACTTTCACACACATAAATTCATATATAATAAACACTAAATATAATATTTAAATATTTCTCAGGCTCGGATTCGTGGTCCCAAAACCACCGTTCCGATTAGGGTCAAATTCGGTCTGTTACAACTCTCACCCCTAAAGGATTTTCGTCCCCAAAAATCTTACCGTTAAATAATGTCGGATATTGTTGCCTCATTGAGTCCTCAGGCTCCCACGTAGCCTCTTCAACTCCGTGCCGATTACATAATACTTTCACTAAGGAAATCCTTTTGTTTATTAACTCTTTCATTTCCCGAGCTAAAATACAGATCGATTTTTCTTCATACGTCATATCAGGTTGGATTTTAATCTCAGACGGAGGAATCACATGTGATGGATCTGATCTATATCTACGGAGCATAGAAACATGAAATACATCGTGTATCTTTTCTAATTCAGAGGGTAGCTTCAACCTATAAGCAACAGGCCCGGCACGTTCAATGATTTCATACGGTCCGATGAATCTCGGGCTCAACTTGCCTTTTCGGCCAAAACGGAGTACTTTCTTCCACGGAGAAACCTTTAAAAATACTCGATCTCTGACCTGAAACTCAATGTCTTTACGTTTCAAATCAGCATAGGACTTTTGACGATCCGAAGTAGCTTTCAAATTGCCTCTAATAATAGCTACCTTCTGTTCTGTTTCTTTAATCAAATCAACCCCGTGTATCTTATTCTCGCTGAGCTCAGTCCAGTATAACGGAGTTCGGCATTTTCGCCCGTACAAGGCTTCATAAGGCGCCATTTTGATACTAGATTGGAGGCTATTATTATAAGCAAATTCAATCAAAGGTAGGTATCTTTCCCACGTACCTTCAAACTCGAGAACGCAACATCTCAACATGTCCTAAAGTATCTGAATAGTTTGCTTAGACTGACCGTCTGTCTACGGATGAAAGGCTGTACTAAAATGAAGTTTAGTACCTAAGGCATCTTGCAACTTCTTCCAAAACTGCGACGTAAATCTCGGTCTCTGTCTGAAACAATGGAACTCGGTACACCATGCAATCTCACAATCTGCGATACGTACAATTCAACAAGTTTATCGAGTGAAAAGTCTGTACGAACCGGCACAACATGAGGTAATTTAGTCAGTCTATCAACTATAACCCAGACGGCATCTTTCTTACTCGGTGTCATAGGAAGACCGGATACAAAATCCATTGTAATTTTATCCCATTTCCATTCAGGTATCATGATTGGCTGAAGTAGTCTGGATGGCACTTGATGTTCAGCTTTTACTTGCTGACAAACTAAGCATTTCGAAACAAATTCAGATATATCCCGTTTCATGCCCGGCCACCAATAGAACTGTTTCAAATCATTATACATCTTTGTGCTACCCGGATGTATTGATAATCGACCACTATGGGCGTCACTCAAAATCATCTGTATCAAATATGAGTTCTTCGGAACACACATTCGGCTTTTAAAATTCAAACAGTCATTTGCATCAATCAAAAATCGATTACGCACCTTTTCACATCAATTCGACTAGCAATCAAATCTTTGTCAACTTTCTGTGCATTACAAATTTACTGAATAAACATCAATCTTGCTTTTAACTCGGCTATGATCGAACTATCATCTGACATAACCATCTGTGTGTTCAATACACGAAGAGCAAGCAATGATTTTTGACTTAATGCATCTGCAACAACGTTAGCTTTCCCCGGATGGTAGTCAATCACTAACTCATAGTCTTTCAACAATTCTAACCATCTGCGTTGTCTCAAGTTCAACTCTTTCTAAGTCACCAAATATTTAAGACTTTTGTGATCCGAGTAAACATGACATTTCTCACAGTATAAATAATGACGCCAAATTTTCAGTGCAAACACAATAGCTGCAAGTTCTGAATCATGCGTCGGGTAGTTTCTTTCATGCGGCTTCAATTGTCTTGAAGCGTAGGCTACAACTTTACCTTCCTGCATCAAAACGCAGCCCAAACCATTTAAGGAAGCATCAGAATACATAACAAATTCTTTACCCGATTCAGGCTGAGCTAACACCGGAGCTTCCGTTAAAAGGGCTTTCAACTGATTGAAACTTTTCTGACAATTTTTCGACCACTCGAACTTGACATCTTTCTGTAGTAGCTTTGTCAAAGGTGTAGCTATTACAGAAAAACCTTTCACAAACTGTCTATAGTAGCCTGGAAGTCCTAGAAAATTGAATCTCGAAAACATTTTTCGGTGGCTTCCAATCAAGTATAGCCGAGATTTTGTTCGGATCAACTCGAATGCCTGATGCTGAAACAACATGTCCCAAAAAGCTGACCTCTTTCATCTAGAACTCACACTTACTAAACTTTGCATACAACTGCGGATTCCGCAAAGTTTGTAGCACTAATCTCAAATGCTCAGCATGCTCGATTTCATCTTTAGAGTAGATTAATATGTCATCGATAAACACTACTACAAATCGATCCAAAAACTGTCTAAAAACTCCATTCATCAAATTCATAAAAACAGCAGGTGCATTAGTAAGCCCAAAAGGCATAACCAAGAACTCAAAATGTCCGTACCTCGTCCGGAATGCAGTCTTTGGCACATTTGTATCTCGACTCTGGCCGATAATAACCCGATCTCAAATCTATCTTCAAAATCTGAAGCCCTTTCAATCGATCAAACAAATCAGCAATCCGAGGTAACGGTACTTATTCTTTATAGTTACCTTATTCAGTTGCCGATAATCAATACACATTCGCATCGTTCCATATTTCTTTTTCACAAAAAGAACTGGTGCACCCCAAAGAGAGAAACTCGATCGAGCAAAACCTCTATCTGTTAACTCTTACAACTGTGCTTTCAACTCTTTTAACTCAGTAGGTGCCATCCGATATGGAGTTATCGAGATCGGAGTCATTCCTGGTGCTAATTCAATGCTGAACCCAATCTCTCGTACTAGTGGTAAACCTGGTAGTTCTTCAGGAAACACATCTGGGTATTCACACACAACTAGTACAGATTTAATATGCTTTTCAGACACTTTATTATCCAGTACATAAGCCAAATAAGCTTCGCACCCTTTTCTCACATACTTTCCAGCTAGTATCGAGGATATTATTGTGGGAAACCCGCTTAACTCACTGGATTTAATTATGATGATCTCACCATTTTGACATCTCAAATCAATAAGTTTTTTTTTTTGCAATTCACCACTGCATCATGTGAAGTTAACCAGTCCATTCCCAAAATTATATCGATCTCATCGAAGGGCAACAACATTAAATCGGCTGGGAAACAATAATCCCGAATCATCAATGAGCAACCTCTACACACTTTATTTACAAGTACACATCTACCCAAAGGGTTGGACACACGAATCACAAACTCAGTAGACTCAACTAGCAGAGTCTTACCGAATACTAGAGTTTCACACACATATGAATGAGTCGAACCAGGATCAATTAGTGCAGTCACAGTAATATCATGAAGGGTGAAAGTACCGGTAATAACATCGGGGGAAGAAGCATCCTCTCTGGCTTGTGTAGCATAAGCTCTGATAGGTGCTCGGGCCTCTGATCGAACTACAGTGTCCTTCGTCCCTCTCTGACTACCACCTACTTTACTGGAAGGTTTGGGTGGTCGACCCCGTGCTGGCGTGCTGCTTGGTCTAGTGTTCTGAACCGTATTCTAATCGGCTAACATCGGGCACTCTCGAATGAAATGGTCTGACGATCCACATTTAAAGCAGGACCGATCACGAACCCTACAACTTCCAGAATGCCATTTCCCGCAATGTTTACACTCGACCCGGTCCTGAGGAACGTTACCAACACTAGCTATCGAAGTGGCTCGATAACTCCCTAGAGGTCAATCACGTCTAGGTAAATCTGAAGTAGCTTTGTGTCGGTTAGAGTCATCTCTGAATTTCTTAGGCACCGAATGGTAAGTCTTACTCATTGATCTCTTACGAGTATCTCTTGCTTTTATTTCAGCTTTCTTTTCTATTTTTCGAGCTCTTCAGCCTTACAAGCCCGCTCGACTAGTATCACAAACTCTTTGATTTCAAGAATGCTGACCAACAACTTTATATCTTCATTCAGACCGTCTTCAAATCTTTTGCACATAATGGCTTCAGTAGAAACACACTCTCTAGCATATCTGCTAAGTCTGACAAATTTCCGTTCATATTCTGTCACAGTCATTCGCCCTCATTTTAATTCAAGGAATTCCTTTCGTTTTTGATCGATGAATCTCTGACTGATATATTTCTTATGGAACTCAATTTGGAAGAAGCCCCAAGTTACTTTTTCTTTCGGAACTATGGATACCAGTGTGTTCCACCAGTGATAGGCAGTGTCCCGAAGTAAAGATATAGCACACTTTAGGCATTCATCTGGAGTACAAGATAACTCATCGAGTACCCGAATAGTGTTATCAAGCCACATCTCGGCTCGTTCTGCATCATCATTATCATTGGCCTTGAATTCCTCGGCCCCATATTTCCTGATTTTATCAATGGAAGGTCTGCTAGATCTCATCGGATCCATCATCGGGGGTGCTGAAGGTACTGGAGTCGGATTATTTGGGGGTGGAGGTTGTTGTACAGCCGGATTATTCTAAACGAACTGGGTAAACCATTCATTCATCATTTGGTAGAAGGCTTGTTTAGCCTCCCCCTCCAGTTACCCGTGAATCGGTTGAGAGTCTAATGGCGCCGATCCATGTGCGAGACCAGTGCAACACTCTCCACATCATCACTACGGCTCTATCGGGATCGAAATCCATTTACTATATAAAATACAATTGAAATTGTCAAGTCACCACACTATCCCATATAAAATTCAAAGGCATGTATAGCTAGACTCTTACGCACTACTACAAATTCTAGAATCGACTAAACCGTAGCTCGATACCAACAAATGTAACACCTAACCCATATCCGTCATGGGACATGGGTTACGAGGCATTACCCACCAAAACACATCTCGATAATCATAATTCACATGTTTTAAAAACTTCATCACCAATCATATATAACATTCAAATAATCACAGCTTTGATTTACTTCAAAATTTATATGCATACATATTCACATGCAAACATATATTAATACATTTCATATATCTATATGTTCATCAAATATCGATGTACCATTTCTTACTCAGTCCATGCTCATTCAAAACTATATGAGCCATATTACACAACTTAAATATTTCTTACCCATGCAACCTTGATATTAGTCAATATGAGTGAATATGATTGGTACATTAATTTTAGTTGAAACATACCCGCTCATAATTATAAGACCATTCGTATATGACCATATCAATTTAAATCATTTCGATGCACAATCATAAATAAAAGTATGCTCAAATCACATACTAACTTATCCTACTCAAATTACAAATGCATAACCAAAACATCAACCGAGTTTTAACCACAATCATGCTCATCATTAACCATTTACTATATACTAAAGTAACCATCAACTTAACTTTAATTCACATCCATTTGACTAATATACCACCCACCATTTTCGGTCCCAATAGGTAAGTTCATAATATACCTAGTTTACTAACATTTTCTTACACATACACGGCATACAAGACATATACACTTATTCCTATATAACACACATACAAGACTTTAAGACTAAATCAATTATACATCTTTTCTTATTACATATTTTATGTATATAAGACCATATTCATTTGTGTTATTTTCTAACATTTATATTAAACCATACATGCCTAATTCGCATACTATGATCATGTATATATGATTAAGCATAGCTGAATATACTCATACATTAAACCACCTACTAGTTATCCCACAATAATCGAGTCAATTACATGAACATATACATAAACACCACTTAATCAATTTATATGTCATTTGTCATAAATCATCAAGCATTAATCATCTACCATATAGTCTAAGTCAAAATCATAAATCCTCAATCACATAAACGAATACAAATCATATTGTCTAACCAAAACACCATTCATGCACGTCATATAGCATATTTACCAAAATGAGTCTAAACCGTAATTAACCACAATAAAACTCAAGCATAAAAATCTAGCCATTTTCGCATGGCTATAATTATAGAAGTTAGGAAATCATTCAACCATTAATCTAGCTTATACATGCCTTCAATTCAAAATCAACTAACTGGATTGTACCAAAAAGGGATGATAGTGTGGTTGACTTCACTAACGATCCTTCGAGCCTGTAGCTTGACCAAGATCTACAAAACAAACAGTGAAAACACACAAAGTAAGCTCACTGGCTTAGTAAGTCTTAAGCACGTATAATATTGTATATAAATATTTCTATACATATGTATATAATACACTTAGCCAAATACTAATGTCACATTTGTATTAATTATTATTTCTATGTCATCATGTACATATACACTATCAACTTCACATATAAACAATGTATATACATATTAATAAAAGGATTCAACATTATAAAATATAGTACTTGTGCAATTGACCATTTCAACACATCGAATTTGATTCAAAACAATAAGAACTTTACTCACTTCAATCCTTATAAACATAATATGCCAATTCTTACCCGAGCTTTTAACACCAAACATTAAATATAACGTACCTTATTCGATTCTCAAATTTCCCATTTATATCAATTCACTGGCATTAAGCCTACTAGGCACGAAGCTCAAATATGTCACCGGCTCGAAGCACGCTAGGCACGGCTCGAATATGTCACCAAGACTAAGCACGCTAGGCACGAAGCTTAATATGTCACCGGCACTAAGCACGCTAGGCATCAAAGCACGATAAGTAACACCGCACAAGGCACCGCTAGGCATCAAAGCCTGACAAGTAACACCGGCACAAGGCCTGCTAGGCTAATAGCCCGAAATATCAACATTTTCAGCATTCCAATGCACATTTCAATAATACCATATCCAATTTAATCACTTAAATTTCATAATTCTGTCACATTTCAAACTCATCTAACTTGTTCACATTTTCTAAATAAGATCATTACATCATTGCATACTCCGCATATCATATCGATTATACACCTTTACAAGGTATTAACAAAACATATCCAATTGATATACTACCTTTACATTCGGCTATCACATAAAAACATGCCCAAATTTATCAAACATTTTCATTAAACACATTCATAATTCATTCTTTAATATAATCTAGCTTCAGGACTTACCTCGACTTTCGACGGACAACGTTAACCAGCTAGTCGACAACTTTCATTTTTCCCCGATCCAAGCTTGTTTTTCTTTGTTCTTGATCTAGAACACATTAAATTCAGCTCATTCAAGTACATTTCAAATCAATTTAGTTCCAAAACACATAAACATGCAAATTACCATTTTGCCCCTAAGATTTCACATTTTTACTATTTAGTCCTAATTGTACAAAACATAAAATACACAAAATTTGCTAAGACTATGTAAGGGCCGAATATCCACAAGGGCCTTATGAGTCCATTTCATTCATTTATTTTGCAAATAAGCCCCTTTAAAAATTTACTTTTGCAAATTAGCCCCAAATACTAAAATTCACTAAAATTTCTAATACAAAACATATCAATCCTTAACATATCTTTAATTTAAAATCATCAAACATCAAAAACCTCAAGAATTCATCCATGGCCAAACCTCATGAACACATGATTTTCAAAAATTCAAGCATGGGTCGAGTAATATTCGAAGCAACGATCTCAAAAATATAAAAATTATCTAAAACCGACTAAGGACTCACCTTCAATTTTTAGCTTCAAGGTGCCGAATTTTCAAGGACTTTGAACCCTTCTTCTCATGCAAACATTCGGCCAAACAAAGATGAATGAAAAAATGTATTTTGTTTTGTTTTACTTTAACATATATTAAATTATTATTAAATTACTTAACTAACCTTTATAATAAAATAACCAAACATTATACCTTAAGGACAAACTTGTCCATGACCAGCCACTAACTCATAAAAAGGGTTATTTACCCTTTTAATACTTCATATTATAAAGCTATGCTCAAATTAACACATTTCACTTTAGTATGCCACTTTTACCTTTTTCGCGATTAAGTCCTTTTTATCAAATTCAACACTTAAACAATAAAATCTTTATACGAAACTTTCACACACATAAATTCATATATAATAAACACTAAATATAATATTTAAATATTTCTCGGGCTCGGATTCGGGTCCCAAATCACCATTTCGATTAGGGTCAAATTCGATCATTATAGATTTGCACACAGTGGCCGCCGTGTAGTGTGGATACAATCAATCTCCATTCTGACATGGAAGTGATGGTACGAGTCAAAACAAATCAATCTTCAAGTCACGAAGTAACCACCATGCCATGGTCGTTCGTGGCGACCGTGGTCGATACTGACTTACCAAGCATGGGCGTGGTAAAATGAATACAGGCGTGGGAAAAATGATACGACCCACAACACGGGCGTGCGAGGTGGCAGTGTGACTCAACACACCAACTTTACACAGGCATGGGAAGGCGTCAGATTTGAAAATATATTTAAACCACCACCCCCTCCTCCCCTCTCCACTTACTCCCAAACCCCTTTTTCTACACCTATTTGGCTCTCACATTCATTTTCATTCACATGCATCTTTCAAAACCCTTGACCACCACATTTATGCCGAAGAACCGGAAGGATCAATGCACAATCTCCCTGTGGGAGATCGACCTATATAAGTTCATGACGGTCGCTACATATAATCGACAAGCCAAGGGTCTTTGAGACCTTTTCGGTCTTATTTTTCTTTAATCTTTTCTTTTATTTTCCTTATCTATACTTCTCTTCTGCTTAATTCATTTTATCTTCTTTTAGTTTCTTGGTTTGAGGTTCTTAAGGCTGCTAGGGAATCACGCACCATGGCCTTAGAAATCACACCCACGTCACGAACCATCTTATAATAAGGACTTTTCAGTCCACTTACCTTTTCCTATAAGTTTATTTTACTTTTTAATTTCCTTCGCTTGAGCTTGCTTTTCTTTAAATATTTATTTAGTATATTTTGAATCTTTATTATTATTTCCTGGATAACTTTCACGAGATCACCAATTTCTTCATCTAGCGTAGGAATTTGAGGCACCCCCTACAACATATCTTTCACCTCCGAATCTAGTTCCCACACTTCCAATCCAAGTATCTCATCCAAAATTCAAGAATTTTCACATCTCCCCATCTCTTTTGATTTTCTTATTATATGAATACTATCTATCTTTGTACATTGAGGACAATGTACATCTTAAGTGTGAGGGGTGAAAGTTTATGCCTAACTTTTTGCATTATTCTCAAATCCCTGAATAGTATCTTGTCTTAGGTAATTTTCTCATATTACTAATTAGAGTGAAATTTCTGTTGATTTATGATTTTTATTTATATGTCTTAGATTAAGTCATAGTTAATTGTACATTGATGATTTAAACATTGAGATACTAGAGAATCAAGCATGATAAGTCCATTTTAAAAGAATAAAAAATTTTCTCGATTGTTGAACTAAATTTGAATATTACCTTGAAGTTTGAAATTTACAGGGATTGATATCAAAAACTCATAATTTTTGTGAGTTTTTGAGCCTTATAGAGCATATATTCCTTTTCATGCTCACCTTATGGATTATGAGTGTGCCAACACTGAATTGTTACTCTAGAACTTGCCGTGATTATACATGTCAAGACCATATTTTTTGATTTGATATACTGAGATTATAAAGGCACCTAGGTTTTAACCCACTCACTCCACTAAAAAGCCTACCTTCATAATTAACCCATAGTGAACCCCGTTGATCTTAACAATCCTTTTCATTTACTTATCCACTAATATTCCCCAAAAACCTTTTTGTATTTATTATCACCACTCTTTTTGTCAACCCTTATATTGAGATTTGATTTGATTGGTTGCCTAATTATTTTATTAGTAAATTCATCATTTGAATTTTTTTTAAAATGAAGTATATTCATTATTAGTTCTATGTTCTAAGATCTTGTGCAGTTTAAATTCAACATCTTAAAGAAGAAGCTCGTATTATTAGTATTTTAAATTTTCATGTGATGTAATTGTTCAGGTTATTAGTTAATTTTTCAAGTTACATAATTTCTCAATTCAATCTCGATTCTAGTTTCCACACCTTTAACCCAAGCCCCGTTACAACCCTATTAAAGACCTTTTGATTTGTGTATCATCTCATATTACAATGGTGGAGATTTGATTTTCAGGCAAGCCTATAGGATTAACTTTTCAGGTTTGACTTATGAGTGCTTATTCTTTAACCTTAAATACTTTGAGTGCTTTGTGTGAATCTTTTGTAAGGATGTCAATCCTTGTCAATTTTGAATCAAAGGTAATTATTTAGATAATTGGAGACACCTATGTTTTCGTGCTACAAATATATGACTTAGAATTGTTTGAACCTTTTGGAGTCTTTGAGTTAAATTATCCACGTATGAATTGTCTATGAATTATGATGAGACATTGTTGATGAGAATCATGAATTGTGGAAAGTTTGTTTTAATTGTAAGTTGAGAATTTTGCTTGAGGACAAGCAAAATCTTAAGTGAGGGGTATTTGATAAACCGTAAAAGTAACATATTTTAGGCCCATATTTAGCATGCTTTTGGATGATTTAAGCCTTGAATTGTGTAATTTGGTGCTCTTAATCATTTGTTTTCATGTTTTATGCTCAGGAGAACACCAGAGGATGAAAAGAACAAGGAACGGGCCTAAAACGGACCAAATTGGGTCAAAATGGAAATCGACACGCCCTGGGCCTAGACTACACGGTCGTGCCTCCCTAGTTTACTCTAACATGACCTGGAGCCCCAAAAACACGAGCGTGTCTCTTCAGCAGACTCGACCACGGCTTGAAATTGATTCACACGAGCGTGTGCCATGGGCGTGTCCCTGTCGTGGCAAAGAGAAGTTTCACTCAAATTAGGATATGTAGGGGCGAAGAAATATATTTCGAAGCCTATATAAACACCCTAAGTATAACCAAAAAGGGTTAACCTAGGGCTCTAGTCAGGAGGCGTCCAGCTAGGCCAAAAAAAGGTAGATTTTTGGAGGTTTATTAGACGATAGCCAGTTGATTCATCTCAAGAAGCTGGAATTATACTCAAGACGGAGGATCTCTCCTTCAATTCCTTCAGGGGGTTTTAGGGATTTCTTATGTTTTGTTTTATCCTTTCTTTTGAGATGTTTTCTTTTATTGTTATGAACTAAACCCTCAAATACCTGAAGGGGATGAAACCTAAGATGAATCTTGTTATCGTTTGCTGAACTATATGATAAATATTTGAATTGTTCTTAATTATGTGTTCTTAATTCTTGTGTTGATATTTTTGAGATATTAATTCAAGTATGATGTGCTTAGATGGAGGAGCAAAAGTCCCTGCCTAAAAGTAGATCTAGCATAATTAAGCGGAGTTGATCACGCTCCTAGAGATAGTGTGACGAGATTTTGCCGGATTAGGGTGAAACCTAATATGGGAGTCCATAGATCGAGTTAATGTGATTCTAGGGGTTTTAATTAAAAAGAGATTTCAATTAATCAACCTAGGGTTAGACGTTAGTCGCCTCGAGAGAGTGATTAATATATGTTAGGGAATCTTACGGATCAAGTCAAGTGAATAAATCGTCTGGTTTAGAGTTAGATAACAAGTGAAGTCTAGGTGGATTCTTCCTCGGGTGTCATCTTAATCAATTGGTTTTTCCTCAAGTTATTTTCCAAATTTCATTCTTCTTTATCTTAGAGTCTTTAGTTTAGTAGTTAGTTAAATTAGATTAAGCAGCAAATTCCCTTAATTCTTTGGCTAGATAATAAAAAGAGAGTTAGTATTAGTACTTTTGGTTCCTTTGGGATTCGACATTTCGGTCTTGCCTAAACTATACTACTATACAATAGGTGCACTTGCCTCCATCATTGTCTTAGTAAGTTTCCAAGTTTGATCATTCTTTATATAAATTTTAAGACACGACAAAACAACGATCAAGTTTTTGGCGCCGTTACTGTGGAACTGAAATATTAAGCACGCTTAATTTTTATTACTTTAGCCATATATTATTTTTTCAATTAGATTTGATTTTTTATTTTCTAAATTTTCTTCTTTCACTCCTTTCAGGTACTTCTAGTTTATGACTAGAAGGAACCCGACAGGACCCCTACTTTATGATAGTGATATCGAAGATACCATTTGCAGAAATTGTAGAGAGATAAGGCGAAGCCTAAACTGCATAGAAGGAGAGCAACAAGGCGAAACTAATCCTACTAAAAGGATGGATGAGAATAATCTGCTACCTCTAGAGGCAGTCGAACATCATGCTCTACGTACTATGTATGATTATGCTAAACCTAGTTCAATAGGAACTGAGTCAAGTATTGTTAGGCCCACTATTGCTGTAAATAATTTTGAACTGACACCTAACACTATACAGATGATACAACAGTTTGTTCAGTTTGATAGTTTGCAGAATGAGGATCCTAACACACACTTAGCGGATTTTCTAGAATTCTGTGATACCTTCAAAATAAATGGCATTTCTGATGATGACATTCGTCTTCAGTTATTTCCCTTTTTCTTTGAGGAATAGAGCCAAACAGTGGTTGCATTCCTTCCACAAGGATCAATCACTACATGGGATCAAATGACCGAAATTTTTTTATTAAAATATTTTTTGCCGGACAAAATGACCAAGTTAAGGAATGATATTTCTTCTTTTGTACAAATGGATTTAGAAACACTTTACGACGCATGGGAGAGATACAAGGATTTGTTGAGAAAATGTCCACACCATACCCTTGTGGCTACAGGTTTAGACTTTCTACAACGGTGTGAACCCCTCAACAAGGCAACTAATCAATTCAGCCACCGGTGAAACTCTGAGTAACAAAACTCCTAAAGCAGCCTACAAGTTTACAGAAGAGATGTCACTGAATAACTATCGGTGGCAAGTTACAAGGACAAGGCCACCGAAGCAGCCAAAGTTTTCAACCTTGACGCAGTAACCATGCTATCAATTCAGGTATAGTTCCTATATAAAAAAATTTGATGGTTTCTATGGCTCTTCACAGGCACATCCAGTTATGCAGTGCGACTCAAGTGAAGGAGTGGCGAATCCTGAATACCCACCCTACGGACAAAGCATGAAGGGCGAACAAATAAACTATATGGGTAATAATTTCTGATCTAACAATAACCCTTGTAGTAATACTTATAATCCAGGTTGAAAGAACCACCCTAATTTCTCATGGGGCGGTCAAAGAAATCAAAGGCAACAACCATCCCAAAACTTCCAACAACAGCCCTCCCCACAGGAAAAGAAGCCTAACCTTGAAGAGATGCTAACAAACTTCATAGCAACCTCAAAAATACTTTCCCAAAATACAAAAACTTGTTTCTAAAAGATAGAAGCAAAACTTAAGACATTGACATAGGAGTTCAAGGATCAAATCGAGCAATTTGCTAAGCAGATTTCTGGGAGACCACATGGAAGACTACCGAGCAACACCGAGACTAACCCAAGGGAGCAAGCTCAATCCATAACAGCACAAGATAGTGAAGGGTTAGACGCGCCTAATTCAAAATAAAAGAATAAGGTAGAATAAGGTAAGGTTGAGGTAAAACAAAAATCGGTAATCAAAGAGTACAAATCGTGCATACCATATCCCGAAGTAGTAACGAAAGACGACATAGAGGAATAGTTTAGTAAGTTTCTTAAACTTTTAAAGAAATTACTTACTATTTCTTGAAGCTCTTTCGCAGA
Source organism: Gossypium rotundifolium (assembly GCA_025506655.1). Classification (NCBI taxonomy): domain Eukaryota; kingdom Viridiplantae; phylum Streptophyta; class Magnoliopsida; order Malvales; family Malvaceae; genus Gossypium; species Gossypium rotundifolium. The sequence goes on along the minus strand of CP106722.1, from coordinate 102,526,704 downwards.
TGCCAGATTCGAGAAAATTTTTAAAGAATCTATTGACAAATGAGCGGAAGATAGACGAGGAATCACATGTGGAACTAAACGCAGTATGCTCAGTAATGTTGTAAAATAAACTACCATGGAAATTAAAAGATCCAGGGATTTTTACAATTCCATGCTTAAATGGTAGTTTATCTATTGATAACGTGTTAGCTGATTTAGGGGCAAGCATAAATGTCATGCCTTATAAATTTTTTAAACAACTAAGTCTAGGGAAGCCCAAAATAACTAGGGTGAGCATTCAATTAGTTGATAAAACTATTAAAATTCCTAGGGCTATAATTGAAGATGTAGTTGTGAAGATTGATAAATTCATATTCCCGGTAGACTTTGTCATTTTAGATATGGATGAGGACAACACGATACCCCTAATTTTAGGAAAACCATTCTTAGTAACTTTTAGGACTAAAATCGATGTCATCACAGGTGAACTCATACTCTGTACAGGTGACGAGATAGTTACTCTTCAAGCCCTCGATTCAGCTACAACATCAAATAACCAAGGTGAGAGAGTAAATTCTATTGATAACCATTCGATTAACCCTTCTTTTCAAGAACACCACAAAAGAACACAACTGAGTCCGATCCTAACTCCTGTGCCAGCAAGGAAATAACTCACAAGGAACAAGTGATTTAGATCGATGAACTACAAGAGGAGAAGATGCATCTTAAAGAAAAACTAGGGATACACGAAGCAGAACCAAAGCCACTTCATGAGGCAGACAAGTTCAAAATCAAAGATCTGGCAGTATTAGACAAAGAAGACCCACGAATAACTCTACCTGATCCTACCACAAGCAAGGAAATCACTTTTAAGGTAATTAATATCTTCCCATACGGAACAGCCAATGTAAGTAATCCCATGTTTGGCACTTTGAAAATAAATGCTACTCGTCTTAAACTCTATCATGATAATGGAACTGCTAACACGAGGAATTATTTCCAACTCTTCAAACCTTCTTCAATATCCAAATGAGAGGAAAGCCGAGCTTAAGACTTAAAATTAGAGCTTTTCGGGAGGCAACCCGAGCACTAACCCTATTTATTGTTATAAATTTTCTTTTCTTTTCTTATTCTTTGGCAGATTTTCATGCCACACTGCCTTGCACACCGCCGTGGCCATGGCCGTGTGGATACACTGAATCTTTGTACTGACATGGAAGAGATGGCACGAGTTAGAACGAATCAATCTTCAAGTCACGGACTCAACCTCCACACCATGGGCATGCGTGGCGACCGTGGTCGATACTTACTTACCAAGCATGGGCATGGTAAGCTGAATACAGGCGTGGGAGAAATGATACAACCCACAACACGGGCGTGTGAGGTGGCTGTGTGACTCAACATGCCCACTTTACACAGGCGTGGGTAGGCGTCAGATTTGAAAATCTATTTAAACGACCATCCCGTCCTCCCCTCTCCTCTTACTCCCAAACCCCTCTTTCTACACCTGTTTGGCTCTTACTTTCATTTTCATTCACATTTATCTTTCAAAACCCTTAACCACCACATCTATGCCGAAGAAGTGGAAGGATCAAAGCATAGTCTCCCCGTGGGTGATCGACCTATATAAGTTCATGCCAGTCGCTTCATATAATCGATAAGCCAAGGGTCTTCGACACCTTTTCGGTCTAATTTTTCTTTAATCTTTACCTTTATTTTCCTTATCTATACTTCTTTTCTGCTTAATTTTGTGAGATTTTGAGCCTTATAGAGCATATATTCCATTTCATGCTCACATTATTGATTATGAGTGTGTCAACACTGAATTGTTATTCTAGAACTTGCAGCGATTATATATGTCAAGATCGCATTTTTTATTTGATATACTGAGATGATAAAGGCACCTAGGTTTTAACCCACTCACTCCACTAAAAAGCCTACCTTCATAATTAACCCATAGTGAACCCTGTTGAACTTAAGAATCCTTTTCATTTACTTATCCACAAATATTCCCTCAAAACCCTTTGTATTTACTATCACCACTCTTTTTGACAACCCTTATATGGAGATTTGATTTGATCGGTTGCTTAATTATTTTATTAGTAAATTCATCATTTGAATTGTTTTTTTTTTAAAAAATGAAGTATATTCATTATTAGTTCTATGTTCTAACAGCTTGTACAGTTTAAATTCAACACCTTAAAGAAGAAGCTTGTATTATTAGTATTTTAAATTTTCATGTGATGTAATTGTTTAGGTTATTAGTTCCTTTTCCTAGTTAGGTAATTTATCAATTCAATCTTGATTCTAACCCTTCAAATTTAGCCTTTGCCCACACCTTTAACCCAAGCCCCGTTACAACCCTATTAAAGACCTTTTGATTTGTGTATCATTTCATATTACAGTGGTGGAGATTTGATTTTTAGGCAAGCCTATGGGATTAACTTTTCAGGTTCAACTTATGAGTGCGTATTCTTTAACCTTAAATACTTCAAGTGCTTTGAGTGAATCTTTTGTAAGGATGTCAATCCTTGTCAGTTTTGAATCAAAGGTAATTATTTAGATAAAGGGAGACACCTATGTTTTCGTGCTACAAATATATTACTTAGAATTGATTGAATCTTTTGGAGTCTTTAAGTTAAATTATCCATGTATGAATTGTCTATGAATCATTATGAGACACTGTTGATGAGAATTATGAATTGTGGAATGTTCATTTTAATTGTAAGCTGAGAATTTTGCTTGAGGACAAGCAAAAGCTTAAGTGTGAGGGTATTTGATAAACCGTAAAAGTAACATATTTTAGGCCCACATTTAGCATACTTTTGAATGATTTAAGCCTTAAATTGTGTAATTTGGTGCTCTTAATCCTTTGTTTTCATGTTTTATACTCAAGAGAGTACCGGAGGATGAAAAGAATGAGAAACGAGCCTAAAACGGACCAAATTGGGTCAAAATGGAAATCGACACTTCCTAGGCCCAGACTACACGGTCGTGCCTCCCTAATTTACTCTAACACAGCCTAGGCACCGAAATAGACGGGCGTGTCTCTTCAGCAAACTCGACCACGACTTGATATCAATTCACACGACCGGTGCCATGGGCGTGTCCCAATCGTGACAAAGAGAAGTTTCACTCGAATTAGGATATTTAGGGGCGAAGAAACATATTCTGAAGCCTATATAAACACCCTAAGTATAACCAAAAAGGGGGAACTCTGGGCTTTAGTCAGCGGGCATCCAGTTAGGCCAAAAAAGGGCAGATTTATCGAGATTCACTAGAAGATAGCCAGTTGATTCATCTCAAGAAGCCGAAATTATACTCAAGACAGAGGATCTCTCCTTTAATTCCTTCAGGGGGTTTTATGGATTTCTTATGTTTTGTTTTATCTTTTCTTTTGAGATATTTTCTTTTATTGTTATGAAGTAACCTTCAAATACCCGAGGGGGATGAAACCTAAGATGAATCTTGTTATCGTTTGTTGAACTATATGATAAATATTTGGCTTGTTCTTAATTATGTATTCTTAATTCTTGTGTTGATGTTTTTAGGATATTAAGTCAATTATGATGTGCTTAGACGGAGGTGTAAAAGTCCCTGCCTAAGAGTAGATCTAGCAAAATTAAGCGGAGTTGGTCGTGTGCCTAGAGATAGGGTGACAAAATTTTACCAAATTAGGGTGAAACCTAATATGGGAGTCACTTGATCGAGTTAATGCGATTCCAGGGGTTTTAATTAGAAAGAGATTTATACTAATCAACCTAGGGTTAGATGTTAGTCACCTCGAAAGAGGGATTAATATATGTTTTGGAATCTTACGGATCAAGTCAAGTGAATAAATCGTCTGGTTCAGAGTTAGATAAAAAGTGAAGTCTAGGTGGATTCTTCCTTGGGTGTCGTCTCAATCAATTGGTTTTTCCTCAAGTTATTTTCCAAATTTCATTCTTCTTTGTCTTAGAGTCTTTAATTTAGTAGTTAGTTAAATTAGATTAAATAATAAATTCCCTTAATTTTTAGGTTAGATAATAAAAAGAGAGTCAGTATTAGTACTTTTGGTTCCTTTCGGATTCGACATTCCGGTCTTGCCTAAACTATACTACAGTTTGATAGGTGCGCTTGCCTCCATTGTTGTCTTAGTTAGTTTCCAAGTTCGGTCATTGTTTATATAAATTTGAAGACTCGACAAAATAACGATTAGATGCGTTCGGTTCGAGGATGGGTTAAAAGACAACCTTAGGGTACTTATAGCTCCATAGAGGGAGCGGGACTTTGCGGTGTTGGTGGAGCAAGTAAAGATAGCGGAGGAAGTAAAGCACATGAAATACCTCAACCGAGAAAAGTCGAAGGGCAAGAGGAAACGAAACATGGAAGCAATGGGGGCTGGACAGAGGCCTACAAGGAGGGCCAGAGTGAATGGGTCGATTAAAGCTGGGGGCCCTGTTGCTGTTGCTAATACCGGGATACCACCTTGTTCTGTGTGTGGAAAAGGGTATGCGGGAAAATGTTGGAGGGGAATAGGAGCTTGTTTGAGCTATGGATCTATGGAACATAGGATTAGAGAGTGCCCGAGAAGGCCACATCAGGAGCGAGCTGATGGCAGAGGTAATTTTTAGCCAGAAAGGGGTGGTCAACAACCACCAAGGGGCCGTGGTCAAGCTAGAGGCGGCAATGGCGCAGGACGAGGACGTGGAGCACCGGGTAGAGGTGTAGGATAGGCAGAGGTGAGGCAGCCAACCGTACTCCATGCTACTTGTCGTAGAGAGGAAGGTGATGCACCAAATGTGATAATGGGTACGTTCCTTATTTGTGAGCTACCTTATATTGCACTAATTGATGTTGGGCTGACCCATTCGTACATTGCATGCAATAGGACTGAAACTGTAGGGGTTGTAACACCCCTAACCAGAATCCGTCGCCGGATTAGGGTTACGGGGTATTACTATTTAAATCACAACTTTTAATCAATCACTTCATCGATCCAATGCAAACCTAAAATTTATTAATATATGCATAATAGAGCCACATAAATTTAAACAACTTATTTATTACTTTTGCATGCACTATTTATACCAAATGCTATTGCAACCAATGCTCATATATTTAAAACAACAAATTCTCATTCCACTTGCAAAACCAAAATGTCATTATATAACCAAATATAATACATCCATATGCTCAAACTCTATAATCATAATATAACATCATGTACATATATTACTTAGGTGGTAGAATATACATGGTCATATATACACATTTTAAAATTCAATTCCACAATTTTCATATCATTATTTCATTAAGTCAATACACTTACCAAATTCACTAATCTACCACTCTTATTTACATATAAAAGGTTTATCTAATCTCATATAAGTAATCACATAACAAACATATCATATCTAAACATCATTTGTTCTAACAATCAATAAACTAATCAAAAGTTCGAACATAATATACAACTAACCAAGAATAATATATGTATGTATTCACTTACACAAACCGAATCAAAATAGCTCAATACAACCATACATTATTGAACTTAATGCTTATCTATCAATGACCAATTCAAATATACACATACCATAACGTTATTTAACACCTATATTTCACATATTATAACTTCAATATACATCCATCATTCACTTTATTGACTAAACCTAATATTACACCAAACTTACCATTGTTCATTGTCAATCATAAATCTAAACATTATCAATGTATATACCATATATTAAACTCATAAACATGAACCAACTAATAAATCTTTCTTATCATAGTCTAACATGCACAAATAATAATACCACTCTCACACATGGTTAAACTATAATCAAGTATAAATAATAGTTCATAGCATGAGCAAATAATATCATCAAAACACGAAACAAATTATTCCAAAATAGATAGCCATTTTCGCATGGCTAGCATATTTACACTATTACAAAACTTTAGTTATATGGTTCAATCTAGCCTATACATGCCTTTTTTTATAACAAAATAAGTTTTCAATACCAAAAGGAAGTCGATAGTGTGGTTGACTTCACGGATGATCCTTCGAGCCCGTAGTTCGATTCAAGATCTATAAAACAGAGGAAGACAAAAACACACACACAATAAGCTTACTAGCTTAGTAAGTCTCAAGCAAATGTCAATATAATGAGCATACATTTAAACATATTAAAATCCAAGCTTGTAGTATAAACACAATTATTTCATTTTAGGCATCGATATTCTTTTTCTACTTTTACGCAAGCACTAGCGCTTTTGTCACACTCATCCTTGATCTTTAACTATACAATAAGAATTTTAGTTCACTTCATTCCTTACTAAAAATAGTAGGTTAGTTCTTACCTGAACTTGTACCACTTAACATTATATATACATCTCACTTTATTTGATATTCAACATTTCCACTTATAGCGTATCACCCATAAAGCACCTGAGGCATTTAAAGCCCAAAATAAATCAAACAAGACGAAGCACGCTAGGCACCAAGCCCGAATAGATCACCAAAGACGAAGCACGCTAGGCATTTAAAGCCCGAATAGATCACCAAGACGAAGCCTAGTAGGCACTAAGCCCGAATATATCATCAAGACGAAGCTCGCTGAGCACTAAGCCCGAATAGATCACTTGCAGACGAAGCTCGCTAGGCACTAAGCCCGAATAGATCACCGGCACGAAGCCTGCTAGGCATTTAAAGCCCGATACATAACACAATCAGCATTTCCATGCACATTACTTAAGGCTATAATCACATCTATCTCATATGCTTTATTTTACAATATCATGTTAAACCGAATGTAAGTAAACACATCACATCCAACCAACAAATTTAATACTAATTCATGCCCCACATTCGGCCTATATACATTATTATGCCTTAGTATACCAAATTTTATCATATACTACTTTTGCAATTAACTTCTCGATATAAATTTGTTTAGGACTTACCTCGGTTGTCGATAGGTAGTGCAAATCGGCTATTCGAGAACCTTCGCTCTTCCCCGATCTAAACTGCTTTTCTTTGCTCTTGATCTAAAACACATTAAAATTCAGCTCATTCAAGTACAATTCATCTTAATTTAGTCCCTAAGCACATAAATGGGTAAATTACTATTTTACCCCTAGTATTTCACAACTTTGCAATTTAGCCCTATTTGCATAACACACAAAATACACCAAATTAGCCAAATCTATGCAAGGGCCGAATGTTCCTAGGGACCTTACAAGTCCTCACATTTTATTTATTTTGCAAATAGGCCCCTCTAAAAATTTATTTTTACAATTTAGCCTTAAAAACTCAATTTCATCAAAACTTCCAACACAAAACATACTAATCCTTTACATATCTTTCATCTAAAATCATCAAATATCAAAACCACATGAATACAACAATGGCGAACATCAAGCATGCTTAGATTCAAAAATTACAACATGGGTGATTACGGTTCAAGCAACGATCTCAAAAACGTAAAATTTACAAAACCGACTAAGAATTTACCTTGAATTTGGCTTGGATCTTGCCAAATCTCAAAGAACTTAGCTCCCTTGTGTTTCTTAATATTCGCCAAAAGATGAATGAAAATATCCTTTATTTCTTTTATGTTTTATTTAACATATAATATGGTTTTTAACTTTTTACTATTTTAACCTTAATTCATAAAATTATATAATATAAAACTTATGGTTAATTTTGTCATATACCAACCTACTAACTTAAAAATGGGTTATTTACCCATTTAAGACTTCATATTAAAAAGCCAAGCTCAAACTAGCACATTACACTTTAGTATGCCACTTTTACCTTTTACGCGATTAAATCCTTTTTATCAAATTAAGCACTTAAACAACAAAATTTTTCTACGAAACTTTCACATGCATTAATTCACATATAATAAACTCAAAATATAATATTAAATTATTTCTCGGTCTCGGATTCGTGGTCCCAAACCACTGCTCGATTAGGGTCAAATTCGATTCATTACAACTCTCCCCTTAAGGATTTTCGTCCCGAAAATCTTACCGCTAAACAAGGTCGGATATTGTTGCCTCATTGAATCCTCAGGCTCCCACGTAGCCTCTTCAACTCCATGACGATTCCATAGAACCTTCACTAACGGAATTCTTTTATTTCTCAATTCTTTTATTTCCCGAGCTAAAATACTGATCGGTTCTTCATTATATGTCAAATCAGATTGGAGTTCAATCTCTGTCGGGGTGATCACATGAGATGGATCTGATCTGTACTTACGAAGCATCGAAATGTGAAATACGTTGTGTATCTTTTCTAACTCAGAGGGCAATCTCAATCTATAAGCAACAGGCTCAATACGTTCAATGATTTCATTCGGTCCGATAAATCTCGGACTCAACTTGCCTTTTCGACCAAATCGGAGTACTTTTTTCCACGGAGAAACTTTTAAGAATACACGATCTCCTACCTGAAATTCAATGTCTTTACATTTCAAATCAGCATAGGACTTTTGTCGATCTGATGCAGCTTTCAAATTATCTTTGATTATGGCTACTTTCTGTTCAGTCTCTTTAATCAAATCAACCCCGTGTATCTTATTTTCGCTGAGCTCAGTCCAGTACAATGGTGTTCGACATTTCCGCTCGTACAAGGCTTCATAGGGCGCCATTTTGATACTAGATTGAAAGCTATTATTATAAGCAAATTCAATCAAAGGTAGGTATCGTTCCCACATACCTTCAAACTCGAGAACGCAACATCTCAACATGTCCTCCAAGATTCGAATAGTTCGCCGGATCGACTGGCATCTGCATGGATGAAAGGTCAGACTAAAATGTAGTTTAGTACCTAAAGCATCTTACAACTTCTTCCAAAACCACGATGTAAATCTCGGGTCTCTGTCTGACACAATGGAGCTTGGTACACCATGCAATCTTACAATCTGTGATATATACAATTCAGCAAGTTTATCGAGTGAAAAGTCTGTACGAACCGGCACAAAATGAGCTGATTTAGTCAGTCTATCAACTATAACCCATACAGCATCTTTCTTACTCGGTGTCATAGGAAGATTGGATACAAAATCCATTGAAATTTTATCCCATTTCCACTCAGGTATCATGATTGGCTGAAGCAACCCAGAAGGCACTTGATGCTCGGCTTTTACTTGCTGACAAATTAGGCACTTTGAAACAAATTCAAATATATCTCGTTTCATACCAGCCACCAATAAAACTGCTTTCAAGTCGTTATACATTTTCGCTACCCAGATGTATCGATAGTCGGCCACTATGAGCCTCACTCAAAATCATCTCAGATCAAATCGAGTTCTTTGGAACACATATTCGCTTTTAAAATTCAAACAGTCATTTGCATCCATTTGAAAATCTGACTCAGACCTTTTCACAATCGACTTCGTTTAGCAATCATATTCTTGTCAACTTTCAGTGCAACACAAATTTGCTAGATAAACATCGGTCTTGCTCGTAACTCGGCTATGATTGAACCATCACTGACATAGCCATCTGTGCATTCATTGCCCGAAGAGCAAATAAAGATTTCTGACTTAACGCATCCGCAACAACGTTAGCTTTTCCCGGGTGATAATCAATCACCAATTCATAATCTTTCAATAGTTCTAGCCACCTACGTTGTCTCAAATTCAGATCTTTCTGAGTCATTAGATACTTCAGACTTTTATGATCTGAGTAAACATGACATTTCTCGCCAAATAAGTAATGACGCCAAATCTTCAATGCGAACACAATGGCTGCAAGCTCTAAATCATGCGTCGGGTAATTTCTTTCATGCGGCTTCAATTGTCTTGAAGCGTAGGCTACAACTTTGCCTTCCTGCATCAAAACGCAGCCCAAACCATTCAAAGAAGCATCAGAATAAACAACAAATTCTTTACTTGACTCAGGCTGAACTAACACTGGAGCTTCTATCAAAAGGGCTTTCAACTGATCAAAACTTTTCTGACATTTTTCTGACCACTCGAAACGGACATCTTTCTGCAATAACATGGTCAACGGGGTAGCTATCATAGAAAAATCTTTCACAAATCGTCGATAGTAACCCGCAAGTCTCAGAAAACTTCGAATCTCAAAAACATTTTTCGGTGGCTTCCAATCAAGTATAGCTGAGATTTTGTTCGGATCAACTCGAATGCCTGATGCTGAAACCACATGTCCCAAAAAGCTGACCTCTTTCATCCAGAACTCACACTTACTAAACTTCGCATATAGCTGATGATCTCGCAAAGTTTGTAGCACTAACCTCAAATGTTCAGCGTGTTCAATTTCATCTTTGGAGTAGATCAATATGTCATCAATAAACACCACCACAAATCGATCCAAAAACTGTCTAAAAACCCGATTCATCAAATCCATAAAAACAGCAGGTGCATTAGTAAGCCCAAAAGGCATAACCAAAAACTCAAAATGTCCGTACCTCGTCCGAAATACAGTCTTTGGCACATCTATATCTCTGACTCGCAACTGATAATATCCCGATCTCAAATCTATCTTCGAAAATACTGAAGCCCCTTTCAACTGATCAAACAAATCATCAATCCGAGGTAACGGGTACTTATTCTTTATGGTTACCTTATTTAGTTGCCGATAATCAATACACATTCGCATCGTTCCATCTTTCTTTTTCACAAAAAGAACTTGTGCACCCCAAGGGGAAAAACTTGGCCGTGCAAAACCCCTATCTGTCAACTCTTGCAACTGCGATTTCAACTCTTTTAACTCTGTAGGTGCCATCTGATACGGAGCTATCGAGATCGGAGTCGTTCCTCGTACTAATTCAATGCCGAATTCAATCTCTCGTACTGGTGGTAAACCTGGTAATTCTTCAGAAAACACGTCTGGGTACTCACACACAACCGGTACGGACTCAATATGCTCTTCAGACACTTTATTTTCCAATACATAGGCCAAATAAGCTTCACCCTTTTCTCACATACGGCTAACATCAAGATATACATCAGAGAAAACCCACTTAAATCATCGGATTCAATTCGACGATCTCACCGCTCGCATCTCAAATCAATAAGCTTTCTTTTACAATTCACTACTACATCATGCGGTTAACCAATCCATTCCCAAAATTATATCAAACTCATCGAAAGGCAACAGCATTAAATCAACTGGGAAGCAAAAATCCCGAACCATCAATGGGTAACTTTTACACACTTTATTAACAAACACACATCTACCCAAAGGGTTGGATACGAGAATCACAAACTCAAGAGACTCAATCGGCGAGTCTTCTTGATCAATACCGAGTTTCACATACATATGAATGGGTCGAACCAGATCAATCAATGCAATCACGGTAGTATCATAAAGAGTGAAAGTACCTAATGACATCCGGAGAAGCGACATCCTCTCTAGCTCGAGTAACATAAGCTCTTGCCGGAGCTCTAGCCTCGATCGATCTGTTGTGTTCTTTGTCCCTCTCGACTACCACCTACATTGCGGAATGCCCGGGTGGTCCGCCTGCATCGATGCACTACTTGGTCTAGAGTTACATCAGATTCGACTCACCTAGCATCGGGCACTCCCGAATAAAATGGTCTGAGGATCCACATTTAAAGTAAGACCGGTCACAAACTCTACAACTCCCAGGATGCCATTTTCCACAATGTTTACATTCAACTCGGTTCTGTGGGACGTTACCAACACTGGTCATCGAGGTAGCTCGGGAACCCACTGGAGGTCGATCACGTCTAGGTAATTCTGAAGTAGCTTTATGTTGACTGTGGTCATCTCTGAACTTCTTGGATGTAGAATTGAAGACCTTACCCGAAGATCTTTTACGAATGTCTCTAGCTTCTGTCTCAGCCTTTCTTTTCTCTTTCCCGAGCTCTTCAGCTTTGCAAGCTCGATCTACTAGTGTCACAAATTCTTGAATTTCAAGAATACCAACAAACATCTTTAGGTCTTCAATCAAGCCATCTTCGAATCTTTTGCACATAATAGCTTCTGAAGAAACACACTCTCTAGCATATCTGCTGAGCCTGACAAATTTCTGTTCATATTCCGTCACGATCATTCTTCCTTGTTTCAGCTCAAGGAATTCCTTTCGTTTTTGATCAACAAATCTTTGGCTGATATATTTCTTGCGGAATTCATTCTGGAAGAAATCCCATGTCACTTTTTCTTTCGGAACTACTAATAGTAGTGTATTCCACCAGTGATATGCAGTGTCCCTAAGTAAGGATATAGCACATTTCAGGCATTCATCGGGAGTACAAGATAGCTCATCAAGTACCCGAATAGTGTTATCAAGCCACATTTCGGCTCGCTCTGCGTCATCATTATCATTGGCTTTAAATTCTTCGGCCCCAAATTTTTGGATTTTATCAACTGGGGGCCTACTAGATCTCATTGGATCTATCATCGGAGGTGTTGAAGGTACCGGAGTCGGATTATTCGGGGGTGGAGGTTGTTGTACAGTCGGATTATTCTGAATAAACCGGTAAACCATTCATTCATCATTTGGTAGAAGGCTTGTTTAGCCTCTCCTCGTGGTTACCCGTGAATCGTTGAGAGTCTAGTGGCGCCGATCCATGTGCGAGACCAGCGCAACACTCTCCACATCATCGGCTACTGCTCTATCGAGATCGAAATCCATTTACTATATAAAACAAAGTTCAGGCTGTCAGAAGTCACCACACTATCAATATATAATAAAGGCATGTATAGCTAGACTCACACGTGCTACGGTAGTCCTAGAATCGACTAAACCGTAAGCTCTGATACTAATAAAATGTAACACCCCTAACCAGAATCCGTCGTCGGATTAGGGTTACGGGGCATTACTATTTAAATCACAACTTTTAATCAATCACTTAATCGATCCAATACAAACCTAAAATTTATTAATATATGCATAACAGAGACACATAAATTTAAACAACTTATTTATTACTTTTGCATGCACTATTTATACCAAATGCTATTGCAACCAATGCTCATATATTTAAAATAACAAATTCTCATTCCACTTGCAAAACCAAAATGTCATTATATAACCAAATATAATACATCCATATGCTCAAACTCTATAATCATAATATAACATCATGTACATATATTACTTAGGTGGCGAATATACATGGTCATATATACACATTTTAAAATTCAATTCCACAATTTTCATATCATTATTTCATTAAGCAAATACACTTACCAAATTCACTAATCTACCACTCTTATTTACATATAAAAGGTTTATCAAATCTCATATCAAGAATCACATAACAAACATATCATATCTAAACATCATTTGTTCTAACAATCAATAAACTAATCAAAAGTTCGAACATAATATACAACTAACCAAGAATAATATATGTATGTATTCACTTACACAAACCGAATCAAAATAGCTCAATACAACCATACATTATTGAACTTAATGCTTATCTATCAATGACCAATTCAAATATACACATACCATAACGTTATTTAACACCTATATTTCACATATTATAACTTCAATATTCATCCATCATTCACTTTATTGACTAAACCTAATATTACACCAAACTTACCATTGTTCATTGTCAAATCATAAATCTAAACATTATCAATGTATATACCATATATTAAACTCATAAACATGAACCAACTAATAAATCTTTCTTATCATAGTCTAACATGCACAAATAATAATACCACTCTCACACATGGTTAAACTATAATCAAGTATAAATAATAGTTCATAGCATGAGCAAATAATATCATCAAAACACGAAACAAATTATTCCAAAATAGATAGCCATTTTCGCATGGCTAGCATATTTACACTATTACAAAACTTTAGTTATATGGTTCAATCTAGCCTATACATGCCTTTTTTTTATAACAAAATAAGTTTTCAATACCAAAAGGAAGTCTATAGTGTGGTTGACTTCACGGATGATCCTTCGAGCCCGTAGTTCGATTCAAGATCTAGAAAACAGAGGAAGACAAAAACACACACACAATAAGCTTACTAGCTTAGTAAGTCTCAAGCAAATGTCAATATAATGAGCATACATTTAAACATATTAAAATCCAAGCTTGTAGTATAAACACAATTATTTCATTTTAGGCATCGATATTCTTTTTCTACTTTTACGCAAGCACTAGTGCTTTTGTCACACTCGTCCTTGATCTTTAACTATACAATAAGAATTTTAGTTCACTTCATTCCTTACTAAAAATAGTAGGTAGTTCTTACCTAAACTTGTACCACTTAACATTATATATACATCTCACTTTATTTGATATTCAACATTTCCATTTATAGCGTATCACCGGCATAAAGCCTGCTAGGCATTTAAAGCCGAATAAATCACTCAAGACGAAGCACGCTAGGCACTAAGCCCGAATAGATCACCAAGACGAAGCTCGCTAGGCATTTAAAGCCGAATAGATCATCGCACGAAGCACGCTAGGCACTAAGCCCGAATATATCACCAAGACGAAGCACTCGCTAGGCACTAAGCCCGAATAGATCACCAAAGACGAAGCTCGCTAGGCACTAAGCCCGAATAGATCACCTAAGATGAAGCTCGCTAGGCATTTAAAGCCCGATACATAACAAAATCAACATTTCCATGCACATTACTTAAGGCTATAGTCACATCTATCTCATATGCTTTATTTTACAATATCATGTTAAACCGAACGTAAGTAAACACATCACATCCAACCAACAAATTTAATACTAATTCATGCCCCACATTCGCCTATATACATTATTATGCCTTAGTATACCAAATTTTATCGTATACTACTTTTGCAATTAACTTCTCGATATAAATTTGTTTAGGACTTACCTCGGTTGTCGATAGGTAGTGCAAATCGGCTATTCGAGAACCTTCGTCTTTCCCGATCTAAACTGCTTTTCTTTGCTCTTGATCTAAAACACATTAAAATTCAGCTCATTCAAGTACAATTCATCTTAATTTAGTCCCTAAGCACATAAATGGGTAAATTACTATTTTACCCTAGCATTTCACAACTTTACAATTTAGCCCTATTTGCATAACACACAAAATACACCAAATTAGCCAAATCTATGCAAGGGCCGAATGTTCCTAGGGACCTTACAAGTCCTCACATTTCATTTATTTTACAAATATGCCCTCTAAAATTTATTTTTACAATTTAGCCCTAAAACTCAATTTCATCAAAACTTCCAACACAAAACATATTAATCCTTTACATATCTTTCATCTAAAATCATCAAATATCAAAACCACATGAATACAACAATGGCTTAACATCAAGCATGCTTAGATTCAAAAATTACAACATGGGTGATTCACGGTTCAAGCAACGATCTCAAAACGTAAAAATTTACAAAAATCAACTAAGAATTTACCTTGAATTTGGCTTGGATCTTGCCAAATCTCAAAGAACTTAGCTCCCTTGTGTTTCTTAATATTCGCCAAAAGATGAATGAAAATATCCTTTATTTCTTTTATGTTTTATTTAACATATAATATGGTTTTTAACTTTTTACTATTTTAACCTTAATTCATAAAATTATATAATATAAAAATTATGGTTAATTTTGTCATATACCAACCCACTAACTTAAAATGGGTTATTTACCCATTTAACACTTCATATTAAAAAGCCAAGCTCAAACTAGCACATTACACTTTAGTATGCCACTTTTACCTTTTACGCGATTAAATCCTTTTTATCAAATTAAGCACTTAAACAATAAAATTTTTCTACGAAACTTTCACACGCATTAATTCACATATAATAAACTCAACATATAATATTAAATTATTTCTCGGTCTCGAATTCGTGGCCCCGAAACCACCATTCCGATTAGGGTCAAATTCGGTCTGTTACAGGGGTTGAGTCCGAAACCATTGAGAATGAAATGACTATGTTAAGTCCTTTAAGGCAGTCAGTGAAAGTTAGCAAGTTGTTTAGGAATGTACCATTGGTAGTTCAAGGGGTTACTTCCTTAGCAGACTTGATGGAATTACCATTTGGTGAGTTCGACCTCATCTTAGGTATGGACTAGTTGATAATGCACCAGGCAACTTTAGATTGTGCTGCGAAGTGGATGGTGTTAAGAACTGTGGAGGGTGATGAAGTAGTAGTGATCGGGGAATGACGTGATTACTTGTCAAACGTAATTTCAGCTTTAAGGGCAGATAAGTTGGTGAGGAAGGGCTGTGAAGCTTACTTCCTACATTAGTGATTTGGAATCTAAGAGTTTTATTGTTAAGGATTGAAGAACAGTAAAAGAATTTCTTGATTTTTTTTGGATGGATTGCCTGGGTTACATCCCAATAGAGAAGTGGAGTTTGGAATAAAATTGATACCTGGTATGGCTCTAGTGTCCATCACACCTTATAGGATGGCACCGAAGGAGTTGGTGGAGTTGAAGGACTAGATTTAGGAGTTATTGGACTGCAAATTTATTAGACCAAGTGTGTCTCCATGGGGAGCATCGGTATTATTCGTGAAGAAGAAGGATGGGTCCATAAGGATGTGCATCGACTATAGGCAGTTAAACAAGTTAACTATTAAGAATAAGTACCCTCTACCTAGGATAGATGACCTCTTCGATCAACTTAAGGGAGCCTCAGTTTTCTCGAAGATTGACTTGTGTTCAGGGTACCATCAACTGAGGGTTAAGGAAGTAGATGTGTATAAGATAGCTTTCAGAACTTGTTATGGGCATTGCAAGTTTTTGGTGATGCCTTTTGGGCTAATGAACGCACCTGCTACTTTTATGGATCTTATAAACTGGGTTTTTCAACCATACCTAGACCAGTTCGTGGTAGCCTTCATAGACGACATCTTGGTATACTCGAGAACGGAGGTTGATCATGATGCACACTTAAGGATTGTGTTGCAGATTCTAAGGGAGAAGCAACTTTATGCTAAGTTTATCAAGTGTAAATTCTAGCTAAGGGAAGTCACTTTCTTAGGACATGTGGTCTCAGTTAAGGGGATTAGAGTTGATCCTCGAAAGGTGGAAGTAGTGTTGGATTGGAAACGGCCTAAGACAGTGTCAGAAATTCAAAGTTTTCTAGGACTTGCTGGGTACTACAGGCGATTTGTTGAAGGGTTCTCCCTAATCGCAGCACCCTTGACCAAGTTGCTACGGAAGGGGATGCCATTTGTGTGGACTGATAAACAGCAAGAAATCTTTGATAAGCTTAAGAAGGTTTTAACGGAGGCCCCTATTTTGATTCAGCCAGAGCTTGAAAAGGAGTTTACGATTTATAGCAATGCGTCACATGTGGGCTTAGGCTGTGTTTTAATGCAGGAAGGGGAGATGGTTGCATATGCGTCGCGCCAGCTTAAGGCTCACGAGAGGAATTACCCAACGTACGATCTAGAGTTGGCAACAGTGGTTTTTTCACTTAAGATTTGGAGGCATTACTTGTATAAAGAGAAGTGCACCATTTATACATATCACAAGAGTCTGAAGTACCTCTTAACTCAGAAGGAGTTGAACTTGAGGCAGCGCAGATGGATTGAGCTGGTAAAGGATTGTGATTGCACGATTTAATATCATGCGGGCAAAGCAAATATGGTGGCTGATGCGCTAAGCCATATGGCTATGTTGGACTTGAGGGCGATGTTCGATCGGTTGAGTTTGTATGACAACGAGAGTTTGTTAGCCAAATTACAAGTGAAGCCACTGTGGGTTCAGCAGATTAAAGTGAAACAGTCAATGGATGAGACTCTAGATTCTCGATTCAAGCAAATTAAGAATAGGGAAACGACAGATTTTAGGTTAAATAGTGACGGTTGTTGTGTTTTCGTGGTAGAATTTGTGTGCCAAGGGACGAAGAGCTAAGGAAGTCTATATTGTGGGAAGCACATAGTAGTTCTTATGCTATGCACCCCGAGGTAACAAGATGTATCGGGATTTGCGAGAGCATTATTGGTGGCCAGGATTGAAATGCGAGGTTATAGAATTTGTGGGCAAATGTTTGGTATGTTAGCAAGTGAAAGTAGAGCATGAATTGCCATCAGGGTTACTTCAACTGAGTAAGATTCCACTACGAAAGTGGGAGCAAGTTACTATGGATTTCGTTAGTGGGCTACCCTTGACGCCTGCTAAGAAGGACTCTGCGTGGGTCATTGTGGATTGGCTAACTAAGTCTGCCCATTTTATACTAGTTCGCACTGATTACTCATTACAGAAGTTGGCAAGGCTGTATGTGGTGGAGATTGTGAGGTTGCATGGGGTTCTAGTCTCTATTATATCTGATAGAGACCCTCATTTTTCATCTTGTTTTTGGAAAAAGCTGCGTGAAGCGCTAGGTACCAGGTTGGATTTTAGTACAAAATTTCACCCCCAGTTGGAGAGGGTAATTCAAGTCTTTGAGGATATGCTGAGAGGGTGTGTAATCGAGTTTCGAGGTAATTGGGAGGATTACTTACCTTTAGCTGAATCTGCATATAATAATAGTTATCAAGCAAGTATTGGAATTACGTCATATGAAGCACTATATGGGCAAAGATGTCGTACTCCAACTTGCTAGACTGAGTTGGGTAAGGGGCAAGTTTTGGGTCCGGAGTTGATAGCAGACACCGAAGATAAGGTAAAGTTGATTTGGGATAGGTTAAAGGAGGAAGTGGATAGGAAAAAGTCGTATGCTAACCTCAAATAGAGAGAGATTGAGTATACGATGGGGGACTTGGTTTTTCTCAAGGTTTCCCCTTGGAAGAAGGCGTTAAGGTTTGGTCAGAAGGGTAAGTTAAGCCCTAGATTCATCGGGCCGTACTGGGTATTGAAATAGATTGGGCCAGTGACCTATCAGCTGGAATTTCCTTCTGAACTGAGCCAAATACACGATGTGTTCCATGTATCAATTCTAAGGCGTTATCGCTCAGACCCTTATCGCATCGTGTTAGTTGAGGAGATTGAGGTTAAACTAGACCTAACTTTTGAAGTGAAGCCAGTTCAAATAATTGATCAAGATGTTCAGGTGGTAAGAAGAAAGTCTGTCCCTTTGGTCAAAGTGCTATGGCGTAACCATACTATTGAGGAGGCTACTTGGGAACCTTAGGAGGCAATGCGACGGCAAAACCCTCACTTGTTTCAATCAAGTAAATTTTGAGGCCGAAATTTTTTTTAAGAGTGGTAAAGTTGTAACGCCCCAAAAATCCCAAAACTCTAAATTTTTGTGCACTAAAGTTGGTATGTATGGGTATCACTTAGAATATTAAGTTTAAGGGTTATCGGGATTATTTGAAGTCTTAGAGATAGGGAAGACCAGAGGGAAAATTTTATTTTCTTGCTTTAGTGGACCCTAGTCTCAGGCATTAGGCCTCTTAAGCAGATTAAGGCGAAAATAGGACACAAATGGGCCTGTGGTCCAGTGGCACGTGGCGTCACATGGGGAGCTATAAGGTGGCGTGATTGTTAGCTAAGGAGGTCTAAGGTTTGAGGCTTTGGAGTGGCATTTTGTGGAGTGTTTATTTTTCATAGTGGACGGCCAGAGTTGTGTTGCTTTTGAACTCTTTCCGTGGAGATTTTGAAGTGATCTGGTGTGATGGATGTGGAGGAATCTTCAGATGAGATTAAGGAGTTATCAAGGAGAAAATTTAGGAGATGATGTGTGTGGATGAGGTGGTGTCGAATGGGACTCTAGGGGAAGGCATTTTCGGCTTGTGGCTATAAAAGGAGAGTGTCGAATCCTTTGAAGGGTTCTTTGAGTTGCCATTACTTTTTTTCTTTCTTTTCTTCCCTTCAATCGGTTCCTCCCCTAGCCAAATTCTCCCATTGCCGAAATCTCCTAAGGCTGAATCCCTTTGTGCCAAATTCTTTTGAAGGGCTCTTTCGATTTTCAATACTTTTCTCTTCTCTTCCATAGCCGAATTCTCTCATTGTCGAATTACCACCATCTTTTTCTTTTCGAAATTCCTATTAGTGTCGAATCTTGTGGTTGTTCTTCCATCACAAATCGATTGTTACCTAATTTCAGTCAAGTGTTGAAAGTCAAATCTAGTTTAGTTGCTATCAAGGCTACAGGATCAATAGGGGATTTGGTAACTATTCGGTTTACCTCTTTTGTACATTTTGCTAAAAGCCAAAGGGCTATCTAACTTTTCCTGTCGTTAACCCTATAATAATAAGGATAGGGTTCAAAGATCGCAAGCATGGTAGGTAAGGATCGTTAGCAAGAGGTAAGTGCACTCGTCTCGATTGTGGTTTAGTAAATGGCCGAATGTAGTATGGCTTATAGGGGTGACTTATGTGGAATATGAGTCACTTGATTTTGATGATATATGTTTGGGTGCAGATCTAGGGGATATTCGGAAATAGTAGCTAAGGAAGGGCTACTAGTACGTGTGGCACACGGTAAGGTTACGGTGACATTTTAGTTTTTGATAAAGAATGTGTTAAGCCACGGTTAATCATTAGTGATGTCTATTGTAGGTTCGTGACTAAGGGGTTTGCAGTACGCGTTGTTACTAGGTGTGTGCAAACACTACACACACGCGATATCGGTAACGCCGAAAAGTCAAAAAGCCAAAAGTGGCTAAATGGGCCTGCCAGACTTGAGGGCCCAAAACGGTAATGGTTGTTATGTGAGCATGAATAATGAATTGGCATGAACGGTTGTATGATGTGATTGTAATCGGCCTAATGGGCTTGATAAACATGATTGGGCTTAATGGGCCATGTGAACATAATCAGAATTAGTGGACTGTATAGGATTTTTTAGAAATATATGTTAGGGTTTAATGGACTCTAGGCCTAGTCTGACAAATTCTTGAATAACATAAACCTCTGTTAATAATCAAACATGTCTGTGGATAAGTCGATAGGTTAGGGTGTGGAAATAGACATATGCATGTCTAGGATTGGATCTAGGGGAGAGCTTGGTACTGAAGCGGTCGTAGTGACCCACCTCCTATTCTCTGGAATCCTACCTGGTGCGTAGTGTTTGTTCACTTTAGCCGCGATGACTTGTTGATGGGCCAAAGTTCATACCTAAAACTCGAGATTAAACAAATTACGATAATACCCCTGTAGGGTAGAATTACGATAGTACCCCTGTAGGGTAGAATTACGAGAATACCCCTGATTGTGAAATGACTAAAATACCCCTATGTGATGTGTATGAGGTTTATGGATGTTACTCATGTGCATGCTGCATTCATATGATATTTTGTTTAGGATGCATATGGGTGGGAATTATAGTATGGAGGAAGAATTTGAGGATCATATAGTCGCTTGATGACCGTGGATCCACCGGTGTCTTTAAGCCCATTATGTACTTAGCAGCTTTGCTGCAACGTTGAGTAGTGGCACTGTTGGTGCTACCTTTGGAGTGAAGGGATGGGTGGGATGATATTTATATCCCCACAGGAGTGTAGGGTTGGAAGGGAAATAGTATGTAGCGGATAGACATTTGGGAAGGGTTTTGCCTAACCTTGTTTCCATGTGATATGATGTGATATGATATGAGGTCATTGTGGGCTAAGGCCCAACAGCACCGATTTTGATAGGGCTTGGGCCCAATGTGATAATTGCATATTGAATTGATTGCCAAGGGTCGTACACACTGAGTTTCGAAACTCACATCCTTTTTAATTAATGTTTCAGGTGACGCTCAGTAGACGGCTCGACGTGGAAGGGAACTCGGAGATGGCCACATTGCAAGTTATTTAGATGTTTTGTTTCTTTATTTCGTATGACGTTATTATTTTAATTAATTTATTTTCATTGGGTTGTAATAAGGCCTTGTATCTCCAAATAGACTTTACTTATGGGTTATTATTATTATTATTGTTTCAACTATTTATTTATTAAACTTAAATAAGTTTCTTAAGTTTAAACATGATTTTCGGATAACTTTAACTTATGGGCTTTTATCGCAATTTAACAAATCGCATGGATTTTGAGTTTTTTTTTTTTACTAAGTAAGTCATTTTGGAATTGTCCTTGAT
Source organism: Gossypium rotundifolium (assembly GCA_025506655.1). Classification (NCBI taxonomy): domain Eukaryota; kingdom Viridiplantae; phylum Streptophyta; class Magnoliopsida; order Malvales; family Malvaceae; genus Gossypium; species Gossypium rotundifolium. Next base: position 102,504,801 of record CP106722.1, on the reverse strand, counting down.
GTGACATCACCAAATTCGATCATAACGCCTGGGCTGGGTTTAGGGGTGTTACATGATAAGTACCTATACCATGGTCCAAAGCCAAATCAAGGTAACTTATCCGATATTCTGATATCATGGCCTAAAGCCAAACTAGCTGATATGCATGGCCCGAAGCCAAATCGGTATATCTCGCACCCGAAGTGCTAATTGTAACAGCATGGTTTAGACCCTAGTCAGAATCGTGGATTCGAGACCACAAATTTGAGGTCAAAAAATATTTTAATATTATTTTTAGTATTTACAGTATGTGATTAATCATGTGTGAAAGTTTTGTGTGAAAATTTTTTCGCTTGTGTGTCGAATTGATAAAAAGGACTTAATTGCATAAAATGTAAAACCTGTGTGCTAGTTTTTAAAGTGTTTAATTGGCATTGCTTATTAAATGAAAGGTCCTTATGTTGTTATTAAACCATTTGATAGTAAATGGATGATAATGGCATGGGTTTTGGTGTTATTATTAATATTCATTAAGATTAAAATTGGTATTTAGTTATTTAATGTTATATTATAATAAAACAAATAGGAAATCCATATTATCATCTTTCCTCTGGCCGAATATAGAGGAAGAAGAAAGCCATTGATTAACTTTTAGGGTTTGGCACTTGTGAGCTTATTTGGTAAGTGTTTTGAGCTCGATTTTTGATGATTTTATGTTTTTGTGATCGTTGCCTAGCATATTATCAAGCCCATGCCCTAATTTTAGAATTTGATAATGATTTTGAGTTGCGCCATTGATGAATGTTTGAACTTTGTTTGGATAGTTGGTAAAATATGAAAGTTTGATTTTGGGTTAATATATTTTATCTTTGAATTTTTGATGAATTTGATTATTTTGGCCTAAATTGATAAAAGTGTAAATTGAAGGACTAAAATGTGAAATAAATGAAATATGTGGGTTTGTATGAATATGAGGAAAATTCGGCTAAGCAGGAGTATAGTGAAATTTTGTGTATTTTGTTATTTTAAGAAATAAGGACTAAAATGTCAAAATGTGCAAATGTAAGGGCTATTTTATAAAATACCCTAAATATGTGTGTTTGGATTAAATTGAATGATTTGTGATTGAATGAGTTCAATTTGAATATGTATAGATCAAGAAAAAAGAAATTTGGACTTAGATCGAGGCAATAATAAAGTGCTCGATTGATCGACTTGTTTCGTAATTTTGACGTCCGAGGTAATTTCGTGTATAATACGAATTGTTTAAATTGTGTTCATATATTATGTGATGAATAAATATATGTGGTTGATGAATTAGTAATTATATGTGTGGAATTGAGTATTGTGGCACTAAGTGTGCGAAGTAGAATTGATACAATGGTGAACAGCACTGTGCGTGCGAAATAAATAAATTATCGACTATATTGATTGGCACTGTATGTGTGATACCGAGTTAAATTCAGTTTAATGTAAAGGCACTAAGTGTTCAATGATATTAAAGCTTCGGCTAAGAATATTGGCATTAAGTGTGCGAGTAAATCGGATGATTAATGAAGACTGAACAAAATGTGGTGTTGAGCATTGAGTAGCAAAAGTAATCGTTAACTAAGTGTTGGCACAGGTATGTACGGAACATATGTGGTTGATGATATGGTATATGGATAAATGGATGATTGTGTGAGTGATGACTATGTATGAGATAGTATATCAATGTGAATTGAACCATATGATGGTTATTTTGTATATTGAATTTGAATGGTTAAGTTAAATGTATTATATGATGAACTTACTAAGCTTTTCAGCTTATTGTGTGAAGTATTTATCTGTTTTACAGTGCCATTAAAGCTAGCTCAGATCCGGGGATCTTCAGCAACTCAATCACACTATCGGCTATCTAATTTGGTACTTTTGGAAGTTGTAAATTTGGTATATGGCATGTATAGGCTAGTGATTATGGCATGTTTTGAAGTGTATAAGTTTTTCCATGTGATATGGCTTGGTAGTTTGGTGGTTTTGATATATGTTTTGGGTATGTGTAAAGGATGGTTAATATGTGTATGTGTGTTCTATGTGAAAGATCATTTTGGCTTAAATATTTAATATAGAAATGGTATGATTCATGCTTAGATTTGGGTAAAGATTGAATGATGATTTGATTATATGTTTTGGATGTGAATTTGACACTTTGAATTGGTAAGCTTGAGTTGGAATTTTAATGTGAAATGAGTAGTGATGTTAAGAGATTAAAAAGGTGCATAATTGGTATGTTTTGAATGCATTTGAGGCATGATTTTGAATTGGTTTGATGCTTGTAGGTGATTCAAAGTATGGGTGGCAAATTGGCCTTGCAAATGGCCTATATTTTCCCACACGGTTGAGCACACGACCATGTGCTCAACCGTGTCTCTTAAGTTTTCAAATTGAAATGAATCAGACTCGCACACAGGCTGGACACACGGGCATGTGACTGGCCATATGATATAAGTTAGCGTCGACCAGTGGTGAAGCACACGAGCGTGTCTACAGCTGTGTGAGCAAGTCAGTATGTATGCTATGTTTTGACACGGCTTGGACACACGGCCTACATACACAGGCATGTGACCTCTGTAGCTTTGAAAAATGTTATGTTTTAGAAAAATTTCGTATGTGTTCGGTTTAGTCCCTACGCCTTCCAATGCATGTTTAAGGTGTCGTAGACCTATTTAAGGGACTCTATGAATATGAATTGTTATATAAAATTTGAAATGATTTTAAATGTTCTGAAATGTTTGGCAATACCTCTTAACCCTATTCCAGCGACGGTTACAGGTTAGGGGTGTTACACTAATAACATGGCCTGAAGCCAACTCAATGTATACCTAATGACATGTCACTAGCATCCTAAACTATTTCTAAGGTTCAACTAGGATTCCAACTGTCGAATCTTCATTGAATTATTTTTGAACTCGTCCATAATGACATATTCACAATTCATGCTATATCAAAGCATATAAAATACATTTGAAACGAAATTATAACCTACGAACTCACCTCGGATGTTAAAACGACAAATCAAGTCGATTAATCGATAACTTTATCTTTTCCCCGATCCAAGTCTGTATTTCTCCTATCTTGATCTAAATATAATCAAAGTTAACTTATTTAATGATCCATTCATTCAATTTAGTCCAAATCACACTTTAAAAACATTTACACTTTTGCCCCATATATTTCACATCTTTCACAATTTAGCCCTTATTTCATAAAATCACAAATTAATGAAATTCGCAATAAACCCATGCTAGCCGAATTACCATAATGCCCCTAGTAGCCCATAATTTTCATTTATTTCAAATTTTAACCACTAACTTTACACATTTCTTAATTTAATCACTATTTTGCATTTTTACTCAAAATCACTTAACAAAACTTGTATAACTCACAATCAACATTCATAATCTATCAAGAAACTTCAAAATACATGCTTATTCATGTAACAGACCAATTTAGGGCATAGTCAGAACAGTGGTTGCGAGACCACAAATTTAGAGTAGAAAAATGTGTTTTATGATTCTATGAGGCTATTTATGTGTTTGCATAATTGTGTGAAAATTTCATGAGGAAATTTTATTTATTAGTGATCAATTTGTCCATTAGGACTAAATTGGAAATATTAGAAAATATGAGATTCTTGGAGATTTAAGCATGAAATAGAATTAAAAAAATCACTAGAGGTCTTTATTTATCAATTAGACCATTATATGTTGAGATGGACAAAAAATGGTCATGGGAAGGAAAAATCTCAAGAAAGGGCTTTAAGGGTATTTTAATCATTTGGTTTATTAATGAATTATAAAGGGAAAATAAGTCAAAATCTTGTCCATCTTCTTCCTCTAAGTGCCAAAATTTGCAAGGAGACATAGTGTAATACCTCAAATTCTGGGCCTAGAAGTTTTAGGTTATGAGCAGGGGTACAGTTTAGAGGTTGCACATAAATATTTTATTGTGTAAGGAGGTGACACAATTGGTTGGTTGCATTAGTGGCTAAGTGATTTAGGAAGAGTTGGGAGTGTTGGAGAAGTCCTGGGTTCAAACCTGGGCTTTAGCAAAATTTTTTATTTTTTCTCTTCAGTGAATCTTGGCCTTAGCTTGAAGGTTTTATAAATATTTTTGGTGAAATCATGACTCAAGAAGTCTGCTGGAAAAGGTGTAAAGTGGCGTGTGGAGTGTGCTAGTGGTCTGAGGTTCGAATCCTTGCTTATGCGAATGAAGATTATTTTTACCGATGGCCATGGGAGGAGGTTGCGTTTTACTAAAACACCAGAAGTTTAAACAGATTTGAATGGGGTTATTGTTAGCCAAATTTGGGGAGTGAAAAGGGGGATTTTCAATTGTTGAGGTTTGTGAATAGGAGGGATTTTAAGAGAAAATAGGGGAATTCAAATTTGGTGGGAGTAGTGGTGCCGAAATGGGATTCTTCTCAACCATCCGGTTGCCTTTGGAGCCTCTAGCCATTCGATCATGTTTTCCCCCCTTTACCGAATTCTTTGAGGTCTTTTGCCTAATCTTTTTTTTCTACTCTCTCGAATTCTTCTATTCTTCTCCACTTTTCTTCCTTTAGCCTCTATTTTTCTACTGTTTGCACTTTTTGTCAATTTCTGGTAAGTCAAGTGCCTCTCTGTACCTTTCGGGTCTTTTTCTCTTCTATTCTCTTTCTACTGAAATGTGTCAATTACCAAAACCTCTCAGTTTCTTTTCTCATTTCGATATTCCCCCTTTTCCAAAATTAATCTCCTCCTCTTAATTATTCTTCATCCTCCTCTTTTAGCTGAATATAGTTTCCTTTTTCCCTAATTATTTCAATCTTTCTTTCGGTCTTCTCTGAGCCGACTATTCCCTCTTCTTCTCTTTCGATTCCTTGTCTATCACTCGGTGTTTGGTGGATAGTTTCAGTGCGCTGAGGTGTGGTGGTTTCAGTCTCATAAGAATCCTGACAATCGGTAAGTACCCGTAAGATTCCCCTTTTGCTATTTGGTCATTTCAGTATGTGTTCAACCAGTTATTGAAACTTTTTAATAGGGGAAGCCGAATGTTATGTTTTCCTCTTATATTTTCTAACTTTGATTCTTATTCTTTCTTTGCGGTATAATATACGATGGTTTTGGGGATCTCAGTGGAGTAAGGTGATCATGTAGCCACAGAAATCTTTTTGTCTCTAATCTTTCATTAAGATAATCGCTAGATGTAAGGGATTGATTTTGGCCGACGATTTGGGAGGGATTAATTCCAGATCATCTAATCGTGGTTGGTGCTTAAAGGGTGTTTCGTAGGCTTTTGGAAAAAGGTATGTAATCACACTATCTCTGCTGTGAATCGGCAAAAGTCGAAAAGCTGAAAAGCTGAAACTTCAGCATTTGAGGCCTCATGAGTGTGAGATCACTCGTGTGGTAAGCCCCGAGCCCACATATCATGGGTGATAGGTTGTAGAGGCCCCTATGAGCGTTCTCGTGATCTTGGGCCTCATTTGGCTAAAATGGGTCATGTGGACCTGATGGGCTCATTGGCCTCACACGGATAAAATCCACATTATGTGCCAGATACTGGACTGGGCTATGTAGTTCGCATAGCTGTGACAGAATTTGGGCTAAATGGGCCACACAAGCGTGTGGGCCAAGTTAGTCTGAAGATTAGGCCTTGGGCCCATTTACACCGTTATGACCGTAATACCCTTGTAGGGTAAAATGACCATGATGCCCCTATAGGGTAAAATGGCTGTAATGCCCCTGTAGGGTAAATTGATCGTAATACCCCTGTAGGGTAAGATGGCCGTAATGCCTTTGTAGGGTAAATTGATCGTAATGCCCCTATAAGGTAAAATGACCGTAATGCCTTAGGGTAAAATGATCATAATGCCCCTGTAGGGTAAAATGACCGTAATGCTCCTGTAGGGTAAATAACTATTTTGCCTTCCAGGGTAAATGACTGACTTGTGCTATGATTTAACTGATTTGACTATGATTGTATGAATATGATTTGATTGACTTAACTTTGAATGATATGATGATTTGTGGGCCAGACATTTTGCATACATGACATACTGCATGGGGTTGGGATATTGGTTATGGAGGAAGTACTGTTCTGATAGGGTCTCACGGGTCTCACGAGATGACTGTGGACCATTTGATGATTTGTTAAGGTTGAATGGGTCCCACGAGACGACTGTGGAACTATCGATGGCTTTAAGCCAATTATGCTGATTATGGCTCTGAGCCAACCCAATTGTGGCTCTGTGCCATCTTGATTATGACTTTGTGTCATCATATTTATCCATGGCTATTTGCCGATTGTAATTATTGATGACTTTGTGTCGATCAGACTTACCCATGGCTATGTGCTGATCTTATTACAGTTATCGATGGCTATGTGCCAATTATGAGATCGTTACTGAAGGCTTAAAGCTGCATATATAGTAGCAGCTTTGCTGCGATTTTGGTTAGTGCTGCAATCGGTGCTAACACTGTAAGTGTAGGGATGGCGTGGGTGATTTATTCCTTACAGGTAGTGCAGTGTTAGACGGAGGCAAGTGCAAGGTTGGATGGGTTTGCATGAATCATGCATAATTCATACTGAGACTGTTGCTGTGATAGGCTAGGCCCAGTTGATTCTGTTATGGGTTGTGACCCAAATGACATTGTTTTGGGCTTTAGACCACATATACTCTGAACTGAACTATACTGTTACTGTTAAAGGGCTCAGGCCCAGACTAATTCTATTTCTGTAGACTGACTGTTTCTTTAGTAAGGGGATTACACACTGAGTTTTCATAAACTCACCGTGTTTCCAACCTTTCAAGCAATCCCCAGCGTTAGACGATTCGGAGCTGCGAGGGACTCGGAGAGGGCCACACATCTGCACATGTTTTATTCTGTTTTGCTCATTTACTTAAGCACTTTGATTTTGATTAGGGTTGTAATAAGGACTCTATAATTTTTGGATTTTAAATTTGGGATTTTATTGATTGTGATTTATATTTGCTAGAAGTAGAACACGGTTTTCCAAAACAATAACATTTTCAAACACTACGTTTTCGCAACTCAATTTTTAAATATCACATTTTCGTAAACCATTTGTTTTAAGTTAAGCTTCTGCAACAAATAAGGTTGTAAAGGTAATAATGTTTTAAATGGGAATAAATTTTTAATAAACCACAATTGAAAATAAACAAACTCAAACTGATATTTTGTACAAGTTTTAAATGGCAAGAAATTTTAAATTTCAATAAGGGTTTTCCATGAAAACATGGTTTTCTTCAACGTGACATGCCAGATTCAGCCATAATGTCTAGGCTAGATTTGGGGTATTACACATAGCTAGGGTTTCTTCAACTTCTAAGCTTGATAATAAGTGCATCCTAGCCCCATTCTTACTGTTCTTCGTAGTTTTGAGGTCTCCATAGCTTGATTTAGCTATTTCTAACTATATTTTGAGTTAGGGTTCATGTTCAAAAATTTAACCGTGTATGACATGCATGTATTTTGATGTTTTATGGAAGAATGTGAAAGTTTGATGTATGATAAACATCTTTTTCTAAGTGAATTTCATGAAAAATGCATAAAAAGACCAAATTGTAAAGGTTATAAAAATGGTCATACATGATTGAAATATTGTAATTTGGGGGCAGTTATAGTTAAGAGCATGATTTGGCTAGGCTTAAATTACGAGAAAGTTGAATAAAAATCATTTAAGAGCCTAGGGGCAAAAGCATAATTATGTGAAAGTTTAGGGGGAAAATCATAATTTTTCCAGAGCATGATTCATGGGTCAATTTAGTCAATGTGAGTATTAAACAAGTAAAATTGTTATTATAGATTAAGAAACACGAAGCCAAGACCGAAATCGAGGCAAGAGCAAAGTTGTGGACTAAATCGAATATCTACACACATTTTGAGTACTGAGGTAAGTTTGTGTGAAATTAAGTCTACATTTGTTATTATGTTTAAATTACTTTTTATTATGAGAAATGCATATTATTTCCATGAAGTTGATTAATGATGCCTCGATGAGAAAATGATGACAATATGTTAAGTTGAAGTCTCGGTTGGAGGTTCGGAATAACGAGGATACCTATGCCACAACATGAGACAAGGAAGGTCATGTATAAGATCATGTCTGGTGTAACACCCCAATCCCGACCTAGACGCTATGGCTGGATCTAGCATGTCACATCAAAAGGAAGTTGAAAAGCTAAGCAATCGTTAAAATCATTGCATTTTTTTTATAACCCCGAGTTTCGTTGTTTGTTTGTAAGACACGACTTACTTAATGTCCCTTTTATAAAGTTGCTATTATTTAGAAAAGAAAAACTATTTTTGTTATGAAAATTGAACTTGAATCGTTGCGAAAACATGATATTTTGGAAAATGATTTTTAATATTTTAAGAAAACCTCGTATTTATAAGTTTAACAATTATTAATGAAAACGTAAAAGAAAAATAAACCAAATGCCTTATTACAAAATGTAAACCCAAACTAAATATTCGTAGAAATAAAGTAAAAATCGGATTTACTAAGTTCACGAGAAGTATCTCCGTTGTATGGCCACCCCCGAGTCCTCCACGACTCCAAATCATCTATCGCTGGGAATTACCTGCAAGGTTAAGGGAAAAAGGGTGAGTTACGTGAACTCAGTGTGTAATCCCCTAAACAGTCACTAACTGGCCCCGAGCCCATAAGACATGAAACTGGGCCTAAGCCCTGTAATCATGAAAATGCAGATAATGTAATGCAATGTAATGTAATGTAACCCAACCCAACCCAAACCAACCAATAATACCCCGCCAATCACACCAATAATACAGACGAGCTGCTAATCATAGTATTTGTGGTTGAGCCACCAGAATCATAATACATTTGTGGCATAGCTACTAAAACAATATGTGGCAGAGCCACCAGGCTACACTACTCTTCAGTCATTAACACGCCCCATGCAATATGATAAAATTTCATGTATCAACGTATAAAAGTGTAATTAAAACATACACACGATATTCAATCACCATTAAGGGTATGACAGTCATTTTCACCCCCTCAGGGGAATTTGGGTAATTTCACAATTTCGGGGGTATTTTGGTAATTTACCCTCTAAGGATAATTCGTTAATTTCACAACCCAAGGGTTATTTTGGAAAATTCACATTTAACAGCCTTTCTAATGGCCTATAGTCACCTCGAGCGACTCGAGACCCTTTTTGGGTTTCTACGGTATTATTCGGCCTAAAATCCATTTCATGCCCAAACAGGCCCACACGATCGTGTGGCCCATTACATGTGGTTTCACTTTCAGTTTTGCTGATTTCCCACTCGCATCTATCATTCAGTGTTTTTCCATCAATTTTGCCCCCGTGGGCCTGTAAGGCCATTGGGCCCATTTAGCCCATTTCAGTTCGATCAGGCCCGTTTTGGCCTTAGTTTCGCGAGAGTGCTCATGACACTCTCAACCAGCCATCATCTTCATTCATGTCTTACTTTACCACCACGGGTGTTCACATACTCTAGTGGTCATAGTCGCTGACTTTTCGACTTTTCGGCTTATGGCCGATTCTCAAATCATCACATGCATTTATCATCAAAAAGGTGTGAGATTACACACCTGATTTGGAATATGATTCACGTACTCCCTGAAGCACCTAAAAACATATTTGGCTATCAGGTAGTCTCATCACTGGTAAAGCATAACGAAAGCTTGAGTCCAAGATAATCACTAACTTCACTTACCACAAAGAGATTAAATTCAATACGCCAAAACAGCTCAGTTCTACCCCTTAACTAACACCAACGAGTTCCTAACACAATTCATGTACCAAAACAAACGAATGTACCAATCATCCACATTCAGTCAATAGAGAAAAACCCACAATAACAATTAGCACTGCTTACCCCTAGTTTCGGCAAGAACAGGTTCTTGAACAATCAGAAGTTAAACCTTCACACCCTTTAGAGATGATAATGAACTGGAAAGAATAAGAGATTAGCTTTGGCTTGGCCAAAAGAGAACAATAAATGAGGTATTACAGGAGAATAGGTTTGGTTCTACTACAAACAAAAGGTCAAGGTAGTAAGTGTTCGGCTTATGATTTTGAATGGCGAAGGGAAAACAATAGGAAAGAAAGGTGTAATGCATTCGGCCAATGGAGAAAGATAGTGTAACGAGAAAAGAAGAGAGAAACACACAATGGCAATGTAGTCTTACCTATTCGGCCACCACCAAGAGACAGAAATAATGAAGTAGAAAGAATACTCGACACTTGACAATAGCAAACCAAGGAGATAGAAGAAATAGTTTCAATTTGGAGAAGAGAGGGAAGATTTGGTTTATGGAAAAGAAAAGGTAGAAGATAGAAAACGAAAGGAAGAGGGAAAGAAATGGACATAAAGAGAGAATATGAGAGCCTAGGGACATTCGGCACTCCTTTCCTACTCAATGCCGAATATGCCATCTTCCAAATGACCAAAACTTGACCGAATCTCCGCCATCCACTTCCCCATATTCGGCCACTACCTCCTCTCTCCCCCAATCCCTTGATTCTCTCCATGATATTCTCCTTGCATTTCTCTCTTCCACACACTCAAACAGTTTGACTAAGCCATCAACCTCCAAGGCAGAGTTCTGACTGAACTCTACTTCTTCTATCCAGCTAACACAAAAATAGAAGCCTTGATTTTCCAACTGTGGGATTCAAACCTCCAACCTCCTTGCAATTCCCTTGATGCCACACCACCTTGCCATATGCTCCACTTGTTTCTTAAAACATGCACAACTAAAGGTAAGTCTATGGCCAAAGTCTAAATCCATTTAAAAAAAATAATCTAAAAGAAATACCAGTGCCAAGACTTGAACCTTGGATCCGCTTGCTTCCCTGTGGCATCACTCCCTTGCTCCCTAAGTGGCGTCACTTAGCCACTACACCACAAGCTCTTTTTGTGACATTTCACTCCATATTTTATTCTTAAAGCCTACTTACTAACTCTTAGGGTTTTATTCACCTAAAACTAAAATTTTCCTAAAGTCTAAGTTTGATCCCGAGACTTCATAGAACCCTTCTAACCTTACAAAATCACTCACCTAATAGGCCCAACTTATATTAGTGTCGTTCTCTTGTCCCCAAAAATTTTATTCGCTCCCACAGCTAAGGCCCAATGGGCCCAATTCTACTATGTCAAAATTTGGGCCGTTCCAATTCTACCTCTTTAAAGAAATTTCATCCTCAAAATTTCCAGCCATCTAATAGTGGTTTAACATAGACTACTTTACCACACTACCGCTGCGCACTCTGATTCCATTAATAATACTACTATAACATCTTGATTTAGGGCCTAGTCAGAATAGTGGTGCGAGACCACAAATCTGAGGTATTTGTATGAGTTTTTGAGGTCTATTCCATGTTTGCATGTTAGTGTGAAAGATTCATGAAGCAATTTTGTCAAATTGTGATTGAATTGTCCAAAAGGACTAAATTGCAAAGGTTGCAAAATGTGGTATTCTAGAAGTTATTTGTATGAAATAGCTTTAAAATATCAATTGGAGGTCCTTAAATAGTAATTTCCCAAATTCTAATTTTTGGACAAAATTAGGCATGAATGGGTTAAAATTTGAAAGTTGGACAAAAGGGCATTTTGGTCATTTGTCAATTAAATGATTAAAATGGGAAAAAGAGGATAGAATTTTCATTCATCTTCTTGCCCAAGGCTGCCAAAAATTTAGAGAAGCCATTATTAGGGCTCTTTAACTTTTCAAGCAAGCTAGTAAGTGCATTCTAGCTCCGTTTTTTATATTCTTCGTATTTTTGAAATCCTGGTAGCATGAGCAAGCTATTTTTAGCTATATGTTGAGCTAAGATGGATGTTCAAAAATGTACCCATGTATGACATGTATGTATTTTGATGTTTTATGGAAGAATATGAAAGCTTGATGTAGTAGAAGCATCTTTTGCTAAGAGAATTCCATGAAAAATGCATGTATGGACTAGTTTGTGAAAGTATTGAGATTGGTTATACATATGGGATTTAGTGACAATTGATGATTGCTTTAGTTTAGTAAATGGTTCAGCTATGCATGAAAGTCTAGAAAGTTGAATTAAAATCACTTTACGAGCCTTGGGCCAAATGTGTAAATATGATAAAGTTTAGAGACAAAATGGTAATTTTTCTAAAGTATGAGATTATTGTCAATTTAGTCAATGTGTGTATTAAATGAGTTGATTTATCATTATAGATGAAGAAAGACGAATCTCAAATCAAAATCGAGGCACGAGCAAGGTGGTGGACTAAATTGCACATCTTTATACTTTTTGAGTGCCGAGGAAAGTTTATGCGTAATCAATGCGTTATCCTTATAAGTTCTTAATGCTAGCTAGTGTGTAGCATGAATGAAAATGAATGGGAATGATTGAGAGCCTATGTGGTTCAAGTGGAATGAATATGGTAGATATCATGAATGAATGAATGAATAAGTAGATATGTGAATGTGCAGCGATAGTATTTGATGGTGGGCTAAGTGCAATACCACCTTAATAATTAACAACTATGGGCTGTGTGTGATACCATAGTTAAGTATATTATTTAGTGGGCTATGTACGAAACCACTATGAGTACCTCTTGGTAGGCTATGTGCGATACTACCTTATTATCTGATTGTGGTGGGCTGAGTGTGAAACCACCGAGTAATTTAGTTGTATGGACGTATTAGTGTGATATAATGATGTGTTTTATGTTCGAGTAAATGTGGTATTGAGTGCAGGGGTGCATGTCAATGATTATGAGTATGTGACTTACGATGTGTTGAAAATTTGGTAAGGGATAGAAAGAGTAAGCATAATTGTGGATGTGAATTTATTTGGCAGTATAATGCTAATTGTTGTTTAGTTTTTACTAGAATGCTTAAATTGTTTATGTGTAAACTTACTAAGCTCAAGGCTTATTCCTTTTCTTTTCCCTTGTCTTATAGAGAAAGAAGGCTGAATCGAGATACGTGGATTAATCGAAAGATCGCCCACACTATCATCTCACTCCGGTACATTAGACTAAATGTTTTTTACATGGCATGTATAGGGGTTAGACAAGTTAGTGAATTTCTTGTAATGGCTAAGATATGTTAGCCTATAGATGGATAATCTATTTTGTATAATGCCATAGTTGTTGGATGCTTTATTATATGAAAAGATGTAGTTATCTATGTGTGATTGTGTTTGAATTTGAATTTATTATTGATGTATTGTTTGAGAATATGTTATAAAAACTTGAGGGGTGAGAAGAGCTTAGCACATAGCTTTGTTCTTGTCCATGTGGATAAACACACGGGCATGTGTTTAGGCCATGTGTGACACACGACCATTCCACGGGCGTGTCCCTTGGGCGTGTCTCATTGACAGATTTGAGCAGTATAGGCCACGAGCTAGCCACATGGGCGTATGTCTAGACTTCAGGCCGGGTGGTGTAGTCAGTGGTCACCACGGGTGGTAAGCACGGGCGTGTGCCCTAGCCATGGGGCATTGGCAGAATGCTTGGGTTTTCATGTACGGTTTGAAGGCATGGGCGTGTGTGACGTTACACAGGCGTGTCTCACCTTACACGGGCGTGTAGCCCTTATTTAGGTGAAAAATTTTTAAAATCGCAGAAGTTTTTGATATGGTCTCTAGAGTCTTGCGTGTATGAGTAAGGCCTCGTAGGTCGAGATTGTGGTTGTAGAGGTGACTTAAGAGAGTAATCGATGAGCCTAAGTGGCGATCATATGGTTTTAATCCGGTAATGCCTCGGGCCCAGTTCTATCATGGATTTTGGGTAAGGGGTATTACATTTAGTGGTATCAGAGCTATGGTTTAGTCAATTTTAGGACAACCTATAACACCCTTAACCCCTGTCCGTCACCGGATTAGGTTGTAAGGTATTACCGAACAAAACACAAGTAGCCATAGATAATTACTGCTCACATAGTCTCATCCGAAAGCAAATTAAACAACACGAATATACTTAGATAATAACATACAAAAATTTAATCCCTTTAATGAAATTCACAAATAACTCATCAATATAATTAATAGTGAATACTGTCCAGTTGATCTTTTAAACCATATTAGCCGAATATACACATGCTTGTAATGGCTTTTCTTAAAAATAAATAGAAATCGCTAAATATAACATACATATGTATAGTTGCATAGTATCTTGGTCAATCATATTCAAATAAACTAAATAAACTCATCTTAGCAAAGTACGTCTCAATTTATTTATAAGAACATAATCAAATATGCAATTTCGTTATAGTACTCTCTTCTCAATTCATGTTTCATTTAATCACTTCATAGTAAATCCTCATCAATCATTAATCCAAACACATGCGAATATGGTACTAATCATTTCCCAACTTCAACCTTATTGTTTCAAATTACATAAATATAACCAACTACTACATAATGAACTTTCCGTTCATGATTTATTAGAACATGCATAATAGAACCACACTTGTCAACCACCTCAACATTTCTGTCAAGTCATATTAATATCCAACACACACGTGATACACAATAAGATATATTTCTAAGGTGAGCTAAATACTTGATCCTATGCCTGACATGTTTAACATAAATCAATCATACTACTGTCATACGCACAATCTAATTATGAAATACACTACCATGGTGCTTAAATGCCATGGCCGGAAGCAATAATGACCAAAATACCATAATTCAGCCATTAAATTAAAAGAAACATTAAAACACAAACAACATCTCATTTTACACCTAAGTCGCATATACATATTAGTATACCTGAACTTCATATCATATTCTTTTAACTATTCATTACAACTAATTAGAACATACTTCCCATATCCATCATATACATATATCAACTCATGCACCACATTATTCATAAAATATAGCAATCATATACTACATATAATTAAGTCATAATCAAATTGATATAACCAAACACATTAAACACTCAATCACGAACTCATAAAGCCAAGTCTAATTTTAATGATTCAAGTTAAGCCATTTTCGCATGGCTAATATGTACAAGAACAAATTCATAGCTCAAAACTTAGTCTAGCCTATACATGCCTTTAGTTTAAAATCCAAACTCAAAAGTACCAAAATAGGTTGATAGTGTGGATGACTTTGATGATGATCCCCTGAGCTCTTAGCTTGATCAAAATCTATAAAACAGAATGATGAACACACGGAGTAAGCTAATTTAGCTTAGTATGTCTTAAGCAATCATAATATACCAAGTGGACATTCTAACATATTTAAACAATCAAATAATAACTTTGAATAAAACAGCTTAACTCGAAAGTCCTTCAAAACTGAATGCTTTTACCTCAATTAACATAACACTTATCATTTCCTTACCATTGGTATACAACTTACCGACTCAGCCTCAAATTCAAGATATAAAACATCCTTTCTTTATAATATAATCATAGTACACATACATGAAACTCAATATGTTCACATAAATATTCGAACAAGTAAAGGGCCGTGTACATCCAAATTTCCTCTTTAATTACATAAACACATGTTCATTTAAACTCTCATATATCCAAGCATCTAATATCAATATTTCAAAGCGTAGTACTTAAATGATTTACTAATGTCGAATGCTAAAGCTCATTTAGCTTAACCATCATCACTATTTTACCTTTAGACTTCAATTTATAATCTCATCATATAGTTCACATATAGATTAAATTCTCTTTTTAACTACTCATATTTTCGATACACATAATTCAATAGGATCACATATATATGTATAAACAATAAGTATAAACATTACACTTAGTAATTTCACATAAAAGGAAATATATTCACATATATATATCCATTTGACATTTCATCCATTCGTATACATGGCATCAAAGTAATCCCAATATATCACGTAAACATAAGCATAAGGCTAAATGTATAGGATCAATTAGTATCATTCATATCAAAATACTTATACGAATACCTTTAACCACTTTATGCTTTCATATAACCAATTTCCTTATGGCATAGTTTACACACAAATTGCATCTACCAATTGTATATCACATTTCCTTCACCAATTCATCTACTTATTATTATCACATATATATATGTATAATACATGAATATGAATAGAACATACCTTGTAATCGAATTAACAAATTCATTTTCAAATGCTTAGGCTCATTTGATTCATTTCATGGCTTTACTAATACATAATCTAAGCTTGGAATTTCAACTCATTGGTATAAAACCTGCTAGGCATTTGCCTGAATCTCACATACTGTCACTAGACCTGCTAGATTCAAGGTCCGAAGTTCTAACACCGACATTTAGCCTTCTAGGCAATCAGCCCGATATAATTCACCAGCACGAGGCCTGCTAGGCATTAAGCCATATAAAGATCACCGACACAAGGCCTGCTAGGCATTAAGCCCGATAAAGATCATCGGCACAAGGCCTGCTAGGCATAAAGCCCAATAAAGATCACCGGCACAAGGCCTGCTAGGCTTGAATCCCGATATAAATCACCAGAACAAGGCCTACTAGGCATTAAGCTCGATAAAGATCACCGACACAAGGCCTGTTAGGCTCAAAAATATCAACATCATTAACCACTACGTGCACAGTTATTGTTACACAATCACATATAACACACATATATATATTTCATAATACTATTACATATCACACTTGGATAAACTCAATCACTTTACATCAAATAAAAATTCAATTCATGGTTATACTACTAACATTCGGCCATTCTACATTTATGCTCCCAAAATTTCCAAATTTCAACATTTATTATATTACGTAAATAATTTCTGACATATAATCGCTTAAAAACTTACCTCGAATATCGTTGGACGTTGATAACCGGGTATTCATTAACTTTTGCCTTTCCCTGATCCAAGTCTATTTTTCTTTATTCTTAATCTTAAATCATCAAATTTCTCCTTGGCTGAATGTAAAGCTTTGTTCTTCTTTTCTTTATGAATTTCAGCTAAGTAAAATAAAGATGATAGCATGCATTTTGTGTTTTATTTTTATAACATATATATTTATTACTAATTTACCTTATTAACCTTATATAATAAATTTTATAACATATAACTTAAGGTCATTTTAGACCATTTCCACCCACTCTCTTGTAAAATGGGCCAATTTCCCTTTTAGGACCTCATATTAAAAAGCCACTATCATATTAGCACCTTTTACTATAGTTTGTAACTTTTACACTTTACGCGATTAAGTCCTTTTGTCTAATTAAGCACACAAACAATCAAATTTTTATACGAAACTTTCCCACATAATAATTCACATATAATAAACACTAAAAATAATATATAAAAATTTTTTGGACTCAGATTCGTGGTCCTGAAACCATCGTTCCGATTAGGGTCAAATTTGGTCTGTTACACAACCGTAGCGGGTGTAAGAGTCTAGCTATACATGCCATTGGTATATAATGATTGTGTGGTGGCTTTTGATGATTTTTGAACTTGTTTTTATATAGAGTATGAATCCCAATCAATTGACTACTGATGATG
This sequence comes from Gossypium rotundifolium, assembly GCA_025506655.1. Classification (NCBI taxonomy): domain Eukaryota; kingdom Viridiplantae; phylum Streptophyta; class Magnoliopsida; order Malvales; family Malvaceae; genus Gossypium; species Gossypium rotundifolium. The sequence continues at coordinate 102,487,269 of CP106722.1, read as the reverse complement.
CAACTAGTAATGCGTCGGCTCCTGCGCAAGGGACCGTGCTCATATAGTGTGAACCCGAGATTGGGGGTCAAGGAGACGAGGCTCGGGAAGCCTTTCTCCAGATAATGAGTAACTGGTACTTAGAGTACGTCGAGCAAACTCTAATGCTCAACCTCCTCCACTTCTTCTTGTGCCTTAGCCAGTTCTAGTGGCTCCTCAAGGTATAGGAGTAGTGAGAGTGATGAAGCCCCCGGTGGATAAGATTAGGAAACACGGGACTGAGGAGTTTAGAGCTAAGGTAGATGATGACCCTGAGAGGGTAGAGTTTTGTTTGGAGAACTCAATGAGAGTGTTCGATGAACTATCACGTACACCTAAAGAGAACCTAATGTGTGCCTATCTTTGCTTAGAGATTTTGCATACCATTGGTGGAAGACGTTGACGTCGATAGTCTTGAGAGAACGGGTGACGTGGGACATATTTATGGAAGATTTTTTGAAGAAGTATATAAACTAGAGATTTACCGATCAAAAATGAGAGGAATTCCTTGAGTTGAAAAAAGGGAGAATATCAGTAGCAGAATATGAGCACGAGTTTGTTAGTCTTAGCAAATACGCTCAAGAATGTGTGTCGATAGAGGTCGTTTTATGTAAAAGGTTCAAAGATGGACTGAATGAGGATATCAAACTCCTAGTTGGTATTTTGGAGTTGAATGAGTTCGTAGTGTTGGTTGATAAGGCAAGTAAGGCCGAAGAATTGAGTAAAGAAAAGAGAAGAGCGGTGAATGAGGCCTGAGATGCAAGAAAACGACCGATGGGAAAATCTTACCAAGATCAATCGAAGAGATCCAAGGAGGAGAATGCTCGGACCACTGCATCAGTTGGATATTCACCTCTAGATCAAGGCAACACTCGTTTGGGTTCAAGAGTCCAAGCCACCTCGATGGAAAGTGTGGGCAATACGAAGAACAAATCGGAGTGTCCAAGTTGTGGTAGATATCACACTGGAGAGTGTTGGGGTAACAGTCGAAACTGTTATATGTTTGGTTCCCCCAACCGTTTTATTCAAAATTTCCCTGAGAGTGATGACAAGGAAGAGAAGCAAGAGATAAGACCTAGCAATATACCTTCGAGGGGTGGACCACCAAAGAACACGAGAGGGGGGACTAGTGGTAAAGGTACGTCACGAGATTATGCTCTAAGACCAGAGGGTCGAGCACCTGCTAGGACATATGCCATTCGCGCTCGCGAAGAGGCATCCTCCCCAAATGTGATAACGGGTACTTTTTCTCTCTATGACACCTTTGTTATTGCTTTAATTGACCTAGGGTCTACCCATTGTTATATTTGCATGAGATTGGCATCTAGTTTGAGTATGACCGTTGAGTCTACTGACATTATGGTTAAGGTGTCAAACCCATTAGGTAAGCATGTGTTAGTGGACAAGGTGTGTAAAAACTGTCCTTTTATGGTTAAGAGTCATTATTTTCCTGCAAACCTAATGTTGTTGTCGTTTGATGCATTTGATTTAATCCTTGGCATAGTTTGGTTGACTACACATAGTGTCTTAGTGAACTATGGTAGTAAGTTTATCGTGCTGACAGTAAGGGTGGAGATGTTGTTCGGGTTGAATCAGGTGGATCGGATAGTCTACTAGTGATGATTTCTTCCTTAATGGCCGATAAATGTTTGAGAAAGGGTTTTGAGCCCTATATCGCGTTTGTACTGAATACTCAAGAGTCTGAGGTGAAGATTGAATTAGTGCTAGTGGTATGTTAGTATCCAGATGTATTCCCGGAGGACTTACCCAGATTATCTCATGTGAGAGAGGTTGAGTTTGGGATTGAGCTAATTTTAGGAACGACACCTATTTCAATTTCTCCATATCGGATGGCACCTGTAGAGTTGAAAAAACTAAAGGTTCAATTACAAGAGTTGACAGATAAAGGTTTTGTGAGACTGAGCTACTCACCATGGGGTGCTCCGGTAGTATTTGTGAAGAAGAAAGATGGGTGGTGAGATTGTGCATAGACTACAGACAACTCAACAAATTAATGGTGAATAATAAGTATCCTTTACTAAGGAATGATGATCCTTTTGATCAACTGAGGGGAGCTTCAGTTTTCTCCAAGGTAAATTTGAGGTCTGGTTATTACTAGTTGAGAGTGAAGGAGCAGGATGTGCCGAAAACTGCATTTCGATCAAGGTATGGCCATTACAAGTTTCTAGTCATGCCGTTTGGTTTAACAAATGCACCTTCAATTTTTATGGATCTGATGAACCGTGTCTTCAAACCTTATGTGGACAAGTTTGTGGTTGTCTTCATTGATGACATATTGATCTATTCTCAGGATGAGAATGATCATGAAGAACGTTTGAGAATTGTCTTACAAACTTTAAGAGATAAGTAGCTGTATGCTAAGTTTAGCAAGATTGAGTTTTGGCTCCGAGAGGTTGGATTCCTAGGACACATTGTGTCGAGTGATGGTATTCGAGTTGATCCAAGTAAGATATCGGCTATTGCAGATTGGAAACAGCTGAGGAATGTATCAGAAGTTAGAAGCTTTCTGGGTTTAGCGGGATATTACAGATGTTTCGTAAAGGGATTTTCAGTAATTGCTACCCCGGTGACAAAACTATTACATAAAGATGTAAAGTTTGATTGGTCTGAGATATGTCAACAAAGTTTCAAGAGGTTGAAAACATTATTGACTGAGGCACCGATTTTGGTTCAACCAAAATCAGAAAAGGAGTTTATGGTTTATAGTGATGCGTTGTTTAATGGTCTCGTATGCGTGTTGATGCAACAGGGTAAAGTAGTTGCTTACGCCTTGAGACAGTTAAAACTACACGAGAATAATTATTCGACACACGATTTGGAGTTGGCTGTGATTGTTTTCGCGTTAAAGATTTGGTGACATTACTTGTATGGGGAAAAGTGTCAAATCTTTACGGATCACAAGAGTTTAAAGTATTTGATGGATCAGAAGGATCTAAATTTATGACAGAGGTTGTGGCTTGAATTGTTGAAAGACTATGAGTTAGTCATTGATTATCATCCAGGAAAAGCTAATGTGGTTGCGGATGCCCTGAGTACGAAATCCTTGTGTACTCTAAGAGTTATAAACACAAGCTTAACATTTTCTGATGATGGTTCTATTTTAGCAGAGTTGAGAGCTAAGCCACTATTTGTTCAACAGATAAGTAAGGTTCAAAGAAATGATTGTGAGATGCAAGCTAAGAGAGTTAAGTGTGGATTGGGAAGTGATTCTGATTTCTGAGTCGGTCCGGATGATTGTTTGATGTACCATGATAGAATTTGTGTACCAAGAGATGAAGATTTAATCTGAAAAGTTTTACATGAAGCGCATAGTGGTTATTTGTCAGTACACTCGGTTAGTACAAAAATGTACAATAATTTGAGAAAGTTTTATTGGTGGCCGGGTATGAAAAGAGACATTTCAGAGTTTGTGGCAAAATGTTTGATTTGTCAACAGGTGAAAGATGAACATCAAATACCTTTGGGATTGCTTCAGCTAGTGATGGTTCCCGAATGGAAATGGGATCGGGCTACCCTGGATTTTGTGACGGGGTTACCGATGACTCCGAAAAAGAAAGATACTGTGTGGGTTATTGTGGATAGGTTGACAAAGTCGGCTCACTTTATTCCAGTATGTGTTGATTATTCACTGGATAAATTAACTGAAATATATGTTGCAGAGATAGTGAGATTGCATGGTTTGCCTATGTCTGTGCTATCGGATAGAGATCCGAGGTTTACTTCGAGGTTTTGGAAGAAGTTGTAAGAAGCCATGGGTACGAGGTTAAATTTTAGTATTGTCTTCCATCCGCAAACTGATCGCCAGTCAAAAAGAGTGATTCAAGTTCTTGAAGATATGCTTCGATGCTGTGTGTTGGAACTCAAACGTAGTTGGGAGAATTATCTACCTTTGGTCGAATTTGCTTACAACAACTGTTATCAGTCGAGTATACAGATGGCTTTGTATAAGGCCTTGTAAGGTCGTAAGTGTCAGACTCCTTTGTATTGGACCGAGCTTAGTGAGAAGAGAAAGTGAAAGTGATCGGTAATGGTTTGAAAGCTGCTTCAGACCAACAAAAGTTGTATGCAGATTTGAAAAGAAAAGAAATTGAGTTTAATGTGTGTGACAAAGTGTTTTTGAAAGTATCTCCATGGAAGAAGATCACGAGATTTGGACGAAAAGGGAAATTGAGTGCAAGATTCGTAGGGCCATATGAAATTACCAACAGAATTAGACCAGTAGCTTACCATTTGGCCTTGCCAGTAGAATTAAAAAAGATTCATAATGTGTTCCATGGGTCGATGTTATGACGATATCGCTCCGATCCTTTGTATGTGATTCCTTCAGGGAAAATTGAGATAAGACCGGATATGTCTTATAAAGAGAAGCCGATTAAGATTATGGCGCGAGAAGTGAAAAAGTTGAGGAATAATGACATAGCCCCTGTGAAAGTGTTGTGGCAAAAACATGGTGTGGAAGAAGATACGTAGGAAACGAAAGAAGCTATGAGACAGCAACATCCAAACCTCTTTACTGGTAAGATTTCAGAGGGTGAAAATCTCTAAAGGGGGGAGAGTTGTAACATCTTGATTTAGGGCCTAGTCGGACTAGTTGTGTCAGACCACAAATTTGCGGTATATGTATGAGTTTTTGAGGTCTATGCCATGTTTGCATGTTAGTGTGAAAGTTTCATGAAGCAATTTTGTAATATCCAGGATTTAGAGGTTGCACATTTATCTTGTTTTGTATGTTTGCTATGCTGGTATGTTGTTTGAGTGTGTTTGGGGTCCCCAGGAAGGTTCGAGGTTAAGTCGGAACCTTGGCCAAAATTTTGTTTTTGGGCACTTGAAGAGGGAAGCTGGCTGGAGATAGGGCTTAAGGTATTTTGATTGGGTATGTTGACACAAGACTCAAGATGGAAGAGTGGCAAGGAGACATCACTTGGGGAGCAAGGGACTGACGCCTCAAGGGGAGCAGAGGGGAGCAGGTTCGATTCGTGTTGTCAGTAGGGTAGCTTTTATTTTTTCTCATGCGTCATAGGGCTGGATGATGGAATCGGTTGGGAGCCTTAAAGAGTAGAGGTGACTTGGTCAAATATTTTTGAAAGGTTGCACAAGAGTAAAAAGGGGGATTTGGAATGTTCAAATTATCTTGAATGGTTCAATCATTTTCAAATGTGTGTTCAAGAGTGTTTCAAGGAGGAAGTTGGGGGATTGAAGGGAGATAAGATGCTAGCCAAATTTTTTTGAAAGGTATGCTAGGGGGTGAGGTATTCGATTCTAGGGGGTGTTAGTGCCGAAAGTTGTTAAGGGTTAGCCTAGGTGTGGAGTCTTATTTTCAAAATTAGAGTGTGTTACACCTTGGTCACCTTTGGTTCTTTCTTTTGTATAGCTGAAAACTCCCAAGAGCTTTATTCATTCTCCTTTTGCCTAAGCCAAAACTAATCCCCCTCCTATTTTTCTATTTTGCAAATTTGAGTTCTCTTCTCCCTTACCATCAAGCCGAAATAGGTCTCTCACATTCTTTTGCTAAAGGTGTTTTCTTTTGGTAACCTCTAGGCCGAACATACCATCATCTTTTCATGTCTTTTTATTCTTTTCTCTCTTCTTCCTCTTGGTATTCTTGGTAACAGGTGAGCACTTCATCATTATCTAAAAGCCGAACCTCAACACTCACTCTCTATTTTCTTGTCATTTGTCTTTTACTCATATTTTGATCACATTTTTAAACCCTTAGCCGAAACTTCTCCACTCCAACACCACTCTATATCTTCTTCTCTTCTTCAATTGTTCATCATAGCGGAACCTATTTCTCAATTCCCCTATTTCGGAGCCTTTCTTTTATTTCTCATCCAAGCCGAAACTCACTGTTCCTTTCGATCTTCCCAATTGGATCCTTCCTTGTGGTGGTAAGTGCTTTTCTTTTCTTTTAAAATCTTCCTTCTCCTTTGATTACCAAAACAAAGGCTTTGATCCTGTTCCTTGGGTAGGCTGGACGATTATAGGAAGGGTTCGGGTTCTTAACTTCGGTGATCTATCAAGGAAAGTGTAGAACCCCTAGGTTCTGTCGATTTCGGTACGAACTTTTTTTGGTTTAGAATAGTTATTTCGCTATTATCTTATTCAACGGATTTAACTGATCTTCTGATCAAGACCGTTTCTTATGGAATCAAATACCAGTCAAGCAAATAGGGTGTTTGAACCCGTGATTCCAGCCCCTAAATTCAAGAAGCGTGCAGTGTCGGTAGTTCAAGACTGGCCACCGGGTTGTGGGCCGACTTCTGAAAGGGATAAGCAGGTTGTTGTGATCCCCACAAGTGAGTATGTTAGTGAGATCGTTAGCTTAGTTCTTCAGGTTTACAGGTGTGTAATTACCACGCTATCTCCTTTTGTGTTTAAATCATATATGTGTTATGGTTGGAAACTGAAATATTGGCAATGGTGATTGAATTGCCCAGGATGGGTAAAACCAAAACTTCAGGTTAGTATGGTATGTTTTATTTTCGTTATTCTTTTGGATAGTGTGATGATGTGTATACATAAAATATTGTGTGGTTGACATCTTATAACCCATTGTTATACTACATTGCATGAGCATAGGATTTGGGTTATTAACGTTATACAGGGGAAGTGTACATCAGTGACACAGTCACACGGAATGATGTTGGTGCCTCATTTTGGCATCGGTTATTTGGTCACCTAGTGATCGGCATTTTTGTCACCTAGTGATCGGTTATTTGGTCACATAGTGATTGGTGGCTAGGCCACGTTTTATTATGTTTGCGCAGCATGACTGTCAGCATGACTGCCAAAGTGGAGTGTAGCGGATGGTGGGTCGATTGTAGAAATCCCTAGGTGTGTTGAGGATGGACAGATGAAGTGGTGTGTAGTGGATGGAAAATTAGGCTGGGTTGGGTTATCATGATACTCATTGTTGCATCGTACAAATTGGGCTTCGGCTGATGGTGTTTTGGGGCCTTGGCCCATATGTGGATTTACGTGGAATAATTGCACACTGAGTCTTGTGACTCATGTTTTCGTTTAACAATTGCAAGTGATTTTTAGCTTATCGGACTGGGCTGGAGGGATCTCGAGGTGGCCAATATTGGGTTTTATTAGTAAACACTATTTTTTTAAGACTTATTATTTTACAAATTTTTATTTTATGTTTGTAATAAGGCCATTATAGAATTTGGTAATTTTCTTTTTCGGTTTTAAACTATGGTTATAATGATTGCAAACTGCTCAATGGAAACTCTAGATTTTATACCGCAAACTGAAATTTTGTAGCTTGCCAATGATGCTTCTTTTAGAAGTAGTTTTTATCAAAAACTTAATTATCGAAAAATAGGTAAGTGTTTTAAATATCACCTAATTAAAAGGCCTAGCTATTTAATTTTCTAAGCTTATTAAACAGAGGGTTTTCAACTAAGCCTCAAAACCTGGGATTTCCAAAGAAACTTAGAAATTCAGAATTTCACAAAATTTTCTCAATATTTCCCTAGTGACGTGCCAGATCCGGTCGAATGTTTAGGCCGGGTTTGGGGTGATACAATTTGGTATCAGTGCCTGATTTAAAAACTCGGCCTTGGGTTTTGGGACCAAAAATGTTTTTCAAATTTGTATTTAAGATGGTATAAAAAGAAAATTCTATAAGAACTTGTGTTTGAAAGAGTGGCACCCGAGTTCCCGGTTCTTCTAATTGCTATGTGATTTGCTTGAGGTGGTTATATGATATATTGTTGTGGATGCTGGAAATTAAAATTTTTACTGTAGAGATAAAAAACATCTAGGAATGTATGAGCTTGGCGAAGAACTCCCTATAATTTTATATCATAAAACTTTTTGCTAATAATCAAGTGGAAATATGCTTACTCATAAAATTTATAATCAGAGTAAAGCAGAGCGGTAGGTATGAGTGGTAGAGGGTGTGGACGTGGTATTCGTGGCCGTGGGAGAGGTCAAGGTCATGAGGCTGAATTTTCGAAAGCGGGGAATGAGCTTGAGGCTGAGGCGCCAGCATCACCTATGGCAGAAATGGGCTCGCAAGACAGAACTAGTGGAGATGATGCCCTTTCCCAAGCAATGTTGCGTGTGTTAGAACGCGTGGCTGGGGCGAGTATTGGGGAACAACTCGGAAGTCCATCCCAGTGCGACTCCGCTCTAACAGAGTTGAAATGTTTAGAGGTATCTCTAGAGTAGCTCCAAACGTGGCTGAGTACTGGTTAGAGGTAGTCGAGAGAATTATGGATGACTTGGACTGCACGGCGGCGGAAAAGCTAAAGGGTGCCATGCCTCTACTCCGAGATGAAGCTTATCAGTGGTGACTTACTGTGAGAGAGAGTACTCCGATAGACCAGGTGGATTGGGAATTCTTTAAGATAGAGTTTGAGGGAAAGTACGTTGGGGCCAATTACGTGGATGCTCATAGGAAGGCATTTTTTAATCTAGTCCAAGGTAGTAAGGCAGTAGTTGAGTATGAGGCAGAATTTCTGCATTTGAGTCGGTATGCCCGAGGGATAGTTGTGATAGATTATGAGCGTTGTGTGCGGTTCAAGGATGGGCTGCGCGATGATCTGCGGGTGTTAATAGCTCCACAGTGGGAGAGAGATTTTTCTATCCTGGTGGAAAAAGCTAAGATAGCTGATGAGGTAAAGCGAATGGAGAGACAAAATAGGGACCAGGATAGAGGTAGATATAAGAGAAGTTTTAGACTATCGGGGTCATCAGAGGGTTTCCAGAAGAGGCCTAAAGTTGATGGGCCAAGTCGTATTGCAACGCCGACTACTATTTTTTGACAGTGTGCTCAGTGTGGAAGGCCACATGCGGGAGAGTGCTAGGGAAAAGATAGGATGTGTTTCAGATGTCGATCGAAGGAAAATTTGATCAAGGATTGCTCGCTGGATAGGAACAGAGATCGGATGGTAGGTCGGGGGTATGTGTAGCCAAGTAGAGGTGGACCGTAGATGCCGAGGGGTCGTGGACCGAACAGAGGAGGAAACAGTTCTGGACGAGGTCATGGAGCACCGGGCAAGGGTGCTGGAAGTACAGAGGTCAGACAGCACGGGTTAGCTTATGACGTCAAACGTCGGGAAGAGGGGATGCACCGGACATTATAAATGGTACGTTTTTCATTTTCGGGTTACCCTTTACTGCATTAATCGATATTGGGTCGACGTATTCTTATGTTGCTAGTGTAGTGTCTAAAACCTTGAGTATGAACTCTGAAACTACTTTTAAGGAGATGATTGTGCTTAGTCCCTTAGGGCAGACTGTAGTAGTAAATAAACTTTTTAGGAATGTGCCTCTAGAAGTTCAAGGGTTGGTTTTCCCGGCTGATTTAATGGAACTACCGTTTGGATAATTCGATTTAATCCTATGCATGGATTGGTTGGTAAGGATCGAGCAAACTTGGATTGTGCTGCTAAGCACATGGTGTTAAGGACTCCCAAGGATGATGAAGTTTTGATTATAGGTGAGAGGAGAGACTACTTATCCAATATAGTGTATGTTCTAAAGGCAGAAAGGGTGGTAAGAAAAGGGTGCATGGCTTTCTTAACGTTTGCCAGTGCATTAGATGCAAAGGAAGTGACCGTGGATGAGGTTAGAGCAGTGAAGGAGTTTGTGGTTGTCTTTCCCGAAGAGCTTCCAGGATTGCCTCCGGATTGTGAGGTTGAGTTCAGAATTGAGTTACTTCCAGGTACGGCTCCGGTGTCCATCGCCCCTTACAGGATGGCACCAAAAGAGCTGGTTGAAGTTAAAGTTTACATCCAAGAGCTTTTAGACCGTGGTTTTATCCATCCCAGTGTATCTCCATTGGGAGCACCGGTGTTGTTTGTAAGGAAGAAAGACGGGACCATGTGAATGTGCATTGACTATCGCCAGCTAAACAAGTTGACTATCAAGAACAAGTACCCGCTGCCAAGAATAGATGACCTTTTTGATCAGCTCAAGGGGGCTTCGGTCTTTTCAAAGATAGATTTGAGGTCGGGATATCATCAGCTTAAGGTCAAGGAAGCGAATATTTGCAAAATAGCTTTTAGGACTCGTTATGGTCACTATGAATTCTTGGTGATGCTGTTCGGGTTGACAAATGCACCAGCTGCGTTCATGGATATGATAAACCGTGTTGTTCAACTCTATCTGGACGGGTTCATTGTTGTTTTCATAGATGACATTTTGGTGTATTCTAAGACTAAGGAAGAACACGATTCGAATCTTCGAGTGGTTTTGCAAATTTTAAGGAAGAAGCAGCTATACGCGAAATTTAGCAACTGTGAGTTTTGGTTGAAGGAATTTACTTTTCTGGGTCATGTGGTGTCTGTAGAAGGAATTAGAGTGGATCCCCAGAAGATTGAAGCGGTGTTGGGTTGGAAACCACCTAAGTCTATGGCTGAGATTCGAAGTTTCTTGGGTTTGGCTGGATATTACCGAAGGTTCGTGGAAGGGTTCTCATTAATTACGGCACCTTTAACTAAGTTGTTGAGGAAAGGTGTACCTTTTGTTTGGACTGACAAGTAGCAGAGGATTTTTGAGAAGCTGAAGAGGATCTTAATAGAAGCTTCGGTGTTGATTCAACCTGAAGCTGGAAAAGAGTTTGTGGTTTATTATGATGCTTCACATACGGGACTAGGATGTGTGTTATTGCAGGATGGGAAGGTTGTTACGTATGCGTCTCGGTAGCTGAGACCGCATGAGATAAATTATCCCACGCATGATTTGGAGCTGGCTGCGGTGGTTTTCACTTTGAAAATTTGGAGACATTATTTGTATGGAGAGAAGTCTGTGATCTACACCGACCACAAGAGCTTGAAGTATCTTTTAACCCAGAAGGAATTGAACCTAAGGCAGCAAAGGTGGATTGAGCTATTGAAGGATTATGACTGCTCAATCGAGTATCATCCGGGTAAGGCTAATGTGATGGCAGACACTCTAAGCCAGAAAGTCATATCTGACTTGAGAGCGATGTTTTCCCATCTCAGTTTATACGACGAAGAAAGCTTATTAGATGAACTATAAGTGAAGCCGACATGGGTAAGTTAAGTTAAAGAGAAACAGTTATTGGATGAAGCCTTGAGTACTCGACTTCTGCATGTTCAGGATGGTGAAGTAGAAGATTATAGTTTGAACGGCGTCCAGTTTTTGTGTTTTCGTGGAAAGGTTTTCATGCTAAAGGATGTGGAATTGAGGCAGATGATTCTTAAGGAGGCACATAGTAGCTCTTATGCTATCCATCCTGGAGGAAGTAAGATGTATCGGGCTCTGCGTGAATAGTTTTGGTGGCCTGGATTAAAACGAAAAGTTACGAAATTTGTGGGAAGGTTTTTAACATGTCAGCAAGTCAAAGCTGAACATCAGTTGCCTTTAGAGTTGTTGCAGCAGATGAAGATTTCGTAGTGGAAATGGGAGAGGATCACTATGGACTTTGTGAGTGGGCTACCCCTTACGCCTACTAAGAAAGACTCGGTATGGGTAATTATGCATCGATTGACGAAGTTCGCTCATTTCATAGCTATTCGTGTCGACTATTCTCTTCAAATATTAGCTAAGTTGTGTGTGGCAGAAATTGTGAGGTTGCATGGGGTACCAGTATCAATCATATCAGATAGAGACCCTAGGTTTATGTCGTGGTTTTGGAGAGCTTTGTATTAGACATTGGGTACAAGGTTAGACTTCAGCATGGCATTTCATCCGCAGACAGATGGGCAGTCTGAGAGGGTAATTCAGGTCTTGGAGGATATGCTGAGGGGATGTGTCATAGACTTCAAGGGTAGTTGGGAAGAGTTCTTACCGTTGGCTGAATTCGCATATAACAACAACTACCAATCTAGTATTCAGATAGCGCCCTATGAAGCGTTATATGGGCAAAGATGTCGTACCTCTACCTATTGGACAGAATTGGTTGAACTTCAGGTTTTGGGTCTGGATTTGGTTGTAGAAATAGAAGAGAAAATTAGGTTAATTAGGGTTCGATTGAAGGAAGCGTCTGACAGTCAAAAGTCATATGCAGATCTGAAGCGAAAGGAAATAGAATTTGCAGTGGGTGACCAGGTCTTTTTAAAGATTTCACCGTGGAAGAAAGTGATGAGGTTTGGACGGAAGGGCAAGCTAAGTCCCAGGTTCATCGGGCCTTATCAGGTCTTAAAACGTGTGGGACCAATAGCGTATCAACTAGAGTTACATTCTGAGTTGAAGCGGATTCATGATGTGTTCCATGTTTCAATGTTAAGACGCTACCGTTCAGATCCATCTCACGTCGTGCTAGTAGAGGAAATTGAAGTAGGACCAGACTTTGTCTTATGATGAGGAACCAATCGAAATCTTAGAGCGAGACGTCAAGGTGCTAAGAAGGAAATCAGTCCTGTTAGTTAAGGTGCTGTAGCGATATCATGGAGTGGAAAAAGTGATGTGGGAATCGGAGGATACGAGGCGATAGCAATACCCTCATCTCTTTTGATCAGGTAATTTTGAGGCTGAAATTTCTTTAAGGGGGTAGAACTGTAATATTCGAGATTTAGGGGTTGTGCATTTATCTTGTTTTGTGTGTTTGGTATGCTGGTATGTTGTTTAGTGTGTTTGGGGTCCCCGGGAAGGTTCGGGGTTAAGTCAGAACCTTGGCCAAAATTTTATTTTTGGGAACATTAAGAGGGAAGCTACTTGGAGCCAGGGCTTAAGGTATTTTGATTGGGTACGTTGACACAAGAGTCAAGATGGAAGAGTGGCAAGGAGGCATCACTTGGGGAGCAAGGGACTAACGCCTCAAGGGGAGCAAAGGGGAGCAGGTTCGATTCGCGTTGTCAGTAGGGTAGCTTTTATTTTTGTTCATGCGTCATAGGGCTGGATGGTGGAATCGGTTGGGAGCCTCGAAGAGTGGAGGTGACTTAGTCAAATTTTTTGAAAGGTTGGACGGGAGTAAAAAGGGGGATTTGGAATGTTCAAATTATTTTGAATGGTTCAACCATTTTCAAATGTGTGTTCAAGAGTGTTTCAAGGAGGAAGTTGGGGGATTGAAGGGAGGTAGGATGCTAGCCAAATTTTTTTGAAGGGTGTGCTAGGGTGGTGAGGCATTTGGTTCTATGGGGGATGTTAGTGCCGAAAGTTGTTAAGGGTTAGCCTAGGTAGGGAGTCTTATTTTCGGAATTAGAGTGTGTTGCACCTTGGTCACCTTTAGTTCTTTGTTTTGTATAGCCGAAAACTCCCAAGAGCTTTATTCATTCTCCTATTGCCTAAGCCGAAACTATTCCCCCTCCTATTTTTCTCTTTTGCAAATTTGAGTTATCTTCTCCCTCACCGTCAAGCCGAAATAGGTCTCTCACATTCTTTTACTAAAGGTGTTTTCTTTTGGTAACCTCTAGGCCGAACATACCATCATCTTTTCATGTCTTTTTATTCTCTTCTCTCTTCTTCCTCTTGGCATTCTTGGTAACAGGTGAGCACTTCTTCTTCATCTAAAAGTCGAACCTCAACACTCACTCTCTCTTTTCTAGTCATTTGTCTTTTACTCATATTTTGATCACACTTTTAAACCCTTAGCCAAAACTTCTCCACTCCAACACCACTCAATATCTTCTTCTCTTTTTCAATTGTTCATAATAGCCGAACCTATTTCTCAATTCCCCTATTTTGGAACCTCTCTTTTATTTTTCATCCAAGCCGAAACTCATTGTTCCTTTCGATCTTCTCAACCGGATCCTTCATAGTGGTTGTAAGTGCTCTTCTTTTCTTTTAACATCTTCCTTCTCCTTTGATTGGCAAAACAAAGGCTTTGATCCTGTTCCTTGGCTAGGTTGGATGATTATAGGAAGGGTTCGGGTTCTTAACTTCAGTGATCTGTCAAGGCAAGTGTAGAACCTCCAGGCTTTGTCGATTTCAGTAAGGACATTTTTTCGTTTAGAATAGTTATTTCGCTATTATCTTATTCAACGGATTTAACTCAGTCTTCTGCCCAAGACCGTTTCTTATGGAATCAAATACTAGTCAAGCAAACGGGGTGTTTGAACCCGTGATTCTAGCCCCTAAATTCAAGAAGCATGCAGTGTCGACAGTTCGAGACTGGCCACCGGGTTGTGGGCCAGCTTCTGAAAGGGATAAGTAGGTTGTTATGATCCCTGAAAGTGAGGACGTTAGTGAGACCGTTAGCTTAGTTCTTCAGGTTTACAGGTGTGTAATTATCACGCTATCTCCTTTTGTGTTTAAATCATATATGTGTTATGGTTGGAAACTAAAATATTGGCAATGGTGATTGAATTGCCCAGGATGGGTAAAACCAAAACTTCAGGTTAGTATGGTATGTTTTATTTTCGTTATTCTTGTGGATAGTGTGACAATGTGTATACATAAAATATTGTGTGGCTGACATCTTATAACCTGTTGTTATACTACATTGCATGAGCATGGGATTTGGGTTATTAACGTTATATAGGGGAAGTGTACATCAGTGGCACAGTCACACGGAGTGATGTTTTGGTGCCTCATTTTGGCATCGGTTATTTGGTCACCTAGTGATCGACATTTTGGTCACCTAGTGATCGGTTATTTGGTCACATAGTGATCGATGGCTAGGCCACGTTTTATTATCTTTATTGTGACATATTTGTCGACATACCGCCAAAGTAGAGTGTAGCGGATGGAGGGTCGATTGTAGAAATCCCCAGGTGTGTTGAGGATGGACAGACGAAGTGGTGTGTAGAGGATGGAAAATTAGGCTGGGTTGGGTTATCATGATACTCATTGTTGCATCATATAAATTGGGCTTCGGTCGATGGTGTTTTGGGGCCTTGGCCCATATATGGATTTACGTGGAATAATTGCACACTGAGTCTTGTGACTCACGTTTTCGTTTAACAATTGCAGGTGATTTTTAGCTTATCGGACTGGGCTGGAGGGATCTCGAGGTGGCCAAGCATGGGTTTTATTAGTAAACACTATTTTTATTTAAGACTTATTATTTACAAATTTTTATTTTGGTTTGTAATAAGGCCATTGTAGAATTTGGTAATTTTCTTTTAGGGTTTTAAACTTTGGTTATAATGATTGCAAACTGCTCAATGGAAACTCTAGATTTTATAACGCAAACTGAAATTTTGTAACTTGCCAATGATGCTTCTTTTAGAAGTAGTTTTTATCAAAAACTTAATTATCGAAAAATAGGTAAGTGTTTTAAATATCACCTAATTAAAAGGCCCAACTATTTAATTTTCTAAGATTATTAAACAGAGGGTTTTCAACTGAGCCTCAAAACCTGGGATTTCCAAATAAACTTAAAAATTTGGAATTTCACAAAATTTTCTCAATATTTCCCTAGTGACATGCCAGATCCGGTCGAAGCGTTTGGGCCGGGTTTGTGGTGTTACAAATTTTGTCAAATTGTGATTGAATTGTCCAAAAGGACTAAATTGAAAAAGTTGCAAAATGTGGTATTCTAGAAGTTATTTGTATGAAATAGCTTTAGAATATCAATTGGAGGTCCTTAAATACTAATTTTGCCAAATTCTAATTTTTGGACAAAATTGGGCATGAATGGGTTAAAATTTGAAAGTTGGACAAAATGACATTTTGGTCATTTGTCAATTAAATGATTAAAATTGGAAAAAGAGGATAGAATTTTCATTCATCTTCTTCCCCAAGGCTGCCGAAAATTTAGAGAAGCCATTGTTAGGGCTCTTCAACTTTTCAAGCTAGCTAGTAAGTGTATTCTAGCTCTGTTTTTTTATATTCTTCATATTTTTGAAGTCTTAGTAGCATGGTAAGCTATTTTTAGTTATATGTTAAGCTAATATGGATGTTCAAAAATGTACATGCATGTATTTTGATGTTTTATGGAAGAACATGAAAGCTTGATGTAGTAGAAATATCTTTTGCTAAGAGAATTCCATGAAAAATGCATGTAGGGACTAGTTTGTGAAAGTCTTGAGATTGGTCATACATATGGGATTTAGTAAGAATTGATGATTACTTTAGTTGAGTAAATGGTTCGGCTATGCATGAAAGGCTAGAAAGTTGAATGAAAATCACTTTACAAGCCTTAGGCCAAATGTGTAAATATGAGAAAGTTTAGAGGCAAAATGGTAATTTTGCTAAAGTATGAGATAATGGTCAATTTAGTCAATGTGTGTATTAAATGAGTTGATTTATCATTATAGATCAAAAAACACGAAGCCCGGATCGAAACCGAAGCAAGAGTAAGGTGGTGGACTAAATTGCACATCTTTATACTTTTTGAGTACCGAGGTAAGTTTATGCGTAATCAATGCGTTATACTTATACGCTCTTAATGCTAGCTAGTGTGTAGCATGAATGAGAATGAATGAGAATGATTGAGAACCTATGCGGTTCAAGTGGAATGAATGTGGTAGATATCATGAATGAATGAATAAGTGGATATGTTAATGTGTAGCGATAATATTTGATGGTGGGCTAAGTGCGATACCATAGTTAAGTATATTATTTAGTGGGCTATGTGCGAAACCACTATGAGTACCTCTTGGTAGGCTACGTGCGATACTACCTTATTAGCTAATTGTGGTGGGCTGAGTGCGAAACCACAGAGTAATTTAGCTGTATGGACGTATTAGTGTGATAAAATGATGTGTTGCATTTTCGAGTAAATGTGGTATTGAGTGCAGGGGTGCATGTCAATGATTATGAGTATGTGACTTATGATGTGTTGAAAATTTGGTAAGGGGTAGAAAGAGTAAGCATAATTGTGGGTGTGAATTTATTTGGTAGTATAACGCTAATTGTTGTTTAGTTTATACTAGAATGCTTAAATTGTTTATGTGTAAACTTACTAAGCTCAAGGCTTATTCCTTTTCTTTTCCCTTGTCTTATAGAGAAAGAGGGTTGAATCTAGATACGTGGATTAATCAGAAGATCGCCCACATTATCAGCTCACTCCGGTACATTAGACTAAATGTTTTGTATATGACATGTATAGGGGTTAGACAAGTTAGTGAATTTGTTGTAATGGCTAAGATATGTTAGCCTATAGATGGATAATCTATTTTGTATAATGCCATAGTTGTTGGATGCTTTATTATATGAAAAGATGTAGTTATCCATGTGTGATTGTGTTTGAATTTGAATTGATTATTGATGTGTTTTTTGAGTATATGTTATAAGAACTTGAGGGGTGAGAATAGCTTAGCACATAGCTTTTTTCTTGTCCATGTGGATAGACACACGGGCATGTGTTTAGGCCATGTGTGACACATGGCCATTCCACGGGCGTGTGCCTTGGCCGTGTCTCTTTGACAGATTTGAGCAGTATAGGCCATGGGCTAGCCACGCGGGCATGTGTCTAGACTTCAGGCTATATTGTGTAGTCAGTGTTCACCGTGGGTGGTGAGCGTGGGCGTGTGCCCTAGCCGTAGGGCATTGGCAGAATGCTTTGGTTTTCATGCACGGGTTGAGGGCATGGGCGTGTGTGACTTTACACAGGTGTGTAGTTTCTATTTAGGTGAAAAAATTTAAAATCGTAGAAGTTTCTGATAGGGTCTCGAGAGTCTTGCATCTATGAGTGAGTCCTTGTAAGTCGAAATTGTGGTTGTAGAGGTGACTTAAGAGAGTAATCGATAAGCCGAAGTGGCGATCATATGGTTTTAATCTGGTAATGCCTCGGGCCCAGTTCCAGCATGGATTTCGGGTAAGGGGTGTTACAATTACACTTCTAACCTAATCTAGAAACCTCTTCACCCAACCAGATATCTAACCACAGAAGCAAACAGGTGTTCATCACACATACATACAATTTTCTACATTCAAAAATCACATACAACCAAAACATACCCGACTTAATGGTGATGGAACAATCTCGAGCCTTATGCTCCTTAGACCCGTATCTCAAGCATGCTCCTGACGTCCTCCAGCATTTACCCGGATAACGCATTTTGCAATATTTGCAAGCTGGAAAGTTTGGATGTGCCTTAACATGCTTCACAAAACGAGACTGCAGTCCTAGAGAACTGCGATCTCTTTTCCTCTTATAGTCTACATACCCAGCTCGAAGTGTTTCACCAATTTCTCTAACCTCCTCCAATACCTCCCTAACTAGTTGAGTTAGCACATCAGCTCTGGCTCGGTCATGAGACCCCGCCTCAATTACTGGTGATATCGACGCCTGTCTTTCGAGTATATGCCCCGATACTGAGGATCCAGCCCTAGCACCTCGGCCTCTACCGCGACCACGTGTACGTCGTCCCTATCCTCTGGTACTCATCTTGATGTCATGCGTTAATCTGGTTAAGAGTGTTATGCATCAGCCTATTGTTCAAGTAATTTTTAACAGTTGTTTTATGAAAGAATAGTAGTATGAGTAGTTTTCACATATCAATTTTCCTATAGTTTCAGTCTCTATAATCTTAATTCTATAGTTAACAGTTTCACTGTACTACCACTAACTCTAGTGGTTTTCTTCCTACAGTCATTTCATCACATAACTAGATAAAGTATGGAAACTTACGGATTTGGTGCCAGAGACTCAGGGTGCCATACACCTAATAAAGATATATTTTTTTAAACCAAATTTCAAACAAATTTTGAAAAACATTTTCGAACCCATTCCACAGCCGAGCTTTACAACCCAGGCTCTAATACCATAAAATGTAACACCCCAAACCCGGCCCAGACGCTATGGCCAGATCTAGCATGTCACATCAAAAAGAAGTTGAAAAGATAAACAATTGTTAAAATCGTTGCATCTCTTTTTAAAACCCCAAGTTTCGTTGTTTGTTTGTAAGACACGACTTGCTTAATGTCCCTTTTATAAAGTTATTATTATTTCGAAAAGAAAAACTATTTTTGTTATGAAAATTGAACTTGAATCATTGCGAAAACGTGATATTTTGGAAAATGATTTATAATGTTTTAAGAAAACCTCGTATGTATAAGTTTAATAGTTATTAATGAATAATTAAAAGAAAAATAAACCAAAGGCCTTATTACAAAATGTAAACCCAAAATAAATATTCTTAGAAATAAAGTAAAAACTAGATTTACTAAGTTCACGAGAAGTATCTCCGTTGTATGGCCACCCTCGAGTCCTCCACGGCTCCAAAACCTCTACCATGCAAGATTAAGGGAAAAGGGGTGAGTTACATAAACTCAGTGTGTAATCCCTTAAACAGTCACTAACTGGCCCCGAGACCATACGACATCAAACTGGGCCTAAGCCCTTTAATCATTAAAATGCAGATAATGTAATGTAACGTAACCCAACCCAAACCAACCAATCACACCCCTATACCAACAAATCGTCACCTGTGGGGATCTAGTCAACCCACCCCGCCAATCATACCAATAATGTAGACGAGCCGCTAATCACAATATTTGTGGCTAAGCCACCAGAATCATAGTATATATATATATATGTGGCATAGCCACTAAAACAGTATGTGGTAGAGCCACTAGGCTACACTTCTCTTCAGTCATTAACCTGCCCCATGCAATATGATAAAATGTCATGTATCAACGTATAAAAGTGTAATTAAAACATACACACGATATTCAATCACCATTAAGGGTATGACAGTCATTTCACCCCTTCGGGGGTATTTCGGTAATTTCACAATCCTAGGGATATTTTGGTAATTTACCCTTTAAGGGTATTTCAGTAATTTTGCTACCCCAGGGGTATTTTGGTAATTTAACATTTAATGACCTTTCCAAAGGCCTATAGGCGCCTCGAGCGACTTAGGACCCTTTATGGGTCTCTATGGTTTTAGGCCCAAACGGGCCCACATGTTCGTGAGGCCCAAACGGGCCTACATGCTCGTGTGGCCCATTACATGTGGTTTCGCTTTAAGTTTTGTGGATTTCCCACTCGTATCTATCATTTAGTGTTTTTCCATCAATTTTACCCCAGTGGGCTCGTAAGTCCATTAGGCCCATTTAGCCTATTTCAGTTCGATCAGGCCCATTTCGGCCTTAGTTTCGTGAGAGTGCTCGTGACACTCTTCATGATCCATCATCGTTATTCATGTCTTACTTTACCACCACAAGCGTTCGCATACTCGAGTTGTCACAGTCGCTGGCTTTTCAGCTTTTTGGCTTTTCGGCTTATGGCCAATTCTCAAAACATCACATGCATTTATCATCAAAATGGTGTGAGATTACACACCTGATTTGGAATATGATTCACGTACTCCCTGAAGCACCTAAAAACATATTTGGCTATCAGTTAGTCTCATCACTGGTAAAGCATAACAAAAGCTTGAGTCCAAGATAATCACTAACTTCACTTACCACAAACAAATTCCCTTCGATACGCCAAACCATCTCGGTTCTACCCCTTAACTAACACCAAAGAGTTGCTAACACAATTGATGTATCAAAACAAATAGAGTTACCAATCATCCATATTCGGTCAATAAAGGAAAATCCACAATAACAATTAGCACTGCTTACCATTAGTTTCGGCAAAAATAGGTTCTTGAACAATCAGAATTTGAGCCCTCACACCCTTCAGAGATGATAATCAACTGGAAAGAAGAAGAGATTAGCTTTGGCTTGGCCAAAAGAGAACAATAGACGAGGTATTAGGGGAGAATAGGTTTGGTTCTATCACAAACAAAAGGTTAAGGTAGTAAGTGTTTGGCTTATGCTTTTGAATAGAGATGTAAAAACAGTAGGAAAGAAAGGTGTAATGCATTCGAGCAATGGAGAAAGATAGTGTAACAAGAAAAGAAGAGAGAAACACACTATGGCAACGTAGTCTTACCTATTTGGCCACCACCAAGAGATAGAAATAATGAAGCAGAAAGAATACTCGGCACTTGACAAGAGCAAATCAAGGAGATAGAAGAAATAATTTTGACTTGGATAAGAGAGGGAAGATTCGGCTTATGGAGAAGAAAAGGTAAAAGATAGAAAACGAAAGGAAGAGGGAAAGAAATGGACATAAAAAGAGAATATGAGAGTAGGAGAAAATTTGGCTATAGCATAAGGTATAAGCACAACCTCGAATTGGAAAAAAAGATAAGAAGAAATACTTCGGCTAGTAGGAAATTGTAATAAACCAAAATGACCCGAAAATGCTTAAGGGGAAGTGCACAAAAACATAAGAAAAGCTAAGGAGAGCCTAGAGACATTCGCCACTCCTTTCCTACTCAAGGCCGAATATGCCTTCTTCCAAATGACCAAAACTTGACTGAATCTCCCCCATCCACTTCCCTATAATCGGCCACTAACTCCACTCTCCCCCAATCCCTTAATTCTCTCCATGATAGTCTCATTGCATTTCTCTCATCCACCCATTCAAATGGTTTGACTAAGTCACCAACCTCCAAGGTAGAGTTCTGACTGAACTCTACTTCCTCCATCTAGCTAACAAAAAAATAGAAGCGTTGACTTGCCAATTGTAGGATTCGAACCTCCAACCTCCTTGAAATTCCCTTGACCCCACACCACCTTGCCATATGCTCCACTTGTGTCTTAAAAACTGCACAAATAAAGATAAGTCTATGGCCAAAGTCTAAATCCATTTAAAAAAAAATCTAAAAGAAATGCAAGTGCCAAGACTTGAACCTTGGATCCCCTTGCTTCCCTGTGGAGTCACTCCCTTGCTCCATAAGTGGCGTCACTTAGCCACTACACCACAAGCTCTTTTTGTGACATTTCTCTCCATATTTTACTCTTAAAGCCTACTTAC
Organism: Gossypium rotundifolium; assembly: GCA_025506655.1. NCBI lineage: Eukaryota > Viridiplantae > Streptophyta > Magnoliopsida > Malvales > Malvaceae > Gossypium > Gossypium rotundifolium. The sequence continues at coordinate 102,465,605 of CP106722.1, read as the reverse complement.
TAACTCCAGGGTTTTATTCGCCTAAAACTAAAATTTTCCTGTAGTCCAAGTTTGATCTCGGGACTTCATAGAAGCCTCCTAACCTTCCAAAATCACTCACCTAATAGGACCAACTTGCATTAGTGTCGTTCTCTTGTTCTGAAAAATTTTAATTGCTCTCATGGCCATGGCCCAATGGGCCCAATTCTACTAGGCCCACATTCGGGTCGTTACATCTGGGACATAACATCGGCACCAAATGAAGGTCCTATATAAGACCATGTCTGGGACATGGCATCGGTACCGAATGTAGGTCCCGTATAAGACCATGTCTAGGACTTGGCATCGGTACCAAATAAGGAAGGTCCAATATAAGACCATGTTTGGGACATGGCCTCGGCGCCAAAGGAAGATCTCGTGTAAGACCATGCCTGGGACATGGCATCAACATCTATATACGATCTCGTATAAGACCATGTCTGGGACACGGCATCAACATCGAGCTAAGAGATCCTGTGTAAGACCATATTTGGGATATGGCATCGGCATCATGAGGTGATCCCATCTAAGACCATATATGGGATATGGCATTGGCATCGTAATACATGTATGATGAGATTGAGTATCCCCTGATATTCTAAATAGTTAAATGGGCAAAGAGTGACATTTAAGTCAAGGATGATAATGAGCTAAGTTTATGTTCAAGATAGCATAAGTGCTAAACTATGTGATAAAGTGATACAGGTACCCTGTAACAGCCCGATTTACACCCTAGATGGAATAGTGGTTTTGAAACCACAAATCTGAGGTTGGAATAATATTTTAATGTTATTTTTACTGTTGATTATATGTGATATAGCCTGTGTTAAAATTCTGTGTGGTAATTTTATCGATTGTGTGCCGAATTAAGAGAACGGACTTAATCGCGTCAAGAGTAAAATGCTAGGTGCTGATTGTTAAGTATCAAATTGTTAATGTCTTTATAATGTGAAGCCTTTAAAAGGAAATTAGCCTATTTTATTGATAGTGGGCAGTGGATGAACTTTTTAGCCAACTAAAATGTTATATAATATGTTATTATTAAAGGCTAATATGGTAATTGAATTAATAATAATATAAGTTATGATAAAACAAACATGATAGATGATTATTATCATTCTTTGAGTGCCAAAATTTAAGAAAGGAAAAGAAGAGAGAATACAAGTTAGGGTTCGGCTATTGAATTGCTTAATTAAGGTATGTTTTGACTTTAGTTTTTGATGATTTCTATGTTTTTGAGATTGTTGCTTAGTCTACTATCAAGTCCATGTTGCAATTTAAAGAATTGATGTTGTTTATGAGATGTGCCATTGATGAAATGGTAAGCTTTGTGACGAATATTGGTGTTAAATGGAAGATATGTGTTTAATGAACATGTTTTATTCATGGATTTTTGGTGAATTTAGCTAATTAGGGCTAAATTGTGAAAATGATAAATTAAGGGATTAAAATGTGAAATAAATGAGATGTGTGGACTTGTATGAATATAGAGAGAATTCGGCTAGGCATGGGTGAAATAAAATTATGTGTATTTCGTGATCTTGTGAATTAGAGACTAGGGTGTCAAAATCTGAAAATGTGAGTGCTATTATGTAAAATGCCCTAAATAAGTGTGTGTGGACTAAATTGAATGAATTAGTGATTGAATGGATTGAATTTGAATGTGTATAGACCAAGAAAAGAGAGGTTCGGATCAAGATAGAGGCAAAGAAAAAGTGCTTGATTAATCGATCATTTCGGTATTTCGACGTCTGAGGTAAGTTCAGACATAATACATGTGTTTTACTATGTTTAATGTTATGAGATAAATGATATGATATTATTAAATTGTGAATTCTATGTGAGGGTTCAAGTTATGTGGCACTATGTGTGGGTATACAGTAATGTGACCAAAATGATTAGCACTGTGTGTGCGAAATGAATAAGCTTCGGCTTTGTGGTTGGCATTGTGTGTGCGATACCGATTTCAGATAAGTTTGATATAGATGCACTAAGTGTGCGATGTTGGTTAAGCTTTGGCTAACGATTTGGGCACTAAGTGTGTGAATGAATCGAATAGGGGACAAAAGTTGATCAAAATGAAATAGTGAGTATTGAATAGCATTTGTAATCGATAACTACGTGTTGGCTAAGGTACGTTCGGAACCTATATGGTTGATGAAACTATGAATGAGGTTATGAAAGGTTAATTGAACATATTAGGTTTGGATGGTATGGTATATGTGATTGTGAATTGATCTATGTGATGGTTTTCTTTGGTATAATGTATTATGTTTCGAACTTGCTAAGCCTTGAAAGCTTACTGTGTGAATTTTTTAGCTATTTTACAGTGTCAGCAGAGTTATCTCGGATCCAAGGATCGTCAGCATCTTTATCACACTATCGACAATCTATGTTGGTACTCTTGAAGATGTGTATATTGACTATGGCATGTATAGGCTAGTTAATTAGAAATATATTTGAGATGTGTAAATAGTCATGTGATGTGGCTAGATAAATGTTGGAATTATGTATATGTGAATTTGGTATGTGAAGTATGTTTTGGTATGTTTTGTTGGCAATGAAAATGTCTTATAAATGGGTAAGCCTAGTGATGGATTGATGCTAGTGTAACTTAGAGATGTTATGGATGAATCATGCTTGATAATGCATGTGTTCAATTGTGAAATTTGGTTATAAGTAGACATGATTGGAACTGAGATTGAATGAGATGACATGTTTTTGGTTATCAATGGTACATGAAATGTATTGGTATATTGATTGTAGCGTTGACTCAAGAGTGGGTGGCATTTTGGCCTTGCAAATGGCCTATTTGCATATTTGATTAAGGGACACGGGCGTGTATCTCCACCGTGGGGTTCAAGGACCAATTTGAAGTGTGTTAGGATAGGTTACACAGTCGTGGCACACGGGCGTGCCTGGTGGCCATGTGACCAAGTCAGTAGCTAGCATATTATCACATGACCATGACACACGGGCGTGTCTGGTAGCCGTGTGGATAAGTTAGTATGCATGCTCTGTTTTAGCACTACCCGGACACATGGCTGTGTCTAGTAGACGTGTGAGGCACACAGCCTGATTGCACGAGCGTGTGACCTCAATAGTATAGAAGAATGTTTGAAATTTTAAAAATTTTTATAAGTGTTCAGTTTAGTCCCGGCCCTGTTCTAAAGCATGTTTAAGGTCTCGATGACCTCACTAAGGGACTATATGGTTATGTTTGAATATGAACAAATGATATTTGACTTGGTGTCGTGAAATGGATGCAAAATGTTTCGATTGTTCGGTAATGCCCCTTAATTTTATTCCGGTGAGGGTTTTGGGTTAAGAGTGTTACATTTTATTGGTATCAAAGCTACTGTTTTGTCGATTCTCAAACTAATGTTGTGAGTCTAGCTATACATGCCATATATATATTTGCGATAGTGTGATGAATTTTAACAGTTATAAATGTGTTTTCGTATATCAAACAGATCCCGATCGAGCAGTTGTCGATGATGTATAGAGTAACGTGCCTGCTCTCTCTCAAGGGACAGCATCGGCCAAATCTAGGCCGAATGAAAGTAGTGAGGGAGGAAAGGCTAAGCAAGACTTCTTCCAAATGATGAGTGAGTGGTTTTCAGAGTTCGTTCAAATGAATCCAGCTGCTCCATAACCTCTACCCCCTGAGTATCTTTTGTGCCACAAGTTGTAGATCCAATCTGACTGAATAAGCCTCCTGTGGATAAGATTTGAAAGTATGGGGCTGAAAAGTTTAGGGCCACACATGATGACAATGCTGAACGAGCTGAGTTTTGGCTCGAGAATATAATCCGGGTATTCAATGAGATGTCATTGACCCTTGATGAGTGTATTAAGTGTGCAGTTTCTTTGTTTAGATATATGGATTATAACTGGTGGAATACGTTGACATCCGTGGTTCCGAGAGAGAGGATCACCTAGGATTTCTTTCAAGATGAATTCTGAAAGAAGTATATTAGTCAACTATTCATTGATCAGAAACGTAAAGAGTTTCTAGAGCTGAAACAGGGTCGTTTGTCAATTACTGAGTACAAGCGAGAATTTGTGAGATTGAGTCAATATGCACGGGAATGTGTTTCGATAGAAGCTACTATGTATAAACGCTTCATAGAAGGGTTGAATGAGGATATTAAATTGTTGGTTGGGATACTTCATATAAATGAATTTGTTGTGTTAGTTGAAAGATCCTACAAAGCCGTGGAGCTCAGTAAAGAAAAGAAGAAATCTGATTCTAAAGCCCGTGATGAAATAAAAAGATCAATAGTAAGTTTCCTCAACCTTCAATGAAGAGATTTAGAGATACAAGCAATCGATCAAATACTTCATTTAGACATTCGAATAGAGATCGCGTACGACTAACTGTTGGTCTCAGAACTCAAGCTCCAATAGAATCAACTATTGATAGTGCCAAAAGAAACAAACCTGAGTGTAGACAGTGTGAAAGATAACATGTGGGAGAATGTTGGGGCAAGTACAACAATAGAGTTTGCTATAAATGTGGATGGCAAGATCACTTCTTTTGAGATTGCCCAAAGATGGATGAGGAAGAAAATGTTCAGAATGTGAGATCGAGTAATGTATCGGCTAGGGGTAGACTACTCAGAAATGTCAGAAATGTGAGTGGAAGTCAAAGAGAGACTATCGATACAGTTGCGAGATCAAAGGAGAGACCACCTGCCCGAGCCTATGCTATACGTGCACGAGGAAGCATCATCTCCAGACATCATCATTGGTACTTTTACTCTATTTGATACTGATGTGATTGTATTGATAGATCCAGGTTCTACTCATTCCTATATGTGTGTGAATCTAGTATCGAGTAAGACTCTATCTGTTGAGTCTACTGAAATTGAGGTTAGAGTATTGAACCTCTTAAGCAAGTGTTGGTGGATAAAGTGTGCAAGAATTTCCCATTGATGTTTTGGGATATATGCTTTTCGGTTAACTTAATGCTGTTACCATTCGATGAATTTGACATAATTCTAGGAATGGATTGGCTCACTTTGCATAATGCTATTGTGAATTGTAAACGAAAAAGTATTAAATTGAGAAGTTAGAATGGTGAGATAGTTCGAATTGAATCCAGTGATATGAAAGGGTTACCAGCTATTGTATCTGCGATGAAAGCTTTGAACTATGTGAGAAAGGGTTGCAAAGCTTATCTGGCATATGTGATTGATACAAAGGTGTCAAAAAAGAAAGTTGAATCGAGACCTGTGGTTTGTGAATTTCAAGGTGTATATCCCGAAAAGTTACCGAGATTACCTCTAATACGAGAAGTTGAATTTGGTGTCGAATTAGTGTCAGGGACCGCTCCTATCTCAATAGCCCTGTATAGAATGGCACTGACAGAATTGAAAGAGTTGAAGTCTCAGTTGCAAGAGTTGACTGATAGAGGATTTGCACGATCGAGTTTCTCACCTTGGGGTGCTCCTGTGCTGTTTGTTAAAAAGAAAGATGACACTATGAGGATGTGTATCGATTATCGACAATTGAATAAAGTGACAATAAAGAATAAGCATCTGTTGCCACATATTGATGATTTGTTTGATAAGCTGAAAGGAGCTACAGTGCTTTCTAAGATAAATTTGAGATCGGGCTACTATCAGTTGAGAGTTAAAGAATCTGATGTGCCAAAAACTACTTTCAGAATAAGGTACAGACATTACAAATTCTTAGTGATGCCTTTCGGACTAACAAATGCTCCAGCATTGTTTATGGATCTGATGAATCGGATATTCAGACCGTATTTGGATCGCTTTGTTGTGGTGTTCATTGATGATATTCTGATTTATTCTTGTGATGAGACAAAACATGCCAAACATTTGAAAATTGTGCTACAGACTTTGCGTGGGAGGCAATTATATGCTAAGTTTAGCAAATGTGAGTTTTGGTTGCGTAAGGTTGGATTTCTAGTGCATATTACAGGAGTACGAGTTGATCCAAGTAAAATCTCTACTATTTTAGAATGGAAGCCTCCGAGAAATGTGTCTGAAGTCTGTAGTTTTCTGGGACTAGCGAGATATTATAGACAGTTTGTGAAAGGCTTCATGATGATTGCGACTCCATTGACGAAGTTGCTACAAAAATATGTTAAATCCGAGTGGTCGAAAAAGAGCCAACAAAGTTTTCAGCAGTTGAAAGCATTGTTCACAAAAGCGCCAGTGTTAGTTCAACCAGAACTGGGTGAAGAATTCATAGTCTATATTGATGCATCATTGAATGGTTTGGGCTGTGCGCTGATGCAAGAAGGCAAAGTTATCGCTTATGCTTCAAGGTAGTTAAAGCCGCATGAAAATAACTATCCAATGCAAGACCTTGAGTTAGCCGCAATTGTGTTTGCGTTAAAGATTTTGCGTCACTAGTTATTTGGTGAGAAATGTCATGTTTATACTGATCATAATAGTTTGAAGTACTTAATGACTCAAAAAAATTGAATTTACGACAGAGAAGATGGTTAGAGTTATTGAAAATTATGAACTTGTGATTGATTATCATCCGGGCAAAGCTAATGTTGTTGCTGATGCCTTGAGTCAAAAGTTTTTATTTACCTTGCGCGCTATGAATTCTCAAATAGATCTGTGTGATGATGGTTCAGTTTTGGCTGAGTTGAAAGGAAGATCGATGTTCATACATCAAATTTGTGATGCCCGAAAAAGAGATGACAAGATGTTAGCAAATCGAGCTCAATATGATTTGAATTCTAATCTAGAATATTGAGTTGGTAGCAATGATTGTTTGAGATTTAGAGACTTGATTTGTGTTCCGATGAATTCAGAGTTGATTCAGATGATTTTGAATAAAGCTCACAATAGTCGTTTGACTGTGCATCGGGGGAGTACGAAAATGTATAACGATCTGAAACAGGTTTATTGGTGGCATGGTATGAAAAGAGATATTTCTAACTTTGTGTCAAAATTTTTAGTTTGTCAGCAAGTTAAAGTTGAACATCAAGTTCAATTTGCTTTGTTACAACCGAGCATGATTCCTGAGTGGAAATGAGAAAGAATTATGATGGACTTTGTGTCGGGATTGCCATTATCTCCGGGAAAGAAAGATGGAATCTAGGTGATAGTTGACAGATTGACAAAATCAGCTCATTTCACTCCGGTGAGAACATATTATTCACTCGATAGATTGGCTAAATTGTATATTGCTGAGATTGTGAGATTGCACGGGGTGCCAATATCTATTGTATCTGATAGGGATCCAAGATTTACCTCGCGTTTTGGAAGAAATTGCAAGAATCTTTAGGCACAAAATTGCATTTTAGTACTGCATTTCATTAGCAAATAGGTGGTTCGTCCGAGAGGATTATTCAGATTCTTGAAGATATGTTGAGATACTGTGTACTTGAGTTTGAGAGTACGTGGGAAAAACATCCGCCGTTGATTGAATTCGCGTATAATTATAGTTTTCGATCTAGCATTAAAATGGCACCATATGAGGCTCTTTATGGTCGAAAATGTCGAACTCCATTGTATTGTACTGAGCTGAGTGAGAATAAGATTCACGGGGTTGATCTTATAAAAGAGACTGAGCAAAAAGTGAAAGTGATTCGTTACAGTTTGAAAGCCACCTCAGATCGTTAGAAATCTTACGCAGACTTGAAACTAAAAGATATTGAATTCAAAGTTAGGGATAAAGTGTTTTTGAAAGTATCTCCATGGAAGAAAATACTTTGATTTGGCCGAAAAGGCAAGTTGAGTTCGAGGTTCATATGACTATATGAGATTATTGAGAGAATTTGGTCAGTTGCTTATAGATTGTTGTTGCCACCTGAGTTAGAAAAGATTCATAACGTGTTTCATGTGTTGATGCTTCGGCGGTACCGACCTGATCCGTCTCATGTGATTGCTCCTATTGAAGTTGAGATTCAGTCAGATTTATCATATAATGAAGAACTGATTCGAATTTTGGCACGAGAAATCAATGAGTTCAGAAATAAGAAAATCTCTTTAGTGAAAGTGTTGTGGCACAAACATGGAGTAGAAGAGGCTACGTGGGAGCCTAAAAACGTTATGAGAGAGCAATATCCACACCTACTCATTGGTAAGATTTTCGGGGATGAAGTTCCCAAGGGGAGAGTTGTAATAGCTCGATTTAGACCCTAGACAGAATAGTGGTTTCGAGACCACAAATCCAGGGTTGGAATAATATTTTAATGTTATTTTTGGTGTTGATTATATGTGATATAGCCTGTGTGAAAATTCTGTGTGGTAATTTTACCGATTGTGTGCCGAATTAAGAGAAAGAACTTAATCGCATAAAGAAAAAAATGCTGGGTGCTAATTGTTAAGTATCAAATTGTTGATGTCTTTATAATGTGAAGCCTTTAAAAGGAAATTAGCATATTTTCTTGATAGTGGGCAGTGGATGGACATTTTAAACAACTAAAATGTTAAATAATATGTTATTATTAAAGGCTAATATGGTAATTAATTTAATAATAATATAAGTTATGATAAAACAAACATGATAGATGATTATTATCATCCTTTGAGTGCCAAAATTGAAGAAAGGAAAAGAAGAGAGAATACAAGTTAGGGTTCGGCTATTGAATTGCTTAATTAAGGTATGTTTTGACTTTAGTTTTTGATGATTTCTATGTTTTTGAGATTGTTGCTTAGTCTACTATCAAGCCCATGTTTCTATGTATTATGTTTCGAACTTACTAAGCCTTGAAAGCTTACTGTGTGAATTGTTTCTCTGTTTTACAGTGTCAGCAGAGTTAACTCAAATCCGGGGATCGTCAGCATCTCTATCACACTGTCGGCAATCTCTGTTTGTACTTTTGAAGATGTGTATATTGAATATGCTATGTATATGCTAGTTAATTATAAATATATTTGAGATGTGTAAATAGCCATATGATGTGGCTAGATAAATGTTGGAATTATGCATATGTGAATTTGGTATGTGAAGTATGTTTTGTTGGCAATGAAAATGTCTTATAAATGGGTAAGCTTAGTGATGGATTGATGCTAATGTAACTTAGAGATGTTATGGATGAATCATGCTTGATAATGCATGTGTTTATTTGTGAAATTTGGTTATAAGTAAACATGATTGGAAGTAAGATTGAATGAGATGACATGTTTTTGGTTATCAATGGTACATGAAATGTATTGGTATAATGATTGTAGGATTGACCCAAGAGTGGGTGGCATTTTGACCTTGCAAATGGCCTATTTGCATATTTGATTAAGGGACACAAGCGTGTATCTCCACCATGGGGTTCAAGGACCACTTCGAAGTGTTTCTGGATAGGTTACACAGTCGTGGCACACGAGCGTGCCTGGTGGCCGTGTGAACAATTCAGTAGCTAGCATATTATCACACGACCATGACACACGGGCATGTCTAGTAGCCGTGTGCATAAGTCAGTATGCATGCTCTGTTTTGGCACGGCCTAGACACATGGGTGTGTCTGGTAGCCGTGTGAGGCACACGGTCGAATTGCACAAGCGTGTGACCTCAATAGTATGGAAGAATGTTTGAAATTTTGAAAATTTTTGTAAGTGTTAGGTTTAGTCCCGTCCCTGTTCTAAAGCATGTTTAAGGTCGCGATGACCTCACTAAGGGACCATATGGTTATGTTTAAATATGAATGAATGATATTTGACTTAGTGTCGTGAAATGGATACAAAATGTTTCGATTGTTCGGTAATGCCTTTTAACCCTATTTTGACGACGATTTCAGGTTAAGGGTGTTACATACCCATGAGCAAAATACGAGTTACGAAACCAAATGTGATATGTGATGGGTAAGAGTAAGTATGTGTAACATCCTGATATTTAGGGGCTATGCATTTTTCATAATTGAATGATGTTGCATGCTTAATCATTATTAAGTGCAATTTTGGAAGTTATTTGAGCTTCATTTATTAAGTGAAGGTTTTGCTAAACTTTTAATTTCTATTAATTAGAGAGAGAACTAAGCTAATAAGGCCTTAAGAATTGATGATGAGAAGTTCTAGTATAAGTTAAGTGATTGGCAAAGTGGTTAAGATGCATGGATGTGTGCTTAAGGTGCAAGGTTCGAATCTCCTAGCTAACATTAGGGAGATTTTTAATTTTTTTTTTGTTTTCTTCCTTGTAAGTGTCGGCCAAGAATATTCTAGAGTGGATGAGCTTTCATCCATTTTTGGCTTGTTGACCATGAGAAAAAGGAAGTTAAAGAACATAAGGCATGGAATCACAAATTCATGATAAGATGAGGGGGGACAAAGGCATGAAATAGGGCTATGTTTTGGGGATGTGTTCATGGTCATTTGACCATGAACCTAGACAACATGAAGGCTAAAGGAGAGGCCTAGTTGTGTAGTAAATTCTTTGGATATGATGGGGAAGAAACAAGGAGGAAAAAGGGGGATATGTTGGCATTGATGTGGCCGAATTTATGCTTTGCCATTAGGGGGGAAAAGTTAGCCAAAAGCCTAGGATGTCCATCTTTTCTCATTTTCTCCAAAAATTCTCTCCTAGCCGAATGTGCCATAGAGTTTAGGTAAAAACTCTCTTTTGTTTTAGCTTTCATCCTTTTGACCAAATTTTCTTCTTTTGGCCGAATGTACCATAGTCATTTTGGTACATTTTCACTTTTGATTTAGCCTCAATTGCTTGAACCAAATACAACCTTCTTTCTCTCATTTAGTTTTTATTTTGAAACCAAAAACCACAAAGTTTAAGCACCATTATTCTTCTTCATTTTCTCTTCTCTTGCGAATGCATCTAAGTTCCATAGTCCATCTCTCTCTCTTTGATCCTATTCACTTTTCTTTTCTTTTCATCTTATATTTTTTTCTTTCTCTTAACTTTCTCTCATTGCCGAAATCACCATTATCATTTTCTTCTTATCTTTCTCTTTACTTCCTTCTCTTTTCATTCTCTTTCTTCCTTTCCTTCAAAACCGAAACCATCATATTGAAACCACCATTTTATTCTTTTATTTTGTGAAGGCGAATCATCATTCTCTTTTCTTCTTTTTCAAAGCCGAACCTCCAAGTGATCAAAGTAAGACTTCATCAATTATTTTCATCACTTCCTTTCACTTGAATAAGATTGGAAATCATAATCTTTTATTTCTCTCTTAGGTCAATCTCTTGAAAAGATTTTGAAAGGAACTTTGTTGAAGACAACCTTAAGTGACCATTCGAATCATCAAGGTAAGACTACTATTTTGGATAATATCAATTTCTTTAGATAGATTACTAATCTAAGTTATTTTTAGGAGCAATCTAAGATCATCAAGATAGGTAAGAAAAGAGCCGTTCGAAGTGTTTGGAAGAGAGGAGGTATTCCTTTACCATCGAACTACAAACGAAGAGCAGTATCGGGGGTTAGAGACTTTCCACCCAGTTGTGGACCCTCTGCAAACGAAGATCGATTATTCAAGTAGTCATTAACCGAACCACTTTACGTTGGTGGAATATCGTGGTTTTGATCCATCTAGTGGAGAAAACCGCAAATAACTGCTCATTCGTGAATCCGAGGGTAAGGATTTAGATCTATCGTTTATAAGTAGAGTTTTTGCTAACAATAGTATATACTAACCGAGTGTGTTAATCATCTAGGTGTGGACGAGCTAGAGAGTATTGTGCTCACTGTTACTAGGTGTGTAACCATGCATTAAAATTTCCATAGATTTATATTATTAAAAGTGATTATATGATAATATGATTGTTTGCTGATACCAATCATTGGTATACAAAATTCAGGTATGTTACCCAATATTCCGTTTATTTTGATATATGCATCAATATGAAATAAGCATGATTATATTATGAATCGTGGGTACATAGCATAAAAATATGATTTGATATGTATGTGCATGGGCATATGGGTATGTTTAATAAAGGAGGGAGTATTCGGTGGTTTTACCACAATTACGTGACTTCGGTCACATATGTGAAATTGGTGACTTGGTCCCATATTTGACTCTGTGACTTTGGTCACATATTTGACTCCGGTGGCTTTGGTCACATATTTGACTCGGTGGCTTTTGGTCACATATTTGACTCTGGTGGCTTCGGTCACATATTTGGCTCTGGTGACTTGGGCCACGATTTGAAATTTGACTTGGTCGGTGACTTGGTCACATCTGTTTTGGTGGCTTTGCCACAATAAGGCGATGTGCATGTTGACTGCAAAGAATCGCTTCGATGGTGTGTAGCGGATGGAGGGTCGATTTAGTAATCCCCACTGTGTCTTTGGTTGGTGCGGGGTGTGTAGCGGATGGATATTTAGGTTGGTAGGGCTTGCATTTCATTTCATATACATATCCATGTAACATTGTATGATTATTATTTGATCTGCTATAAAATGGGCCTTTGGGCTAAATTTGAGTAAAATGGGCCTTTGGGCAAAATTTGAGCTAAAATGGGCCTTTGGGCTAAATATGAGTTAAATGGGCCTTTGGGCCAAATATTTGATTAAATGGGCCTATGGTCATATGTGAAATTTTTTTTGGGTTTAAAAGCTTTTGATAAATGGGCTTTTTAGTGTATGTGTTATACATTGAGTTTATGACTCACCCATTTTTATGGGATTACTTTTCAGATAACTCATAGTGCGATGGATCGGGACAGCAAGGATTTCGAGGTGGCCAGTGCTCATATTAAGTATTGTGGAGATTTTCCAACTTAAACTCTTTAAGTTAAATTTTATTACTTAGACTTTAATTTGGGTTGCCAATATTATGTAATAAGGCCATTATAAATTATCTTTAATTTTGTGTTTGGATTTATTTTAAATTCTGCCATGAATAATTATCAAATATCTAAATGGTTTTCGATAAATTATTTAAAATGTGTTTGTTACTATTATATAAATGTTTTCAAAGAAATGTTCTTAAGTTTGGTTTCCTTTTTATTTTATTAATTCCTCCTAAAAAAATGAAATTTTAAAAGACAAAATTTCTTTACAATGAAATTCCGCTAAAGTTTTACTCGAGGAACATACCAAATCCGGTTAGGCTTTTTGGGCCGGGTTTGGGGTGTTTCAGTATGAGTAAGTATGCCAAGGTGCTTGAGAAATTGAGTGGTTGTTTTTCAATGAGATGAATGGATTTTATTATAAGCCCTTATGTTGCTATTTTAAATTCATGCAAACTTACTAACCTACATGCTACCTCTCTCTTTTTCCCTTTTCATTGTAGTATCGCCAAGCTAGCTTGGGGATCGTAAAACGCCGGTGCTCGGATCACACTATCAATCACTCTTTTGGTATAGTAAAGTTGAATTATTTTGAGTATGGCATGTATAGGAACTTGGTCATCTTGGGTTATGTCATATTTGAAAGCCAAAGTGTTGGCTACTAATGTTATACTCTCATTTTGTATAAGGCCATTGGGAATTGACCAATATTTTTCAAGTTTCATATTTTAATGATGATGAATTTTAGAAAGCGTAACTTCATGCAAATGATGAAGTAAAATGTGAAGTGTATGAATGATGGTTAGTGGTTCTTCATAATGTAGTATTGCCATGTTTTATGTTGCTTGTGTTGGTATATGTGTGTTTAAGTTTCAGGGTGGCAATTGGCTTAGAAAATAGCCTTATAATTGTCCACACGGGCGTGCTTCTAGGCCGTGTGTAACACATGGGCAACCCCATGGGTGTGTTGATAGGTCGTGTGTTGCCTATAGCAATTTACGAGAATTCAATTCATCATACGGGTCAGCACACGGGCGTGTGCCTAGGCTGTGTGCCCTTAAGAGTTTCCTGACATCATAAACAGAGAGTCACAAGAGCGTGTCTAAGCCGTGTAAGGAACACGAGTGTGTGTTCGGCTGTGTGAAACCCCTACAGGTTCGAAACGAAAAATAAATTCCACACGGCTAGGAACATGGGCGTGTGTGACCACATGGCCTGCCCACACGGGCGTGTGGCCCCTGTTTAGGCAAAAATTTTCTAGATGCGTAAAAGTTTCCAATTTATTCATGAACCCTTCTGTATGAATATTTAGGGCCTCGTAGGCCCATAATAAGGATGTTATGAATATGAATGAGAAGTTTTAAGTTGAAATGAAATTTTATAGCCTGATGTTGTATGTTTAAGCAAGTTAAGTTCAGTAGTGCCTCATATCTGGTTCCGACATTGAATACGGGTAAGGGGTGTTACATTTAGTGATATCTGAGCGTTTAGTCAATTCTCGGACTAACATAGCATATGCATGAGTCTAGCTATACATGCCATACATATGAGTATTTATGAAATGATAGTGAGATGACTCTTGACGATTTAAACTTTGTTTTCATATAGTAAATGGATCCCAATAGAGCTGTGGCGAATGATGTAGAAAGTAACGCGCCGACTCCTGCTGAAGGGACGGTGCCGAATGAAAATGAAAATAGACCAACGACCGTGAGTCAGAGAGGAGGAGGAGAGGCTGGGGAAGCATTTCTCCACATGATGAATGCATGGTATGCGGAGTTCATTCGTACGAACTCGAATGCACAACCCCCTCCACACCCACCCCCACCCCCACCTCTTCTTCAACCTACCCCTGTAGGTCCCCAAGTGGTAGAAGTGGTAAGAAGAGAAAAGCCCCCTATTGTTAGAATCCATAAACAAGGGGCCGAGGAATTTCAAGCAAGTAAAGATGATGATACAGAGAGGGCAGAATTTTGGCTTGAAAATACCATCAGGGTATTTGATGAATTATCTTGCACATCTGAGGAATGCATGCAATATGTGGTGTCTCTCTTAAGAGATTCCACTTATTAGTGGTGGAATACCTTTGTGTCAGTTATACCAAAGGAAAGAAGTACAGTGAGTTTTTCCAAAAAGAGTTTCGAAAAAAATACTTAAGCGAAAGGTTTATCGACCAAAAAAGAAAATAATTCCTTAAATTGAAACAAGGTAGAATGATAGTAACTGAATATGAGCGTGAGTTCGTAAAGCTCATCAAATATGCTCGAGAGTGTGTGTCCATTGAAGCCATTATGTGCAAAAGGTTTGATGACAGATTAAATGAAGATATCCAATTGTTTGTTGGCATCCTGGAATTAAAAGAATTTGTTGTGTTAGTAGACCGGGCTTGTGAAGTCGAGGAGTTGCTTAAAGAGAAAAGAAAAGTTGAGATGGAGTCTTGTGACTCAAGAAAGAGACAACTGAATAAGTCAATTCAGTTCTCATCCAAGAAGTCATGAGATTTCCATACCCGATCAACTCCTTTAGTGGGGCTTTCGAATAAGAGTAAGGGTAAACAGTACTCGGGGATTAAAGCTCAGACTACTATAGTTGCTAGTGTTGGGAACACTCGACCTAATAGACCAGAATACCCACAGTGTGGCAGACGTCATCCAGGTGAGTGTTGAGCCCATAAGAGAGCCTATTTTAAGTGTGGTTCCCAAGATCACTTTATCAGAGAATGCCTTGAGATGGTTGAAAAAGAGAAAATTCAGAGTGTAAGGTCGGGAAGCACTACTAGAGGGAGACAACAGAGAAACCCAGGAAGTGGAATGGGTAGTAAGAGTACACCTAGAAAGCAAGCTGCGAGACCCAAGGGTAAAGCACCTATAAGACTTATGCCATTCGCGCTCATGAAGAGGCACCATCCCTTGATGTAATTACAGGTACATTTTCTCTTTATATACTAATGTTATTGTTTTAATTGATCCGGGATCTACCCATTCATATATTTGCATGAAATTAGTATATAGTAGGAGCATGCCTATAGAGTCAATAGAATTTGTGATAACAGTGTCCAATCCGTTAGGCAAAAGTGTATTAGTTGATAAGGCATGCAAAGATTGCCCATTGATGATTGGAGGTCATTATTTTAAGGCAAATCTCATGCTATTGCCATTTGATGAATTTGATATAATTCTTGGTATGGACTAGTTAACCACTCATGATGTGACAGTAAATTGTGGAAAGAAATACATTGAATTGAGATGTAAAAATTGGGACACTCTTCGTGCTGAATTAGATGAACAGGACAGATCGCCTATAGTAATTTCTCATGTAACTGCCCAGAAATATGTAAGAAAAGGTTATGAAGCCTATCTTGCCTTTTTTATGAATGCCAAGGAAATTGAGTTAAGAATTGAATCAGTGCCGATAGTATGTGAGTATCTAGATGTATTCCTAGAAGAATTACCAGGATTGCCTCCGGTTAGAGAGGTTGAACTTGGCATTGAGTTAGCTTCTGGTACCGTACCGATATCGATTGCCCCTTACAGAATGGCTCTAACTGAGCTGAAGGAATTGAAGGCACAGTTGCAAGAGTTGATGGACAAAGGTTTCGCAAGACCGAGTTATTCTCCACGGGGTGCTCCAGTGCTATTTGTGAAAAAGAAAGATGGTTCTATGAGATTATGCATAGATTATCGGCAGCTTAATAAGGTAACAGTGAATAACAAGTACCCATTGCCAAGAATCGACGATTTGTTTGATCAATTGAAGGGAGCCACTGTGTTCTCCAAGATAGATTTGAGGTCGAGATATTACCATTTGAGGGTCAAAGACTCAGATGTGCCGAAGACCGCATTTTAGACGAGGTATGGTCATTATGAGTTCTTAGTCATGCCTTACAGTTTAACGAATGCCCTTGCTATGTTCATGGATTCAATGAACCGCATCTTTTAGCCATATTTGGATAAATTTATTGTGGTTTTTATTAATGACATATTGATATATTCCCATGATGAGAATGAGCATGCCGAGTACTTATGGATGGTTTTATAGATTTTAGAAGATAATCAGTTGTATGCCAAGTTTAGTAAAAGTGAGTTTTAGCTCAAAGAGGTTGGATTTTTAAGGCACATTGTCTCAGGTGATGGAATCTGAGTTGACCCGAATAAGATTTCACCTATTGTTGATTGGAGACCGCCGAGAAATGTATCAGAGGTTAGAAGTTTTCTAGGTCTAGCTGGCTATTACGGACGGTTTGTCAAAGGATTTTCCATGATACCTACACCTATGACGAGGTTGTTACAGAAAGATATGAAGTTTGAGTGGATAGAAAAGTGCCAATAGAGTTTCGAGAAACTAAAGACATTGTTAACTGAGGCTCCAGTTTTAGTGCAACCTGAACCGAGAAAAAGATTTTTCAGTGTAAGTCGGGTGTTGAATCAGACTTCAAAATTAATTCTGATGGATGTTTGATGTTCAGAGGCAGAGTCTATTTACCAAGGAATGAAGAGCTTATTGGGAAGATTTTACATGAGGCACATAACTGATGTCTATCTGTACATCCAGGCAGCACAAAAATGTATAATGACTTGAAGAGATGGTATTGGTGGCACAGTATGAAGAAAGATATTTCTGAATTTGTATTGAAATGCTTGATTTGTCAACAAGTGAAAGCGGATTACCAAGTACCTTCGGGTTTACTTCAACCTATTATGGAACCCGAGTGGAAATGGGACTGTGTTACTATGGATTTTGTAACGAGTTTGTCGATGACACCGAGCAAGAAAGATGTTGTATGGGTAGTGGTAAATAGACTTACGATGTCGACCCATTTCATACCTGTACGCGCGGATTATTCACTTGATGAGTTGGCAGACTTGTATGTTTCAGAGATTGTAAGACTAGAGGGAGTGCCTTTCTCGATTCTATTGGATAGAGATCCGAGATTCACATCCTGTACAAAGGATTAGGAGCACCTATTTCCATAATTAAAGGGATAAATCATCCAAAAGCATGCTAAAGGTGGGATTAAAATATGTGTATATTATGGTTTATCAACTCCAAAGAAGAAAGATGCAGTATGGGTTGTAGTTGATAGAATCACAAAGTCAGCCCATTTTATATCAGTGTGAGTCGACTATTCACTTGGTAAATTAGCAGACTTATACATGTCAGAGATAGTAAGACTCCATGGTGTACCGTTCTCGATCATTTTGGATAGAGATCCTAGATTCATGTCACGGTTTTGGAAAAAGTTGCAAGAGGCCATGGGCACGATATTGAGTTTCAGTATAGCCTTTCATCCACAAACTGACGGGAAGTCGAAGAGGGTAATTCAGATACTTGAAGACATGCTTCGATGTTGTGTTTTGTAATTCCATGGTAATTGGGAGAAATACTTACCATTGGTGGAATTCGCCTATAATAACAGCTTTCAGTCAAGTCTGGAAATGGTGCCTTATGAGGCATTGTATGGGTGTAAGTGCCGAACGCCTTTTTATTGGTCAGAACTCAAAGAGAAACAGATTCACGGGGTCGACTTGGTTAAGGAAACTGAAGAGAAGGTAAAAGTGATATGTAACTGTCTGAAAGTCACCTCAGATAGGCAAAAGCCCTATTCGGATTTGAAAAGGAAAGAGATTAAATTTAAAGTCGGTGATAAAGTGTTTTTGAAAGTATCACCTTGGAGGAAAGTCCTCAAATTTGGCCGGAAGGGCAAATTGAGTCCACATTTTATTGCACCTTATGAAGTTACCGAGAGGATAGGACCGGGAGCTTATCGGTTGGCCTTGCCACCTAAGCTAGAAAAGACTTATGACGTCTTTCATATATCCATGTTACGCCGATACCGATCAGACCATTCATATGTCATACTGCCGACAGAGGTAGAGATACAACCGGACCTGACTTATGGTGAAAAGCTGGTTAGAATCTTGGTGCGAGAGGTCAAGCAACTAAGGAAAAAATGCATAGCCCTTGTGAAAGTTCTATGGCAAGAGCACGAAATAGAATAGGCTACATGGGAACCCGAGGAAATGATGAGAAACCACTATACCAACCTTTTCACCGGTAAGATTTTCAAGGACGAAAATCCTTAAGGGGGAGGATTGTAATAGCCCGATTTAGGGGTTAGTCAGAATAGTGATATCGGGATCACTAATCTGAGTTTAGAGAAATTTATTTTTACGTTATATGATGACTTAGAGCATGATAGTATATGTGCATGAAAATTTAGGTGCTTTAATTTTAACGATTTCATGATTAATCGCAAAAAAGGACTAAATCGCATAAAGTGTGAAAGTTCCATTCTACAAGATAAAGGTACCAAATATCCATAGATTGATAATTGTAGGTCTTTAAAAGACAATTAGACCCCCAATATTTTTTTGGCTGGCCATAAACTAGCATAGGAGACAAATTTGTCAATGTTGGTCAAAGTTGGTGATAGTAGGTGGACTAATTTGACTGGTATTAATAAAATAAGGAGAGAAAAGATATCATCTTTTTCTCTTTCACTCTTCCACCGAAAATTTGCAGCGAAAAGAGGGTAGAAAGCTTCAAAATTTCAGCAAACTCATCTATTCACAAGTAAGTGTTCTAGTGACATTTTCTTGAAAATAGTTGTACATTTAGGACCCCTAAAGCTTAAGCTTTCAAGTGAGGGGACTATTGTGCAATATGGTAAAAAGTTTAGAATTTTCCCATGAGAGCTATCTTAGTTATTTGCTGCATTTTTATGGAAATAATTGAGTCTTAGTTGTTAGATGAACAACTTTTTGTGAAAGGTGTTGTCTTGATAACACCTAATTGGACCTTGATGAAAAGGTTACAAATTTGTAGAAATTATGTGAAATGTTGAGTTTTGATGATAGCTATAAGAGTATTAAATGTTCACCTAGGCTTGTTGAAGGTAGAAATGTGATTAGAATTAATCTCTGAGCCTAGGGGCAAAATGGTCATTTTGCCAAAGTCTAGGGGAAAAATAGTATTTTTTGCCTAAGAATGATTATTGAAATGCTTTCATTAATGTGGTGATTAAAATGAGATAAATTGCTATTGTAGAGCAAGAAGAACCGAGAATACGCCTCAATCGGGGAAAGGATAAAGTCTTGGACTAAACCGACGAGTTAGCTAATTTTGAAATCGAGGTAAGTTTGTATGTGATTAATGCAACATTTATGTTGGCATAATTGAGAATGCTATGTATTATATTGATGCATGATGCTCTACTAAATTGAATAGTTAATGTTGAATGAGATGTTGAGGTCTTAGTGGACTATATTGAATATGGAATTGTTGTCGTCGAGATATGAAATACATAAGGTCCCTATAAGACCATGTCCGGGACATGGCTGCGGCACCGAGTTGAGATCTCGTATAAGACCATATCCAAGATATGGCTTCGGTAATGAATATGAGAATCGTATAAGACTGTATCTGAAATATAACAACAATTCTTGATGTGAAACTCCATATAAGACCATATCCAGGATATGGCATTGGCATTCAGGAGTAACTCCATATAAGACCACCTCTGAGATGTGGCATTGGCTTCGTACCCACTTGAATAACGATTAAGATACGTCTTTGACTATCACTAGTGATTAATGAGATAAGTAAATGAGTTTAGAAGTAGAAATGATAATTGTACTAAAGTCATGTGAAAGAGTGAATACAGGTACTCGTGAGTGAGTCACGAAGAACCAATTACGATGTGTACACAGTATGTGCTAAATAAGGGAAATTGTAAGTAAGTATGGCAAAGAGCTTGTTACTTGTATATGGTTAGTTAATGTCATGGATGGATTTTATTATGAGCTTATTGTTGCTATTTATCTCCATGCAAACTTACTAAGCTTCATGCTTACCCCTTTCATTGCCCTTCTTCCTTGTAGTATTGCCAAGATAACTCTAGGATCGTGGATGTAGGAATTCGGAAATCACACTATCGACATCACTTTACTATAACAATTTAGAATTATTTTGAGTATGGCATGTATAGGACTTGGGTATTTTGTTAAGTTGTCATTATTTATCAAAGTGTTGGCTATGTAAGTTATAAAAGTCATTTTGTAAATGGCCTTATAAGTTAGGCAAATACTTGGCAAGTTCTATTGCTTAATGAAGATGAATTTCATGAAGTATATGTCCTTTTGTATATCTTGATTTTTGAGCTCCTAGAAATACCTTTTGATCATCTTCTATGTTGGAATGAGTTCTTAGATCTGCCTTGGGATAGGAGTTGTATTGTTTTGAATTGGAATATGTATGTGTGTATCATAGGGTGGCAAGGGCTTGGTATATAGCCTGCTAATTGTCTATACGGGCGTATGTCTAGACCGTGTGGCAGGCACGGCTAGCACATGGGCGTATGCCCAGGCCATGTAAAGTCTGCACCTTGTACTTGAGATTTAAATCGTCACACGGATGAAACACACGGAAGTGAGTATAGGCCGTGTGGATAAGTCAGAATCACAAGGTTTGGCACATGGACCAGGGCCATGGGCGTGTCAAGGCCGTGTTAAATTACTCAGTGTCGACCACGGGTGAAAGACATGGGCATGTCTTAGGGACACACGGGCATGTCCCTAGTTCAACAAGGGCATGTGGCCCTTATTTTGATGTAAAGCCTTCCACGTTCGTAAAGGTCCCCGGTTTAATCCTGAAACATCTTGAAGGCATGTTTAGGGTCGTGTAGGCCGAGAATGAGCAAGAAATGGGTTCGAACGAAATTATATAACCCTATTCGAGATGTTAAGCAAGAATAGCGAAGTAATGCCTCAAAACCTATTCAGGCTTGCATACGGGTAAGGGGTGTTACATAACTTATTGACAAACTAAACATCTCGAAACAAACTCTGAGATATCCCGTTTCATACCATGCCACCAATAGAACTGTTTCAAGTCATTATATGTTTTTACACTCCCAAGGTGAACAGCCAAACTACTAATGTGAGCTTCGTTCAAAATCATCTGAATCAACTCTAAATTCCTCGAAACACAAATCCGATCTCTAAATCTCAAACAATCATTGTTATCAACTCGAAATTCTAAATCATAATTTAAATCACATTGAGCTCATTTTGCTATCATTTCATCATCATTTTTCTGGGCATCACAAATCTGACGTATACACATCGGCCTAGCTTTCGACTCAGCTAAAATCAAACCATCATCACATAGATCGATCTAAGTACTCATTTCTCGCAAAGCACATACAGACTTTCGGCTCAAAGCATCAACAACTACATTAGCTTTACCAGGATGACAATTAATCACAAGCTCGTAGTCTTTCAACAATTTTAACCATCTTCTCTGTCGCAAATTCAATTCTTTCTGAGTCATCAGATATTTCAAGCTCTTGTAATCGGTATAAATATGATATTTCTTACCAAATAGGTAATAACGCCAAATCTTCAATGCAAATACTATTACGATTAATTCAAGATCATGCGTCAGATAGTTCTTTTCATGCTGCTTTAACTGTCTCGAAGCATAAGCTATAACTTTACCCTCTTACATCAACACACAGCCCTAACCATTCAACAATGCATCACTGTAAACTATAAATTCTTTACCCGATTCAGGTTGAACTAACATTGGTGCCTCTATCAATAATACTTTCAACTCTTCAAAACTTTGCTGGCACTTCTCTAACCACTCAAATTTAACATCTTTCTGTAACAACTTCATCAATGAAGTCGCAATCATCGAGAAGCCTTTCACGAACCGCTTATAATATCTCGCTAGTCCCAGAAAACTACGGACTTCAGATACATTTCTTGGAGGTTTCCATTCTAAAATAGCTAAAATCTTACTCGGATCAACTTGTATTCTTGCAGCTAATACAATATGCCCCATAAAACCAACCTCACGCAACTAGAACTCACATTTGCTGAACTTTGTATACAATTGCTTTTCGCGCACAATCTGTAACACAATTCTCAAATGTTCGACATGTTGCATCTCATCACAAGAATAAATTAGAATGTCATCAATAAACACCATAACAAATCAATCCAAATACGGTCTAAATATCTGATTCATCAAATCCATAAACACTGCAGGAGCATTATTTAGTCCAAAGGGCATAACTAATAATTCATAATGTTCGTACCTTGTTCTGAAAGCAGTTTCCGATACATCTAATTCTTTAACTCTCAACTGATAGTAGCCCAATCTTAAATCTATCTTAGAAAACACTTAGCTCCTTTCAGCTAATCAAACAAATCACCAATACATGGCAAAGGATATTTATTCTTTATCGTCACTTTGTTTAGCTGTCGGTAATCAATACATCCTCATAGTACCATCTTTCTTTGTCACAAACAATACAGAAGCACCCCAGGGCGAAAAACTCGGTCGTGCAAATCCTCTATCTGTCAACTCATGCAACTGAGACTTTAACTCTTTCAATTCTTTTGGTGCCATTCTATACAGAGCTATTGAGATAGGAGTCATCCCTGGCACTAATTCAATACCAAACTCAACTTCTTGGATCGGAGGTAATCCTGGTAGTTCTTCAGGAAATACATCTGGAAACTCACAAACTAGAGGTACAAATTCAATTTTCTTTTCAGTCACTTTTGTATCTATTACATGCGCAAGATAAGCTTTGCAACCCTTTTTCACATAATTCAAAGCTTTCATCAAAGATATAACAGTCGATAACCAATTCAGATCACAGGATTTAATTTGAACTATCTCACCATTCTGACTTCTCAAATCAATACTCTTCCTTTTACAATTCACAATAGCATTATGCAAAGTGAGCCAATCCATACCTAGAATTATATCAAATTCATCAAATGGTAGCAGCATCAAATTAGCTGAAAAACAAATGTCTCGAAACATCAACTGATAGTTCTTGCATACTTTATCAACCAAAACACACTGATCTAAGGGGTTCAATAGTCTAATTACGAATTCAATAGACCCAACTGATAGAGTATTACTTGATACTAAATTCATACACACATAAGAATGAGTAGATCTTGGATCTATCAATGCAATCACATCAGTATCAAATAGAGTAAAAGTACCAGTACTGACGTCTAGAGATGACGCTTCTTCACGAGTGAGAATAGCATAGGCTCGGGCAGGTACTCTTGCCTCGAATCTCACAGCTACATCTGTTGTCCCTCTCTAATTACCACTCACATTTCCAATGTTTCTAGGTGGTCTACCCCTAGCCGTAGTATTGCTCGGCCTCACACTCTGAATATTGTCTTTCTCAGCTAACTCTGGGCAGTCTCGAATGAAGTGATCTCGTGATCCACATTTGTAGCAAGTACTATTATTGTACTTGCCCCAGAATTCTCCAACATGTCGTCTTCCACACTGTCTACACTCAGGCTTGTTGCTTTTAACACTACCAACACTTGATTCAATTGGTGCTTGAGTTCTTGGACCAACACTTTGTCTCACACAATCTCTATTCGAATGTCCAAATGAAGCATTTGAATGATTGCTTGCATCTCTAAATCTCTTCATCGAAGGTTGAGACGACTTACTCATCGATCTTTTTTTTTTTTCATCTCTAGCCTCAGAATCAGCTTTCTTCTTTTCTTTACTAAGCTCCTTGGCTTTGCAGACTCTTTCTGTAACACCCCTAATCGGAGATCGTCACCGGAATAGGGTTGAGAGGCATTACCGAACAACCACAATAACCTACATCCATTTCATGACACATAGTCTATCATTAATCATACATGCTCAAATATAAACATAGAGTCCCTTATCTAGGTTTACAAGACCTTAATCTAATATTAGAAAGGGGTCAGGACTAAACCGAACGTTTACGAAAGTTTTCAAAATTTCAAGCATTATTCAACACTGTTGAGGTCACACGCCCGTACAACCAGACCATGTGTCTCCCACGGTCACTAGACACACCCATGTGTCCAGACCATGTTAAATAGGGTATGTATACTGACTTCTTCACACAGCCATCAGGCACGCCAGTGTGCTAAGGTCCTGTGCTCCTAGGCAGTATACTGACTTATTCACACGGCTACTAGGCACGCCCGTGTAACATGGCCATGTGCTCTTAAGCTAGCTACTGACTTTATCCCACGGTCAATAGGCACGCCCGTGTGCCATAACTGTGTAGGCAAAAAAGGCCATTTGTAAGGCCAAATTTCCATGCCACAATAAGGTCATAGCTACAAGTATCAATACAACACCAATTCATCTTTCAAAGGCATTCAAACATACAAATTCATGAATTATCTAGTCACCAACTAAACCTTTTACTCTCATGCTCATTGTCATCACAATTTAAGCCACTCAAAGTGACAAATATACATCAAAACATGAACATACCAAACATCATGTAATCCATGTCATAAACTTTCTTCAAACACATCTCATCATCAACCACACCATCAAGAAATATACCATATCCATAACTCCTTCATAAGTTCAACATCATTTAACTTCCAAGCCAACTCACATGGCAAGGATTAAACATTTCAGGACATATATTATCTACTAGCCTATACATGCCATAATTCAACTATATGCATCTTTCCAAAGTACCAAAATAGATTGTCGATAGTGTGATTTAGATACTGACGATCCCCAGATCTGAGCTAGCTTTACTGACACTGAAAACAGAGAAACAATCACACAGTAAGCTTTTCAAAGCTTAGTAAGTTCAAATTATAAAATAATTAACTTAATGAACCAATTCAATATACACATTTAACCATCACATAGATAATTTACCAATAGTACACAAGTTCAACTTTATCCAATACTCACATAGCATTCCATTCATTTACTTTCAATTTCACCAACCACATAGGTATTATACTTACCTTTGCCAACACTTAGTAACTCACTAACTATACTATCCAACCATCACATAGATAATGTCACAACTAAATACATTATCAATCTCAACCCCATACTCAATTATATATTCATTCAACTCTTAAATCTATCATCAACCACTTAGGTTCAAACGTATCTTGATCAACGCATAGTTACTCACCAATTTGCTACTCAATTTCTCGATAATTCTTCTTGTTCAACCTTTGCTATTCCTCAAATAAATTTGCACACATAGTGCCAATTTCACAACCGAAGCATAATTTTATCGCACATTTAGTGCCAATATGTTAAATCAAACTTATATGGTAATGCACCCACAGTGCAAATTTGATAAGTCGAAACTTCTATCTTTTCACATACACAGTGTTATTCATTAAAGCGTAGCTTCTATCGTTTCGTACACACAATGCTATTCATTAATTATAATCGCACACTTAGTGCCTCAATTCATAGCTGAAGCTTAAATGGCATCGCACACTCAGTGAACTAATACAAAGTCAAACTCAATTCGGTATCACACATACAGTGCCAATCACAAAGCCGAAGCTTCTATTATTTCGCACAACAGTGCTAATCTTCTCGGTTACATTCCCAAATACATACACTTAGTGCCACATAGATCCATTTCTCACATAACATTTATAATTCAATAATATCATAATCATTTGTTTCACAGCATTTAAACATAGCTAAGTACATGTATTATATCCGAACTTACCTCGGAGGACGATATACCGAAATGGTCGATTAATCAAGTTTTGCTTCGATCTCAATCCGAACCTCTCCTCTCTTGGTCTATACACATTCAAATTCAATCCATTCAATCACCAAATCATTCATTTTAGTCCAAACACATATATTTAGGGCATTTTACAAAATAGCCCTCACATTTTCACATTTCGACACTTTAGTCCCTATTTCACAAAATCATCAAATTCACAAAATTTCTTTACACACAAGCCTAGCCGAATTTCCCTTGTGTTCCTACAAGCCCACACATTTCATTTATTTCACATTTTAGTCCCTTAATTTATACTTTTCACAATTTGGCCCAAATTAACTAAATTCACCAAAAATACAAGAACAACACATGTTCATCTAGCACACATCTTTCTTTTAACACCAAAACTCGTCACAAAACTCACCGTTTCATCAATGGCACATCTCATAAACATCATCAATTCTTCAATTTACAACATGGGCTTCATAGTAGTCTAAGTAACAATCTTAAAAACATAAAAATTATCAAAAACCAATAAAAAACATACCTTAAATTAAGCTTGGAACTAGCCGAAACTTAGAAAACCATGGATGCTTTCTTTTCTTCAACACATTCGGCCAACAAAGATGAAATATGGCCTGTTTCCATGCTTTATTTCCATGTTATTTATTTTATGAAATTATGACTTAATTATTCATTTCCCATTTTACCCATTTATTTATCATATAAGACAAAATAATAATAAGGTTATTAAGTAATTTAACCATCTAGTAACTTAATAATGGGTTATTTGCCTCATAAGGCCTCAACATTACAAAGACATCAATGATTTAAACAATCATCAATCAGTACACAATATTTACACTTTATGCAATTAGGTCCTTTTTTTCGTAATTTAACACACAGTCGATAAAATTACCACACAGAATTTTCACACAGACTATATCACATATAATTCACACTAAGAATAATATAAAAATTTTATTTTGACCTCAGATTTGTGGTCTCGAAACCACTATTCTGACTAGGATCTAAACCGGGCTGTTACACTTTCAACTAACACAACAAATTCATTCAAGTCAAGTATTCCAACCAATAATTTGATGTCATCATTCAGCCCTTCAATGAAACATTTACACATAGTAGCTTCAGTTGAAACACATTTCTGTGCGTATTGGCTCAGTCTCATAAACTCATGTTCATACTCCGTAACTAACATATGACCCTATTTTAGCTCTAGAAACTCTTTACGTTTCTGATCTATGAATTGTTGACTGATATACTTCTTTCAGAATTCAACTTGAAAGAAATCCCAGGTAACCCTCTCTATCAGAACTACTAATATCAACGTTTTTCACCAATTATATAATGTATCTCTCAATAATGAAATAGCACATTTAATGCATTCATCTGGAGTCAAAGACATCTCATCAAACACTCAAATGGTATTCTCGAGCCAGATCCCAGCTCGCTCAACATCATCATCAACTGTGGCTCTAAACACTTCGGCCCCATATTTTCAGATTTTATCTACAGGAGGCTTATTTAATCTGACTGGATCTACAACTTGTGGCACAACAGGTTCTTGTGGGGGTGGAGGTTATGGAGTAGCCGAATTTTTTTGAACGAACTTCGAGAACCACTCACTAATCATTCGAGAACCACTCACTAATCACTAAGCAATCGATAATTAGTGGTTGATTCGAGCCCGATTGGCGATTCCTTTTCAAACGAGACCCTAAATGCCTCGGTATTCTTTATCCCAAAGGCCCCTTTTTGTTTCGATTTCTTTAAAGAAGCGGTACGACAGTTCGTCTTATAAAGGTAAATCCCCCTTTTTCTGTTTTAGATCTTTACACTAGTAAACACAAACAAAGATTCAAAATAAGAAAGCAAAGGAAAAGGTTCTTGAAAATTGAAAATCACCTTTCAGAATTGTTCTCTGTATTCAAAAATCGTAAGTTCGCAAAAAAAATACAAGGTTTTTTCCGACTTTTTATAGTTGAATGTCGAAAAAAATAAAAAAATTCAAGTCTTTTTTTTTTGCTGCTTGTTTGTTATTGTTTGTCCTTGTTTTCGTGAATTCTGAGGCCACCGTGGAAGCCGCACCGATGGTGTCTGGAGGTTGTGTACCTTGAGGCTTGTGTGTGGAGCGTGCGGAAGCGTGAGTAGTGGCGCGAGTGGAGGTACGCGTGAGATAGGCCATTTCGGCGCTGGAACCCTCTGGAGTGTCCTAGGGTTTTCTGAAATGTTTTTAGTTATTGGGCCAATCGGGCCACTGTTTAAATTTGGGCCAATTGTATTTTAGTTTTGGGCTATTTAATTTTTGGGTCTGTTTTGGGTTATGTATTGGGCTATAGACTGATTGGGCTGTAAAGGACTTTTAATGAACTGTTTAATTATTATTTTTTTGTTTGGTTAATGGGCCCTAGCATAAATTGGGTCTTACAATAAGGACCTTAACTTTAAGTTTCTATAGCTATTAGACACCCTTAGCTATTAGAACTCAAGTTTTATGCTTTATGCGATTTAGCCCTTTTAATCAAATTGACCATTTAAACGATAAAATTTCTTAATGAAATTTTCACACTATCATTCAATCATGCTATAAACATTAGAATAATAACAAAATAAATATTTCAACTTTGTATTTTTTTCCAAAAACCACTGTTTCGATATGACTAAAGACAAGCTGTTACATTAACCAATTCGATCATCATTGAGGCCATGATCATTCAAACCAGTATCATTCCCTTCCCTAGCCATATTACATAACTCCTTTCGTCTCTTTCATAAAGTTCTTTCGATCTCTAGGTCAAAAGGATACTCTTAGTTAGCAGGAATGCCTCTTTTCATACACTGATTGTAAACTTGTAGAAAGTGAATACAACTAAGTTAGCTAAAACTAAGAAAACAGAAGGAAATAGCAAAACTAAGTTTCACCAATTTCCAATCCTTGGCAACACCATAAAAAACTTGTCACTTGTGAATAAGATATGTGGATTTTGTAAGTATACACATCTTATAAGTAATAATGTGATGAGTGAGATCGTCTCAATGGGAATTAGAATGGTATAATTTGGTTGAGTTATTAGAGTGTGGTATGATTAATGTTATGACAAAAATAATAATAAGAATGCAGTGGTATTCTGAAAGAATAATTATACATGAAATAAGTGTAACTGATAAATAATTGAAAATTCTATGACAAGACAAAAGTAAGAATGTAATGGCAAATTCGAGAATAATTATATGAATAGTATGCAAACTTGGAACGACAGAAATGTGCAAGTGTTCACAATCGTAACAAGTAATAAAGTGACAAGTAAATGTCGAGTTCTCGTACCCATAGGGACTATGAAAATAATTGCTTATGAATGCAATTTTAAAAACACTTTAGTGAAGAAAAATATTTTGATTTGAGGAGGTCATTGAAAACTAGGATTTTAACCAAGTAAAATAAATAAAAATAAAATAAAAGTTCCAATGCACGATTTCAAAAGATGATTTTAATCAAGATGACATAATTGTGCTAGATTATTTACATTTCTTAACTTAGAATTATTAAACTCGTGTTTATGTTGTTACGAATAAATTCACGACAACTCAATAATTTGCTAACTTATGAACATACTTACCTACCAAAATCCATTTATCTCTTGACTATATCTCTATGATAATTCAATCGATTAAACAAATTTTAATAAGCAAATGTGTTAATGAACATACATACTTATGAAATTAAAATAATGTCTTGTACGTATCTCTATGTCAATTCAAAAAATTAATTCAATCTCATAAGCACATAAAAGATTACACGAGGTAACAATGTATTTATACCTTGAAACAGTTTAATCACAATAATCTTGCAAGTTATGCAAGGCTCATGTATCGTTAGATACCATTGCTAATTTAACCCTCAGCTACCTTATATTATTAAGCATGCACTGATTACGTATTGTGTCAATTAATTACAATTTCAATCCGTTTAAATAATTAATTCATTAATTACCTTACAATTGTAATGCAAGAATAACTTAGTCATGGTTTTACTTGATCAAACATCTTACTAAGACCTATAACAACACAAATGCAATTTTAATAAATTAAGTAGACAAAATCGAATCAACCTAACACGAATTAAATTCAAGTCATATTAATTAAATTAAACATATCAACATCACAAATATTCATAGATATGTTCATCATAATAACAAAAAAATTAAAAGGATGGAGAACAAGAATCGAATCAAGTGTTTTTTCGTGGCTTGACTAGTTTGCTCCACTCCTCCTTCTTCGCTTGTTCTTGTCGAACCGAGGCTTCTACAAACACTTGAATGCTACTCTAAATGGTAGTTGATTGACTCTTTTTCAAGAGGTGAAATTAGCAAGGTAATAGGGGAAGGAAATGAAGAAAAATGGAAGGTAATAAATAGAGAAAAATGAGAGAGATGTAACATCCTGAAATTGGGCCTAGTAGAATTGGGCCTAATGGGCCTTGGGCGTAGTAGCGTTTCAAATTTTTGAGAACAAGAGAACAGCTTAAGTGCAAGTTGGACCTATTAGGTGGGTGATTTTGGAAGGTTAGGGGGCTTCTATGAAGTCTTGGGATCAAACTTGGGCTTAGGAAAAATTTTGGTTTTAGGTGAATAAAACCCTGGGAGTTAGTAGGTAGGCTTTAAGAATAAAATATAGAGACAATGACACAAGTGGAGTGTGTGGTGTGGTGGCAAAGTGATGCTACTTAGGGAGCAAGGGAGTGACGCCACAAGGTGGTAAGGAGATCCGAGGTTCATGACGTGGCACTTGCATTTCTTTTTGGTTATTTTTCAAAATGGATTTAGACCTTCGCCATAGACTTATCTTTAGTTGCACATGGTTTTAGACACAAGAGGAGCTTGTGGCTTAGTGGAAAGTGGCGTGAATTGGCTGATGGGAGAGCTTGGGCTCGAATCACATGACAAGTAAATGAGTATTTATTTTGCAGATTGGACGGAAAAAGTTTGAGTTTGATTTAAACTCTACTGATGGAGGGATTCCACATCGGAAAGATACAAAGAAGGAGGTGAAAAGGTAGCTATATATAGAGCTGTCTAGGAGAAGAGTAAGCATAGGCGTTGGACGTAGGACTGCTCGGGGCGCGGTTTAGCAGCCTCAGATTCCTATCAGGTGTGTATTTCGCACTACTCTTGCTGTGGAGCGGCAAATGCCGAAATGTCGGTCACATGGCAATGGTAGCCACACAAGCGTGCGAGCGCACGTGTGAGGGTTTCGATGCGATAGTTGAGGCCATCAGTAGTGTTCTTGTGGGTTAGGCTGTTTTGGCCACGATGGGCCAAGTGGGCCCATATGAGTAAATTGTATGATTGTGTAGTATATATTGGACTAGACTAGGTAAATCTCATATACGTGGCTAGATTAGTGCTAGATGGGCCTCACGAGCGTGTGGGCCCGAATGGGCCAAAGCTGGGTTTTATGCCCAATAGTCTGGTGATGATCGAAAATGGTACTCGTGTCGCTCGAAGCGACAGTGGGCCCTCGAAAAGGTCGTTATAGGGGCAAATTTACCGAATTACCCCTGGTTTGCAAAATTATCGAATTACCCCTGGTTTGCAAAGTTACTGAATTTCCCCTGGTTTGCAAAGTTATCGAATTACCCCTGGTTTGTAAATTTACCGAATTACCCCTGGTTTGTAAAATTACCAAAATATCCCTAGTTTGTAAAATTATCGAATTACCCTTAGTTTGTAAAATACAAAATTACCCCTGGTTTGTAAAATTATTGAATTACCCTTGTTTTGCAAAATTACTGAAATACCCCTAGTTTGTGAAATTACTGAAATACCCCTAGTTTGTGAAATTACTGAAATACCCTCTATGGGTAAAATTACCGTTATACCCTTAAGGGTTGATTAATGTGATTTTGTGTAATTCTCACACCTTCTTGTATTGTTTTTGGATTAAGAATTGTATTGGCTAAAAGTCGACAAGGCTGTAACGATAGTTAAGATACCCTTATGGGTAAGGTTGGAGACACCAAGTAAGTACCTTTATGATTTTTCATTTTGAATATCATAACCTAAAATATATGCATGATTTGATTATCTGTTGTACATTGGAAATATGATTGCATTCATCAAAATATGACAATATGTTGTATGGGCTTTGTGATATGATATTGATGAAAGGGGCAGTGTATTTCGGTGGCTTTGCCACATATTTTGGTGACTTTTTCACATTATTTCGGTGCCTCTGCCACATATTTCGATGGCTATGCCACATATTTCGGTGATCAGCAGCTGACTACAGCATGACTACCATTGATGGTGTGTAGCAGTGAGGGTCGATTGTAGAAATCCCCACTGTTGTGATTGGCAGGAACGGGTGGTGTGTAGCGGACGAAAATTTAGGTTGGGTTGGGTTTTGCATCATTTTGCATATGATATATGCTATACTGTGCTGTAGGGCTAAGGCCCAATCTGATTTTGAGGGGGCTTCACCCAATGTGATTATGCAAAGGGGCTAAGGCCCAGATGGTAAAAGAATGGGCTTAGGCCCAGTGATGGTGCTTGGCAATTGCACACTGAGTCTTTTTGACTCACCCTTTTTGCTTAACATTTTTGCAGGTAATACATAGTGTAGTGGACTTGGGCTAGAGAGGACTACGAGGTGACCATGCACGATTTTTCCAAAATAGAACTTAACTTTACTTTTCTTTAAATTTTGGGATTCTATTATGTAATAAGGCCACTATTAATTTGGTTTAATTTTGGGTTTAAACTTTAGATGTTTTGAATACAAAATAATCGCTAAGACGTTTTCTTTAAGAAATGCAAATGAAAGTTTTTTCTCACAACTTAATCAACGATTTTATAAACGAATTTTTACCACAAACTTATAGTTTAATTTAACGTAACAAACATGTGTTTTCAAACGTCACCGAAACACAAAGATTGCACTATCCAATTAAATTTTTTCTTAAATGGTTAGTGAGTTTTCAAATGAACTACTAAACTTGGAGTTTTCAGGAAGGGACTTAAAAATTTTCTTGGAGTTCGCAAAGTTTTATAAATTCTTCCCAAGTGATATACCAGATCTGGTCGTGGTGTTTGGGTCAGGTTTGGGATGTTACAAGAGAAGTGAAGAGATGAGAAGGGTTGAGATGTGTTTGAAGATAGCAGCCAAGGGGGGTATTTGTAGGTTGAGGAGGCTACTAAAAATAGCCAAAATCAGCAGCCAAAGACTCCCCCCATTGCTGGCCATACATGTGGTATGTTTGAAGATTTCAAACATGCCATTTTAAGGCAGTGGCAAATCTAGAAAGGCATAAATAGTGGAGGGGTTTGAATGCAATTTGAAGGAGTCTTCAAGGGACATTTTGCAAGACAAGTAATCATCCAACCAAGCAGATTGGGTCAGCATGTGGGATGGTTTTGGGCTGTCCAGTGCTCAGTTGGATCGATTTTCTCAGTTCAGCTCAACTGGGCCCTTTTCATAATTAATTAATAATAATTTATTTTACCCAAATTAAATTGGATTAAAAATAAAATTAATTATATTATGAATTAATACACATAATTTGAACCATCTTAGGCTGAAAAATTATTTTTCCTTGATGCTTCAAAATTGCTTCTCGATTCTACGCTTCTAGTAGTGTCGGTCGAGCCGTTGTTTGCCCTTTGTGTAAATCTGTCGAAAATAATCAAAATTAATCAAAATTTTATATAAAATTAATTAAAATTAAAAAATTTTAAAAATTGTGTGCAATTTAATTATTTTATAATTATTATATATTTTTCGACAAGATTTTTACCGAACCTACATGAATTTAAGTTAAAAAGGGCATGAAAAAGTGTGTATATTTTCATGTTTCTAAAACGATAAAGGATAGAGGGTCTACAATGTTGATTTGAAAGGTCGGGATTACTAAGAATCTTCCCTTACTAATAGTAATGCCTCAGAAAAACCATAATCTATCTACTTCTCAGAAGAGTTCTAAATTGGTTTGTTTCTTTTGAGAACAAGACCTCAAGTTACCTTGCCTTAAGCGATTTATATTTATAGGCATTTAGCACGGTACCCTGCACTATTTTGTTTTCTTTCTGTATGAACAGTGCTCTATGTCTAGAGGCTACTACAAGTATTCAGTCGAACACTTGCTCATATCAGTCAATTTCATTCTTATTAACCTATCCTTGTCAGAATTAGATTAATTTAATGAACATGTTATACTTCCATCTATGTCTAGAGTTTGCAAAAATTCAATTTTGTAAATAACCTTTTAATGAAATAGTGTATTAAAGCAGATCTATGCTTCAGTCATTAAAGAAAATAAGAGTTTCATCAAGTAATCCCAACCTTATGAGATTTAGCTCATAGGTTGGCGATTTAAATTCAAATCCAATCATTCAATATCGCTTCCTTCAAATCAATTCACGAAGAGTAGTGAAGAAATAATAGAAGAACTTTGGGAAGATAGCTTCCACTTATCCAACCCACACTCCAGCGATATAGTGTCCCATGTTGGCTAAGAGGGACTGCCTTCGTCTTCCTCTTTTTGACTCTTCTCAATCCCTACTCTCTCTTATTGTTGTTTTGCCCCCTTTAAAGTTTCCTTCTTTTTAGCTTTTACAATAAATTTCCCAAGGGTAAATCCAACAGCCCATGATTTTCTTCCCTCCTTTTCAGATAGATATATCTGGTACAAGTTCAACTGGGCCTAGGATCGATATACTTTGAGTGCTGACTGGACATCTTCTCGGCATTACCACGACATTCGTGTTGGCAAACTGTCTAACCATTTGCCCCAGCAAACATTCACACTTTTACTTCTTGTTCATCATCCTGCACTTGTCAATCCTCCACCACACACAACCTTCCTAGAAGTAATTGAAAATAACTAACATTTAAGTACAATCCAAGCTCCTAATGTAATGCTAAAACAAGAAAAATACTAATGGAATGTCCTAAAATGCAACAAAATGTACCTAAGTGTAACAGACCAAATTTGACCCTAATTGGAACGGTGGTTTCAGGACCACGAATCTGAGTCTGAGAAATATTTTAATACTATATTTTGTGTTT
The DNA here is from genome assembly GCA_025506655.1 of Gossypium rotundifolium. Lineage (NCBI taxonomy): Eukaryota > Viridiplantae > Streptophyta > Magnoliopsida > Malvales > Malvaceae > Gossypium > Gossypium rotundifolium. Next base: position 102,430,286 of record CP106722.1, on the reverse strand, counting down.
ATTATATGTGAATTAATGTGTGTGAAAGTCTCGTAGAAAAATTTTATCGTTTGTGTGTTTAATTTAGAAAAAGGACTTAATCGCATAAAAAGTAAAAGTAGCAAACTATAGTGAAAAGTGCCTATTTGATGATGGCTTTTTAAAGTGGGGTATTAAAAGAGTAAATAGTCCAATTTTAAAGTTAGTGGGTGGCTAAAGTCACCATTGCCCTTATTATATATGTTAGTTTTATTTTATTAAAAGGGTTATATTAGTAATTTAGTATTAACTTATTATATGTTAAAATAAATAAAAGAAAAAAATCATTATCATCTTGGTGGTTCTTGGCCGAATGTTGAAGAAGAAAAGGGGTTTCATTCCTTTTAAATTTTTGTCACTTTAAAGCTGAAAATCACGGTTAGTCTGATTTCGATTTTTATTAATTTTTACGTTTTTGTAATCGTTGCTTCGTAAATTACCCGACCCATGCTTGAATTTTTGAAAATCATGTGTATATGAGGTTCGGTCATTGATGTGTTCTTATGGTTTATGATATATGTTAAAGATTAATATGTTTTGTCTTTGAATTTTTGGTAAATTTGAGTATTTGGGCTTAATTGCAAAAATAAATTTTTAGAGGGGCTTATTTGCAAAATAAGTGAAAGAAATGAACTTGTATAGTCCTTAGGAGTATTCGGCCCTTAAGTAGTATTGAGAAATTTGATGTATTTTGTGTTTTATGCAAATATGATTAAATTGTGAAAATGTGAAATAGTAAGGGTAAAATGGTAAATTGCCTATTTATATGTTTAGGGACTAAATTGAGATGAAATGTACTTGAATGAGCTAAATTTTAATGTGTTTAGATCAAGAACAAAGAAAAACGGATTTGGATCAGAGGAAAACAATGGTTCTCGAGTAGCCGGTTTACGCGGTCTGTCGACAGTTGAGGTAAGTCCTTAAACAAGTATACACCAAAGAATTATTTACGAGCATAGTATATGATGATGTTTGAATATTTAAAGCATAAATATACATGTGGGCCGAATGTGGAGTATGAATTTGTAGTGAAATTAATTTGGTTAATACAGTGTGAATATATATGTTTGGATTAATAGGTGAAAGTAAAAATGAAGATTATGAGATGATTAATAGTTTAGTACTAAGTACTGTGTATCGCAAAGTTGAATGTGTTGATATTCGGGCTTCGTTCCTAGCAGGCTTAGTGCCGGTGACATATTCGGGCTTCGTTCCTAGCAGGCTTAGTGCCGGTGATATATTCGGGCTTCGTGCCTAGCAGGCTTAATGCCGGTGATACTTTAAAATGAAGAAACCATAAATTGCTCGAAATGTAACATAGTGAATCTATTGTGTTAAAAACTCGTAAGCATAAGTCCCATTTGAATTCATCGAAGTAAGGTAAGTTGTGATTAATGTTACTTGAGTTGAAATATTATGTTAAGAATGGTGTTATGTGAATTTGAGCTTATAATCGACGTGTATGAATATAGAAATAATAGAATTTTAGTGTGATAATGTAATGGATATGAATGTTGAATTTACATGATTATAAACATGCGATTCATGTAATATATGTACTCTGTGCTTTGATGAGTTGCAGGTTGATGGTAGTGAAGTATAAGTAATTGAGTTAATATATTACTAGTATTCAGTTTTGTATCAATTGCATATCAAAATATACATATACAATGTCCTACATTTATTGATTTAAAATGTTAAAGTGCTTGATTAGTGAATTATCTTTTGCTTAAGACTTACTAAGCTAGTGAGCTTACTCTGTATGTGTGTATTTCAGTTTTATGGATCATTGATTCAACTACGGGCTCAGGGGATCATCAAGAAAGTCGACCACACTATCACTCTCTTTGGTATATATATATGTTTACTTTTTGAATCAAAGGCATGTATAGGCTGTATTTTGATAAGTAATGAATGATGTTCGGTTTTGTAAATGTATATATATGGCCTTGCAAATAAGGCTGTTACTTTTGGATTAAGCATTGTTTATATGTTTGATATAATAGTCTGTTTTAATCTTTGGTATAAGACGTATGCTTATAATGCTTGGAAGTTAAATGTAGTTGTATAGAAATGATTATATATGTATAAGTATGATTATTATTATATCGCATGCGAATATCTCTACTTAGATCATTATGTGCTTGGTATAATTCAGAGATGATCATGGAAATGTATATACTAATGCTTTGGGTTGATCATTAAAGTTTTATATTGGGAACCGAATATATGGTCAATGGATTGGCTGTATTTATATATAATTTGAATTAGTTACATATCATGTGTGTTGGGCAGGTTAGTCAATTATCTTGTATCCATGAATTAATAAGGCAAAATAAATTGAAGATTATGGTTTGACATGACTTCTATTTTAGGGACATTGCGCATATTACAGTAGCCTGATGTGTATGTTTGGTTATGCTATAAGGTTCGAATGTCACATATGTGAATGAAAAGAAAATAGATGTATTTATATATGTTTAACATATGAAATTTGGTGTTGTTATGTGGAAGCTTGATTCGAAACTTGTATAGATTATGAGTAATGATGTGTTCATTATGAAACCTGGTTTGTAACGTAAGTCTTGAACATTATTTGTTGATATGGAAAATTTAAAATGCATATTGGGTTTATTCCATAAATGACCGTGCTAAACTGTGTCTAGTTCGAGAACGCCTCATAACTCTAATTCAGCGATGGATACGGGTTAAGGGGTGTTACATTTTATTGGTATCAGAGCTACGATTTAGTCTATTCTAGGACTACCGTAGTGCATAAGAGCCTAGCTATACATGCCTTTGAATTGTAGATATGATAGTGTGGTGACTTTTGACAATTTTAATTGTATTTTATATAGTAAATGGATCTCGATCCGATAGAGTCAGAGTGATGATGTGGAGAGCTATACTGGTCTCGCAAGAGGATCGGTGCCATTAGACTCTCGACCGGTTCAGTAGACATGAGGGGGAGGCTAAACAAGCCTTCTATCAGATGATGAACGAATGGTTTACCCAGTTTATTCAAACTAATCTGGCTGTACAACAACCTCCACCCCCGAATAATCCAACTCCGTACCTTTCAAGACTTCGATGATAGATCCGATGAGATCTAGCAGGCCTCCCATTGATAAAATCAGGAAATATGAGGCTGAGGAATTCAAGGCCAATGATGATGATGACACAGAGCGAGCCAAGATGTGGCTTGATAACACTATTCGGGTACTCGATGAGTTATCTTGTACTCCAGATGAATGCCTAAAGTGTGCTATATCTCTACTTTGGGACACTGCTTATCACTGTTGGAACACACTGGTATCCATAGTTCCAAAAGAAAAAGTAACTTGGGACTTCTTCCAAATTGAGTTCCGTAAGAAATATATCAGTCAGAGATTCATCGATCATAAACAGAAAGAATTCCTGGAATTCGCATGATTGTGATGGAATATGAGTGGAAGTTTGTCAGATTGAGCCGTTACGCTCGGGAGTGTATATATACCGAAGTCATTATGTGTAAAAGATTTGAAGACGGCCTGAATGAAGACATAAAGTTACTTGTTGGCATTATTGAAATCAAAGATTTTGTGACATTAGTCGAGCGAGCTTGTAAAGCTGAAGAGCTCAGAAAGGAGAAAAGAAAAGCTAAAGTAGAAGCTAGAGACACTCGAAAAAGATCATCGAGTAAAATTTTCCATTCTGTGCATAAGAAGTTCAAAGATGACCCCAGTCGACATAAAGCCACTTTAGACTTGCCTAGACGTGATCAACCTCCAGTGAGTTCCCGAGCCACTTCGATAGCTAGTGTCGGTAATGTTCCATAGAACTGAGCCAAGTGTAAACATTGTGGGAAATGACATCCTGGGAGTTGTAGAGTTTGTGATCGGTCCTGATTTAAATGTGGATCATTGGATCATTTTATTCGAGAGTGCTCGATGTTAGCCGAGCAAAATATAACTCAGAACACTAGACCGAACAGTGCACCAGCACGGGGTAGACCACTCAGACATTCAAGCAATGTTGGTGGCAGTCAGAGAGGGACGAAGGACACCACAATACGATCGAGGCTAGAGCTCCAGCTAGAGCTTATGCTACACGAGCCAGAGAGGATGTTTCCTCCCCTTACGTCATTATCGGTACTTTCACCCTTTATGATAATACTGTGATTGCATTGATTGATCCTGGTTTGACTAATTCATATGTGTGTGAAACTCTAGTATTCGGTAAGACTCTGCCAATTGATTCTACTGAGTTTGTGATTCGTGGGTCCAACCTTTTCGGTAGATGTGTACTTGTTAATAAAGTGTGTAGTGGTTGCCCGTTGATGATTCGGGATTCTTGCTTCCCAGCTGATTTAATGTTGTTGCCCTTCGATGAGTTCGATATAATTTTGGGAATGGACTGGTTAACTTCACATGATGCAGTGGTGAATTGTAAAAGAAAGCTTATTGATTTGAGATGTCAGGACGGTGAGATCATCAGAATTGAATCTAATGATTTAAGAGGGTTTCCTACAGTAATATCCTCGATGTTAGCCCGAAAGTATGTGAGAAAAGGGTACGAAGCTTATTTGGCCTATGTACTGGATAATAAAGTGTCTGAAAAGCATATTGAACTGTATCGGTTGTGTGTGAATACTCAGATGTGTTTTCTGAAGAACTACAAGGTTTACCTCCAGTACGAGAGATTGAGTTCGGTATTAAATTAGTACCGGGAATGACTCCGATCTCGATAGCTCCGTATCGGATGGCACCTACTGAGTTAAAAGAGTTGAAAGCATAGTTGCAAGAGTTAACAGATAGGGGCTTTGTACGACCAAGTTTCTCTCCTTGGGGTGCACCAGTTCTTTTTGTGAAGAAGAAAGATGGAACGATGCGAATGTGTATTGATTATCGGCAACTGAATAAGGTAACTATAAAGAATAAGTACCCGCTACCTCGGATTGATGATTTGTTTGATCGCTTGAAAGGGCTTCAGATTTTCAAAGATAGATTTGAGATCGGGTTATTATCGATTCATGAGTCGAGATACGATGTGCCAAAGACCTGAATTTGGACGAGGTACGGACATTTTGAGTTTCGTTATGCCTTTTGGACTCACTAATGCACTGCTATTTTTATGGATCTAATGAATCGGTCTTCGATAGTTTTGGATCGATTTGTAGCAAAGTGTTTATTGATGATATACTAATCTACTCCAAAGATGAAACTGAGCATGCCGAGCATTTGAGATTAGTGCTACAAACTTTGCGAGATCAACAGTTGTATGCAAAGTTTAGTAAGTGTGAGTTCTGGATGAATGAAGTCAGCTTCTTGGGTCATGTTGTTTCAGCATCAGGTATTCGGGTGGATCCAAACAAAATAGCAGTTATACTCGATTGGAAACCACCAAAGAATATTTTCGAGATTTGAAGCTTTCTAGGCCTTGCGGGATACGATAGACGGTTTGTAAAAGGTTTTTCTGTGATAGCTACACATTTGACAAAGCTGCTACAGAAAGATGTCAAGTTTGAGTGGTCGAAAAAGTGTCGTAAAAGTTTTGAGCGGTTGAAAGCCCTTTGATCAAGCTCGGTGTTAGCTCAAATGAATCGGGTAAAGAATTTGTCATTTTTAGTGATGCTTCTTTGAATGGGTTGGGTTGCGTTTTGATGCAGGAAGGCAAAGTTATAGCCTATGCTTCGAGACAATTAAAGTCGCATGAAAGAAATTATCCGACTCACGATCTAGAATTAGCAGCCATTGTTTTCGCATTGAAAATTTGGCGTCACTACTTATTCAATGAGAAATGTCACGTTTTTTCGGATCATAAAAGTCTAAAGTATTTGATGACTCAGAAAGATCTGAACTTGAGACAACGCAGATGGTTAGAATTGTTGAAAGACTATGAGTTGGTGATTGACTACCATCCGGGGAAAGCTAACGTTATTAGAGATGCGTTAAGTCAAAAATCATTGTTTGCTCTTCGTGCAATGAACACACAGATGGTTATGTCTGGTGATGGTTCGATCATAGCCGAGTTACAAGCAAGACCGACATTTATTCAGCAAATTTGTGATGCACAGAAAGTTGACAAAGATTTGATTGCTAGTAAAATTCAGTGTGAAAAAGATGCGAAATCAGAGTTTCAAATTGATGCAAATGACTGTTTGAACTTTAAAAGCCGAATGTGTGTTCCGAAGAACTCAGATTTGATTCAGATGATTCTGAGTGAGGCTCATAGGGGCCGATTATCGATACAACCGGGTAGCACGAAAATGTATAACGATTTGAAATAGTTCTATTGGTGGCCTGGCATGAAACGGGATATATCTGAATTTGTTTCAAAGTGCTTAATCTGTCAGCAAGTAAAAGCCGAGCATCAAGTGCCTTCTGGGTTGCTTCAACCAATCATGATACCTGAATGGAAATGGGATAGAATCACTATGGATTTTGTATCTGGTTTGCGTATGACACCGAGTAAGAAAGATGCAGTCTGGGTTATAGTAGATAGACTGACCAAATCAGCTCATTTTGTACCGGTTCGTATAGATTATTCACTCGATAAACTTGCTGAGTTGTATATATCTCAAATTGCGAGATTACATGGTGTACCGAGTTCTATTATCTCAGAGACAGACCCGAGATTCACATCGCGATTTTGGAAGAAGTTGCAAGATGCTTTAGGTACTAACCTTCATTTTAGCACTGCCTTTCACCCGCAGACAGACGGTCAGTCTGAGCGAACCATTCAAACACTTGAGGACATGTTGAGATGTTGCGTTCTCGAGTTTGAAGGTACGCGGGAAAAGTACTTACCTTTGATTGAATTTGCTTATAATAACAGTTTTTAATCAAGTATCAAAATGGCACCCTATGAAGCTCTATATGGCCGCAAGTGTCGTACGCCATTGTACTGGACCGAACTCAGTGAAAACAAGATACAAGGGGTTGATTTGATTAAAGAGACTGAACAAAAAGCGGCTATAATCAAAGATAGTTTGAAAGTTGCATCAGATCGTCAAAAGTCTTACGCTGATTTGAAACGTAAAGATATAGAGTTTCAAGTCAGAGATTGGGTATTCTTGAAAGTATCTCCATGGAAGAAAGTACTTCGTTTTGTTCAGAAAGGCAAACTGAGTCCGAGATTTATCAGACCGTATGAAATCATTGAACATATTGGGCCTGTTGCCTATAGATTGAAGTTACCCTCTGAATTAGTAAAGATACACGATGTATTTCACGTTTCGATGCTCCGTAGATACAGATCAAATTCGTCACATGTGATTGCTCCATCTGAGATTGAAATCCGACCCGATATGACGTATGAGGAAGAACAGATCCATATCTTAGCTTGGGAAATGAAAGAGTTAAGAAACAAAAGGATTCCATTAGTGAAAGTACTGTGGAATCGGCATGGAGTTGAAGAGGCTACGTGGGAGCCTGAGGACTCAATGAGGCAACAATATTCGATGTTGTTTAACGGTAAGATTTTCGGGGACGAAAATCCCTAAGGGGGAGAGTTGTAACAGACCGAATTTGACCCTAATCAGAACGGTGGTTTCGGGACCACAAATCCGAGTTTGAGAAATATTTTAATATATATTTTGTGTTTATTTTTTGTGAATTAATGTGTGTGAAAGTCTCATAGAAAAATTTTATCGTTTGTGTGTTTAATTTAGAAAAAAGACTTAATCGCGTAAAAAGTAAAAGTAGCAAACTATAGTGAAAAGTGCCTATTTGATGATGGCTTTTTAAAGTGGGGTATTAAAAGAGTAAATAGTCCAATTTTAAAGTTATTGGGTGGCTAAAATCACCATTGCCCTTATTATATATGTTAGTTTTATTTTATTAAAAGGGTTATATTAGTAATTTAGTATTAACATATTATATGTAAAAAAAATAAAAGAAAAAAATCATTATCATCTTGGTGGTTCTTGGCCGAATGTTGAAGAAGAAAAGGAGTTCCATTCCTTTTAAATTTTCGGCACTTTAAAGCTTAAAATCAAGGTTAGTTTGATTTCGATTTTTGTTAATTTTTACATTTTTGTAATCGTTGCTTCGTAAATTACCCGACCCATGCTTGAATTTTTGAAAATCATGTGTATATGAGGTTCGGCCATTGATGTGTTCTTATGGTTTATGATGTTTGATGATTTTAAATTAAATATATGTTAAAGATTAATATGTTTTGTCTTTGAATTTTTGATAAATTTGAGTATTTGGGCTTAATTGTAAAAATAAATTTTTAGAGGGGCTTATTTGCGAAATAAGTGAAAGAAATGAACTTGTATTGTCCTTAGGAGTATTCGGCCCTTAAGTAGTATTGAGAAATTTGGTGTATTTTGTGTTTTATGCAAATAGGATTAAATTTTGAAAATGTGAAATAGTAAGGGTAAAATGGTAAATTGCCTATTTATATGTTTAGGGACTAAATTGAGATGAATTGTACTTGAATGAGCTAAATTTTAATGTGTTTAGTTCAAGAACAAAGAAAAACGGATTTGGATCGGGGGAAAACAAAGGTTCTCAAGTAGCCGGTTTACGCGATCTGTCGACAGTTGATGTAAGTCCTTAAGCAAGTATACACCAAAGAATTATTTACGAACATAGTATATGATGATGTTTGAATATTTAAAGCATAAATATACATGTGGGCCGAATGTGGAGTATGAATTTGTAGTGAAATTAATTTGGTTAATACAGTGTGAATATGTATGTTTGGATTAATAGGTGAAAATAAAAATGAAGAATATGAGATGCTTAATAGTTTAATACTAAGTATTGTGTATCGCAAAGTTGAATGTGTTGATATTTGGGCTTCGTGCCTAGAAGGCTTAGTGCCAGTGACATATTCGGGCTTCGTGCCTAGCAGGCTTTGTTCCGGTGACATATTCAGGCTTCGTGCCTACCAGGCTTAGTGCCGGTGATATATTTGGGCTTCGTGCCTAGCAGGCTTAGTGCCAGTGATATATTCGGGCTTCGTGCCTAGCGGTGCTTAATGCTTGATAATTTAAAATGAAGAAACCATAAATTGCTCGAGGTGTAACATAGTGAATCTATTGAGTTAAAAACTCAGGTAAGCATAAGTCCCATTTGAATTCATCAGAAGTAAGGTAAGTTGTGATTAATGTTACTTGAGTTGAAATATTATGTTAAGAATGGTGTTATGTGAATTTGAGCTTATAATCGACGTGTATGAATATAGAAATAATAGAATTTTTAGTGTGATAATGTAATGGATATGAATGTTGAATTTACATGATTATAAACATGCGATTCATGTAATATATGTACTTTGTGCTTTGATGAGTTGCAGGTTGATGGTAGTGAAGTATAAGTAATTGAGTTAATATATTACTAGTATTCGGTTTTGTATCAATTGCATATCGAAATATACATATACAATGTCCTACATTTATTGATTAAAATGTTAAAGTGCTTGATTAGTGAATTATCTTTTGCTTGCACTTACTAAGCTAGTGAGCTTACTCGTATGTGTGTATTTCGCTTTTATAGATCATTGATTCAACTACGGGCTCAGGGGATCATCGAAAAAGTCGACCACACTATCACTCTCTTTGGTATATATATATGTTTACTTTTTGAATAAAAGGCATGTATAGGCTGTATTTTGATAAGTAATGAATGATGTTCGGTTTTGTAAATGTATATATATGGCCTTGCGAATAAGGCTGTTACTTTTGGATTAAGCATTGTTTATATGTTTGATATAATAGTCTGTTTTAATCTTTGGTATAAGATGTATGCTTATAATGCTTGGAAGTTAAATGTAGTTGTATAGAAATGATTATATATGTATAAGTATGCTTATTATTATGTCGTGCAAATATCTCTACTTAGATCATTATGTGCTTGGTATAATTCAGAGATGATCATGGAAATGTATATACTAATGCTTTGGGTTGATCATTGAAGTTTTATATTAGGAATCGAATATATGGTCAATGGATTGGCTGTATTTATATATAATTTGAATTAGTTACATATCATGTGTGTTGGGTTGGTTATTCAATGATCTTGTATCCATGAATTCATAAGGTAAAATGAATTGAAGATTATGGTTTGACATGACTTCTGTTTTAGGGACATTGCGCATATTACAGTAGCCTAATGTGTATGTTTGGTTATGCTATAAGGTTCGAATGTCACATATGTGAATGAAAAGCAAATAGATTTATTTATATATGTTTAACATGTAAAATTTGGTGTTGTTATGTGGAAGCTTGATTTGAAACTTGTATAGATTATGAGTAATGATGTGTTCATTATGAAACCTGGTTTGTAACGTAAGTCTTGAACATTATTTGTTGATATGGAAAAAATTAAAAATGCGTATTGGGTTTATTCCATAAATGACTGTGCTAAACTGTGTCTAGTTCGGTAACGCCTCATAACTCTAATTCAGCGATGGATACGGGTTAAGGGGTGTTACACTAAGTATAGGAAATTAGCTAAATATAAAGGCTTGAAATATAACTCTTTTCAAGAGTTACCACACACTCAAACACAACATTTAGCCACTGGACCAGATTAACTCAGTCGCAAAAATTTTCCAAAATCTGAACTCAAAACCAATAAGTAACCACAGTTGGTTTTACTAACTCGGCCTTTGGGATGTTACCAATCTCCCCTCCTTAAAAGAATTTCATCCTCGAAATTCTTACTATCTCACCAGTCGCTAAACCATAAAATCTAAAATATTCTCATTCATACTAATCATTACGCTATCTACAACAATCCATTTTTAGTGGTGTCACAAATAGTAGTTTCGGGACAACAATTTTAATGATTGAATTATTATTTTAATATTTATTTCATGTCTATGGGATTATATGCGTGTTGTATTAAAATTTCGTTAAGAAATTTTGATATTTAAATTGTTAATTAGGTGAAAAAGACTAAATCGTAAAAGGTGCAAAAGTTTATTTCTATTAGTTAAAAGGGCTAAATGGCTATGGAAAGGAAATCTATAGGATTTAGATAGTAATTATACCATTATTAATGTTATTGGACGTTTATGGGTAAGATTTTGTTAATTTTAAGTTAATAACCAAGGTTAAAATGGTAATTTAGTAAATAAACTTAAACTAAAGTAAGATATCTTCCTTAATTACTTTAGCACTAAAATTGAAGAGAAAAAAACACTATTTTTATGTTTTGGAGGTTCGGCCAAGCTCCTTTGATGCATATCAAGATAAACCACAATCAGATTTAAATCAGTGAAAAGCTAATGCTTCAGATTAGTTCAAATTCTACTTTTATGACCCTAGTTATCAAGGTAAGTTCATATGAACTATGATCATTTTAATGTTAGGTAAATTAATTATTTTCTATGTTGTTTTCATATAAATGAATAATTGATAGATAATAAATCCAGTTTGAACCTTAAGAATTCTTAGGATACAAATGACATGTCATTAGGGATTTCATGTTTTGGGTGCTGGACTTGAATGTCCTATCGATGGCTGAGTTCTTGCATTTTTTTTGGATTATCCAAAGCTCGTGTAAGTAGCATTGTGTAGCTAACATTCTGACCCACAAATCATGTAAGCAGACCCATTTTAGTTCTCGTGTGAGGATTGATGTAAAGGAAATGGTACGGTTATACAAAAAGGCACACTGTTCGAGCATTCTCGAGTATCTGATGTAATTCTAGTTGGTTCAACGGGTAAGAAAAGTAAATGAAATGGTAAGTATGCAAATGGAATGAAGCAAGATCTTATGAAAACATTGATGAATTAAATGATGTGTTTCTATATAGAAATCTACTTATATCATGGTTGAATTCATTTGTATCATGGAAAAGTGTACTAACTTGTGAGTTTGATGATGTTGTATAGGATTATAATAAGCTTATGGCATTGGTAATGATTTATGCTTAATCTATGAATTGTGTTATTGAAATGGTAAGTTATGTTTAAGCTTATACGAGCTTACTAAGCAATTGTTGCTTATGTAGTTACTTTCCTTTATTTTATAGATTATTGAAAGCTCGTCGGAGACCTATCACACTATCCAACAACCATTTTGGTAGTTTTTGAGTATTTTGGCCAAGGTTAATAATGGCATGTTTAGGATCTTTGGTAATGGTAGTTTATGAAACTGTAAATGGTTGATTTAGTATGTTTATGTTTTTGATGTTTATGTTTGGTTAATGGACATGTAATGCTTGTTAAGTTAGATGACCACAATTAGGTAATTGAAATGCATGGTCTTTCGGTATGTTTGTGATTGCTTGAAAATGGTCATATGTGATATGTTTTGGTAGATATTTGAACTAGGTTCTTATGCTTGGAATATGGCAATGTTAACTTGTTTTAATAAAATTTGTTTTGATACAATTGTGGTGCCTTTGAATGGCATATTGGTTAGATGAATTAGGATGTTTCAAATGATATGTTTAGTTGTGTTTGAATGTTGTTTAAATCCCTTCAATGTGTGCCCAAATGGAATGGTTAGTTAAGCATGATTTGGCCTTGAAATGGCTTGATTTTAGGTCAATTTTTGGGATCACACGGCTTGAGACACGGGCTGTCACACGGCCTAGCTACAAGGTCATGTGTCATTTGAAATTTCTTAGTATTTTAGGTCAGTGAGTTGCACGGTCTAGCACACGCCCTGGCATAGGGTTGTGTGTGGCAACTTAGAGAGTTACACTGCAACATAGTCGTGTGACCCTACTTAATGAGTTACACGGGTGCGAACATGTCTTGGGACATGGTCATGTCTCCCTAATTTGATTGTTACACGGTCTGGGCTATGTCACATGGCCTGGCTACACAGCCGTGTGACCCCTATTTTCCTGCTTTTTGAACTTTTTTTTCCAAATCTTCTGTTTTGTTTCAAATTAGTCCAGAACTACTTCTAAGCTATTTTTAGGACCACGAAAGATCAATTTAGGGACAAAATGCATATGATTGTTTGGTTTATAATGTAACACCCCTAACCCATAACCATCGCTAGTCTAAGGTTCAAAGCATTACTAGACAAATCAAATCTTTTACGAACATTTCACATCATAATTTAATATTACAAATCAAAGTGTCCCTTAAATAGGTCTAGGAGACCATAAACATATATTATAAAGGGGTCGGGACTAAACCAAATACATACAAAAATTTCTGAAAAATAAACACTTTTCAAAGTTACAGAGGTCACACGCCCGCGTGGGCAAGCCGTGTGCCTCACACGGCCTCAGACATGCCCGTGTGTCTAAGCCGTGGCAAAACAGGCCATACATACTGACTTATCCACATGGCTTGAGACACGCCCGTGTGCCTCACCCGTGGTCGGCACTGACTTGCATCACACGGCCATTCACACGCTCGTGTGTCCATCCCGTGGTCAAAATTTACTTGTTTTGAAATGCAACCACAAAGGACACAGTCGAGCCACACGCCTGTATGCTCAACTGTGTGGGCAAATATAGGCCATTTGCAAAGCCAATTTGCCATCCACACTTGGGTTATACCTACAAACACATACAAGCATCATTCCAAACACCAAAAGCAACCAAATCATACCAAAATGTTCATCTTTTCTAACCAATCAAGAGCAAGTCAATCAAACCAATTTATGCAACATTTATCTCATTCTCATCTCAATCATTTCTAAGTATAAACCATTCAAAAACTTACCAATTCAATATACCAGCTATTCATCCAAAATATACCAACTTTGCATCATAAAACTTATTATAAATTTGACCATTTACATATCCATTTACAAGCCATATCACATGGCTTATATTTACAACTCAAAACATTAACCATTTCAACTAGACTATACATGCCATACCTAACATATACAAGAGCATTAATATTTCTCAATTGCAAATTCATAATTCTTCTTTGGTTCATTTGTTTAGCCATTTCTTACCAATAATTCATTTCTCAAAGTTTCTCTTTTGCTCATACCACAATCATGCATATATCACATTTTGTTTCATTGAATCTGTAACACCCCAAACCCGGCCTAGAAGTTAGGCCCGAATTCGGTGTGTCACACTAAAAAGTTTTTCGATAACGTATAAAGAAAACATGTCAAATGAGATAAAAAAAATGTTAGATCCTTTTCTATTCGTACAAAAATAGATGTTGATTTGTTAACATCAAGAAAATCAAGTTTGACTTGAGATATTTAATAAAATACTACTAATTTCGAAGATTGATCGATTAAATTTGAAGTAATAATTTTATAAAACTATGACTTTTGGACATATCGTTGATAGTTTGAGGGAAATTTCCATATTAAAAATATTTGTAAAAGTTTATTTTGAAATTCATTTGTTAATCGATTTTGAAACCTTTATTATGATTTTAGAAATCTCATTTAAAATAATTTGAATAAAATATAAACACGTCAAACATAAAGCAAAATAAAATAATCCAGAGGCCTTATTACAGCACATAACCAAAAATAGTAAAGTAATAAAGTAAACAAAGTAAGAAACAAAAGTCCAAATAAAACCATTTCTGAAATAAAACCATTTCTGAAGTATGGCCAACACCGAGTCAGCTATGGCCCCAAGTCCTCATCACTAAGCATTACCTACAAGGGTTAAGAAAAAAGGGGGGTGAGTTAAAAGAACTCAGTGTGAAATCCCCTTACCATCATCCACTGGGTCGGAACACACATAGCAATATTTTGGGCCTAAGCCCATTTACAATAACAGTAATGTATCAAATATAACATGTGTATGAAATGCAATTTCCCAACCAAACCTAGTTTTCCATCCGCTACACACCACCCGTATTCAACCAACACACCAGGGGATCATCAACAACCCACCCCGCCAACACACCAATTGCGGCATTAAGCCATTTATAACAATAATTGCAGCCGTGGACATTTTTAATCGCAGGCATTTAGCCATTTATAACAATAATTCGCAGGCCAGTGGCCATTTATAATCGCAGGCATTTAGCCATTTAAACTGGGCACGAAGCCTTCTTCTCTTCATCAAAATATCTCAACACATGCAATCATGTATATACAATGCACAACAATTTATTCATATGATAATTTCAACATCAGGACCATATTAAAATTTGGTCCATTACACAATTTGGCCTATTAAGCAATATAACAAATCGGCCCATATAGCAATCTATCAAAATGACCCATTAAGCAATCTATCAATATGGCCCATTAACACATGAGGCCCATATATCACTTATCACATTTGGCCCATATAGTAAATATCACATTTGGCCCATATAACAAATATCACATTTTCCTATTAATCAATATGTCCATTCGGCCCATAAGGTAATATGTCAATTCAGCCTATTAAGCAATTTCGTATTTCGGCCCATTAACACTTTACAAATCGGCCCAATAGGGGCATTTCCATAATTCGGCCCATAAGGGCATTTTCGTAATTTGGCAATCATACTCGCTAAGGGTATTTCGGTAATTTACCCTCAAGGGTATTTCGGTAGTTTCATAACCAAGGCTTAACTACTAATTTGGGGCATAAAAGTTTGAAACTGCCTAACTACGTCATACCGACTAAATTGACTATAACTCGAGTTAGGAAACTCAAAATCTAAATCAATAAATTTTCCTTGAAACTAGTTATGAAAATTTTTCCAGAATTTTTAACTTAATCATTTAGTACAGTTTATTCCTTAAATTTCCCTTGTTTCACTGTCCAACGATTCTGACCTCTCCTTCCTTAATTTCAAATATCTCACTTTACGGTTTTCATATACTGCTCCCACTTGTTTCTATTGAAAATAGGCTAACTAAGGAATCCATACATATAAATTATATCCCATAATTCACTTTGTACAATTTTATATGATTTTTCCAAAACAAAATAGAATACCCCAAATTCATTCAGAACCAGTCTCACTAAAATTAACATATCTCAAAATATAGTATTCCTTTTACTTCTCCGTTTCTTCCGTATTGAAGTAGACACAGTAAGATTTAATCTGATCTCTTACTCACTTTGTAATTCCTTTTATCCAATTTTTCATGATTTTTCAAACACACATCACTGCTTCTGACCGAAACTATTTAATTACAAAACATGATTACCACTACGAGCATACGCACGTCCGAGTGAGCACGGATGCCAGTTATCGGTTTTCTTCGGTATGTCTACCGAATCACAGAATATTTCATGTAAACTTTCAGAGAGATGTGAGATTTACTCACCATTTCAAACATATATTCAGAAAGGTACGGGATTACACACCTTGATTACGAGTTGTGCTTTCTACCGATTTCAACACCTATATTGATAGTTGATAGAAGGTTAATCTCAACTTCTGAAACACCCCAAACCCAGCCCACGAGCCTTGACCGGATCTGGTATGTTCCCCGGTGTAAACCATTTCAAATTCTTTTGTTACTTAGGAAAAACTTGTGTGTTTTGAAAGAAAGATTGTTTTGGTTGGGCTTGAGTTGAAAACAAATTTCTTTCATTATTAAAGTCCTTTACTTTAAGTGACAAAACGTTTGGGCTTTATTTTAAAATAAATTTACTTAATCATTTAATAAATAAAAGCAAAGTAAAGTAGTTCTACTATCGCCTTATTACATCAAATAATTCCCAAAATTTAACTTCAAAATACTTAAAATAAAATAGCCCAAATAAAATGAAATTCTTCTTGAGCATGGCCTTCCCTAAGCATCTCACCAGGCTTGGTCCATCACCGATCGTCATCAAAAAGGTTCCCACAATGGGTGAGTCAATGACTCGGTGTGTACACAAACACTATGTCCAAATAGATTCGTGCATAATATCACATCACATACATAATCATATAGCAGATATAAAATAATGATGCAACCCGAACCCAAACCTATATGCCATCCGCTACACATCACCTGTACCATCCTACACACCGTGGGGACTAATAAGTCAACCCTCCATCCACTACACACCATCGAAGGCAATCGCTGCAGTCGACATGCTCATCGCCCTTATAAAATTCGTGGTCTTAGGTCACCACATTCAGATATCGTGGTCTTAGGTCACCACATTCAAATATCATGGTCTTAGGTCACCACATTCAAATGTCGTGGTCTTAGGTCACCACATTCAAATTTCGTGGTCTTAGGTCACCACATTCACTTCCCCTTTTTCATATAACATGCCAAATTCTTATTTCACATTCTTATAATGTCATATGTGTGTCGTAACAGATATTTAACATAATCATAGTAGGAGTAGGAAACGTACCTAAGTACTTTGTACCATAACATGGTACCTTAGCCATATTCACATTCTTATAAACATGCACATATTAATTATTGCCATAAATCTTATTAAAAAGTAGTGTGGGGTACACACTTGACGCTTTAGCAAGTTCACTCCAAATCCCGAAAAGCTTGATCTAATGCCTTAGATCTTAAATCTCTACATTTGATCAATCACTTAGTACTTAGTAAAGAGCCATTCGGCCATAAATCCAAATCCTATTAGGATTAGTACACTTAAATCCTTACCTTACTACCGATTGATGTCTAATCAAATGCCGAAAACTTTATATCCTTCTTTCTTGAAATCGGCAATCACTAGATTACTTGAATAGATTAGTTTCGGCTTTTAAATATTAATGAAACACATCTATTTAGTCAACATGGCCTTGGCCGAATGCTATAGATACTTACCTTGTGGATTTTAAATCCCGAAACTCACCGAATAACTAGGAAACACGTGGCCTATGGTGTACCTTCGGGAAAAGAATTTCTCCCTTCTTGTATTCGGCCAAGCACTAGATCTTTACATAGGTTAGTTTTTCGGCTTTCAAAATAATAAGGAATAGATCTAGGTTTCAAAACATAGTTATAGCCGATTGCACATTAATGCTTACCTTGCGATTTAGAATCCCGAATGTATCTCTTGACTTAGGTATCTGTCGAAATCCCTATAACTCACACATTAGATCTAATTTTTAATCACTTAAACATGATAAATGGTTTTTGACTGATTCACTCACCTTAGATCCTTGAAAGTCCCGAAAGATCTCTTCTTTGTAGTCGATAACTACTATATCCTGAAACCACCTTCCAAGATTCAGCCAAGATAGAAATACCATCGGGTTAATTCCTAGATTTCGACAAGTCGATAATTAAAGAATGAAACCTGAATGATAACTAGCTCTTACCCTTAAAACTGAAGTCGACTGCTCCTTGTTTGAACCCACAGAGATTCGGTTATAGACTAAGTGTGATCAGCAAATTTTTGGCTATTGTAACTATGAAGAAATCGGCTTATGGTTATCCTGAGGGTTCGGCTAACAAAATAAAAGAAGAGTATTGGGGAAACGGATATAGATTTGGCCAAGAACAAATAGAGAAGAGGGATGAAACACAAATTGTAATATCCCGGGTTAAGGGGTTAATTTATTTTTGGCATTGTTGCATGATTATTGGTGAGCTATTATGTTGTTTGTATGGTTTCGGGGCTTAGATGAAGGCTAGGAGTGTGCCTGAGTAGGTGGAAAAATTTTTGTTTTTGGGCTTTAGGGGGATAGGAGCTGAAGGAGATGGGGCTTTTAATTAAATTAAGTGAATTTAAAGCACAAATGAGGAGCTAGCAAAGTGGCAAGCATGTGCCACATGGAGAGAGTGTGTGTGGCGTCATCTACAAGGGGGAGGTCTTGTGTTCAAGTCGCGAGAATCCCACCCCTTTTGGCTCCCATTTTGGACGGCATGGAGGAAGAGGTAGAAGGCAACTTGAACTCTAGCTTGGACTTAGTCTTCACATTCAAAGAGGGGTGGAGAGTGAAAGTAGGAGGAGACTTGGTCATGGGATTTGAATTGGTGGTGTGGGAGTAAATGGGGAGATTTGGCGGATTTGGTGAGAGTTTGGGGAAAGGGATGTGTGGCGGTTGGTAATTGGAGTGAGCCAAATTGCCTTTTGGCATGTGTAATTTTGGTCACTTGCAATAGCCTAAGCCAATCTCTTTGTTCTTTTTTTCATTTTGGAAGCCAAACCCAAGTGCTCTCATCTTTGCCAAATTTCTTTTGGCTTTGGTGTCCTTTTTCCTACCTTTCGGTCAAAGCTCTTTTGGGTAAGCAAGTTTCTCCTAGTCAAAACGAGCCAAAATTTGCAAGACACTTCTTCTTCTTCTTTTTTTCAGCTAGAGCCGAATGCTCAAGGAGCTTTTCGACAAAAATTGTTTTGCATCTCTAAACTTGGTGAGCCGAGAGTTCTTTTGCATTTCTCTTCTATTCTTTTTTTGTACTTGAACAAAGCCGACCCTAGTATCCCTTTTCAAATTCTTTTCTCTTTTCTTTCACACAAAACCTAAAGCTATATTCATCCATTCATCTCTCTTTATTTTTCTTTCTTTGTCAAAACCTATTAGTCGCACCTTACTACCACCCTTGCCGTTTTCCTTCTTTGTTTTTCTCTAAAGCTCTTCTTTTCTTGATCAAGGGTGCTAGCTAAACTCCACTCCCCAAACCCCTTTTCTTTGTTTCTTTTCATTCAAAACCGAAGGTGACCCCCTCCATTCATCTTTCTTTACTTTCGTTTCTTTTCAAAAAAACCTGTTGGCTGAATCCTTTTCCTCTCTTAGTAGTTGGTAGGCCGATTATTGGTGGTTGTTAGGTGCTGGTTTCCAATCGTTTGGTAGTGGGTAAGTGTTGGCGAATGGCCATTTCTCTTTCTCGGTATTTTACCAATTCTTGGTATGTTAAGGCTGATATCGGTATGGGTTAAAAGGTGTTAACTTCTTGTTTAATCTTTTCAGATAGGGTCTTTGGACTTTGGAAATAATCAAGAGGAGTCTTCCAACTCTTTTAGCCGATTGTTAAGTGGTGGTAAGAGGAGTATTTTGTTAGTCCATTCTTTTAGCCTCGTTAAAGCAAGTCTCAATGGATTAATGGATTTTCTTTTTAGGTGGAGGCCGTTTGTAAAAGAGAAACCTTTGTGGTTCGAGTTTGGTAGGAAGCCAAACGTTTGCAAGGTAAGGACTATTTGATAAACCCTTTTTGGTTTAATGCTTGTGGCCGAATGGTATGATGGTTAATCCATTTGTTGGCCGATTGTAGGATTCGAGTTGTAGAAGTGATCGAGGGACATAAATCGATTTTAGGGATTAATACCTTCGCTAATTCAGGTGTGTAAACTAACACAATGTCTTATCTTAATAATGTGATAACCTGTTGTGTAAGTGAAACAGTGTGATTGATTATCTCGGTACCCATTGAGGTATGGATACGGATTCGGGTAAGTCCGTTTCATTATGAGTTATGTGGTGATGATGATATCATGATTGTTGATACTTTGAGATGCCATATTAAGCATGTGAGCATGATAGCATGATTGCACGATTTTGCATCTAGTATGCTATGTGTTTGGGTGATATGAGAGGAGGGGAGTATGATATCCGTGTCTTTGGGACACTGTGTCTTTGGGACACCGGAGGTTTGGCACCTCCAAAGGTTTGGTACCACAATGATATTTTGTGACTTTGGGTCACCGAGGTTTGGCACCTCGGCGTCTCGTCCCGTGGCTTAGTACCACAATGGGTTGGCCCCACATTGATTATACGGATTGAAGCCGGTGATTTGGTATCACACGATGGGTTGGCCCCATCATCGGATTTGTGACTACGGTCACTAGTGATTTGGTATCACATTGTGTCTTTGGGACACCGAGGTTTGGCACCTCATTGCGACTCGTCCTCGTGGTTTAACACCACCGTGGGTTGGCCCCACTTTTGAGATATGGGATCGCTCGCTAGTGATTTGGTATCACACGATGGGTTGGCCCCATCATTGGATTATTTGTGACTTGGTCACCAAGTGGTTTGGTACCACAAGATGGATATCGTGACTTTGGGTCACGGTGGTTTGGCACCACCGGTGGTTTGGTACCACACGGGGTAGAAAAGGTGATATGGTTGGTTAGGAACGGTGCATTATCGCATTATTCGTTATGATATGTGTGTTGGCATGTTATACCGGGGAGGAATTATACACCGAGTCTTGCGACTCACTCTCTCCTTTGACTTTTCAGTGACACTTAGACGCGACATGGAGCCGGATGGACTCGAGATGCTCATGCCATACCGAAATAAAGATTGCCCGGACTTCTTTTATAAAAATTTGGTACACTAGCTGATTTATTTCTATTTTGTTATATTTGGGTTTGTAAATGGCCTCTTAAATTATGTTTTTGATATGTTATGTTTAAGTAGATTTTCAATATGCTTTAACAAACCAATTAAGTGAAATGTGCTAAAACTTGGAAAGACAACGTTTTCAAAACTTCAAAAACGATGTTTTAAACTATACCATCGGGTATCATACTATAACTTGGGATAAAATGAACTTAAAAGGTTTTCTAACTTAAATATGATTTTTTTTCTACTAAGTTATAAATGTTTTAGTAACAATAAGAAATAACTTAAGCTTCAAAACGAAATAAACTAGTTTTACCTACACATCGGATTACTTTTCAAAACTTTCTGGGTTTTCAAATACATCATCAGACTTTTAATCAAAACCTAATCGAGTTTTCCTCAAATACAAAATTTCGCTAAGCGTTTTCACCAAACTACTAGACTTCAACCTAAACCACCCAAAACCTTTTCCCTGTAGCATACCAGATTCGGTCGTGGTGTATTGACCGGGTTTGGGGTGTTACACAAATGGCTTTTGCACAAGGGAAAAACGGCACCAATAGGAAAAGAGGTACTAAATTTCGGCAATAACCAAGATGAAAAGGAAAGGTTTCGAAAGGGGAAAATTTAGCACACACTAGCACTATATTTATATCAAAAATTCAAGCTCCCAGAGTCCAACAATTGGCCACCACTTCCCCACTTATCAAATCCCAACTTAAACTCCTATTTTATCTCTTAACCAATAAAATAATTAATCCAACGCCTTATCTCTTATCTATCTATTAAACTATAATAAATAAAATAAAATCTCATTTAATTTAAATAAAACCATAATTATCCCATAATAAAATAAATAAATAATACTACAATTATCCTACTCTTAGCCGAATATTAATAGGATAAAATAAGCTTAATCTTCATCCAAATAGAAGTCCAATTACCGTATAACCTTCCCCTTCCCTGCCTTGACGCAAAAGCAAAATAAAATCCCACCTACTGCTGTCCACGAGGCTCAAACCTGAGCCCTCACTGCTGCAAGCTGCAATAACGCCCCAAGCCACTCTACCAAGGCATTTTTTTGTGACGTAAACTCGCCACAATTTCTTTTAAAGCCTCTTTCGCTAGGCGCCTTCTTAACGTAAAAATAAAAGCTCTTTCTTGCGCCCTTCGCAGCTCGAACCTCGGCCCTCTACCCATTGTTTGAGGCGTCACTTGCCCAAGCCTTAAGTAGCGCCCTGCTGCCACTTTACCAGGCCAACCCTTGTGTCATAAATCCCTCACAAATTTCCTTTAAAGCCTTTTTAGCCTAGTTCCCTTTTTGACGTAAATGTGCAAAATGAAAACCACCCATTTGCTGCCCCCAAGTTTCGAACATGAGACCTGCTGGAACCTCCACACGCTATCAGCCACTTTGCTGCTAGCTCCTTTGTGTCATAATCCCCCCACAATTCTTTTTAAGACCTCCTTTGCCCTTAACGCCAACTTGCAAAAAAATAAAACACGCCTCCCTGCTGCCACCAAGACTCGAACTCTAGACCTGCACCAAGCTTATGGCATCATTTCCAGGCCCTTAAGTGGCGCCTTGCAGCCACTTTACCAAGGCCTGTTTTATGCCAAACACGCCTAAGATTTTTCCCTTAAGACCTCCCTGGCCTTGCTCCCCTTTTAACGCCAAAAATAAAAGCTCCCAAGTGCAATCTCTGCAGCTCGAACCTCCTCCCCTTGGTACTCCATGTGACGCACCTTCCAAGCCCCAAGGTAGCGTCCCTTGCCACCTTGCCAATTGGTTTCTTTGTGTCATGAATCCAACACAAATTTTCTTAAGGCTTCCTTAGCCTAGCTTCCCTTTTAACTTAAAACCAATAATTTTCCAAAGCTTTCTTCCATCCTGAATTCTAAAAACTCTTAAAACACCTCCAAACACCCTTAAAGCCTACTAACACTTGCGTTATGCTCCAAACATATAACCCCTAATCTAGGATGTTACAACTTCGATAATCGTAACTAGAAACACTTTATTAGGCTAACTCCACTTACCATGACTGTGAGCTCCCTCGATGCACCAAGAATCGATCCTACCAACAATATCAATTAGCCAACCTTCAATCCGATTAACTCAATAGTCAAATGGAGATATCGAATGGACAATGAAAGATCTTCCTTGCCTTAATCGATTATAATCAGGTTTCTCACAATCGTCCTATGACTAGAGATGATTAGGCAATGTTATGGTATTCGGCCTTCCTCTATATCACTACGAAAAAGAAAACGATCTCGTATGAGAGAAAGTAAGGTGATGGTCTAGGTCAAAATGACCATCCAAAAACCAAAGTATGGATTCGGTCATAAGAGGTGAAAACAAAACATTGGAAAGAATACTTTTCGATTGCTTAAGGAATGAGAAAGAAAGAATGATGGAAAGGTTTCGGTTATGGAGGAGAATGAACAATGATATTCGGCTATCAAAGATGTAACACCCCAAACCCGGCCTAGAAGTTAGGCCCGAATCTGGCATGTCACATTGGGTTGCTTTTCGAGAAACCATGGTTCCATTTGAAAACCTTTCTTGATATTAATAACTAAGGTCCCTGTTTGCGTTTGTTTATTATTAATCGACATTTATTAAAAAGTTATTACCTAAAAAAAAACTTTGTTTGTTGCGAAAACTTAATTAAAATGATTGACTTATGAAAACGTGATGTTTACGACCTATTCGCGAAAGCGTAGTATTTTGAAAGCAGATATTGTTTTGGAAAATCGTGATACAAAGTTTAGCAGATTTAAGACATAATAGACTAAAAATCCAAAACTAAAACAAGAATTTAAGAGAGGCCTTATTACAAAATATTAACCCAAGTTAAAAATAAGTAAAATACTAGAGTCCAAAACTGCTCGTAGTGTGGCCACTTCCGAGTCCTCCTGTACTTCGAGCCGCTTACTGAGGATTACTTGAGAAAAAATATTAAAAAGAGGGTGTGAGTTAACGAAAACTCAGTGTGCATAACCCTCATCAATAAGAACATGAATCACAATAGTTTGGGCCAAAACCCAGTTCAGTAACGGTGGCAATTGGGCCTCAGCCCATAAAAGCCTCAGTTGGGCCTTAACCCATAAATGTCACAAATCATATTTATTTGGGCCTGAGCCCATCTCAAATAAAACGACATATGCAATGCATTAATGCCCATACCAACCCTGCACTTCTATGGAGATTTAATCGACCCACCCATCCCTACACTCCTTATGTAGCACCGGTTGCGGCACTAACTTATCGGTGCAGCATAGCTGCTCGGTGGCTAAAAGCCTTCGATGGATCCACAGTCGTCAAGCGACCATGCGATCCTATCTGCACTTCCCCTTTCGAATAATCTCATCCCCATGCAACATAATAACACATGAATGCAACATACAATAATAATCATACGATAATAATCTTAAATCACATACAAGAGTAATCATATAACATGTAGGGGCGTTTTTATCATTTTGCCCTCCAGGGGCATATCGGTCATTTTACCCATCGAGGGCATTTTTGTAATTTACCTACCCAGGGTATTTTCGTAATTTACCTACCAAGGGTATTCTCGTAATTTACCCACCAAAGGTATTTTCATAATTTACCCACCAAGGGTATTTTCGTAATTTACCCACCAAGGGTATTCCAGTAATCCTACCATTCAGGGGTAGTTCGGTAATTCTACTCGTAACCAATCCATGCATGCAACGCATCTCAAACATAATCAATTATACAATTAGCATATACAACGCTAGTACTACCACGAGGGTACAACGATCATTTTATCATTTAGGGGTAAAATAATAATTTTACAAACTAGGGGTATTTCGGTAATTTCACAAATTAGGGGTATTTTGGTAATTTCACAAACCAGGGGTATTTCAATAATTTTGCAAACCAGGGGTATTTCGATAATTTCACAAACCAGGGGTATTTCGTTAATTTTGCAACCCAAGGGTATTTTGGTAATTTTACAAACTACGGGTATTTCGGTAATTTTGTAAACTAGGGGTATTTTGATAATTTTACAAATCAGGGTATTAACGACCTAACAGAAGGTCCACTGTCGCCTTGAATGTCTCCAATATTCTAAACAGAGATAATGATGCAAATGGGCCTAAGGCCCATTCTCAGCCCAAAGGGGCCCTGTAACAGTCCGAATTTAATCGTAATCAGAACGGTGGTTTTGGGACCACGAATCCTAGTCCGAAAATTCTTTTAATATTATTTTCGGTGCTAATTATATGTGATTTATGATGTGTGAAAGTTTCATATAAAAATTTGATCGTTTGTGTGTTTAATTAGACAAAAGGGCTTAATCGCGTAAATTATAAACTTGATAGTTTAAAGTGTAAGGACTAAGTTAATGTTGTTTTTCTAACTGGGAGCATTTAAAATGCAAATTACCCAATTTAAAGGATAGTGGACGGCAAAAGCTAGTGGTGCGTCATTATACGACATGTTTATTTTAATTATTTAATAATTAAAGTTATATTTTATTTATTATAAAAGTTATGTTTATATTATAATAAAAGAAAGATAAAAAGTGGCCTTATTTTGCATTGTTCTTGCCGAAATTCATACAAAGAAAAGAAAAACAAGGTTTAGCATTCGGCCAAGAAGAAATTGGAGATTTAAGATCAAGAACAAAAAAAATCGATTTTGGATCGGGGAAAAACGCAAGTTCACGGATAACCGGTCTTCATCGTTCGACGAAATCTGAGGTAAGTCGTTAAGCTAGATTATATTAAAGAATGATTTATGAATGTGTTTAATGACAATGTTTGATAAATTTGGGCATATTTTTATGTGATAGTCGAATGTAAAGGTATTACATTGAATTGGATATGTTTTGTTAATACCATGTAAATGTGTATAATCGATATGATATGCGGAGTATACAATGATGTAATGATTTTATTTAGAAAATGTGAATAAGCTTAGTTGAATTTAAAATGTGATAGAATTATGAAATTTAAGTGATTTAGTTGGTTATGGTATTATTGAAATGTGCATTGAAATGTTGAAAATGTTGATATCTCGGGCTATTAGCCTACCAGGCTTTGTGCCGGTGTTACTTATCAGGCTTTAATGCCTAGCAGGCTTTGTGCTAGGCTTTGTGCCGGTGTTACTTATCAGGCTTTAATGCCTAGCAGGCTTTGTGCCGGTGTTACTTATCGGGCTTTAATGCCTAGCAGGCTTTGTGCCGGCGTTACTTATCAGGCTTTAATGCCTAGCAGGCTTTGTGCCGGTGTTACTTATCAAGCTTTAATGCCTAGCAGGCTTTGTGCCTTGTTACTTATCAAGCTTTGATACCTAGCAGGCCATGTGCCCAGGTGAATCATTTCGACTTATTGCCTAGTAGGCCTTGTGCTTGGTGTATTTTGGGCTTATTGCCCGGCCGAAATAAATGCTTGTTCAAATTTTAGACTTCAAGTCTAGCGGGCTTAAGGCCGGTGAAATGCTATAAATGGAGAAATCAAAATTTAACTAATGTGACACATATATGCGTGCTATGTCTGAAAGCTTGGGTAAGAGTTGGCCTATTATATTAGCAAAGAATAAAGTAAGTTAATTTATTATCGCTTTAGTTAAGTACGATGTGATGAAGTGGATGACTCTATAAGTATGTTTCTTTGTAATGATGATGCTCATCATTAATGTGAATGAATATTATATGCGTATAGAATTGATATATATATATATATACACATACATATATGCTTATTACATTAAAGACTTGGTTACAAATGGAAAGATCAATGGTAAAAGAGTTTGAAAGGGTTTGCATATATGAATAAGTAGACATATGAGATTGATTTTTGAGATGTGTTCATGTGACTCGAATATACGGTTAAATACAATAATTATGAGTTTTGATATTATATGTTCAAGTTGATATAGTTATAATATTTAAATTATGGGAATAACTAGTATTCGACTATGTACATTGTTTTTACATATTGAAGAATTTATGTTCAATATTATAAGCATGAAGACTTAATATGTTTGAGTGTATGATCCTTGTAATTATATTTGCTTGAGACTTACTAAGCTAGTGAGCTTACTTTGTGTGTGTTCATTGTTCGTTTTATAGATTTTAGTCATGCTACGGGCTCGAAGGATCGTTGGTGAAGTCAACCACACTATCATCCCATTTTGGTACTTTTATGCTAGTTATTTTTGAATCAAAGGCACGTATAGGCTAGCTAAATGTTGGAATGATGTTATGTTTATATGTATATAAAATAGCCATGCGAAAATGGCTTAAACATACATTATAAGTTTGGTTTTTATTTGTTTTGACAATGTGGTTACAGTGTTCGGTTTCAACAGTTTGGTCATGGTTGTTTCTTTACTTTAATCTTATGCATTCTATATGATTACTTGTGTGTAGAACCAACGTTTGTGTTAAAATTAGTCGGGTGGATTGGCATTTAAGTGAATTTTCGCATGCCTAAGTCAAGGTAGATATATGCTAGTTGAGTATTATTCGGGAATTGTATAAGCATGACAACTTCATTCAATTTGTTAAGTAGGAATTATGTGAGTAATGCATGTATGTGTATTCGACCAAACCTAGGTGATAGTTGCAAATGTAGTTAACATGTTTAATGAATTATTTGTTTAGGCTCATAGTCGAATATAGAAGATGTTTATAACTATGATATATAAATATTTTGCTTCTGAAGTCACTTAATAAATTTGAGTACATGAAATTACCAAACTTGGTTTGTGCTAAGGAATCAACATAATGTTGTAAATGAGGTCTTATATATATTTGGCCAAATTATAAGCATGTATGTGTTGTGTAATAAGTTGCATATTTTCGGTTATATGGAAATAAGTTTATGCCTTATGAAATAGGTATTAATAGGAAGTATATTGCATGAAATTTGTATTGTTAAGTGACAATGTTGTCGTATACATTGTTTAGTTTTTTTTTAAGTTCATCGATGATTATACTGTACATGACTTAGATTGATGTATCAAGTATGTGTTACACATGTGAAATTATTTGTTTATTATTATTAAAACATTGATAAAGATGAACGATTAAGTTTCAATCGAGTGAACTGAAGTTTTTAACTTACATGATAACACCCGTAACCCTAATTCGGCAACGAATATGGGTTAAGGGTGTTACATTTTATTGGTATCAGAGCTTACGGTTTAGTCGATTCTAGGACTACCGTAGCACGTGTGTGTCTAGCTATACATGCCTTTATTATATATTTGATAGTGTGGTGACTTCTGACATTTCAAACTGTGATTTATATAGTAAATGGATTTCGATCCTAACAGAGCCGTAGTGGATGATGTAGAGAGTGTAGCGCCTGATCGCGCACGTAGATCAGCGCCGATAGACTCTCGATCTGTTTCGAGTAGCCATGAGGGGGAGGCTAAGTAAGCCTTCAACTAGATGATGAACGAATGATTTACACCATATATCTGGACTAACTCGACTGGCAACAACCTCCACCCCCGAATAATCCAACTCCGATACCTATGGTACCTCCGATAGTAAATTCGATTAGATTGGACAGAAATCCTGTAGCTAAAATCAGGAAACACGGAGTCGAAGAGTTTAAAACTAATAATGATGATTATGCAAAACAAACTGAGCTGTGGTTTGATAATACTATTCGAGTGTTCGATGAGTTATCATGTACTCTAGAGGATGGTTTAAGAAGTGCAATATCACTATTGAGGGACACCACACTGATGGAATACACTAGTATTGGTGGACTCGAAAGAGAAAGTGATGTGGGAATTCTTCCAGACTGAGTTACATAAGAAAGATATCAGTTAAAGATTTTTGAATTAAAACAGGGTCGAATGACTATTTCTGAGTACGAACTGGAATTTGTGAGATTGAGTTAGTATGCATGAGGATGTATACCCTTCGAAGCTATAATGTGCAAAAGATTTGAAGATGGCCTTAAAAAAAATATTCGGTTGCTAGTTGAGATTTTGAAAATAGAAGAGTTTGTTGTACTCGTTGACCGAGCTTACAAGCTAGGACATCCGAGAAGATGTAGATTTAATGACAAAGCTTGCTTCAGATGTGGATCGCTTGATCATTTTATTCGAGATTGTCCTGAGTCTGTCAAGCCAAAGATTGTTCAGGATTTGAGATCTGATAGCGTACTTGTGAGAGGTAGATCTTGAAAGAATGTAAGAAACATCAGTGGTAGTCAGAGAACTATTAGAGACAGTATTGTCAGATACGAAGCTAGAGTGCCTATCAGAGTGTATGTTATCCAAGCTTGAGAGAAGCTTCATCATTTGATATAATAACTGGTATTTTTACTCTTTTTGGTACTTCTGTAATTGCTTTGATAGACCTTGGTTCTACACATTCATACATGTGCATGAACTTAGTATTCATTAAGACTTTGCCTGTAGAATCTACTGAGTTTGCCATAAAAGCATTGAACTTTTTAGGTAAAAGTGTTTTGGTTGATTATATATGCAAAAACTGTCCGTTAACGTTTTGAGATATCCGTTTCCCTACTGATCTGATGCTCTTGCCATCTAATAAATTCTATATTATTCTGGGTATGGATTGGTTATTTGTGCATGATGCTTTTGTTAATTACAAAAGATAGGTGGTAAATTTGAGATGTCCGAATAATGAGATTGTAAGAATTGAGTCGGATGATTTGAATGGATTGCCTGCTGTAATATTAATATCGAAAGCTCAGAATTATATGAAAAAGGGTTACGAGGCATATTTTACTTATGTGATTGATTCGAAAGCATCTAAGAAAAAAAATTGAATCAATGCCTATTGTTGATGAGTTTTTTGATGTATTTCCTAAAGAGTTACCAGGTTTGCCTCTGATTCATGAAGTTGAATCTGTTATTGATTTGTTGTGATAATTGTAGATGACATTTTGATTTAATCACGTGATGAAAAGGAGCATACTGAACCTTTGTGAATTTTGTTGCAAACTTTGAGAGAAAAACAATTATATGTGAAATTCAGCGAATGAGAATTTTGATTGTATGAAGTTAGTTTTCTGGGACATATGGTGTTAGTCTTTGGAATCCAAGTAGATCCGAGTAAGATTTCTGCTATTTTGAGTTAGAAACCTCCGAAAAGTGTGTCTATAGTTCATAGTTATCTGGGCTTAGCTGGTTATTACCGTAGAATTATAAAAGGTTTTTCAGTAATAGTTACTTCGTTGACTAGACTACTTTAGAAAGATGTCAGATTTGAATGGTTGGAAAAGTGTTAGGAAAGTTTCGATCAGTTGAAAGCCCTTTTGACTGAAACTTCAGTGTTAGTTAAGCCTGAATCGGGTAAAGAATTTGTTGTTTATAGTGATGCTTCTTTGAATGGTTTGGGTTACGTTTTGATGCAGGAAGGCAAAGTCGTAGCCTACACTTCGAGACAATTGAAGCCGCATGAAAGAAATTTCCTAACACATGATTTAGAGCTCATGACCATTGTGTTCATGACCAAGATTTGGCGTCATTATCTATTCAGTGAGAAATGTCACGTTTATTCAGTTTGAAGTAATTGATGATGCAAAGAGATTTGAATCTGAGGCAATGCAGATGGTTAGAGTTATTGAAAGATTACGAGCTAGCAATCGACTACCATCTAGGGAAAGCTAACGTTGTTGCTGATACTTTAAGTTGAGAGTCATTATTTGCTCTTTTTGCATCGAATATACATATGGCTATGTCTAGTGAGGGTTCGATAACAACCAAATTAAAAGCAAGACTGATGTTTATACAGCAAATTTGTGATGCACAGAAAATTTACAAAGATATGATTGCTAGAAGGGATCAGTGTGAAAATGATGCAGAGTCAGAGTTTCGAATTGATGCAAATCATTGTTTGAGCTTCAAAGGTCGAATATGTGTTTCGAGGAATATGGATTTGATTTGGATGATTTTGAATGAGGCTCATAATAGTCGACTATCGGTACATCCGGTAGCACGAAAATGTATAATGATTTGAAACAATTCTATCAGTGGCCTGGTATGAAACGGGACATATCTAAATATGTCTCGAAGTGTTTAGTTTGTCAGCAATAAAAGTTGAACATCAGATGCCTTCTGGGTTACTTCAGCCGATCATGATACCTGAATGGAAATGGGATAAAATTTCTATGGATTTTGTATCCTATTTGCCAATGACACCGAGCAAGAAATATGCAGTTTGGGTTATAGTGGATAGATTAACCAAATTAGCTCACTTTGTGCCAATTCGTACAGACTATTTGCTCGATAAACTTGCTGAGTTGTATGTATCTCAAATTGTGAGATTACATGGTGTGCCGAGTTCCATTGTTTCAGACAGAGACCTGAGATTTTCATCGCGGTTTTGGAAGAAGTTGCATGATGCTTTAGGTACTAAACTCCACTTTAGCATGACCTTCCATCCGCAAATGTATGGCCATCCGAGCGAACCATTCAGATACTTAAGGACATGTTGAGATGTTGCATCCTCGAGTTTGAAGGTACGTGGGAAAGATACTTACCTTTGATTGAATTTGCTTATAATAACAGTGTTCAATCGAGTATCAAAATGGCACCTTACGAAACTTTATATGGCCACAAGCGTCGTACACCGTTATATTGGACCGAGCTCAGTGAAAATAAGATACACAACGTATTTCACATTTCGATGCTCCGCAGATATAGAATTGGAGATCGATGATAAAGTATTTCATGTTTCAATGTTTTGTAGATATCGATCCGACCCGTCACATGTGATAGCCATCTGAAATAGAAATCCAATCTAATATGACATATGAAGAAGAGTTGATCCGTATCTTAGCCGTGAAGTAAAGGAGTTGAGAAATAAGAAATGACAGCCTAAAAATTCAATAAGACAACAATATCTGAAATTGTTCAGCGGAAAGATTTTCGGGGACGAAAATCCCTAAGGAGGGGAGAGTTGTAACAGTTTGAATTTAACCGTAATCAGAACGGTGGTTTTGGGACCACGAATCCTAGTCCAAAAATTCTTTTAATATTATTTTCGGTGCTAATTATATGTGATTTATGATGTGTGAAAGTTTCGTATAAAAATTTGATCGTTTGTGTGTTTAATTAGACAAAATGACTTAATCGCGTAAATTATAAACTTGATAGTTTAAAGTGTAAGGACTAAGTTAATGTTGTTTTTCTAATTGGGAGCATTTAAAATGCAAATTACCCAATTTAAAGGATAGTGGACGGCAAAAGCTAGTGGTGCATCATTATATGACATGTTTATTATAATTATTTAATAATTAAAGTAATATTTTATTTATTATAAAAGTTATGTTTATATTATAATAAAAGAAAGATAAAAAGTGGCCTTATTTTGCATTGTTCTTGCCGAAATTCATACAACGAAAAGAAAAACAAGGTTTAGCATTCGGCCAAGAAGAAATTGGTGATTTAAGATCAAGAACAAAGAAAATCGATTTTGGATCGGGAAAAACGCAAGTTCACGGATAATCCGGTCTTCGTCGTCCAGCGAAATCGAGGTAAGTCCTTAAGCTAGATTATATTAAAGAATGATTTATGAATGTGTTTAATGACAATGTTTGATAAATTTGGGCATATTTTTATGTGATAGCCGAATGTAAAGGTATTACATTGAATTGGATATGTTTTGTTAATACCATGTAAAGGTGTATAATCGATATGATATGCGGAGTATACAATGATGTAATGATTTTATTTAGAAAATGTGAATAAGCTTAGTTGAATTTAAAATGTGATAGAATTATGAAATTTAAGTGATTTAGTTGGTTATGGTATTATTGAAATGTGCATTGAAATGTTGAAAATGTTGATATCTCGGGCTATTAGCCTACCAGGCTTTGTGCCAGTGTTACTTATCAGGCTTTAATGCCTAGTAGGCTTTGTGCCGGTGTTACTTATCAGGCTTTAATGCCTAGTAGGCTTTGTGCCGGTGTTACTTATCAAGCTTTAATGCCTAGCAGGCTTTGTGCCGGCGTTACTTATCAGGATTTAATGCCTAGCAGGCTTTGTGCCGGTGTTACTTATCAAGCTTTAATGCCTAGCAGGCTTTGTGCCGGTGTTACTTATCAGGCTTTGATGCCTAGTAGGCCATGTGCCGATGAATCATTTCGGGCTTATTCCCTAGCAGGCCTTGTGCCGGTGTACTATTTCGGGCTTATTGCCCAGCAGGCTAAATGCCGGTGTTCAAATTTCAGACTTCAAGTCTAGCAGGCTTAAGGCCAGTGAAATGCTATAAACGGAGAAATCAAAAATTTAACTAATGTGACACATATATGCAGTGCTATGTGCTGAAAGCTTGGGTAAGAGTTGGCCTATTATATTAGCAAAGAATAAAGTAAGTTAATTTATTATCGCTTTAGTTAAGTACGATGTGATGAAGTGGATGACTCTATAAGTATGTTTCTTTGTAATGATGATGCTCATCATTAATGTGAATGAATATTATATGCGTATGGAATTGATATATATATATACACATATACATATATGCTTATTACATTAAAGACTTGGTTACAAATGGAAAGATCAATGGTAAAAGAGTTTGAAAGGGTTTGCATATATGTATAAGTAGACATATGAGATTGATTTTTGAGATGTGTTCATGTGACTTAATATACTGTTAAATACAATAATTATGAGTTTTGATATTATATGTTCAAGTTGATATAGTTATAATATTTAAATTATGGGAATAACTAGTATTCGGCTATGTACATTGTTTTTACATATTGAAGAATTTATGTTCAATATTATAAGCATGAAGACTTAATATGTTTGAGTGTATGAGCCTTGTAATTATATTTGCTTGAGACTTACTAAGCTAGTGAGCTTACTTTGTGTGTGTTCATTGTTCGTTTTATAGATTTTAGTCATGCTACGGGCTCGAAGGATCGTTGGTGAAGTCAACCACACTATCATCCCATTTTGGTACTTTTAAGCTAGTTATTTTTGAATCAAAGGCATGTATAGGCTAGGTAAATGTTGGAATGATGTTATGCTTATATGTATATAAAATAGCCATGCGAAAATGGCTTAAACATACATTATAAGTTTGGTTTTTATTTGTTTTGACAATGTGGTTATAGTGTTCAGTTTCAACAATTTGGTCATGGTTGTTTCTTTACTTTAATCTTATGCATTCTATATGATTACTTGCGTGTAGAACCAATGTTTCTGTTAAAATTAGTCGGGTGGATTGGCATTTAAGTGAATTTTCGCATGCCTAAGTCAAGGTAGACATATGATAGTTGAGTATTATTCGGGAATTGTATAAGCGTGACAACTTCAATCAATTTGTTATGTAGGAATTATGTGAGTAATGCATGTATGTGTATTCGGCCAAACCTAGGTGATAGTTGCAAATGTAGTTAACATGTTTAATGAATTATTTGTTCAGGCTCATAGTCGAATATAGAAGATGTTTATAACTATGATATATAAATATTTTGCTTCTGAAGTCACTTAATAAATTTGAGTACATGAAATTACCAAACTTGGTTTGTGCTAGGGAATCAACATAAAATGTTGTAAATGAGGTCTTATATATATTCGGCCAAATTATAAGCATGTATGTGTTGTGTAATAAGTTGCATATTTTCGGTTATGTGGAAATAAGTTTATGCCTTATGAAATAGGTATTAATAGGAAGTATATTGCATGAAATTAGTATTGTTAAGTGACAATGTTGTCGTATACATTGTTTAGTTTTTTTTTAAGTTCATCGATGATTATACTGTACATGACTTAGATTGATGTATCAAGTATGTGTTACACATGTGAAATTGTTTGTTTATTATTATTAAAACATTGATAAAGATGAACGATTAAGTTTCAATCGAGTGAACTGAAGTTTTTAACTTACATGATAACACCCGTAACCCTAATTCGGCAACGAACATGGGTTAAGGGTGTTACAGGCCCACACACTCGTGTGGCCCATTTAGCCCAAACCTAGCCACATATATGTGATTCATATAGTCTAATTCACTATCTTTTACTCAATCATACAATTTACTCATATGGGCCCCCGGGCCCATTGGGCCCACTTGTCCCCTTTCGGGCCATCGTAGCCCAACAGCCCACACCTACAAGAATACTCATAGTGGCCTCAACTATCGTATCGAAGCTTCTACTCGTACACTCGTACGCTCGTGTGGCTACCATCACCGTGTGATTGGCATTTCGGCATTTGCCATTCTACAACTAGAGTAGGGAGAGGTACACACCTGATAGGAATCTTAAGCTGCTAAACCGCGCTCCGAGCACTCCTATGCCCAATGCCAACCAGGTATGCTCCTTCTCCTCCTAGGCAGCTCTATATATAGCTAGCTTCTCACCTTCCTTCTTTGTATCTTTCCGATGTGGGATCCCTCCGTCAGTAGAGTTTAAATCCAACTCTAACTCTTACCGTCCAATCCGCAAAATAAATACTCCCTTGCTTGTCATGAGATTCAAACCAAAGCTCTCCCATTAGCCAATTCATGCCACTTGCCAAAAAGCCACCAACTCCTCTTGTGTCTAAAATCATGCGCAACTAAATATAACCCTATGGCTAAATTCTAGAGTCTATTTAAAAAGAAAACCAAAATGGAAAAGCCAAGACTTGAACCTTAGACCTCATTCTTTCCTTGTGGAGTCACCCATTTGTCTCTTATGTGGCATCACTTTGTCACTACACCACAGACTCCAGTTGTGTCATTTTCCCCATATTTTATCCTTAAAACCTACTACTAACTCCTAGGGTTTTATTCACCCAAAACCAAAATTTTTCCTAAGGCCTAACTTGAACCCGGGACTTCATAGAAGCCCCCTAACCTTCCAAAATCGCTCACCTACTAGATCCAACTTGCACTAATACCGTTCTCTTATTCCCAAAAATTTTAAACGCTACTACCCCCAAGGCCCATTAGACCCAATCCTACTAGGCCCAACTTTGGGATGTTACAAATCTACCCTTCTTAAAGAAATTTCGTCCCCGAAATTTCCAACTATCTCATAGCCACACAATACCGGATATACCACTATGTTTCTGCTGCGCACTCTAGTCCTAATTGCAAATTAGGTAAATAACCCATTACAGGTAAAGCACATACCAGTATTCGCATCTGGAGCGTCTCCGTCCTCACGACGACGTGCTGCATAAACCAATGCCGGCTGCCTCGCCTCCTCATGACCAACACCTCTACCTGGAGCTCCACATCCTAAACCATTCCCATTCTTTGCATGCCCACGGCCTCTAAACGGCCTCTTGTATCCCTTCTAGCACTCATTTTCACTTCGCGTATTATCTGAATTACAAATTTTATAAATTTAACTCATAGTTTCAGTAATTAAACAAATGTTTTATGGAAGTAGTAGTTAAGAGTTGTTTTCAAAATTGCCAGCTCACTATAGTTTTTAGTCTCCTACGGGCCTCAGTATAGTCTATCATCTAAAGTAAGCCCAGTGTCTACCTACAGCAATAACAGTTTAAAACAGATAAGAGAACTTACTTGGTCCGACGTTGGAGACTCAGTGTGCCACACAAAAACCTTTCAAAACTACTTCAAATATCATTTGTAAATATCTTTAAAATAAACACTAAAACCCATCTCACAACTCGAGTTTTACAACCTGGCTCTGATACCACTAAATGTAACACCCAAACCCAGCCTAGAAGTTAGGCCTGAATCTGGCGTGTCACATGGGGGTGCTTTTCGAGAAACCATGGTTCCATTTGAAAACCTTTCTTGATATTAAAAACTAAAGTCCCAGTTTGCGTTTGTTTATTATTAATCGACATTTATTAAAAAGTTATTACCTAAAAAAAACCTTGTTTGTTGCGGAAACTTAATTAAAATGACTGACTTATGAAAACGTGATGTTTACGACCTATTCGCGAAAGCGTAGTATTTTGAAAGCAGATATTATTTTGGAAAACCGTGATACAAAGTTTAGCAGATTTAAGACATAATAGACTAAAAATCCAAAACTAAAACAAGAATTTAAGAGAGGCATTATTACAAAATATTAACCCAAGTTCAAAAGAAGTAAAATACTAGAGTCCAAAACTACTCGTACTGTGGCCACTTCCGAGTCATCCAAAGACGTCGACCGCCATCGAGGATTACCTGAGAAAAAAATATTAAAAAGAGGGTGTGAGTTTACGAAAACTCAGTGTGCATAACCCTCATCAATAAGAACATGAATCACAACAGTTTGAGCCGAAACCCATCTCAGTAACGGTGGCAATTGGGCCTTAGCCCATAAAAGCCTCAGTTGGGCCTTAACCCATAAATGCCACAAATCATATTTATCTGGGCCTGAGCCCATCTCAAATAAAACCACATATACAATGCATTAATGGCCATACCAACCCTGCACTCCGTCTCCTGTCCAACCCTGCACTCTTGTAGGGATTTAATCGACCCACCCATCCCTACACTCCTTATGTAGCATCGATTGCGGCACTAACTTATCGGTGCAGCATAGCTGCTCGGTGGCTAAAAGCCTTTGGTGGATCCACAGTCGTCAAGCGACCATGCGATCCTATCTACACTTCCCCTTTCGAATAATCCCATCTTCATGCAACATAATAACACTTGAATGCAACACACAATGATAATCATACGATAACAATCTTAAATCACATACAAGAATAATCATATAACATGTAGAGGCATTTTTGTCGTTTAGCCTTCTAAGGGCATATCAGTGATTTTACCCATCGAGGGTATTTCTGTAATTTACCTACCCAGGGTATTTTCGTAATTTACCTACCAAGGGTATTCTCGTAATTTACCCACCAAGAGTATTTTCATAATTTACCCACCAAGGGTATTCAAGTAATCCTACCCTTCAGGGGTAGTTCTGTTATTCTACTCGTAACAAATCCATGCATGCAACGCATCTCAAACATAATCAATCATACAATTAGCATATACAACGCTAGTACTACAACGAGGGTACAACGATCATTTTATCGTTTAGGGGTAAACCAATAATTTTACAAACTGTAGGTATTTTGATAATTTCGCAAGCTGGGGTATTTTGGTAATTTCACAAACCAGGGGTATTTCTGTAATTTTGCAAACCAAGGTATTTCAGTAATTTTACAAACCAGGGGTATTTCAGTAATTTCACAAACCAGGGGTATTTCAGTAATTTTGCAACCCAAGGGTATTTTGGTAATTTTACAAACTAGGGGTATTTCGGTAATTTTGTAAAATAGGGGTATTTTGATAATTTTACAAATCAGGGTGTTAACGACCTAGCAGAAGGTCCACTGTCGCCTCGAACGTCTCCAGTATTTTAAATGGAGATAATGATGCAAATGGGCCTAAGGCCCATTCTCGGCCCAAGCGGGCCCACCACTCGTGTCGCCCATTTAGCCCAAACCTAGCCACATATATGAGATTCATATAGTCTAATTCACTATCTTCTACTCAATCATACAATTTACTCATATGGGCCCTTGGGCCCATTGGGCCTACTTTGCCCCTTTCGGGCCATCGTAGCCCAACAGCCCACACCAACAAGAATACTCATGTTGGCCTTGACTATCGCGTCGAAGCTTCCACTCATGCGCTCGCACGCTCGTGTGGCTACCATCGCCGTGTGACTGGCATTTCGGCATTTGCCGCTCTACAGCTAGAGGAAAGAGAGGTACACACCTGATAGGAATCTGAATCTGCTAAACTGCGCTCCGAGCACTCCTATGCCCAATGCCAACCAGGTATGCTCTTCTCCTCCTAGGTAGCTCTATATATAGCTAGCTTCTCACCTTCCTCCTTTGTATCTTTTCGATGTGGGATCCCTTCGTCAGTAGAGTTTAAATCCAACTCTAACTCTTACCGTCCAATCCGCAAAATAAATACTCCCTTGCTTGTCATGAGATTCAAACCCAAGCTCTCCCATTAGCCAATTCACGCCACTTGCCACTAAGCCACCAACTCCTCTTGTGTCTAAAACCATGTGCAACTAAATATAACACTATGGAAAAATTATAAAGTCTATTTAAAAAGAAAACAAAATGCAAAAGCAAAGACTTGAACCTTGGACCTCCTTCCTTCCTTGTGGCGTCACCCCCTAGTCTCTTATGTGGCGTCACTTTGCCACTATACCACGCACTCCACTTGTGTCATTTTCCCCACATTGTATTCTTAAAGCCTACTACTAACTCCTAGGGTTTTATTCACCAGGAACAAAAATTTTTCCTAAGGCCTAACTTGAACCCGGGACTTCATAGATGCCACCTAACCTTCCAAAATCGCTCACCTACTGGATCTAACTTGCACTAATACTGTTCTCTTATTCCCAAAAATTTTAAATGCTACTACCCCCAAGGCCCATTGGACCCAATCCTACTAGGCCCAACTTTGGGATGTTACAAAGGAGATTAGACAAAAGATGAATATGTGACGAATTTAAGAGAAGAGAAAATGCTCTATTGCACTAATATGTTTCGGCAAGGAGAGTTGCAAAATGGGAGAGGTGACACAAAGTTGTCAAAGGGAAATTTTGCCAAAACAAAACCAAGACCTTACCAAATGCTAAGGTAAAAATTTTAGCCACCTATCTATCTCAAAACCGTCCACATGCCTCCCCCCTTAGGATAAGAGTTTGGCCACCGAAGCTTTCCAAACCATCACCCATGAATTAAGCCTTATGTCCCCCTTTCATTCCTATTTCTCTTGATTTCTTTCCCAAACTTCAACCTTGCCTTATTCTTATAGTCATCTTACCAAAAATAATGAAGTCAAACTTGCCATATTTACTCCTTGGCCGACACTTAAGGAAAGAGTGCAAAAATATTAGCCAAACATTGCACACAAAGGGATTTGAACCTCTTCCCTCAAGGTACTTCACTTAATGCCATAACCTCTTTACTAATTGCTCACTTATGCTAACCATTTATTCATTTATTTCAATAAGCATTGAATAAAGTGCTAAAATACCAAATTTTTCCTAAGGCCGAATTAAATCCAAGACTTCATAGAAATCCCGTAAACTCTAAATTCAGTTAACTAACAAGTCCAATTTGTAATAATGCCATTCTCTTGTTCTTAAAATTTGAAACATTCCTATGCCCAAGGCCCATTGGTCCCAATCCTACTATGCCAATTTTGGGATGTTACAATTCTACCCTCCTTAATAAAATTTCGTCCTCGAAATTTTAAATCAACTACTAA
The DNA here is from genome assembly GCA_025506655.1 of Gossypium rotundifolium. Taxonomy (NCBI): domain Eukaryota; kingdom Viridiplantae; phylum Streptophyta; class Magnoliopsida; order Malvales; family Malvaceae; genus Gossypium; species Gossypium rotundifolium. The sequence continues at coordinate 102,389,995 of CP106722.1, read as the reverse complement.
ACGTATCGCTCAAATCAGATCACTAAGCTTTTACTGCACATTTTGATCTTAATAACACTAATTTGCTTTCTACCTTTAACATTGGAAACTCTTCACATCATCAAATATCAAATCCTTAGAAGCAAATATGTATTTATCACTCATTCATAAAATTTTCTACATTCAAACATCACATCCAACCAAAACATTCCTGACTCGATAGTGATGGAACAAATTTTGAGCCTTATGCTCCTTAGACCCACATCTCAAACATGCTCCTAAGTTCCTCCAACACTCACTCGGATGATACCTTCTGCAATAATCGCAAGCTAAAAAATTTGGACGTGCCTTGACACGCTTTACGGAACGAGATTGCAATCCAAAAGAACCACGATCTCCTTTCTTCTTACAGTCCACAGACCCAACTCGAAGTGCTTCACTAATTCCCTTAACCTCCTTCAATACCTTCTTAACTATCTGAGTCAACTCATCAACCCCAACTCGATCATGAGATCCCGTCTCAGCCACTAACAATGTCTGCGCCTCTCTTTCGGGCACATGCCTTGGTGCCAAAGATCTAGCCCTAGCACCACGACCTGTACCACGTCTACGTCTACCGCATCCACGTCTTCTAGCGCTCATGTTTACTAAGTCGATATAATCTGATTAAGAGTTTTATGAATCATTATGCTATTCGATGTTTATTAAACGATGTTTTATGGAGTATGAACAGAAAAGTTGTTTTTGAGAGTCAAATCCACATCCTAGAGTCTCAGTCTCTATAGTTTCAACTCCTAAAGCTAACAGTTCTAGAGTATTCTACTTTGTAGAATTTTCGTATCACAAAAATTATAAAATGAAAACAAATACTTACTTGACTTGGTGCCGGATACTCGTGGTGCCATACATCCTTTAGAACATATATTTATAAATCAAAATTCTAAACAGCTTTGGAAAACGCTTTTGAACCCAAACCACAGCTGAGTTTTGCAACTGGGCTCTGATACCATAAAATGTAACACCCTAAACCTGACCTAGAAGTTAGGCCCGAATCCGGTGTGTCACACTAAAAAGTTTTTCGATAACGTATAAAGAAAACATGTCAAATGAGATAAAAAAATGTTAGATCATTTTCTATTCGTACAAAAATAGATGTTGATTTGTTAACATCAAGAAAATCAAGTTTGACTTGAGATATTTAATAAAATACTACTAATTTCGAAGATTGATCGATTAAATTTGAAGTAATAATTTTATAAAACTGTGACTTTTGGAAATATCATTGATAGTTCGAGGGAAATTTTCGTATTAAAAATATTTGTAAAAGTTTATTTTGAAATTCATTCGTTAATCGATTTTGGAAAACCATTATAATGATTTTAGAAAATCCCATTTAAAATAATTTGAGTAAAATATGAACACGTCAAACATAAAGCAAATAAAATAATCCAAAGGCCTTATTACAACACATAACCCAAAATAATAAAGTAATAAAGTAAACGAAGTAAGAAACTAAAGTCCAAATAAAACCATTTCTGAAGTACGGCCAACACCGAGTCATCCATGGCCCCAAGTCCTTGTCACTGAGCATTACCTACAAGGGTTAAGAGAAAAGGGGGTGAGTTACAAGAACTCAGTGTGAAGTCCCCTTACCATCATCCACTAGGTCGGAACACACATAGCAATATTTTGGGCCTAAGCCCATTTACAATAACAATAGTGTATCAAATATAACATGTGTATGAAATGTAATTTCCCAACCAAACCTAGTTTTCCATCCGCTACACACCACCCGTACCAACCAACACACCTATGGGGATCACCAGTCAACCCACCGCGCCAACACACCAATCGTAGGCATTAAGCCATTTATAACAATTATTCGCAGGCCAGTGGCCATTTATAATCGCAGGCATTTAGCCATTTATAACAATAATTCGCAGGCCATTGGCCATTTATAATCGCAGGCACTTAGCCATTTATAACAACAATTCGCAGGCCAGTGGCCATTTATAGTCGCAGGCATTTAGCCATTTAAACTGGGCACGAAGCCTTTTTCTCTTCATCAAAATATCCCAACCCATGCAATCATGTATATACAATGCACAACAATTTATTCATATGATAATTTCAACATCAGGCCCATATTAAAATTTGGCCCATTGTACAATTTGGCCTATTGAGCAATATAACAAATCGGCCCATATAACAATCTATCAAAACGGCCCATTAACACATGAGGCCCATATATCACATATCACATTTGGCCCATATATCAAATATCACATTTGGCCCATATAACAAATATCACATTTGCCTATTAATCAATATGTCCATTCGGCCCATAAGGCAATATGTCAATTCAGCCTATTAAGCAATTTCGTATTTCGACCCATTAACACTTTACAAATTGGCCCAATAGGGGCATTTCCATAATTCGGCCCATAAGGGAATTTCCGTAATTTGGAAATCGTACCCGCTAAGGGTATTTCGGTAATTTCATAACCAAGGCTTAACTACTAATTTGGGGCATAAAAGTTTTAAACTGGCCAACTGCGTCATACCGACTAAATTGACTATAACTCGAGTTAGGAATATCAAAATATAAATCCGTAAATTTTTCAACTAGACTCATATTTCTTCTTACGACAATTTTTCCAGAATTTTTACCTTAACCATATAGTACAGTTTACTCCTTAAATTTTCCCTTGTTTCACTGTCCAACGATTCTGACCTCTCCTTTCTTAATTTCAAATATTTCACTGTACGGTTTTCATATATTGCTCCCACTTATTTCTATTGAAAATAGACTCACTAAGGAATCCATACATATAAATTATATCCCATAATTCAATTTTTACAATTTTATATGATTTTTTCAGGACAGAACAGAATACCCCAAAGTCATTCAGAACCAGTCTCACTAAAATTAACATATCTTAGAGTATAATATTTCTTTTCCTTCTCCGTTTCTTCCATATTAAAGTAGACACAGTAAGGTTTAATCTAATATCTTACTCACTTTGTAATTCCTTTTATCTAATTTTTCGTGATTTTCCAAATACACGTCACTATTTTTGACGAAACTGTTTTATTACAAAACACGATTACCACTACGAGCATACGCATGTTCGAGTGATCACGGATGCTGGTTATCAGTTTTCTTTGGTATTTCTACCGAATCACAGAATATTTCATCTAAACTTTCAGAGAGATGTGAGATTTACTCACCATTACAAACATATATTTGGAAAGGTATGGGATTACACACCTTGATTACGAGTTGTGCTTTCCACCGATTTCAACACCTATAATGATAGTTGATAGAAGGTTGGTCTCAACTTCGATAATCGTAACTAGAAACACTTTATTAGGCTAACTCCACTTACCACGACTGTAATTTCCCTCGATGCACCAAGAATAGATCCTACCAATAATATCAACTAGCCAACCTTCAATCTGATTAACTTAATAACCAAATGGAGATATCGAATGAACTATGAAAGATCTTCCTTACCTTAATCGATTATAATCTCGTTTCTCACGATTATCCTATGACTAGAGATGATTAGGTGATGTTGTGGTATTCGGCCTCCCTCTATATCACTACAAAGAAGAAAATGATCTCGTATGAGAGAAATTAAGGTGATGGTCCAGGTCAAAATGACCATCCAAAAACCAAAGTATGGATTCGGTCATAAGAGGAGAAAATAAAACATTGGAAAGAATACTTACCGATTGCTTAAGGAATGAGAAAGACAGAACGATGGAAAGGTTTCGGTTATGGAGGAGAGTGAACAATGATATTCGGCTATCAAGGAGATTAGACAAAAGATGAATATGTGGCCAATTCAAGAGAAGAGAAAATGCACTATTGTGCTAATATGTTTCGGCAAGGAGAGTTGCAAAATGGGAGAGATGACACAAAGTTGTCAAAGGGAAGTTTTGCCAAAACAAAACCAAGACCTTACCAAATGCCAAGGTCAAATTTTCAGCCACCTATCTACCTCAAAAATGTCCACATGCATCCCCCCTTAGGATAAGAGTTTGGCCACCCAAGCTTTTCAAAACATCACCCACGACTTAAGCCTCATGTCCGCCTTTCATTCCTATTTCTCTTGATTTCTTTCCCAAACTTCAACCTTGCCTTATTCTTATAGCCATCTTACCAAAAATAATGAAATCAAACTTGCCATATTTACTCCTTGGCCGACACTTAAGGGAAGAGTGCAAAAATATTAGCCAAACATTGCACACAAAGGGATTTGAACCTCTTCCCTCAAGGTACTTAATGCCATAACCTCTTTACTAATTGCTCACTTATGCTAACCATTTATTCATTTATTTCAATAAGTATTAAAGCTACTTACCATCTCTCCTTAAAGTGGTAAAATACCAAAATTTTCCTAAGGCCCAATTAAACCCGAGACTTCATAGATTTCCCGTAAACTCCAAATTCACTTAACTAACAAGTCCAATTTGTAATAATGCCATTCTCTTGTTCTCAAAATTTTAAACATTCCCACGACCAAGGCCCATTGGGCTCAATCCTACTATGCCCAATTTTGGGATGTTACAATTTTACCTTCCTTAATGAAATTTCGTCCTCGAAATTTCCAATCAACTACTAAACGTATCGCTCAAATCACATCACTAAGATTTTGCTGCGCACTCTGACTTAATAACACTAATTTGGATTCTACCTTTAACCTTGGAAACTCTTCACATCATCAAATATCAAATCCTCAGAAGTAAACAGGTATTTATCACTCATTCATAAAATTTTCTACATTCAAACATCACGTCTAACCAAAACATACTTGACTTGATAGTGATGGAACAATCTCGAGCCTTATGCTCCTTAGACCCACATCTCAAACATGATCTTGACCTCCTCCAGCATTCACCCGGATGACGCCTTCCGCAGTAATCGCAAGATGAAAATTTTGGACGTGCCTTGACACGCTTTACTGAACGAGACTGCGATCCAAAAGAACTACGATCTCCTTTCTTCTTACAGTCCACAGACCCAACTCGAAGTGCTTCACTAATTCCCTTAACCTCCTTCAATACCTTCTTAACTATCTGAGTTAGCTCATCAACCCCAACTCGATCATGAGATCCTGTCTCAGCCACTAACGATGTCTGCGCCTCTCTTTTGGGCACATGCCTTGGTGCCAAAGATCTAGCCCTAGCACCTCAGCCTCTACCATGTCTACGTCTACCACGTCTACGTATTCTAGCACTCATGTTTACTAAGTCGATATAATCTAATTAAGAGTTTTATGAATCATTATGCTGTTCGATGTTTATTAAACGATGTTTTATTGAGTATGAGTAGAAAAGTTATTTTCGAGAGTCAAATCTGCATCCTAGAGTCTCAGTCTCTATAGTTTCAACTCCTAAAGCTAACAGTTCTAGAGTATTCTACTTTGTAGAATTTTCGTATCTCAAAAATTATAAAATGAAAACAAATACTTACTTGACTTGGTGCCGGATACTCGTGGTGTCATACTTCTTTTAGAACATATATTTATAAATCAAAATTCTAAACAGCTTGGGGAAACGCTTTTGAACCCAAACCACGGCTGAGTTTTGCAACTGGGCTTTAATACTATAAAATGTAACACCCCAAACCCGGCCTAGAAGTTAGGCCCTAATCCGGTGTGCCACACTAAAAAGTTTTTCGATAACGTATAAAGAAAACATGTCAAAAGAGATAAAATAATGTTAGATCCTTTTCTATTCGTACAAAAATAGATGTTGATTTGTTAACATCAAGAAAATCAAGTTTGACTTGAGATATTTAATAAAATACTACTAATTTCGAAGATTGATCGATTAAATTTGAAGTAATAATTTAATAAATCTGTGACTTTTGGAAATATCGTTGATAGATCGAGGAAATTTACGTATTAAAATATTTTGTAAAAGTTTATTTTGAAATTCATTTATTAATCGATTTTGGAAAACATTTATTATGATTTTAGAAAATCCCATTTAAAATAATTTGAGTAAAATATAAACACGTCAAACATAAAGCAAAATAAAATAATCTAGAGGCCTTATTACAACACATAACCCAAAATAGTAAAGTAATAAAGTAAATGAAGTAAGAAACTAAAGTCCAAATAAAACCATTTCTAAAGTATGGCCAACACCGAATCATTCATGGCCCCAAGTCCTCGTCACTAAGCATTACCTACAAGGGTTAAGAGAAAACGGGGGTGAGTTACAAGAACTCAGTGTGAAATCCCCTTACCATCATCCACTGGATCGGAACACACATAGCAATATTTTGGGCCTAAGCCCATTTACAATAACAATAATGTATCAAATATAACATGTGTATGAAATGCAATTTCCCAACCAAACCTAGTTTTCCATCTGCTACACACCACCCGTACTAACCAACACACCTCTGGGGATCATTAGTCAACCCACCCCGCCAACACACCAATCGTAGGCATTAAGCCATTTATAACAATAATTCGCAGGCCAATGGCCATTTATAATCGCAGGCATTTAGCCATTTATAACAATAATTCGTAGGCCAGTGGCCATTTATAATCGCAGGCATTTAGCCATTTAAACTGGGCACGAACCCTTCTTCTCTTCATCAAAATATCCCAACCCATGCAATCATGTATATACAATGCACAACAATTTATTCATATGATAATTTCAACATCAAGCCCATATTAAAATTTGCCTCAATACACAATTTGGCCTATTAAGCAATATATCAAATCGGCCCATATAGCAATCTATCAAAATGACCCATTAAGCAATCTATCAATACAACCCATTAACACATGAGGCCCATATATCACTTATCACATTTGGCTCATATAGCAAATATCACATTTGGCCCATATAACAAATATCACATTTGCCTATTAATCAATATGTCCATTCGGTCTATAAGGCAATATGTCAATTCAGCCTATTAAGCAATTTCGTATTTCGGCCCATTAACACTCTACAAATCAACCCAATAGGGGCATTTCCGTAATTTGGCCCATAAGGGCATTTTTGTAATTTGGAAATTGTAACTGCTAAGGGTATTTCGGTAATTTACCCTCTAAGGGTACTTCGATAATTTCATAACCAAGGCTTAGCTACTAATTTGGGGCATAAAAGTTTGAAACTGCCCAACTACGTCATACTGACTAAATTGACTATAAATCGAGTTAGGAATCTCAAAATCTAAATCCGTAAATTTTCCTTGAAACTAAACTCATATTTCTTCTTACGACAATTTTTCCAGCATTTTTACCTTAACCATTTAGTACAGTTTATTCCTTAAAATTTCTCTTGTTTCACTGTCCAATGATTCTGACCTCTCCTTCCTTAATTTCAAATATCTCACTCTACAGTTTTCATATACTGCTCCTACTTTTTTTTTGAAAATAGACTCACTAAGGAATCCATACATATAAATTATATCCCATAATTCACTTTGTACAATTTTATATGATTTTTCCAATACAGAACAGAATACCCCAAAGTCATTCAGAACCAGTCTCACTAAATTTAACATATATCAGAATATAATATTCCTTTTCCTTATCTGTTTCTTCCATATTAAAGTAGACACAGTAATCTTTAATATGATATCTTACTCACTTCGTAATTCCTTTTATCCAAGTTTTTCTGATTTTTCAAATACACGTCACTGTTTCTGACCAAAACTGTTTAATTACAAAACATGATTACCACTACGAGCATACGCACGTCCGAGTGATCACGGATGCCGGTTATCAGTTTTCTTTGGTATTTCTACCGAATCATAGAATATTTCATCTAAACTTTCAGAGAGATGTGACATTTACTCACCATTTCAAACATATATTCGGAAAGGTACGGGATTACACACATTGATTATGAGTTGTGCTTTCTACCGGTTTTAACACCTATATTGATAGTTGATAGAAAGTTAGTCTCAACTTCGATAATCGTAACTAGAAACACTTTATTAGGCTAACTCCACTTACCACGACTGTAATCTCCCTCGATGCACCAAGAATATCAATTAGCCAACCTTCAATCCGATTAACTCAATAACCAAATGGAGATATCGAATGGACTATGAAAGATCTTCCTTACCTTAATCGATTATAATCTCGTTTCTCACGATCGTCCTATGACTAGAGATGATTAGGCGATGTTGTGGTATTTGGCCTCCCTCTATATCACTACGAAGAAGAAAACGATCTCGAATGAGAGAAAGTAAGGTGATTGTCTAGGTCAAAATGACCATCCAAAAACCAAATTATGGATTCGGTCATAAGAGGAGAAAATAAAACATTGGAAAGAATACTTACCGATTGCTTAAGGAATGAGAAAGAAAGAACAATGGAAAGGTTTCGGTTATGGAGTAGAATGAACAATGATATTCGGCTATCAAGGAGATTAGACAAAAGATGAATATGTGACCAATTCAAGAGAAGAGAAAATGCACTATTGTGCTATTATGTTTCGGCAAGGAGAGTTGCAAAATGGGAGAGATGACACTAAGATGTCAAAGGGAAATTTTGCCAAAACAAAACCAAGACCTTACCAAATGCCAAGGTAAAATTTTCCACCACCTATCTACCTCAAAACCGTCCGCTTGCATCCCCCCTTAGGATAAGAGTTTAGCCACCCAAGCTTTCCAAAACATCACCCACGAATTAAGCCTCATGTCCCCCTTTCATTCCTATTTCTCTTGATTCCTTTCCAAACTTCAACCTTGCCTTATTCTTATAGCTATCTTACCAAAAATAATGAAGTCAAACTTGCCATTTTTACTCCTTGGCTGACACTTAAGGAAAGAGTGCAAAAATATTAGCCAAACATTGCATACAAAGGGATTTGAACCTCTTCCCTCAAGGTACTTCACTTAATTCCATAAACTCTTTACTAATTGCTCACTTATGCTAACCATTTATTCATTTATTTCAATAAGCATTGAATCTACTTACCATCTCTCCTTAAAGTGCTAAAATACCAAATTTTTTCTAAGGCCCAATTAAACCCGATACTTCATAGAAACCCCGTAAACACCAAATTCACTTAACTAACAAGTCCAATTTGTAAAAATGCCATTCTCTTGTTCTCAAAATTTTACACATTTCTACGCCCAAGGCCCATTGGGCCCAATCCTACTATGCCCAATTTTGGGATGTTACAAAATCCATGCACATATTTCTCTTTTACAATTTCACAATTACTTACCTTTCATGCTTAAACAAAGCATACACTTCAAACGTACTTGAATCGGTTACACATTTCACATAGTCTTTCCTTTCTCAGAATTGCCTATTGAACCATTCGGAATCAAATAGGATACTCCGATACTCGGATACTCGTACAATGCCAACGTCCCAGACGTGGTCTTACATGTAATCAAATATCGATGACATTGTCCCTGAAAGGGTCTTATACGAATCAAATACAATGCCAATGTCCCAGACATGGTCTTACACGTAAATCCCAAATCGATGCCAATGTCCCAGGTGTGGTCTTACATGTAATTCTCAGATCAACGCCAACGTCCCAGACATTATCTTACATGATATCACATATCGAAATTCCTATGTCATGACATATGAATCCTATCTATTCCCAAGGTCCGTACGGGACTTTTCAGACATTGATATATTGTAGATACTTTCTTGAATTTCACATGTATATCATCCAAAGCCATTCAACACAATTCAATATCAAATAAACATGAATAATTCAACTTAAATACGTTTATTCATATATGAACTTACCTCGTACGGATATAGACGGACGGATTCGACTATTTGATCACTTTCGACTTTCCTCAGTCTAAGTCCGTTTTCTTTGGTTCTTGATCTATACATATTCAAATTTAACTCATTTATTCACCAAATCAGTCAATTCAATAAAAGAAACACACATTTAAGGTAATTTACAAATTAGCCCTCACATTTTGACATTTAAGTCATTATTTCACAAAATACACAAAATTCTCTTGTACCCATGCTTAGCCGAATTTTCATCATGATAATACAAGTTCATACATTTCATTTATTTTACATTTTAGTCCCTCAAAATATTATTTTCACAATTTAGTCCAAATTACTCAAATTCACCAAAAATCCAAAGACAAAACATGTTAATCTAACACATATATTTCATATATCATCAACTAACATTAGAAAGCTTAAGCATTCATCGATGGCACATTTCAAAATCATCATCAAATTCCAAAATTAAGGCATGGGTTTTGTAGTATTCGAAGCAACGATTACAAAAATGTAGAAATGATCAAAAACTGAGTAAAAAACATACCTCAATCAAGATGAACAAGGGCCGAATATCACAAAGCTATAAACCTTTCTTTTTCTTTCAATATTCGGTGGTGGATGAACAAATATGATGAAAGAATTGTTTTATTTTATGTTTTGATTATCATATTATCACATTTACAAATTTAACCTTTTTAATTAACATTAAAACTCCCACTAACATATGTCCATCTTTGTCATTTAAAACATTCAAGGGTTAAATAACCACATAAGGACCTCATCTTTATAAAGACACATCAATTCGATACTTAATAAATTAGAAGGTCATTTTTACATTTAATGTGATTTAGTCCTTTTCTCAAATTAAGTATTCAAACGGATAAATTAATTCACGAAACATTCACACATGCTTAATCACATACTGTAGACACAGAAAATAATATTAAAATATTTTTTGACTCGGATTTGTGGTCTCAAAACCACTCTTCTAACTAAGGTCTAAATCGGATTGTTACATATAATAACTTTAATTTATTTAATTTTATGATGTTAAATGTTTTTCAATTGTACGGTAATGCTTCGTAACCTTAGATTATCACTGTGCAATTCTGATTTTAATGCAAATCCAAACAATGTTTCTAACAGATTTTCTATTCACCAACTCGGATTATCACAAGACCTCTTTATGCCAATATCGCTAATGATTCCTCTACCATAGATTCTCACATATACAATTTACAAAGTCGCTTAACCCAAACATTTAGGTACAAAGGATTCTTATCAATGAATAGTATAATTAAATCATAACGTAAAAATACATGTATCATTTCCAGACACATCCTGATTTCCTTGACACCTAGCCGTATAACCCCGTCTCTGATTCCATTTTCAAATCAAAACTCGTATCCTACCAAAAGAGTATTGTGAGCAATCCCTAACTCGATGCTCTACGGATCCACATCTGAGACACACCCCCATTTTCCTCTAACAATCACCTGGGTGGCGCCTATCACGGTAATCGCAAATTGGAACTCGATCCATGTTCACAACTTCCTCAACTATTGAGGCCTAACTATTCTGATCCGTTTCTTAGGTTGCGGATTCCAATCAATAGTACCCGCACTCCTTTTATTTTTTTGAGGTTGCTCAATCATAAATTCTTAACCCTCAAATCCAAATTGGGTCCTATTGACCTTTTGCAAATCCTCAAACACATTTTGGGACACAATAGTGTCCCCAACTTCCTGGTTACCACCCTCAAATTTGAACGGTCTTACAGACTCACTAATTTCTAGATTGGGCTCATTCCCCCGAGAAGAGGACTTGGCTCGAGTGACTTGGCTATGTCTATCACATCTTCGCACATCATGACCATTAGTACTCATTATACCAATCTATAGTTTCATAAATTTTATGAATTAGCTTAGGTTTATTAAAAATCATAGGTATAAAGTTTTAACAGAGATCTTTCACAGAATTTCCACAGTTTTAGTGAGGATAGAGTAATCATAGCACTACGGTTTGTGCTAGTTCATCTAATATAGCTAAAGTATAGATACTTATAGGTTCGACGTCTGATAACTCTTGAAAATAGTTATATGTCATGCCTTTAGATCTAGCTAATTACTTATACATAAGTGTATTTAGGTGCATTTTAGGACATTCCATTATTATTTTTTATTTTAGCATTACATTAGGTGCTTGGATTGTACTTAAATGTTAGTTTTGTTTTAATTTCTTGTGAAAGAGTTGTGTGTGGTTGGAGTATTGCCATAAGAATTCTATTGAATAGTAGAGAAGTTTGAATCTGATAATGAAAGAAGTTGTCAAGAAAGAAATTATCAAGTGGCTTGATGCTGGCATTATTTACCCGATTTTAGATAGCTCATGGGTTAGTCTTGTACAACGTGTACCCAAGAAAGGACGTATCACAGTACTGAGTGTTGATCATAATAAGCTCATTCTGACTCGTACTGTCATGGGATGGAGAGTATGCAAGGACTATCGCAAGCTTAACAAGGCAACCAAGAATAACCGTTTTCCCCTACCATTTATTGATCAGATGTTAGATTAGTTAAGAAAGCTTTCTATTATTTTTTGGATGGTTTACTCAAGGTATAATCAGATTGCCATAGCTCGTAATGACCAAGAGAATACCACTGTCACATGTACATATGGAACATTTTCATTTAGATGAAAGCCATTCGGGTTGTAACACCCCTTGCCCGTATTCAACACTGGAACTAAGTATGAGGCATTACCGGACTTAACTTACTCAAACATACAATATTGGGCCACAAAATTTCTTTTCAACTTAAAACTTTCATTCGTAATCATAACGTCCCTTTTATAGGTCTTCAAGACCCTAAAATTACTTACGGAGTGGTTCAAGACTAAACTGAAAACCTTCGAACACTAAGAAAGCTTTTACACAAAATAGGGCCACACGCCCGTATGGGCAGGCCGTGTGGTCACATATATCCATGTCCCTAGTCCGTGTGGATTTTATTTTTTCATTTTGAACCTATAGGGGTTTTCACACGGCCAGACACACACCTGTGTCTATTGCTTGTGTCCAGCGCACGGCCATGACACGCTAGTGTCCTTAGACCTTGTGGCGAATTAAAGTCCTAATTTTAGGTGCAGACTTTACACGGCCTGGGCACACGCCCATGCTCTATAGCCATGTCTTCCACACAATTGAGACACACGGTCGTGTCTCAGCCCGTGTGTTTACTACTGGGTATTCTAACTTGCAACCTAGCATGCAGGGGGACACACGGCCTATCAACACGCCCATGGGGCTTACCGTATGGACAATTATTATAACATCCCAAATTATTAGGCCTGTGCATTTTAGGTGTTGAATGCTTGAAATATTAAATTGGGGGTTAGGGGTCCAAATTGGGCTCCAAAGAGGGCTGAGGCCTTGATTAAATTTCTGCGTAGACACTCTAGCATTTTAAAGGTAGTTATCTATGTTTTAAAGGTCAAAATGGGCTTGTGGCCCAAAGGTAGGTGGCGCTACCATGGAGCAGAGGGTGGCGTCAGTAGCAATGAAGGGAGGAGGCCCAGTTTTGGCCGCTTGAAGCCCAAGTAATTGGGCCAAATTTGGTACACATAAGGGGAGTAAGGGGGCGGCATCAAGGCTATTATTTAGGGGTTTTATTGTTTTGACATATGGATAATTAAAGTTGATAAAGGAGGGAGGAGTTGGAGCTAATTAAGTCTCTTTTGAATGAGTTAGTAGATTAAGATAAGGGAGAGGGATATGAGCTATCTTTTGGTTGCAGAGTTGGCCGAAAATTAACTACAGGGGAAGAGAATCGGTTTAGTATAGGCAAAATAAAGGGTGTGCCAAAATTTGTTTACTAAGTTTTGTCATCTTTTTCTTCTCTGCTAAATTCACCACTTTATTCTCCTTCCCCACACTCGTTACTTTTTCCTTCTAGCCGAAACCTTCTAAAGTCTTGTTAGTTGCCAAACCTCTGGTAATTATTTTCCCTTTTCTTTCAATTACTTCAGTCGAAATCTTTAAGGCCCCCTTTTTCATCTTTTTTCAGATTCTTCAAAAGCCGAAATTGCTAGATCTCTAATCTTCTACGCTTCGAACTTCTTCTGTGATTGCTGGATCCTTCTAAAAGGGATAGCCGAAACCATCTGTGGAGGTAAATGTTGGTTTGTGTAATCTTTCGATCTTTTCTGGCTTTTGGGAGGCTATAGCTGAATGGCTATAAGGGACTAATCTTGTGTTTTTTTCTTTTGCGGCATTCCAGGATCTGAAGAAGAGTCAATTGTGTAGATCTCTAAGTCATAGTTTAGTAACACTCAGATCGTGTTACTTTCGGGATCTCAAGGTAAGGAGATTTACTAATTTTTAACGTGTAAATTCAGGATTTATTAACCCTTGGCCGATTCTAGGAGAGGCCAAATCTTTGTGTTTTTTCGACTTTTCAGCAAGGTTATAGACTGAGGGTAGTAGATCAGGATAGCAAGGATATCGGCTAAGAATATAGGACTACGCGATATCAGGTGTGTAACACTTCCACACCATTTAGATTGTCTGCTAAGATCTGTTTAATCTGATAAATGTCAAAATCTCAGCATAATAGTTGTTGAAAACCCGAGAAGGGTAAAAGCAAATCACCAGGTTAGTGATCTCTGTCATTCCTAAGTGAATGTTCCTGAAAAGATGACATATGTGATAAGTATGCCAATTTCTATGATTGCATGGGGTTGGGTTTGATGAAAGGGGAAGTGTTCTGTTGTAGCGGCTTTTATCGTGACCTGTTGTAGTAGTTTTTGCTGTGACCTGTTGTAGCGGTTTTTGTCGTGACCTGTTGTAGTGGCTTTTGCCATGACCTATTGTAGTGGCTACGGCCATGATCTAACGATGAGCAGCATGACTACCATCAGTGGCGTGTAGCGGTGTGGGTTGATTGTAGAAATCCCCAATTGTGTGACTGGCAGGTAAGGGTGGTGTGTAGCGGATGGAAGCCTAGGATTTGGGTTGGGCTTTGCACATTTCCATATATATTATGTTCTGTTATTCTATTTTGTGGGGCTAAGGCCCAAATCTAATGGTGCTTGAGGGTTGCACACTGAGTCTCGCGACTCAACCTTTTATTTAAAAACTTTCAGGTAGCCCCTAGTGCATCGGACCAGGTTGGAGAGGAGCGCAAGGTGGCCATGCAAGAGAGTATTGAGACTGGGCAAAGGACTTTTAATTTAGTTATTTTAATATTTTAAATTAGCAGATTTTTTTAAGTTTCATTGTAATGAGGCCATGGGCCACTAGACTTATATATATTTTGGGGTTTTATGTTGGGTTTTTATTATTAGGCATTTAAATTTTATGTTTAAATTAAGCTGAGACATGTATTAAATTTCGATTTTATTTAAAAATCACCAAGGCATTTTATAACTTCACATCTTATATGAATTAATAAATTATTAAGTTTTCGGTTTAAATGTTTAAACCAAATAATTATTTTCCAAAGTGCCACAAGTTTTATAAAATCTCCTTACTGACATAACATATCCGGTTGTAGTGTATGGGTTGGGTTTGGAGTGTTACATATTGGCATCAGTGCCCAGTTCAAAACTCAGCTTTGGGGTTTTGGGGCTCAAAACTTTTTCTAAAGATGGGTTTTTGAAACATGCATGTTGTTTTTTTAAGTGATAACAGGTTTGTTAGCTTAGCATGGCACCTGCATCTCCGGCCCAAGTCCGCCAGGTAAGTATTCTGAACCGTTGTGTGGTATATATATGGGCTTGATGGGCTGAATGGGATGTACATTAGTTTAAATAGACTTTGATGGACTATAGGCTTAGCCTAAACAACTTCTTAAATTTCATAAGACTTAATTTATCCAAACAAATCCGTTGAACTAGTCGCCATGTTAGGGTGTGGCAACAGGCATACGCATGTCTAGGATTGGATTCAGGGAGAGCATGGTATTTAAGCAGTCCTAGTGACTCACCTCCTCTTCGTTGGAATCCTACCTGGTGCGTAGTGACTGTTCACCTTAGACATGAGGACTTATTGACAGGCCAACAATTTGTAACTAAAACCCTAAAGGGACCAGCCACCATATTTTCTAAAATTACTAAAATATCCCTGGGTTGGAAAATTACCGAATTACCCCTGATTTGTAAAATCACCAAAATACCCCTATATTATAAAATTACCAAGATACCCTCGAATTGCAAAATTACCAAAATACCCGTGGATTGCAAAATTATCGAAATACCCCTATATTGTAAAAACACGAAGATACCTTATTTTGGAAAATTACGATAATACCCCTGTAGGTTAAAATTACGAAAATACCCCTGGGTAGTGAAATGACGAAAATACCCTTAGGAGAGGAATATGAGTTTATGGATGTTGCTTGTGTGGTTGATGCGTGTATGTGATACTCTGATTGATGATGATTGAGTGAGAATTCTATAATTAGGAAATACAGACTTGAGAACTGAACTTGTAGATAGAATTCGAATTCGAAAGAACTACTGTTAAAACTACTTTCCATAAGACTATCCGCTATTAATCAGGGGAAGAAAGAATTATTAATTCATAAAATTTCTAATTAGATAAATCACGAACGGTAGAATGAGCACTAAAGGACACGGATTGCATGGCAGAAGTGGAGGCCCGATTATTGTGTCAGAACCCGTAGGGTCGGGTCCTGAGTCCGGGAATGAGGTACCAGTGCCACCAGCGGTGGAGGCAAAATTTCAAGATCAGATGACCGAAGATGATGTTGTATCTCAGGCTATGTTAAGGGTTTTGGAGAGAGTTGCCGAAGCAGGCATGGGCACAAGAGCCCTAAAATCTGTACCTGAGCGACTCCGAGCCAACAGAGCGGAGATGTTTAGGGGAGTTTCTGGCGTAGCCCCTAATACAGTTGAGTATTGGTTGGAGGCAACTGAGTGTATAATGGATGACCTTGACTTCACTGTGGAGGAGAAGTTGAAGGGGGTCGTGTCTCTACTTCGAGACGAGGCCTACCAGCGGTGGCTCACGGTGAAGGAGGGTACTTCCACAGACCGCATTGATTGTGACTTCTTTGAAGAGTCGTTCCAGGGAAAGTACGTCGGGGCCAATTATGTGGATGCACAGAGAAAGGCATTCTTGAACTTGGTACAGGGAAGTAAGTCTGTGTTAGAATATGAAGTCAAATTTTTACGGTTGAGCCGTTACGCTCGAGGGATTGTAGCGACTGACTATGAGCATTGCGTGCGATTCGAGGATGGGCTGCAGAATGAGTTAAGGGTTTTGATAGCATCGTAGCGAGAGAGAGATTTTACTGTTTTGATGGATAAGGTTAAGATAGCTGAGGAGGTGAAACGGACTGAAAGACAAGAAAGGGATAAGGATCGAGGTAAGAATAAGAGAATTTATGGGCCATCAGGAGCATCTGGGAATTTTCAGAAAAGGCCTAGGACTGATGGGCCAACTCGCACTCCGACGAGCTAGAATCGATCATGTCCTTCATGTGGGAAGACATATTATGAGGAGTGTAGAAGGAAAATCTGTAACAGACCGAATTTAACCCTGATCGAAACGGTGATTTTGGGACCACGAATCCGAGTCTAAGAAATATTTTAATATTTTATTTTGTGCTTATTATGTGTGAATTAAAATGTGTGAAAGTTTCGTAGAAAAATTTCATCGTTTGGGTGCTTAATTTGACAAAAAGGACTTAATCGCATAAATTTTAAAAGTCTCAAACTATAGTGTAAAGTGCCTATTTGATGATGGCTTTTTAAAGTGGAGTATTAAAAGGGTAAATAACCCATTTTTGAGTTAGTGGGTGGCTTATGTCAATAATAACCTTAATATATATGTTAGTTTTTATTTTATATTAAAAGGTTATATTAGTAATTTAATAATTACTTTATAATATGTTAAAATAACATAAACAAAAGCCACCATCTTTCTCATTTCTCATGGTCGAATATTGAGAAAGAAAAATGGGTTTTTTGTTCTTTGATTTTCGGCACTTGGAGGCTTGATTTCAAGGTTAGTTTGAATTTAGTTTTTGTTAATTTTACGTTTTTGAGATCGTTGCTTCAAACCGTAGTGACCCATGTTAAAAATTTAGAATCTAAGCATGTTTGAGGTTCGGCTATTGATAGATTTATATGGTTTTGATGTTTGATAATGTTAGATAAAAGATAAGCTAAAATTAGTATATTATGTATTGGAAATTTTGATGAATTTTTGTTTTAGGGCCATATTGTAAAAAATGAAATTTTAGAGGACTTATTTGCTAAATAATCGAAAGAAAAGGGCTTGTATAGCCCTTATACATATTCTTCCCTTAAGGGGTATTGAGAAATTTGGTGTATTTTTCTGTTTTAGGCAAATAGGACTAAATTGTAAAAATTTGAAATAGTAGGGGTAAAATGGTAAATTGCCTATTTATATGCTTAGGGACTAAATTGAGATGAAATGTACTTGAATGAGTTAAATTTTAATGTGTTTTAGATCAAGAGCAAAGAAAAGCAGTTTAGATTGGGGAAAGACGAAGGTTCTCGAATAAGCCGATTCATGCGGTCTATCGACAGTAGAGGTAAGTCCCTAAATTCGGATTATATTAAAGAATGCATTATGAAAGTATTAAATGACAATTTTTGATAAATTTGAGTATATTTTCATGTGATAACCGAATGTAGTAATATTACATTGAATTGGATATGTTTCATTATACAATGTTATAATAGTTTTATTTGTGAAAAGTGAATAAGCTTAGTTGAATTGGAAATGTGATAGAATTATGAAATTTAAGTGATAAGTGGTCAAGATACTATTGAAATGTTCATTGAAATGTTGAAAATAATGATCTCTCGGGCTTTAAGCCTAGCAGGCCTAGTGCTGGTGACATATTTCAGGCTTTAATGCCTAGCAGGCTTTTTGCCGGTGATTCATTTCAGGCTTTTTGCCGGTGATTCATTTCAGGCTTACTGCCTAGCAAGCCTCGTGTCGGTGATTTATTTCAGGCTTTAATGCCTAGCAGGCTTTTTGCCGGTGATAAGTTAAAACAGAGAATTGGAGATGTATATACACAATAGATTGAGCTATAAGCTCTAAAAAGAAAAAGGAAATTAGCTTATTATATTGGTAAGTGACAAGGTAAGTTGATTATTTGAAATGATAAATGGTTATGTAAATAATGAATTATGTGCTAACCTATTTGAACATATACATGATTTGGCCTATTTATGTATTTGTAATAATGAAAGTCAAATTATATATTTGTATATGATTGATTATGTTCGGCCATATGGTATATGTATGTAAGGTTCAAATGTGATTGGGTGATACTTAAAACTTCGGTTATGATTATGATGTGCAATGAGATCGAAATTTCGTTATGTTTCGATAACTTGAAATATTCAAATGCATAGGTTATATATATGAAATGTTATTGTATATGTTATGTGATAAACTACTATTGATTATATTAAGGATATGACTAATATTTGGCTAGGTGAAACTCGTATTGAATTATTTATGCTAATTGCCACAAGAATGGAAGTTAAATTGTTAAGTATGTGTGTATATGTCATAAATACTACTTGAGACTTACTAAGCTAGCAAGCTTATTGTGTGTATTCTTGTTTACCCTTGTTTTATAGATTTAGGTTCAAGCTACGGACTCGAAGGATCTGGGAAGAAGTCAACCGCACTATCGACTTTCTTTTGGTATTGAATAACTTAGTTTTGTATTAAAAAGGGCATGTATAGGTTAGACTAAACAGTATAACTAATGTTTTGTAATCGTGTAAATATGCTAGCCATGCGAAAATGGCTATCTATTTTGGATAACTTGTTTCGTGTTTTGATGATATAGTTTGCTCATGCCATGAATTATCATTTGTGTTTGGATGTGGTTTAGGTATTATATGAAATGGTTTAATAGATATATGTCATGACATGTTTAAGTATTTTGATCTTTGTTGGTCACTTTGATTGATTAAGGTAGAATATTTTAATTATATGCATATGTGATAGGTTAATAGAGAGATGTTAGGCATTTCAATTTCATGAAATTGATATGAATATGAATTTGAGTTATATATATTTGTGAAGTATGTATCTAGATATGTATCAAATTCAGGTTGTATTAAATAGGATGAATTATATTGAATAAATGGGTATGTGTATTCGCCAAATCTATGTGACCATTGCTAATGTGGTTAAAATGTTTAAAATAGTTAGGCATAGTTGAGTATGGAAAGAGTGCATAATTGAGATGTATGCATTTTCATATATATATATATATATATATATATATAAATATTTATATATGTATATATTTATATATGTATTTGACTTGTTGAATTACTTGTTTTAATTGAGTACATAAAATTGTTAAACTCGGTTTATGCTAGGTAATGTGCATAAAATGCCAATAATGGAACCATACATATTCGGCCTTTTAGTGGGTGTACTATTGATGTGTAATGGTTGCACGCATTAGTTTATTTGTAACTGAGACTTTATGCTATAAGAAGCTTAGACACTAATGAAAGTTCATGAAATCTACTTGTTTATGTGATATTGATGTATTATACACAGTATGATGAATTAAGTTCATCAATGATTTCTCTTTGAATGGTTTGGATCTAATATATATATATGTTATGTGTTACACATGTGTTTATTAATTGTTTATAGATAATTATTTAATAAAGATGATCATCCATGATTCAATTATTTTAGCTTAAGTGTTAGAATGCATGGTAACACCTGTAAACTCTTATCCGGTGATGGACTCGGGTCAAGGGATGTTACATTTGATTGGTATCAGAGCTTACGGTTTAGTCGATTCTAGGACTACCGTAGCGCGTGTGAGTCTAGCTATACATGCCTTTTTCATATATCGATAGTGTGGTGACTTCGATATTCTGAACTGTGTTTTATATAGTAAATGGACACTGATCCTGAAAGAGCCGTAGCGGATGATGTGGAGAGTGTGGTGCTGACCGTGCACATAGATCGCTTTGGTAGACTCTCGACCGCCGGTAGCCACGAGGGGAGGCTAAACAAGCCTTCTATCGATGATGAATGAGTGGTTTACCCATTATCCAGACTAATTTGGTCTGTACACCAACCTCCACCCCGAATAATCCAACTCCGATACCTTCAAGACTTCGATGATAGATCCGATGAGATCTAGTAGGCCTCAGCTGATAAAATCGAGAAATTTGGGGTCGAAGAATTCAATGCCAATGATGATGATGATGCGAGCGAGCCAAATGTGGCTTGATAACACTATTCGGGTACTAGATGAACTATCTTGTACTCGAGACAAATGCCTGAAATGTGCTATATCTTTACTTCGGGACACCGCATATCACTGGTGGAATACATTAGTATCGATGGTTCGAAAGAAAAAGTGACATGGGATTTCTTCGAATGAATTCGCAAGAAATATATCACCAAAGATTCATTGATCAAAAAGAAAAGAATTTCTTGAACTGAAACAGGAAAGATGACCGTGATGAATATGAGCGGAAATTTGTCGGGCTTAGCGGATATGCTAGAGAGTGTGTATCAACCAAGCCATTATGTGTAAAAGGTTTGAAGACGGTCTGAATGAAGAGATAAAGTTGCTTGTTGGCATTCTTGAAATTCAAGAATTTGTGACTCTAGTTGAGTGAGCTTGCAAAGCTGAAGAGCTCGGGAAAGAGAAAAGAAAGGCTGAGACAGAAGCTAGAGATATTCGTAAGAGGTCGTCGGGTAAGACTTTCCATTCCACATCTAAGAAGTTCAGAGATGATTTCAGCCGACATAAAGTTACTTCAGATTTACCTAGACGTGATCGACCTCCAGTGGGCTCCCGAGCTACCTCGATGGCCAGTGTTGGTAACGTTCCACAGAATCGAGTTGAATGTAAACATTGTGGAAAATGGCATTCTGGGAGTTGTAGAGTTCGTGATTGGTCCTGTTTTAAATGTGGATCCTCAGACCATTTTATTCGAGAGTGCCCGATGTTAGGTGAAAGCGAGATCGGCGCGAGAACTACGGACCGAAAGCGATTACATCGACGCGGGCGGACCACCGAGGCATTTTGGCAATGTAGGTGGTAGTCAGAGAGGGACGAAGAACAAGCAGTTCGATCTGAGGCTAGAGCTCCAGCTAGAGCTTATGTTACTCGAGCTAGAGAGGATCTTGCTTCTCGATTTCATTACCGTACTTTCACCCTTTATGATACTCTGTGATTGCATTGATTGATCTGGTTCGACCCATTCATATGTATGTGAAACTACGGTATTGATGAAGACTCGCCATTGAGTCTCTCGAGTTTGTGATTCGCGTATCCAACCCTTTGGGTAGATGTGTGTTTGTTAATAAAGTGTGTAAAGGTTGCCCATTGATGATTCGGGATTTTTGCTTCCCATCGATTTAATGTTGTTGCCTTTCGATGAGTTTGATATAAGTTTGGGAATGGATGGTTAACCCGCATGATGCAAAGGTGAATTGCAAAAGAAAGCTTATTGATTTGAGACATCGAGCGGTAAGATCATTAGAATTGAATCCGATGATTTAAGTGGGTTTCCTCTGATTATATCCTCGATGCTAGCCAGTATGTGAGAAAAGGGTGCGAAGCTTATTTGGCTTATGTCTTCGGATAATAAATTGTCCGAGAAAGATTGAATCTGTCACTGATTGTATGTGAATACCCACATGTGTTTCTGAAGAACTACCAGTTTACCCCAGTCAAAGACGAGAGATTGAGTTTGGCATTGAATTAGCACCGGAACGACTCGATCTCAATAGCTCCATATCGGATGGCACCTACTGAGCTAAAAGAGTTGAAAGCACGCTTGCAAGAGTTATCATATAGGGGCTTTGCACGACCAAGTTTCTCTCCTTGGGTGCACCAATTCTTTTGTGAAAAGAAAGATGGAGCGATGCGAATGTGTATTGATTATCGGCATCTGAATAAGGTAACTATAAAGAATAAGTACCGTTACCTCGGATTGATGATTTGTTTGATCGGTTGAAAGGGCTTCAGATTTTGAAGATAGATTTGAGATCGGGTTATTATCGATTCTTGAGTCGAGATACGAGATGTGCCAAAGACGCATTCGGGATGAGGTACGGACATTTTGAGTTTTTGGTTATGCCTTTTGGGCTTACTAATGCACTCTTGTTTTTATGGATTTGATGAATCGGGTTTTAGGCGGTTTTAGATCGATTTGTGGTAGTGTTTATTGATGATATATTGATCTACTCCAAAGATGAAATCGAGCATCTTGAGCATTTGAGATTAGTGCTACAAACTTTGTAAATCGGCGGTTGTATGCGAAGTTTAGTAAGTGTGAGTTCGGATGAAAGAGGTCAACTTTTGGGACATGTTGTTTCAAATCGAGCATTCGAGTTGATCCGAACAAAATCTCACTATACTTGATTGGAAGCAATCAAAAATGTTTACGAGATTTGAAGTTTTCGGGACTTGCGGGTTACTATCGACGATTTGTGAAAGGTTTTTCTATGATAGCTACCCGTTGACAAAGTTATTGCAGAAAGATGTCAAGTTCGAGTGGTCAGAAAAGTGTCAGAAAAGTTTTTATCAGCTGAAAGCCCTTTTGACAAAAGCTCCAGTATTAGTTCAGCCTGAATCGGGTAAAGAATTTGTTGTTTATTCTGATGCTTCTTTGAATGGTTTGGGCTGCGTTTTGATGCAGGAAGGCAAAGTTGTAGCCTATGCTTCAAGACAATTGAAGCCACATGAAAAAAATTACCCGACGCATGACTTAGAACTTGCAGCTATTGTGTTCGCACTGAAAATTTGGCGTCATTATTTATTTGGCGAGAAATGTCACATCTATTCGGATCATAAAAGCCTAAGGTATTTGATGACTCATAAAGAGTTAAACTTGAGACAACATAGATGGTTAGAACTATTGAAAGACTATGAGTTAATGATTGACTACCATCCGGGGAAAGCTAACATTACTGCAGATGCATTAAGTCGAAAATCATTGTTTGCTCTTCGTGCATTGAACACACAGATGGTTATGTCAAGTGATAGTTCGATAATAGCAGAGTTAAAAGCAAGACCGATGTTTATTTAGCAAATTTGTGATGCACAAAAAGCTGACAAAGATATGACTGTTAAATGGGCTCAGTGTGGAAATAATGCAGAGTCAGAATTTCGAATTGATGAAAATGACTGCTTGAAATACAAAGGCCGAATATGTGTACCGAGGGACGTGGATTTGATTCAGATGCTATTGAAAGAAGCTCATAATAGTCAGATGTCGATACATCCGGGTAGCACGAAAATGTATAATGACTTAAAGCAGTTCTACTAGTGGCCTGGTATGAAACGAGATATATCTGAATTTGTTTCAAAGTGCTTAATTTGTCAGCAAGTAAAAGCCGAGCATTAAGTGCCTTCAGGTTGCTTGACCGATCATGATACCGAATGGAAATGGGATAGAATCACTATGGATTTTGTATCTGGTTTACCTATGACACCGAGCAAGAAAGATGCAGTCTGGGTTATAGTTGATAGATTGACCAAATTAGCTCATTTTGTACCAATTCGAACAGACTACTCACTTGATAAACTTGCCGAATTGTATATATCACAAATTCTGAGGTTGCATGGTGTGCCGAGTTCCATTGTTTGAGACGAGACCCCGAGATTCACATCATGATTTTGGAAGAAGTTGCAAGATGCTTTTGGTACTAAACTTCATTTTAGTACAGCCTTTCATCCCCAGACGGATGGACAATCCGAGAGAACTATTCAGATACTTGAGGACATGTTGAGATGTTGCATTCTTGAGTTTGAAGGTACTTAGGAACGATACCTACCTCTGATTAAATTTGCCTATAATAATAGTTTTCAATCTAGTATCAAAATGGCACCTTATGAAGCCTTGTACGGGAAAAGGTGTCGAACGCCATTATACTGGACTGAGCTCAGTGAGAATAAGATACACGGGGTTGATTTGATTAAAGAAACCGAATAAAAAGTAGCTATTATTAGAGACAATTTGAAAGCTGCCTCGGATCGTCAAAAGTCTTATGCTGATTTGAAACGTAAAGACATTGAATTTCAAGTTGGAGATCGAGTATTCTTGAAAGTTTCTCCATGGAAAAAGGTACTTCGATTTGGTCGGAAAGGCAAACTTAGTCCGAGATTCATTGGACCTTATGAAATTACTGAACGTATTGGGCCTGTTGCTTATAGATTGAAGTTGCCTTCTGAGATAGAAAAGATACATGACGTATTTCATGTTTCGATGCTTCGTAAGTATAGATCAGATCCGTCCCATGTGATTACACCGTCTGAGATTGAAATCAGACCCGATATGACGTATGAGGAAGAACCGATTCGTATTTTAGCTCGGGAAAAGAAAGAGTTAAGAAACAAGAAAATTCCATTAGTGAAAGTACTGTGGAAAAGGCACGGAGTTGAAGAGGCTACGTGGGAGCCTGAAGATTCAATGAGGCAACAATATCCGACGTTGTTTAACGGTAAGATTTTCGGGGACGAAAATCCTTAAGGGGGAGAGTTATAACAGACCGAATTTGACCCTGATCAGAACGGTGATTTCGGGACCACGAATTCAAGTCCGAGAAATATTTTAATATTTTATTTTGTGCTTATTATGTGTGAATTAAAATGTGTGAAAGTTTCGTAGAAAAATTTCATCGTTTGGGTGCTTAATTTGACAAAAAGGACTTAATCGCGTAAATTTTAAAAGTCTCAAACTATAGTGTAAAGTGCCTATTTGATGATGGCTTTTTAAAGTGGAGTATTAAAAGGGTAAATAACCCATTTTTGAGTTAGTGGGTGGCTTATGTCAATAATAACCTCAATATATATGTTAGTTTTTATTTTATATTAAAGGTTATATTAGTAATTTAATAATTATTTTATAATATGTTAAAATAACATAAACAAAAGCCACCATCTTTCTCATTCTCTCATGGCCGAATATTGAGAAAGAAAAAGGGTTTTTTTTTCTTTGATTTTCGGCACTTGGAGGCTTGATTTCAAGGTTAGTTTGAATTTAGTTTTTGTTAATTTTTACGTTTTTGAGATCGTTGCTTCAAACCGTAGCTGACCCATGTTAAAAATTTAGAATCTAAGCATGTTTGAGGTTCGACTATTGATAGATTTATATGGTTTTTGATGTTTCATAATGTTAGATATAAGATAAGCTAAAAATTAGTATATTATGTATTGGAAATTTTGATGAATTTTTGTTTTAGGGCCATATTGTAAAAAAATGAAATTTTAGAGGGACTTATTTGCTAAATAATCGAAAGAAAAGGGCTTGTATAGCCCCTATACATATTCGTCCCTTAAGGGGTATTGAGAAATTTGGTGTATTTTTCTGTTTTAGGCAAATAGGACTAAATTGTAAAAATTTAAAATAGTAGGGGTAAAATGGTAAATTACCTATTTATGTGCTTAGGGACTAAATTGAGATGAAATGTACTTGAATGAGTTAAAATTTAATGTGTTTTAGATCAAGAGCAAAGAAAAACAGATTTAGATCGGGAAAGACGAAGGTTCTCGAATAATGATTCGATGGTCTATCGACAAATGAGGTAAGTCCCTAAAATCGGATTATATTAAAGAATGCATTATGAAAGTATTAAATGACAATTTTGATAAATTTGGGTATATTTTCATGTGATAGCGAATGTAGTAATATTACATTGAATTGGATATGTTTCATTATACAATGTTATAATAGTTTTATTTGTGAAAAGTGAATAAGCTTAGTTGAATTGGAAATGTGATAGAATTATGAAATTTAAGTGATAAGTGGTTAAGATACTATTGAAATGTTCATTGAAATGTTGAAAATGATGATCTCTCGGGCTTTAAGCCTAGCAAGCCTAGTGCCGGTGACTTATTTCAGGCTTTAATGCCTAGCAGGCTTTTTGCCGGTGATTCATTTCAGGCTTACTACCTAGCAGGCCTCGTGCCGGTGATTTATTTCAGGCTTTAATGCCTAGTAGGCTTTTTGCCGGTGATAAGTTAAAACAGAGAATTGGAGATGTATATACACAGTAGATTGAGCTATAAGCTCTAAAAAGAAAAAGGAAATTAGCTTATTATATTGGTAAGTGACAAGGTAAGTTGATTATTTGAAATGAGAAATGGTTATGTAAATAATGAATTATGTGCTAACCTATTTGAACATATACATGATTTGGCCTATTTATGTATTTGTAATAATGAAAGTCAAATTATATATTTGTATATGATTGATTATGTTCTACCATATGGTATATGTATGTAAGGTTCAAATGTGATTGGGTGATACTTAAAACTTGGTTATGATTATGATGTGCAATGAGATCGAAATTTCGTTATGTTTCTAGAACTTGAAATATTCAAATGCATAGGTTATATATATGAAATGTTATTGTATAAGTTATGTGATAAACTACTATTGATTAGATTAAGGATATGAATAATATTTGGCTAGGTGAAACTCAGATTGAATTTTTATGCTAATTGCCGCAAGAATGGAAGTTAAATTGTTAAGTATGTGTATATGTCATACATACTTGCTTGAGACTTACTAAGCTAGCAAGCTTATTGTGTGTATTCTTGTTTACCCTTGTTTTATAGATTTAGGTTCAAGCTCATGCACTCGAAGGATCCGGGAAGAAGTCAACCGCACTATCGACTTTCTTTTGGTATTGAATAACTTAGTTTTGTATTAAAAAGGGCATGTATAGGTTAGACTAAACAAAGATAGCTAATGTTTTGTAATCGTGTAAATATGCTAGACATGCGAAAATGGCTATCTATTTTGGATAACTTGTTTCGTGTTTTGATGATATAGTTTGCTCATGCCATGAATTATCATTTGTGTTTGGATATGGTTTAGGTATTATATGAAATGGTTTAATAGATATATGTCATGACATGTTTAAGTATTTTGATCTTTGTTGGTCACTTTGATTGATTAAGGTAGAATATTTTAATTATATGTATATGTGATAGGTTAATAGAGAGAGATGTTAGGCATTTCAATTTCATGAAATTGATATGAATATGAATTTGAGTTATATATATTTGTGAATTATGTATCTAGATATGTATCAAATTACATTGTATTAAATAGGATGAATTATATTGAATAAATGGGTATGTGTATTCGGCCAAATCTATGTGACCATTGCTAATGTGGTTAAAATGTTTAAAATAATTAGGCATAGTTGAGTATGTAAAGAGTGCATAATTGAGATGTATGCATTTTCATATATATATATATATATATATATATTTGACTTGTTGAATTACTTGTTTTAATTGAGTACATAAAATTGTTAAACTCGGTTTATGTTAGGTAATGTGCATAAAATGCCAATAATGGAACCATGCATATTTGGCCTTTTAGTGGGTGTACTATTGATGTGTAATGGTTGCACGCATTAGTTTATTTGTAATTGAGACTTTATGCTATAAGAAGCTTAGACACTAATGAAAGTTCATGAAATCTACTTGTTTATGTGATATTGATGTATTATACATAGTATGATGAATTAAGTTCATCAATGATTTCTCTTTGAATGGTTGGATCTAATATATATATGTTATGTGTTACACATGTGTTTATTAATTGTTTATAGATAATTATTTAATAAAGATGATCATCCATGATTCAATTATTTTAGCTTAAGTGTTAGAATGCATGGTAACACCTGTAAACCCTTAGCCGGTGATGGACTCGGGTCAAGGGATGTTACAAAATCGGTGGATGCTTTAGGTGTGGATCCTCGAAGCATTTGATTAAGGACTCTCCACAGGTGGATCAAGTACAACCAATGGGCCGAGGTTCTGATCAGATTAGGAGAGGTGATCAGCCTAGACCAAGGGGTCGTGGCGTAGTCAGAGGAGGAAATGGGTCTGGTCGGGGTCGTAGAGCACCTGGTAGGGGTGCAGGTAATATAGACGCGAGGCAGTCGGGTCTAGTTTATGCAGCTCACCGACGGGAGGATGGTGATGCACCGGATGTTATAACTGGTACGTTTCTTATTGCTAATAACCCTTTCCTTACCTTAATTGATATTGGGTCAACCCATTCCTATGTTGCATGTACAGTATCTGAGACCCTAAGTAAAGGCTCTGAAATAACCACTAGGAGGATGACTATGGTTAGTCCTTTAGGACAATCTAGGGTAGTGGACAAACTGCTTTGGAATGTACCTTTAGAGACTCAAGGGGTAGTGTTCCCGGCAGACTTAATGGAATTACTATTTGGAGAGTTTGACCTAATCTTAGGAATGGATTGGTTGACTAAGCATCGTGCCAAGTTGGACTGTGAGGCTAAGCGCATGGTGTTGAGTACCTCGAAAGGCGGGGAGGTGGTTGTGTTAGGAGAAAGAAAGAACTATTTATCCAACGTAGTATCGGCATTGAAGGCTGTTAAGATGATTCGAAAATGATGCAACACATTTCTAGCCTTTATCAGTGCCTTGGATGTTAAGGAGGTGCCTGTCGATGAGGTTCGAACAGTCAAGGATTTCACAGATGTCTTTCCTGAGGAACTGCAAGGGTTACCCCCGGATCGCGAAGTGGAGTTTGGAATAGAGCTACTTCCGGGTACAGCCCTGGTGTCCATTGCTTCGTACAGAATGGCGCCAAAAGAGTTGGTCCAATTCAAAGCCCAGATCTAGGAACTGTTGGATCGTTGATTTAGCCGATCGAGTGTGTCTTCGTGGGGAGCCCTGGTCCTATTTGTGAAGAAGAAGGACGGATCCATGCGTATGTGCATGGACTACCATCAACTAAATAAGCTGTCAATTAAGAACAAGTACCCGCTGCCAAGAATCGACGACTTGTTCGATCAACTCAAAAGAGCTTCGGTATTTTATAAGATTGACTTAAGGTCAAGATATCATCAGTTAAGGGTAAAAGATGGAGACATTTATAAGACGGTGTTTCAGACTCGGTACGGTCATTATGAGTTCTTGGTGATGCTGTTCGGGTTGACGAATGCGCTAGCAGCCTTTATGGATATGATGAACCAGGTGTTCCAACGATATCTTGATCGATTTGTCGTAGTATTCATCTACGATATCCTAGTTTATTCTAAGTCTGATGAGGATCATGATGTACATCTTCGGGTGCTGTTGCGTACTCTAAGGGAGAAGCAGTTGTTCACAAAGTTCAGCAAATGTGAGTTCTGGCTAAGGGAAGTAACTTTCTTAGGACATGTGGTTTCTACAGAGGGAATTAGGGTGGATCCTCGGAAGATAGAAGCTGTATTGGATTGGAAACAGCCGAAGTCTGTGGCAGAAGTTTGAAGTTTCTTGGGTTTGGCCAAGTACTACAAAAGGTTTTTTGAAGGGTTCTCATTGATAGCGGCACCTTTAACTAAGTTGTTGAGGAAGGGAGTATCGTTTGTATGGACCAACAAACAGCAGGAGAGCTTTGAGAAGTTGGGGAGAATTCTGACAGAAGCACCAGTGTTAGTTCAGCAAGAGGCGGGAAAAGAATTTAACGTCTACTGTGATGCGTCACACACAGGCTTCGAATGTGTGTTGATGCAAGATGGAAAAGTTGTTGCATATGCGTCTCAACAGTTGAGACCGCATGAGTTGAACTACCCTACGCATGATCTAGAATTGGTGGTGGTAGTGTTTGCTCAAAAGATTTGGAGGCACTAATTGTACGGGGAAAAGTCAGTTATTTACACTGGCCATAAGAGCTTGAAGTATCTCTTTACCCAAAAGGAGTTGAACCTAAGACAGAGACGGTGGATCGAGCTGTGAAAGGACTATGACTATTCATTAAGTACCACCCGGGTAAGGCTAACGTGGTGGCAGATGGGTTAAGTAGGAAGGCGATAGCGAATTTAAGGGCGATGTTCACTCATCTCAGTCTGCATGAGGATGGCAGTCTGGTGGATGAACTCCAAGAAAGGCCTATGTGGACAAGTTAGATTAAAGAGAAGCAACACTTGGATGATGTATTGAGTACTCGAATCCGACAAGTGCAGAATGGTGAAGGAGAGGACTATAGCTTGAATTGTGATGGAGTTATATGTTTTCGTAAGAGAGTCTGTATGCCAAAGGATATGGAGTTAAGGCAGATGATTCTTCGAGAGGCGCATAGTAGCCCAAACGCTATGCATCCTGGAGGAGTTAAGATGTATCGGGATTTGCGAGAGCAATTTTGGTGGCCAGGTGTGAAGTGAGAGGTAAGCGAATTCGTGGGTAAGTGTTTGACGTGCCAGCAGGTGAAAGCGGAACACCAGTTGCCTTCGGGGTTGTTGCAGCCAGTCAAGATTCCGCAGTGGGAG
Organism: Gossypium rotundifolium; assembly: GCA_025506655.1. NCBI lineage: Eukaryota > Viridiplantae > Streptophyta > Magnoliopsida > Malvales > Malvaceae > Gossypium > Gossypium rotundifolium. The sequence goes on along the minus strand of CP106722.1, from coordinate 102,358,943 downwards.
TGGAAAAGGATCACGATGGATTTTGTTAGTGGGTTACCTCTTATGCCCACTAAGAAGGATTCGATTTGGGTGATTGTGGATCGTTTGACAAGGTCGGCCCACTTCATACCGGCTCGGGTTGACTATTCTTTGCAGAAGTTTGCTAAGTTGTATGTGGCTGAGGTGGTGAGATTGCATGGTGTACCGGTGCCGATCATATTGGATAGGGACCCTAGGATCACATCCCAATTTTGGAAGGCTCTTCATCAGGCAATGGGAACAAGGTTAGACTTTAGTATCTTTTCACCCACTGCATCGATGGTCACCGAGAGGGTAATTTAGATCTTGGAGGATATGCTAAGGGGTTGCATCATTGATTTTAGGAATAGTTGGGAGGAGTATTTACCTTTGGCAGAATTTGCATACAAAAACAGTTATCAAGCTAGTATTCAGATGGAACCTTATGAAGCGTTATATAGAAGGAGATGTCGTACCCCAATTTGTTGGACGGAGTTGGGTGAACGTAAGGTATTGGGTCCAGAGCTAGTTTTGAAAATGGAGAAGAATGTTAAGTTAATACAGGCTCGGTTGAAGGAGGCATCTAATCGGAAGAAATCTTATGCGGATCTAAAGCGGAAGGAGGTAGAATTTGCAGTAGGAGACGAAGTCTTTTTGAAGGTATCTCCATGGAAGAAGGTAATGAGGTCTGAACAGAAGGGTAGTTAAGTCCATGGTTTATTGGGCCATATCGGGTACTAGAACGTGTGGTCCTAGTAGATTATCGTTTGGAGTTTCCTTCAGAGTTGGAACAGATACATGACGTGTTTCATGTTTCGATGCTAAGACGTTATCGTTCTGATCCATCGCACGTAGTGCCAGTGGAAGAGATTGAAGTAAGGCCAGATTTTTCTTTTGAGGAGGAACCAGTGCAAATCTTGGATCAAGACGTAAAAGTATTGAGAAAGAAGTCTGTCCTATTGGTTAAAGTTCTGTGGCAAAATCACGGTGCAGAGGAGGCGACATGGGAGCCAGAGGATGTTATGCGACAATAGTATCCCCATCTCTTTTGATCAGGTAATTTTTGAGGCCAAAATTTATTTTAAGGGGGGTAGAACTGTAACATCCAGAATTATTGGGCCTGTGCATTTTAGGTGTTGAATGCTTAAAATATTAAATTGGGGGTTAGGGGTCCAAATTGGGCTCAGAAGAGGGTTGAGGCCTTGATTAAATTTTTGTGTAGACACTTTAGCATTTTAAAGGTAGTTATCTGTGTTTTAAAGAAAAAAATGGGCTTGTGGCCCAAAGGTAGGTGGCGCTACGATGGAGCAGAGGGTGGCGTCAGTAGCAACTAAGGGAGGAGGCCCAATTTTGGCCGCTTGAAGCCCAAGTAATTAAGCCAAATTCGGCACTCATAAGGGGGTAAGGGGGCAGCATCAAGACTATTATTTAGGGGTTTTATTGTTTCAATATATGGATAATTAAAGCTGATAAATGATGGAGGAGTTGGAGCTAATTAAGTCTCTTTTGAATGAGTTAGTAGATTAAGATAAGGGAAAGGGATATGAGCTATCTTTTGGTTGCAGAGTTGGCCGAAAATCAACTACAGGGGAAGAGAATCGGTTTAGTATAGGCAAAATAAGTTTACTAAGTTTACTAAGTTTTGTCATCTTTTTCTTTTCTGCCAAATTCACCACTCTATTCCCCTTCTCCACTCTCTTTTCTTTTTCCTTCTAGCCGAAACCTTCTGAAGTCTTATTAGTTGCCGAACCTCTGCTAATCGTTTTCCCTTTCAAATACTTTAGCCAAAATCTTTAAGGCCCCCTCGTTCATCTTTTTTCGAGATTCTTTTAAAGCCAAAATTGCTAGATCTCTAATCTTCTACGCTTCGATCTTCTTCTATGATTGCCGAATCCTTCTACAAGGGATAGCTGAAACCATCTGTGGAGGTAACTGTTGGTTTGTGTAATCTTTCGATATTTTTCGGCTTTTTGGGAGGCCATAGCCGAATGGCTATAAGGGACTAATCTTTTGTTTTTTTTTTCTTTTGTGGCATTCCGGGATCTGAAGAAGAGTCAATTGCGTAGATCTCTAAGTCATAGTTCAGTAACACTCAAATCGTGTTACTTTTGGGATCTCAAGGTAAGGAGATTTACTAATTTTTAACGTGTAAATTCGAAATTTATTAACCCTTGGTCGATTGTAGGTGAGGCCAAATCTTCGTTTTTTTTTTTTTTTTGCTTTTAAGCAAGGTTATAGACTGAGGGTAGTAGATCCGGATAGCAAGGATATCGGCTAAGAATATAGGACTATGCGATATCAGGAGTGTAACACTTCCACACCATTTAGATTGTCTGCTAAAATATGTCTATAGATCTGTTATAATCTGATAAATGCCGAAATCTCGGCATAATAGCTGTTGAAAACCCGAGGAGGGTAAAAGTAAATCACTAGGTTAGTGATCTCTGTCATTCCTAAGTGAATGTTCCTGAAAAGATGACATATGTGATAAGTATGCCAATTTTTGTGAGTTCATGGGGTTGGGTTTGATGAAAGGGGAAGTGTTCTGTTGTAACAGCTTTTGCCGTGACCTATTGTAGCAGTTTTTGCCGTGACCCATTGTAGCGATTTTTGCCATGACCTGTTGTAGTGGCTTTTTCCATGACCTGTTGTAGAGGCTACGGCCATGATCTGATGATGAGCAGCATGACTGCCATCAGTGGTGTATAGCGGTGTGGGTTGATTGTAGAAATCCCCAATGGTGTGACTGGCAGGTAAGGGTGATGTGTAGCGGATGGAAACCTAGGATTTGGGTTGGGCTTTGCACATTTTCATATATATTATGTTCTGTTATTCTGTTCTGTGGGGCTAAGGCCCAAATCTAATGGTGCTTGAGGGTTGCACATTGAGTCTCGCAACTCAACCTTTTATTTAAAAACTTTCGGGTAGCCCCTAGTGCATCGGATCGGGTTGGAGAGGAGTGCAAGGTGGCCATGCGAGAGAGTATTGAGACTCAGGAAAGGACTTTACTTAATTTAGTTATTTTAATATTTTAAATTAGAGGATTTTTTTAAGCTTCATTGTAATGAGGCCATGGGCCACTAGACTTATATTTATTTTGGGGTTTTATGTTGGGTTTTTATTATTAGGCATTTAAATTTTCTGTTTAAATTAAGCTGAGACATGTAATAAATTTCGGTTTTATTTAAAAATCACCAAGGCATTTTATAACTTCATATCTTATATGAATTAATAAATTATTAAGTGTTCGGTTTAAATGTTTAAACCCTATAATTGTTTTCCAAAGTGCCACAAGTTTTATAAAATCTCCTTAGTGACATACCAGATCCGGTTGTAGTGTGTGGGCCGGGTTTGGGGTGTTACAGATTGGTATCAGTGCTCGGTTCAAAACCCAGCTTTGGGGTTTTTGGGCTCAAAACGTTTTCTAAAGATGGGTTTTTGAAACATGCATGTTGTTTTTTTTTTTTAAATGATAACAGGTTTGTTAGCTCAAAGATGGCACTCTCCTACCAAGTCCGCTGTAAGTATTCTGAACCATTGTGTGGTATATATATGGGCTTGATAGGCTAAATGGGACGTACATTAGTTTAAATAGACTTTGATGGACTATAGGCTTAGCCTAAAGAACTTTTTAAATTTCATAAGACTTAATTTATCCAAACAAATCCGTTGAACCAGTCGCCGTGTTAGGGTATGGCAATAGGCATACACATGTCTAGGATTTGATTCAGGGAGAGCTTGGTATTTAAGCAGTCCTAGTGACTCACCTCCTCTTCGTTGGAATCCTACCTGGTGCGTAGTGACTGTTCACCTTAGACATGAGGACTTATTGACAGGCCAACAATTTATAACTAAAACCCGAAGGGACCAGTCACACTATTTTCTAAAATTACTAAAATATCCATAGGTTGGAAAATTATCGAATTACCCCCTATTTGTAAAATGGCCAAAATACCCATGGATTGTAAAATTACCAAGATACCCCCGAATTGCAAAATTACCAAAATACCCCTGGATTGCAAAATTATCGAAATACCCCTATATTGTAAAAACACCAAGATACCTTATTTTGGAAAATTACGACAATACCCCTGTAGGTTAAAATTACAAAAATACCCTGGGTAGTGAAATGACAAAAATACCCCTAGGAGAGGAATATGAGTTTATGGATGTTGCTTGTGTGGTTGATGCGTGTATGTGATACTCTGATTGATGATGATTGAGTGAGAATTCTAGAATTAGGAAATACAAACTTAAGAGCTGAACTTGTAGATAGAATTCGAATTCGAAAGAAGTACTGTTAAAAGTACGTTCCATAGGACTGTCCGCTATTAATCGGGGGAAGAAAAAATTATTAATTCATAAAATTTCTAATCAGATAAATCGCGCACGGTAGAATGAGCACTAGAGGACGTGGTGTGCGTGGCAGAGGTAGATGCTGGATTATTGTGTCAGAACCCGTAGGGTTGGGTCATGAGTCCGGGAATGGGGTACCAGTGCCGCCAGCAGTAGAGGCGAAATTTCCAGATCAGACGGCCGGAGATGATGTTGTATCTCAGGCTATGTTAAGGGTTTTAGAGAGAGTTCCTAGAGCAGGCATGGGCACAGAGCCCAAAAATCTGTACCTGAGCGACTCCGAGAGCGGAGATGTTTAAGGGAGTTTCTAGCGTATCCCCTAACATAGTTGGGTATTGGTTGGAGGCAACTGAGTGTATAATGGATGACCTTGACTTCACCGTGGAGGAGAAGTTAAAGGGGGTCATGTCTCTTCTTCGAGACGAGGCCTACCAATGGTGGCTCACGGTGAAGGAGAGTACTTCCACAGACCGCATTGATTGGGACTTCTTTAAAGAGTCGTTCCAGGGAAAGTACGTCGGGGCCAGTTATGTGGATGCACAGAGAAAGGCATTCCTGAACTTGGTACAGGGAAGTAAGTCTGTGTTAGAATATGAATCCGAATTTCTACGATTGAGCCGTTACGCTCGAGGGATTGTAGCGCTTGACTCTGAACATTGCGTGCGGTTCGAGGATGGGCTGTAGAATGAGTTAAGGGTTTTGATAGCACCGTAGCGAGAGAGAGATTTTGTTGTTTTGGTGGATAAGGTTAAGATAGCTGAGAAGGTCAAACGGACTGAAAGACAAAAAAGGGATAAGGATCGAGGTAAGAATAAGAGAAGTTTTGGGCCATCAGGAGCATCTGGGAATTTTCAGAAAAAGGCCTAGGACTGATGGGCCAAATCGTGCTCCGACGGGCTAAAATTGATGATGTCCTTCATGTAGGAAGACACATTACGGGGAGTGCAGAAGGAAAACTGGTGTATGCTTTAGGAGTGGATCCACAAAGCATTTGATTAAAGACTGTCCACAGGTGGATCAGGTACAGCCAATGGGCCGAGGTTCTGATCAGATTAGGAGAGGTGATCATCCTAAAACAAGGGGTCGTGGCATAGTCAGATGAGGAAATAGGTCTGGTCGGGGTCGTGGAGCACCTGGTAGGGGTGCAGGTAATGTAAGCGCGAGGCAGTCGGGTCTAGTTTATGCAGCTCACCGACGGGAGGATGGTGATGCACCGGATGTTATAACCGGTACACTTCTTATTGCTAATAACCCTTTCCTTGCCTTAATTGATATTGGGTCAACCTATTCCTATGTTGCACGTACAGTATCTGAGACCCTAAGTATAGACTCTGAAGCAACCACTAGAAGGATGACTGTGGTTAGTCCTTTAGGACAATCTAGGGTAGTGGACAAACTGTTTAGAAACATACCTTTAGAGACTCAAGGGGTAGTGTTCCCAGCAGACTTAATGCAATTACTGTTTGGAAAGTTTGACCTAATCTTAGGAATGGATTGGTTGACTAAGCATCGTGCCAAGTTGGACTTGAGACTAAGCGCATGGTGTTGAGTACCTCGGAAGGTGGGCAGGTGGTTGTGTTACGAGAAAGAAGGAACTATTTGTCCAACGTAGTATCGGCATTGAAGGCTATTGAGATGATTTGGAAAGGATGCAACGCATTTCTAGCCTTTATCAGTGCTTTGGATGTTAAGGAGGTGACTGTCGATAAGGTTCGAACAGTCAAGGATTTCACAGATGTCTTTCCTGAGGAATTGCCAGCATTACCTCTGGATCTCGAAGTGGAGTTTGGAATAGAGCTACTTCCGGGTACAACCCCGGTGTCCATTGCTCCGTACAGAATGGCGCCAAAGGAGTTGGTGGAACTCAAAGCCGAGATCCAGGAATTGTTGGATCGTGGATTTATCCGACTGAGTGTGTCTCCGTGGGGAGCCCCAGTCCTGTTTGTGAAGAAGAAGGACGGATCCATGCGTATATGCATGGACTACCGTCAACTAAATAAGCTGACAATTAAGAACAAGTACCCACTGCCAAGAATCGACGACTTGTTCGATCAACTGAAAGGAGTTTTTGTCTTTTCTAAGATTGACTTAAGGTCGGGATATCATCAGTTAAGGGTAAAAGAAGGAGACATTCATAAGACGGTGTTTCAGACTGGGTACGGTGATTATGAGTTCTCGGTGATGCTGTTCGGGTTGACAAACGCGCCAGCAGCCTTTATGGATATGATGAACTGGGTGTTCTAACCATATCTTGACCGATTTGTCATAGTATTCATTGACGATATCCTGGTTTATTCTAAGTCTGAGGAGGATCATGACGCACATCTTCGGGTGGTGTTGTGAACTTTGAGGGAGAAGCAGTTGTTCGCAAAGTTCAGCAAATGTGAGTTCTGGCTAAGGGAAGTAACTTTCTTAGGACATGTGGTTTCTGTAGAGGGAATTAGGGTGGATCCTCGGAAGATAGAAGCCGTATTGGATTGGAAACAGCAAAAGTCTGTGGCTGAAGTTTGAAGTTTCTTGGTATTGACTGAGTACTACAGAAGGTTTGTTGAAGGGTTCTCATTGATAGCGGCACCTTTAACTAAGTTGTTGAGGAAGGAGTATCGTTTGTATGGACCAACAAACAGCAGAAGAGCTTTGAGAAGTTGAGGAGAATTCTGACAGAAGCACCAATGTTAATTCAGTAAGAGACGGGAAAAGAATTTACCGTCTACTGTGATGCGTCACACATGGGCCTCAGGTGTGTGTTGATGCAAGATGGAAAAGTTGTTGCATATGCGTCTCGACAGTTGAGACCGCATGAGTTGAACTACCCTACACATGATATAGAATTGGTGGCAGTAGTGTTTGCTCAGAAGATTTGAAGGCACTAATTGTACGGGGAGAAGTTAGTTATTTACACTTACCATAAGAGCCTGAAGTATCTCTTACCCAAAAGGAGTTGAACCTAAGACAGAGAAGGTGGATCGAGCTGTTAAAGGACTATGACTGCTCAATTGAGTACCACCCGGGTAAGGCTAACGTGGTGGCGAATGAGTTTAGTAGGAAGGCGATAGCAGATTTAAGGGCGATGTTCGCTCATCTCAGTCTGTATGAGGATGGCAGCCTGGTGGTTGAACTCCAAGTAAGGCCTATGTGGACAAGTTAGATTAAAGAGAAGCAACTCTTGGATGATGTTTTGAGTACTCGACTTCGGCAAGTATAGAATGGTGAAGGAGAGGACTATAGCTTGAATTGTGATGGAGTTCTGTGTTTCTATAAGAGAGTCTGTATGCCAAAGGATGTGGAGTTAAGGCAGATGATTCTTCGGGAGGCGCATAGTAGCCCAAACGCTATGCATCCTAGAGGAGTTAAGATGAATCGGGATTTGCAAGAGTAATTTTGGTGGCCAGGTCTGAAGCGAGAGGTAACGAAATTCATGGGTAAGTGTTTGACGTGCCACCAGGTGAAAGCAGAACACTAGTTGTCTTCAGGGTTGTTGCAGCCGGTCAAGATTCCACAGTGGAAGTGGGAAAGGATCACGATGGATTTTGTTAGTGGGTTACCTCTTACGCCTACTAAGAAGGATTCGATTTGGGTGATTGTGGATCGTTTGACAAAGTTGGCCCACTTCATACCGGTTCGGGTTGACTATTCTTTGCAGAAGTTGGCTAAGTTGTATGTGGCTGGGGTGGTGAGATTGCATGGTGTACCAGTGTCGATCATATCAGATAGGGACCCTGGGTTCACATCTCGATTTTGGAAGGCTCTCCATCACGCAATGGGAAGAAGGTTGGACTTTAGTACCACATTTCACCCACAGACTGATGGTCAGTCTGAGAGGGTAATTCAGATCTTGAAGGATATGCTAAGGGCTTGCATCATTGATTTTAGGGGTAGTTGGGAGGAGATTTAACTTTGGCAGGATTCGCATACAATAACAGTTATCAAGCTGGTGAACTTCAGGTATTGGGTCCAGAGCTTGTTTCGAAAACAGAGAAGAAAGTTAAGTTAATACGGGGCCAGTTGAAGGAGGCGTCTGATCTGCAGAAATCTTATGCAGATCTAAAGCGGAATGAGGTGGAATTTACAGTAGGAGACCAAATTTTTTTGAAGGTATCTCCATGGAAGAAGGTAATGAGGTTTGGACGGAAGGGTAGTTAAGTCCACGGTTTATTGGGCCATATTGGGTACTAGAACGTGTGGGCCTAGTGGCTTATCATTTGGAGTTGCCTTCAGAGTTGGAACATATACATGACGTGTTTCATGTTTCGATGCTAAGACGTTATCGTTCTGATCCATCACACGTAGTGCCAGTGGAAGAGATTAAAGTAAGGCCAGATTTGTCTTTTGAGGAGGAACCAGTGCAAATCTTGGATCGAGACGTAAAAGTATTGAGAAAGAAGTCTGTCCCTTCGGTTAAAGTTTTGTTTCAAAATCACCGTGCAGAGGAGGAGACGTGGGAGCCAGAGGATGTTATGTGATAGCAGTATCCCTATCTCTTTTGATCAGGTAAATTTTGAGGCTGAAATTTATTTTAAGGGGGTAGAACTGTAACATCCAGAATTATTGGGCCTGTGCATTTTAGGTGTTGAATGCTTAAAATACTTAATTGGGGGTTAGGGGTCCAAATTGGGCTCAGAAGAGGACCGAGGCCTTGTTTAAATTTGTGTGTAGACACTCTAGCATTTTAAAGGTAGTTATCTATGTTTTAAAGAACAAAATGGGCTTGTGGCCCAAAGGTAGGAGACGCTACCATGGAGCAGAGGGTGGCGTCAGTAGCAACTAAGGGAGGAGGCCCAATTTTGGCCGCTTGAAGCCCAAGTAATTGGGTCAAATTCGGCACTCATAAGGGGAGTAAGGGGGCGGCATCAAGGCTATTATTTAGGGGTTTTATTGTTTTAACATATGGATAATTAAAGCTGATAAAAGAGGGAGGTGTTGGAGCTATTTAAGTCTCTTTTGAATGAGTTAGTAGATTAAGATAAGGGAAAGGGATATGAGCTATCTTTTGGTTGCAGAGTTGGCCGAAAATCAACTACAGGGGAAGAGAATCAGTTTAGCATAGGCAAAATAAGTTTACTAAGATTACTAAGTTTTGTCATCCTTTTGTTCTCTGCCGAATTCACCACTCTATTCTCCTTCTCCACTCTCTTTTCTTTTTCCTTCTAGCCGAAACCTTCTGAAGTCTTATTAGTGTTCGAACCTCTGCTAATCGTTTTCCCTTTTCATTCAAATACTTCAGCCAAAATCTTTAAGCCCCCCTCATTCATCTTTTTTTCGGGATTCTTTAAAAGCCGAAATTGCTAGATCTCTAATCTTCTACGCTTCGATCTTCTTCTGTGATTGCCGAATCCTTCTACAAGGGATAGCCGAAACCATCTGTGGAGGTAAATGTTGGTTTGTGTAATCTTTCGATCTTTTCCGGCTTTTGGGAGGCCATAGCCGAAGGGCTATAAGGGACTAATCTTGTGTTTTTTTTCTTCTGCGGCATTCTGGGATCTGAAGAAGAGTCAATCGCGTAGATCTCTAAGTCATAGTTCAGTAACACTCGAATCATGTTACTTTCAGAATCTCAAGGTAAAGAGATTTACTGATTTTTAACATGTAAATTCGGGATTTATTAGCCCGTGGTCGATTGTAGGAGAGGCCAAATCTTCGTGTTTTTTCGGCTTTTGAGCAAGATTATGGACTGACGGTAGTAGATTCGGATAGCAAGGATATCGGCTAAGAATATAGGACTACGCAATATCAGGTGTGTAACACTTCCACACCATTTAGGTTGTCTGCTAAAATATGTTTATAGATCTGTTATAATCTGATAAATGCCGAAATCCCAACATAATGGCTATTGAAAACCCGAGGAGGGTAAAAGCAAATCACTAGGTTAGTGATCTCTGTCATTCCTAAGTGAATGTTCCTGAAAAGATGACATATGTGATAAGTATGCCAATTTCTGTGATTGCATGGAGTTGGGTTTGATGACAGGGGAAGTGTTCTGTTGTAGCAGCTTTTGCCGTGCCCTGTTGTAGCGGTTTTTTCCGTGACCTGTTGTAGCGGTTTTTGCTGTAACCTGTTGTAGTGGCTTTTGCCATGACTTGTTGTAGTGGCTACGGCCATGATCTGACGATGAGCAGCATGACTGCCATCACTGGTGTGTAGTAGTGTGGGTTGATTGTAGAAATCCCCAATGGTGTGACTGGCAGGTAAGGGTGGTGTGTAACGGATGGAAACCTAGGATTTGGGTTGGGCTTTGCACATTTTCATATATATTATGTTCTATTATTCTATTCTGTGGGGCTAAGGCCCAAATCTAATTGTGCTTGAGGGTTGCACATTGAGTCTCGCGACTCAACCTTTTATTTAAAAACTTTCGGGTAGCGCCTAGTGCATCGGACTGGGTTGGAGAGGAGCGCAAGGTGGCCATGCGAGAGAGTATTGAGACTCAGGAAAGGACTTTACTTAATTTAGTTATTTTAATATTTTAAATTAGCGGATTTTTTAAGTTTCATTGTAATGAGGCCATGGGCCACTAGATTTATATTTATTTTGGGGTTTTATGTTGGGTTTTTATTATTAGGCATTTAAATTTTATGTTTAAATTAAGCTGAGACATGTATTAAATTTTGGTTTTATTTAAAAATCACCAAGGCATTTTATAACTTCATATCTTATATGAATTAATAAATTATTATGTTTTTGGTTTAAATGTTTAAACCCGATAATTGTTTTCCAAAGTGCCACAAGTTTTATAAAATCTCCTTAGTGACATACCAGATCCGGTTGTAGTGTGTGGGCCTGGTTTGGGGTGTTACAATTATAAGGCTATCTACCAAGCCAATTGCCATCCTACAAAGCAACCACACTTATACCATTTCAATGCAACATACATCATGACCATGAGGCACTTCTAATACGCAAAATCAAGACATCTACACATAGGTTTACACGACATTCATCATGTGCATACTTTACTCATTACTCATCCCATCACACAAGAATACACTTCATGAACTTCATCGTCATTGAATATATAAAACCAATCAATTATTGGCCAATTTCAAATGTCCATTTACAAAATGAATTGATGACATTAATAGCCACACTTTGGCTAACCAATATGACATAACACAAAAATAACCAAGTTCCTATACATGTCATACTCAAAATTAATCAAACTTTGCTATACCAGAGGGATGTTGATAGTGTGATTCTGAACTCCGACGTCCTATGATCCCTGAGTTAGCTTGGAGACACTACAAGGAAAAGGGAAATGAGATCGATAAGCTTAAAGCATACTAAGATTGCATTAAATAAATAGCAATATATAGGCTTATGACAACATTCGTACATTACATCGAGTAACAACTTAAATTCTCAAGCACATTTATTCTCTTGAGCATATACCTAGCTCTCTGCTATCTCTAACATAAACCTAGTTCTTTACCTTTTGAACTACTTGGAATATCGAATGATACCCAATATAATCATACATGTAACACGATGCCAATGCCATATCCCAGATATTGTCTTATATGGAATCACATCTCGATGTCGATGCCATATCCCAAATATGGTCTTACACGAGATCTTATATATCGATGTCGACGCCATATCCTAGATATAGTCTTTTACGAGATCGTATATCATTCCACTGACATGTCCCAGACATGGTCCTACACGAGATCTCTCTTCGGTGCAGATGCCATGTCCCAGACATGGTCTTATACGGGACGTTCTTTATCTCATGTTGTGATAATGGTATCCTTACTATTCCTAATGTTCAGCCGGGTCTTGAACTCAACATAATAGCATTATACTTTCATTGAGGCATCATTATTCAATTTCATAGAAATACTAAACATTTCTCATGATATCAAGCAATTAAGAATATAATAGCATCATGTAGCTTTAATTTCACACAAACTTACCTCGGTACCAAAATATGCCAATTTGCAATCTAGTCTGAAACCTTGCCTTTTCCTCATTCATGGTCAATTCCACGTACTTATTGATCTATAATAACTTAATTACCACCTTAATCAAGGCATTTCAAAAATCATACTTTGGTAAAACTACCATTTTGCCCCTAATCTTTTACAAAATTATGATTTTACCCCTAGTCTTGTAAAATGAAATGTGTTCATTTTTCACGCACGCAAGACTAGCGGATTCATATTCCTTCTTATATAAACTCAAGATTTCAATTATTACACACATTTTCTATCTATTTTACAATCTTTACAAAAAAGTCCTTTTAGTTATTTTCATGGAAACACCTTTCACAAAAGTTGTGTATTCAACACCCAAGATTCTTTTTCTTCCATAAAAATTCAGCAAACAACATAATTAGTCACATGGAAAAACCCTGGACTCTTAACCATTTTTCAAAAATAGTCCCCTTATTAGCTAGATCATGTTACAAAGGGTCTCAAAAGTATAAAAATTATCAAATAATGACCATCAAAACTATTTTCAAGCTTGACCAAAAACTGTTATTGTAGGCAAATTCTACTAATGGTAAGTACTTTTCTCAGCTGCCTTGAAACTTCAAAACAGAACATTGGAGTTACTCTTTGACTAACCGTCAGTCTGCGGATGGAAAGTTGTACTGAAACTCAACTTTGTGCCTAAGGCTTCTTGCACCTTTTTCCAAAATTGTGATGTAAATCTCAGATCTCTATACTATATGATCAACAAAGGCACTCCGTGAAATCTTACAATATCATAAATAAACAATTTGGCCAATTTATCAAGTGAATAATCAACCCGTATCGGTATGAAATGGGCTGACTTCGTAAGTCTATCAACCACGACCCATACTGCAATCCTTCTTTTTCGGTGTCAACGGTAAACCGATCACAAAATTCATAGCAATTTGGTCCCATTTCCACTCGGGAACCATAATTGGTTAAAGTAAACCTGAAGGTACTTGGTGTTCAGCCTTCACTTGTTGAAATATTAGGTATCTCGATACAAACTAGGAAATATAATTCTTCATGCTTGGCCACCAATACCATTTCTTCAAGTCATTATGCATTTTTCTACTACCTAGATGTACAGATAAACTTTCGTTATGTGCTTCATGTAAAATTATCTGAAAAAGCTCATGATATCTGGGTACATAGAACCTATCACGGAACATCAAACATCCATCAGGACTAATCTGAAAGTCTGACTCAAAATTAGACTCACATTGAACTCTTTTAGCTTGAAAATCATTATCGCCTTTCTGGGCTTCATAAATCTCTTGGAGAAACATCAATATAGCCCTCAACTCAGCTAGGATAGAACCATCGTCTGACAAAGTCATCTGTGTATTCATGGATCTTAATGCAAACAAGGATTTCCTGCTCAGAGCATCGACGACCACGTTCGCCTTTCCTGGATGGTAGTAAATCACTAACTCATAACTCTTTATCAACTCTAACCATCTCCGTTGCCTTAGGTTCAACTCCTTTTGAGTCATCAAGTACTTTAGGCTTTTATGATCTGTGAATATCCAACATTTTTCACCATACAAATGGTGTCTCCATATCTTTAGTGCAAATACAACAATGACTAACTCCAAATCGTTGGTTGGGTAGTTCTTCTCGTGCGGCTTTAATTGCCTAGAGGCATATGATATCACCTTGCCCTCTTGCATGAGTATACAACCCAAACCATTTAAGGATGCATCACTATAGACCACATATTTCTTTTCGGGTTCGGGTTGTACTAGAACTAGAGCCTCAGTCAATAATGCCTTCAATTTCCCAAAACTCTGTTGGCACTTTTCTGTCCACTCAAACTTTACATCTTTTTGTAGTAGCCCCGTCATTGGAGTAGCTATCATAGAAAATCCCTTGACAAATCGCCTATAGTAGCTAGCTAGGCCCATAAAACTCCTAACCTCGACTACGTTCCTTGGTAGTTTCCATTCAGCGATCACTAAAATTTTACTCGAGTCAACTCGAATACCATCACCCGAAATAATGTGCCCAAAAAATTTGACTTCCTTAAGCCAAAATTCACTTTTACTAAACTTGGCGTATAACTGCTTATCTCTCAAAGTTTGCAAGACCATTCTCAATTTCTCAACATACTCATCCTCATTACGAGAGTAAATTAATATGTCATCAATGAAGACTACAACAAATCTATCCAAGTATGGCCAAAAGATGCGGTCCATTAAGTCCATAAACACGACAGAGGCATTTGTTAAACAAAAAGGCATGACTAAAAATTCATAGTGTCGATACCTTGTCCGAAATGTAGTTTTCGAGACGTCTACATCTTTGACTCTCAACTTGTAATATCCAGACCTTAAGTCTATCTTGGAAAACACAGTGGCTCCCTTCAGTTGATCAAACAAATCATCGATCCTTGGCAACAGGTACTTGTTCTTAACGGTTACCTTATTAAGCTGCCGATAACCTATACATAACTTTATGGACCCATCTTTCTTCTTCACAAATAATACGGGAACCCCCCAAGAAGGATAACTCAGTTTTGTAAAGCCTTTGTCTGGCAACTCTTGGAGCTATGCTCTCAGTTCTTTTAGCTCAGTTGGAGCCATTCTGTACGAAGCAATCGATATAGGCGCAGTACCAGGTGCCAACTCAATGCCAAATTCAATCTCCATAATCGAAGGCAACCCTAGCAATTCTTCTAGGAAAACATCTGGATACTCACATACTATGGGCACTGATTCAATTCTTAATTCAGTCTCTTCAACATTCATCACAAAGGAAAGGTAGGCTTCGTACCCTTTTCTCAGGTATTTCTGAGTCAACAGGGAAGATATCACTACAGGCAATCTATCTTGCTCATCTAATTCAACACGAAGAATATCCCCGTTTTCATATTTTAATTCAATAAATTTCCTTCCAAAATTCACTATCACATCATGAGCAGTTAACCAATCCATCCCGAGAATGACATCAAATTCATAAAACGACAATAACATAAGGTTAGCAGGAAAGTAATGACCTCTAATCATCAAAGGGCAACCTTTGCATACTTTATCAACTAACACACATTTGCCTAGGGGATTTGACACTCTTATCACAAATTCGCTAGACTCTACAGGCATGTTCATGGTGTAGACTAATTTCATGCAAATATACGAGTGGGTAGATCCAGGGTTAATGAAAGATATAACATGACTATCATAGAGAGAAAATGTACCCGTGACCACTTCAGGGGAGGACGCCTCTTCGCGAGTGCGAATGGCATATGTTCTCACTGGTGCTCTACCATCAGATCTTGCAGTCTTCTCTCTAGATGTATTCTTGCTACTCGTTCCATTCCCCGAGTTTCTTTGTGGCTTCCCTCGAGCAGTACTTCCCGATCTTACACTCTGAGATTTACCTTTCTCACCCACATCCGGGCAATCTATAAGAAAATGATCTAGGGATCCACACTTAAAATAAGCTCTCTCATTTTCTTGACAATCCCCGGGATGACGTCTACCACACTGTGGACATTCTGGTCCACTTGGTTGAGCATTTCGAAGACTAGCAACTGAAGTGGTCTAATCTTTAGAGCTCGAGTACTATTTACCCTTACTTCTATTTGAAAACCCAACTGAAGTGGCTAATCGAGTAGTAAACTCTCTTGATTTCTTAGATGAGGATTGGAATGACTTACTCAGTTGTTTCTTCCTCGAGTCACGGGACTCGATTTTAGCCTTTCTTTTCTCTTTGACCAGTTCATCGACCTTACAGGCTCTATCTACTAGCACAACAAATTCTTGTAGTTCTAGAACACCGATAAATAAACGGACATCCTCATTTAACCCATCCTCGAACCTTTTACACATAGTAGCTTCTGTAGATACGCACTCCCGAGAGCATTTACTAAGTCTTATGAACTCACGCTCATATCCAGTTATCATTATTCGACCTTGCTTTAGCTCCAAGAATTCTTTTTTTTTTTTCTGGTCGATGAACCTTTGACTAACATACTTCTTTAGAAACTCTTCTTCAAAGAATTCCCAGTTAACTTTCTCCCTTGGTACAATCGACAAAAGGGTGTTCCACCACTAGTAAGCGAAATCACTCAAGAGAGACACCACACACTTCATGCACTCTTCAGGTGTGCAGGATAACTCATCAAATACCCTGATGGTATATTCAAGCCATAATTCTGCTCTTTCTAGGTCATCATCTTTGTTAGCTCAAAATTGCTCCACTCCTTGCTTTTGGGCCCTATCAACTGGAGGCTTTTCTCTTCTTGCTACCTCTACCACTTGGAGAGATACGGCGTAGGCTAAGGAATAGGTGGGGGTGGAAGTGGTTGAGCATTAGGATTTGCTCGAACAAATTCAATATACCAACTGCTCATCATATAGAAAAAGGCTTCTCGAGCCTCTTCTCCCTGACCCAAAGTCTCGGGTCTACTTTCTACTGGCGTAGTACCTTGCGTGGGAGCCGGCGTATTACTTACAGCATCATCAACCACAGCTCAGTCGGGACCCATTTACGATATAAAAACACAATTTAAATCGTCAAGATTCATCACACTATAATTATGTAAATATTCATACGTATGGCATGTATAACTAGACTCATACTTATTCTATGTTAGTCCGAGAATCAACTAAACCGTAGCTCTGATACCACTAAATGTAACATCCCTTACCCGTATTCAACACCAAAACCGAGTACAAGACATTATCGGACTTAACTTACTCAAACATACAACATCGGGCCACAAAATTTCTTTTCAACTTAAAACTTTACATTCAAAATCATAACGCCCCTCTTATAGGTCTTCGAGACCCTAAACTTACTTACGGAGTGGTTTGGGAGTGAACAAAAAACTTTCAAACACTAAGAAAACTTTTACACAAAATAGGGCCACACGCCTTTGTGGAGAGGAACACGCCCATGTGGGTAGGCCGTATGGTCACACACACTCATGTCCCTAGTCCATATGGATTTTATTTTTTTATTTTGAATTTACAGGGGTTTTCACACGGCCAAACACAGGCCCGTGTCTATGGCCCGTGTCCCTCGCACGGCCATGACACGATCGTTTCTTCACCTGTGTGTGAAAACCTTGACATTCTACTTATGACGTCATCATCCCTTTTAGGTCACACGGCCAAGGCACACACTCGTGTCTTTAGACCATGTGGCGAATTAAATTTCTAATTTTAGGTGCAGACTTTACATGGACTGGGCACACGCCCATGCTCTATGGCCAAGTCTTCCACACGGTTGAGACACAAGGTTGTTTCTCATCCTGTGTGTTTACTACTGGGTATTTTGACTTGAAACCTAGCATCCAGGAGGACACACGACCTATCAACACGCCCATGGGGTTGACCGTATGTCACACACGGCCTAGACACACGCCTATGTGGACAATTATAAGGCTATCTACTAATCCAATTGCCACCCTACAAAGAAACCACACTTATACTATTTCAATGCAACAAACATCATGTCCATAAGGCACTTCTAATACGCAAAATCATGACATCCACACATAGGTTTACACTACATTCATCATGTGCATACTTTACTCATTTCTCATCCCATCACACAAGCATAAACTTCATGAACTTCATCATCATTAAATATATAAAACTTATCAAGTATTGGCCAATTTCCAATGACCATTTACAAAATGAATCGAATGACATTAATAGCCACACATTGGCTAACCAATATGACATAACACAAAAGTAACCAAATTCCTATACATGTTATACTCAAAATTAATCAAACTTTGCTATACCAAAGAGAAGTTGATAGTGTGATTCCAAACACCGACGTCCTACGATCCCCGAGTTAGCTTGGCGACACTACAAGGAAAAGGGAAATGAGATGGGTAAGCTTAAAGCTTAGTAAGTTCGCATGAAATAAATAGCAAAATATAAGCTTATGATAACATTCATACATTACATCGAGTAACAACTCAAATTCTCAAGAACATTGCCATAACTTACTCATGCTCACTTTTACCAATTACATATCTCATATCGATCATATTTCTCGCAAGATACTCACATGTACCTGTATCATTTCATCACATAACCTTAGCATTTTTATTCTCTTGAGCATATACCTAGCTCTTTGCTATCTCTAACATAAACTTTGTTCTTTACCCATTTAACTACTTGGAATATTGAAGGATACTCAAACTTATAATACATGTAACATGATGCCAATGCCCTATCCATGTTATGGTCTTATATGGGATCACATATCGATGCCTATGCCATATCCCAGTTATGGTCTTACATGGGATCTTATATCTCGATGTTGATTCCATATCCCAGATATGGTCTTATACGAGAAAGTATATCGATGCTGATGCCATGTCCAAGACATGGTCTTACACGAGATCTCTCTTTAGTGTCGATGCCATGTCCTAGACATGGTCTTATACGGGACCTTCTTTATCTCATGTTGTGATAATGGTATTCTTACTATTCTTAATGTTCAACTGGGGCTCGAACTCAACATAATAGCATTATACTTTCATCGAGGCACCATTATTCAATTTCATAGAAATACTAAAAATTTCTCATGATATCAAGCAATTAAGAATATAATAGCATTATGTAGCTTAAATTTCACACAAACTTACCTCGATACCAAAATATGCCAATTTGTAATCTAGTTCGAAACCTTGCCTTTTCCTCGGTCAAGGTTAATTCCACGTTCTTATTAATCTGTAATAACAAATTCACTCATTTTTATTGCCACCTTAATCAAGGCATTTCAAAAATCATACTTTGGCAAAACTTTACAAAATTATGATCTTACCCCTAGGCTTGTAAAATGAAATGTGTTCATTTTTCACACACCCAAGCCTAGCGGATTCATATTCCCTCTTATAGCAACTCAAGATTTGAATTATTACACACATTTTCTACCTATTTTACAACATTTACAAAAGGGTCCTTTTAGGTGTTTTTACGGAAACACCTTTCACAAAACTTGTGTATTCAACACCTAAGATTCTTGTTCTTCCACAAAAATTCAAAAAACAACATAATTACTCACATGGAAAAACCCTAGAATCTTAACCATTTTGCAAAATAGTCCCCTCATTAGCTAGATCATGTTACAAGGGTCTCAAAAGTACAAAAATTAGCAAAGAATGACCATTAAAACACTTAATTGTAAGGAGAATAGCTTGAATGAAATTTTTGAGCTTTCAAACCCCTATTTTACTGCTAATTTTTGGTGGAGAAGATGGAGAGAAAATATGATATCACTTTTTTTTATTTATTTTATTATTACAATCAATTTAGTCACCAAAACTCCATCTACCCTTGAAAAATCTCATTTTTTGTCTCTTATGGCCGGCCACTCTATTTCAAAGGGTCTAATTGCACATTAAGGGCCTCCAATTAATTTTTTATAGCTTTTAGACTCCTTTAACTTGTAAAATAAAACTTTCGCACTTTATGCTTGAGCATGAAATCTCTAAAATTAACGCACCAAAATTTTCATTCACTCATAAAATTATGATATAACTCATAAAATAATATAAAAATAATTTTCTCCAACCTTCGATTAGTGGTTCTGAAACCACTGTTTCGACTAGCCCCAAAATCGGGTTGTTACAATTCTTCCCCTTAAGCATTTTCGTCCCCGAAAATCTTATAAGTAAAAAGTTTGGGATATTGATTTCTCATAGCTTCCTCGGGCTCCCATGTAGCCTCTTCTACCCCATGTCTTTGCCATAGTTTTTCACAAGCGCTATACTTTTATTTCTCATACCAAAATCTTAATTAGTTCTTCGCCATAAGTCATGTCTGGTTGAATTTGTACCTCTGTTGGTAAAATCACATGCGAAGGGTCTAATCGGTAGCGACATAAAATAAACACATGAAAGACATTATAAATCTTTTCCAACTCAGATGGAAAAGCCAAATGATAAGCTACCAGCCCTATCCTCTCAGTAATTTCATACGGTTAGATAAAGCGAGGAGTCAATTTGCCTTTTCGGCCAAATATGAGGACTTTTTTCCATGGTGAGACTTTCAAAAATACCTTATCACCAACATGAAACTCATCCTCTTTCCGTTTCAATTTCGCGTAGGACTTTTGTCTATCTGAGTTAGCCTTTAAACACTCACGTATCACTTTTACCTTCTCTTCAATTTCTCTGTCCAAATCGACCCCGTGAATCTGATTCTCTCTGAGTCCAGTCCAAAATAAAGGCGTTTGGCACTTACGCCCATATAATGCTTCGTAAGGCGCCATGTTCAAGCTTGAGTGAAAACTATTATTGTAGGTAAATTCTACTAATGGTAAGCACTTTTCTCAACTTCCTTGAAACTCTAAAACAAAACACCAGAGCATGTCCACAAGAATCTAGATTACTCTTCCCGACTAACCGTCGATCTGTGGATGGAAAGGTTTACTAAAACTTAACTTTGTGCCTAAGGCTTCTTGCAACTTTTTCCAAAATCGTGATGTAAATCTCGGATCTCTATTCGATATGGTCAACAAAAGCACTCTGTGCAATCTCACAATATCATAAATATACAATTCAGCCAATTTATCAAGTGAATAATCAACCCGTATCGATATGAAATGGGCTGACTTTGTAAGTCTATCAACCACGACCTATACTGCATCCTTCTTTTTCAGTGTCAACGGTAAACCCATCACAAAATCCATAGCAATCTGGTCCCATTTCCAGTCAAGAACCATAATAGTTGAAGAAAACCCGAAGGTACTTGGTGTTCAGCCTTTACCTGTCGACAAATTAGGCATCTCGATACAAACTCAAAAATATCTTTCTTCATGCTCGTCCACCAATACCATTTCTTCAAGTCGTTAAATATTTTTGTGCTACTCGAATGTACAGATAAACATCCGTTATGTGCTTCATGTAAGATTTTACGAATAATCTCATGATCTCTGGGTACATAGACCCTATCACGGAACATCAAACATCCATTAGGACTAATCCGAAAGTCTGACTCAACATTAGACTCACATTGAACTCTTTTAGCTTGCAAATCATTATCACCTTTCTAGTCTTCATAAATCTCTTGGAGAAACATCGATCTAGACCTCAACTCAGCTAGCATACAACCATCGTCTGACAAAGTCATCTGTGTATTCATGTCTCTTAATGCAAATAAGGATTTCCTGCAAAAAGCATCGGCGACAACGTTCGCCTTTCGCGGATGGTAGTCAATCACTAACTCGTAATCCTTTATCAACTCTAACCATCTCCATTGCCTTAGGTTCAACTCATTTTGAGTCATCAAGTACTTTAGGCTTTTACGATTCGTGAATATCTGACATTTTTCACCATACAAATGGTGTCTCCATATCTTTAGTGCAAATACAACAGCGGCTAACTCCAAATCGTGGGTCGGGTAATTCTTCTCGTGCTACTTTAATTGTCCAGAGGCATATGCTATCACCTTGTCCTCCTGCATGAGTACACAGCCCAATCCATTTAAGGATGCATCACTATAGATAACATATTCTTTTCCGGGTTCGGGTTGTACTAGAACTGGAGCCTCAGTCAACAATGGCTTCAATTTCTCAAAACTCTGTTGGCACTTTTCTGTCCAATCAAACTTTACATCTTTTTGTAGTAACCTCATCATTGGAGTAGCTATCATAGAAAATCCCTTGGCAAATCGTCTATAGTAGCTAGCTAGACCCAGAAAACTCCTAACCTCGATTACATTCCTTGGCAGTTTCCATTCAACAATCACTGAAATCTTACTCAGGTCAACTTGAATATCGTACAGTTTCCATTCAACAATCACTGAAATCTTACTCAGGTCATCTTGCATATTGTCACTCGAAATAATGTGCCCCAAAAATTTGACTTCCTTAAGCCAAAATTCACTTTTACTAAACTTGGCATATAACTGCTTATCTCTCAAAGTTTGTAAAACCGTTCTCAATTGCTCAACACACTCATCCTCATTACAAGAATAAATTAATATATCGTCAATGAAGACTACAACAAATCTATCCAAGTATTGCCAAGAGATGCGGTTTATTAAGTCCATAAACACGGCAGGGGTATCTGTTAAACCAAAAGGCATGACTAAAAATTCATAGTGCCCATACCTTGTCCGAAATGTAGTTTGTGGCATGTCTACGTCTTTGACTCTCAACTGGTAATATCCAGACCTTAAGTCTATCTGGAAAACACAGTGGCTCACTTCAGTTGGTCAAACAAATCATCGATCTTTGGCAACGGGTACTTGTTCTTCACGGTTACCTTATTAAGCTGCCGATAACATATACATAACCTCATGGAACCATCTTTCTTCTTCACAAATAATACGGGATCACCCCACGGAGAATAACTCGATCTTGCAAATCCTTTGTTCGACAACTCTTGCAGTTGTGCTCTCAGTTCTTTTAGCTCAGTTGGAGCCATTCTGTACGGAGCAACCGATATAAGCACAGTACCAGGGGCCAACTTAATGCCAAATTCAATCTCCCTAATCGGAGGTAACCCTAGCAATTCTTCTGGGAAAACATCTAGATACTCACGTACTATGGGCACTGATCCAATTCTTAATTCAGTCTCTTCAGCATTCATCACAAAGGAAAGGTAAGCCTCGTACCCTTTTCTCAAGTATTTCTGAGTCAACATGGAAGATATCGCTACAGACAATCTGTCTTGCTCGTCTGATTCAACATGAAGAATATCCCTATTTTCACATTTTAACTCAATAAATTTCTTTCCACAATTCACTATCACATCATGAGAAGTTAACCAATCCATCTTGAGAATGACATCGAATTCATCAAACGGCAATAACATAAGGCTAGCTGAAAAGTAATGACCTCTAATCATCAAAGGGCAACCTTTACATACTTTATCAACTAACATACATTTGCCTAAGGGATTTGGCACTCTTATCACAAATTCAGTGGACTCTACAAGCATGTTTATGATAGAGACTAATTTCATGCAAATATACTAGTGGGTAGATCTAGGGTCAATTAAAGCTATAACATGACTATCATAGAGATAAAATGTACCCGTGATCACATCAGGGGATAACGCCTCTTCGTGAGCATGAATGGCATATGTTCTCACCGGTGCTCTACCCTCAGATCTTGCAGTCTTCTCTCTAGATGTATTCTTGCTACTCATTCCATTTCCCTAGTTTCTTTGTGGCTTCCCTCGAGCAGTAATTCCCAGTCTTGCACTCTGAGATTTCACTTTCTCACCCACCTCCGGGCAATCTCTAATAAAATTATCTAGGGATTCTCACATAAAACTAGCTCTCTCAATTGCTCGACAATCCCTGGGATGACATCTACCACGCTGTAGACATTTCGGTCTACTTGGTCGAGCATTGCCAACACTGGCAACAAAAGTGGTTTGAGCTTTAAACCTCGCGTATTGTTTACCCTTACTTTTGTTTGAAAACCCAGCTAAAGTGGCTAATTGAGTAGTAAACTCTCTTGATTTCTAGGATTAGGATTGGAATGACTTACTCGGTTGTCTCTTCCATGAGTCACGAGACTCGATTTCAGCCTTTCTTTTCTCTTTGACCAGTTCCTCGGCCTTACAGGCTCTATCTGCTAGCAAAACAAATTTTATTATTTCTAGGACACTTAAAAATAAACAGACATCCTTATTTAACCCGTCCTCAAACCTTTTACACATAATATCTTCTATAGATATGCAATCCCGAGCGTATTTACTAAGTCTTATGAACTCACGCTCATATTTGGTCACCGTCATTCGACCTTGCTTTAGCTCTAAGAATTCCTTTCTTTTCTAGTCGATGAACATTTGACTAATATACTTCTTCTGAAAGTCTTATTGGAAGAATTCCCAGTTAACTTTCTCCCTTTGTACAGCCGACACAATGGTGTTCCACCACTGGTAAGCGAAATCTCTCAAGAGAAACACCACACACTTTATGCACTCTTCAGGTGTACAGGATAACTCATCGAATACCCTGATGGTATACTCAAGCAATAATTCTGCTCTTTCTGGGTCGTCATCTTTGTTAGCTCAAAATTCCTCTGCTCCTTTCTTTCGGATCCTATCAACCAGAGGCTTTTCTCTTCTTACTACCTCTACCACTTTGAGAGCTACTGGGGTAGGCTAAGGAATAGGTGGGGGTGGAGGAGGTTGAGCATTAGGATTTGCTGGAACAAATTCAATGTACCAATTGCTCATCATATAAAGAAAGGCTTCTAGAGCCTCTTCTCCCTAACCCAAATTCTCGGGTCTACTTTCTACTGGTGCATTACTTATAGCATCATCAGTCACAGCTCGGTCAAGATCCATTTACTATTTAAAAACACAATTTAAATCATCAGGATTTGTCGCTCTATCATTATGTAAATACTCATATGTATGGCATGTATACCAAGACTCATACTTATGCTATGTTAGCCCGAGAATCGACTAAATCGCAGCTTTGATACCACTAAATGTAACACCCCTTACCTATATTCAACACCAGAATCGGGTATGAGACATTACCAGACTTAACTTACTCAAACATATAACATCAGTCCACAAAATTTCTTTTCAAATTACAGTTTTGCATTCCAAACCATAACATCCCTCTTATCGGTCTTCGAGACCCTAAACTTACTTATAGAGTGGCTCGGGACTGAACCAAAAAATTTCAAACACTAAGAAAACTTTTACACAAAACAGGGCCACACGCCCGTGTGGAGAGGAACACGCCCGTGTGGGCAGGCCGTGTGGTCACACACGCTCATGTCCTAAGTCCATATGGATTTTATTTTTTTATTTTGAACCTACAGGGGTTTTCACACGGTCGAGCACACACCCGTGTCTATGGCCCGTGTACCTCGCACGACCATGACATGCCCGTGTCTTCACCTATGTGTGAAAACCTTAACATTCTATTTATGACATCATCATCCCATTTAGGTCACACGGCCAAGGCACACGCTCGTGTCCTTAGACCGTGTGGCAAATTAAATTCCTCATTTTAGGTGCAGCCTTTACACGGCCTGGGCACACGCCCATGCTCTATGGCCGTGTCTTTCACACAGTTGAGACACACGACCATGTCTCAGCCCATGTGTTTATAAATGGGTATTCTAACTTGCAACCTAGCATGCAGGGGGACAGATGGCCTATCAACACGCCCATGGGGCTGACCGTGTGCCACACACAGCCTAGAAACACGCCCGTGTGTCTACTCGTGTGGATAATTGTAAGGCTATCTACTAAGCCAATTGCCACCCTACAAAGCAACCACACTTATACCATTTCAGTGCAACATACATCATGACCATAAGGCACTTCTAATATGCAAAATCAAGACATCCACACATAGGTTTACACTACATTCATCATGTGCATACTTTACTCATTACTCATCCCATCACACAAGCATACACTTCATGAACTTCATCATCATTGAATATATAAAACTTATCAACTATTGGCCAATTTCCAATGGCCATTTACAAAATGAATTAATGACATTAATAACCACACATTGGCTAACCAATATTACATAACACAAAAATAACCAAGTTCCTATACATGTCATTCTCAAAATTAATCAAAATTTGCTATACCAAAGAGAAGCTGATAGTGTGATTCTGAACTCTGATGTCCTACGATCCCCGAGTTAGCTTGGGACACTATAAGGAAAAGGGAAATGAGATGGGTAAGCATAAAGATTTGTAAGTTTTACTGAAATAAATAACAATATATAGGCTTATGATTACATTCCTACATTACATCGAATGACAAATCAAATTCTCAAGCGCATTGCCATAACTTACTCATGCTTACTCTTACCAATTACATATCTCATATCGATCATATTTTATAACAGTCTGAATTTGACCCTAATCGGAACGGTGGTTTTGGGACCACGAATCTAAGTCCGATAAATAATTAAATATCATATTTCATATTTATTATATGTGAATTAATGTGTGTGAAAGTTTCGTAGAAAGATTTAATCGTTTGTGTGCTTAATTCGATAAAAAGGACTTAATCGCGTAAATTGTGAAAATAGTAAACTATAGTAAAAAGTACCTATTTGATGGTGGTTGTTTAATATGGAGCATTAAAAGGGCAATTAGCCCATTTTAAATGGTAGTGGGCGGCAATGGTCAAGAATGACCTTATTATATATGTTTTATATATTTTGTTATAGTGGATAAAAGGGTAAATTGTATATTATGTTAATATATCATAAAACATAATGAAAATAAAGCCATCATCTTTTATTTCTTCCTTGGCCGAATATGGAGAAAAGAGTAAGGGTTAGGGAACTTTGGGCTTCGGCAATCAATTTGCTTGATTAAGGTATGTGTGATTTTCGGTTTTTGATAATTTTTACGTTTTTGAGACCGTTGCTTCGTATATTACCCGACCCATCCTAGAATTTTTGAGATTAGAGTGTATGTGAGGTTCGGCCATTGCTAAGTTCTTGTGGTTTTTAATGTTTTATGATTTTATATTAAAGATATGTTTAAGATTAGTATATTTTTGTATTGGAAGTTTTGGCAAAATTGAGTATTTAGGGCCAAATTATAAAAATGAAATTTTAGAGGGGCTTATTTGCAAAATAAATGAAATGTATGCCTTGGTAGGGATGTATAGAACATTCGGCCATAAATAATTAAATGCAAATTATGTGTATTTTGTGTTTTGTACAATTAGGACTAATTGGTAAAAAAGTGAAACCTTAGGGGTAAAATGGTAATTTGCATATTTATGTGTTTTGGGACTAAATTGAAGTGAAATGTACTTGAATGAGCTGAATTTAATGTGTTTAGATCAAGAGTAAAGAAGAACGGATTTGGATCGGGGAAAGACAAAGGTTATCGAATAGCCGGATTACGCGGTTCGTCGATAGTCGAGGTAAGTCCTTAAACAAGTATGTGTGAAATATTTAATTATGAACTTATTAAATGATGAAAATTGTGAACTTCAAGCATAAATTTAAGAGATGGCCGAATGTGATGGTATGTTATTGAAGTGAATTGTATTTTTTTTTTTTGTTTAGTGTAATGTGAATAAATTGGTTCGGTTTAACATATGAAAGCATTATGAAATATATAAGAAATGTTTGTGATTTCAGAGTTAAGTGATGTGTATGGAAAAGTTAAATATATGAAATATTCGGGCTTCAAGCCTAGCAGGCCTCGTGCCAGTGATTAATATTGGGCTTATTGCCTAGCAGGCCTCGTACCGGTGATTAATATCGGGCTTATTACCTAGCAGGCCTCATGTCGATAATTAATATCGGGCTTATTGCCTAGCAGGCCTCGTGTCGATGATTAATATTGGGCTTATTACGTAGTAGGCCTTGTGCCAGTGATTTAGTTTGGGCTGTAATGCCTAGCAGGCTTATTGCTGGTGGTACATCATAAACAGAGGATTTGAGAGTTAAACAAGTTGAGATGTATATACATAATAGTATGAGCTATAAACTCGGGAAAAAGGTCAGCTTATTGTATTGGTAAGGAATAAGGTAAGACAATTTATTTCTAGTTGAGTTATTCGTGATGTGATGAAGCTAATGATTCAAACTGTGTTCTATCTCATGACATTGAGATTATCATTGATTGATATGATCTATATATATGTGAAATTGAGGTATATACATATATTTATGCTACATGAAGATTCGGCTATAGATATGAAAGGCAGTGAAATTGAAATTATGACATGTCTTCGTAACTTGAAATGTTCGAATGCATATGTTATCCTTATGAAATGGTATTGTATAATTTGATGTGATAAAATACTATTGATTAGGTTAAATATATGAATAATATTCAGCTAAGTGAACTTCATATTGAATTAATTATGCTAAATGCCACAAGCATGAAAACTAAATGTTAAGTATATGTTTATGTCATTAATATTGCTTGGGACTTACTAAGCTAGTGAGCTTAATTGTGTGATATGTTCTTCTCTATTTTATAGATTTGGGTAAAGCTACGAGCTCAAGAGAGATCGCCAAGAAAGTCATCCACACTATCGCCCCTTTTGGTATTTAATCTTAGTTTTTAATCGAAGGCATGTATAGGTTAGACTAAGGTTTTGATTAAGAATATTCGGTTTTGTATATACATATGCATAGCCTTGCGAAAATGGCTATTCCTTTTGGTCAAGTTTAAATTCCTATGTTCTTGTTATAATGGCTTCATTAAGTTATTAAATGAGGTGAGTTTCGGTCATGGTTAAATCATGCATGGAAAGTGTGGTTATGTATTTTACCAATAAAGGAAATGATGGATATTTGATGATGTATAACGTGTAGCATAAATAACAAATAATATGCCTATAATAGGTGGATGTGGTGCATTTGGGATAAGCATGACATATTGATATGTTTAGTATTTGTTGTATTTTGATATGTACTATTATATGTTAAATGAGGTTGATATGTATATATTTGAAGTATGATCTTGGCTAGGTGATTTATGTGTTGCTTGTTAATTTGTCTTATTATCGATAGATATGTTAAAACATGTGTTTCATTATTAATGTAAATTTTGTTTATAATGAAAGGTACGCTTGTTATATGCATAATTTATATGCTTTAATAGTGCTTTTGGTCATACAACAATGTTGCTATGTTTGTATGTACATCGATCTTTAAACAAGATAGATAGTTCAGTTGTTTTAATAGGTATTCATTCAAGAGAAAAATGTATGCAAATTGTTTGTATTAAACAATATTTGATTTATGTCCGATACAAGTATTTAAATGATGAGTCATTTTATATTTTGATTGTATATGTATATATATTTATATACCATGAATGTATAAATTTTATGGATTGGATATTCCTATATTTTGAGTACCTATAATAAATCTCATTGTGCATTTTCTAATTAAATAAGTTGAAATGTTATATAAAAAGGAAAAGAGTGCATTGTTGTGCTTAAAGTCTAATAAAGGTCTATTTGGAATTGAGTTTAGTTTGGTAATAGCCGTAACCCTAATTCGACGACGGATAAAAGTTAGGGTATTACATTTTATTGGTATCAGAGCTTACGGTTAGTTGATTCTAGGACTATCGTAACGCGTGAGAGTCTAGCTATACATGCCTTTATTGTATATATATTTGATAGTGTTGCGACTTCTGACAGTTCGAATTGTGTTTTATATAGTAAATGGATCCTGATCCCAATAGAGCCGTAGTGGATGATGTAGAGAGTGTAGCTCCTGACCGTGTACGCGGATCAGCGTAAGTAGACTCTCGACCAGTTTCAGGTAGCCACGAGGGGGAGGCTAAACAAGCCTTCTACCAGATGATGAACGAGTGGTTTACCCAGTTTATTCAGAATAACTCGATTGTACAACAACCTCCACCCCTGAATAATCCAACTTCGATACCTTCAACACCCCCGACGATAGATCCAATGAGATCTAGTAGACCTCCTGTTGATAAAATCAGGAAATATAGGGCCGAGGAATTCAAAGCTAATGACGATGATGATGCAGAACGGGCTGAGATGTGGCTTGAGAATACTATTTGGGTGCTTGATGAGTTATCCTGTAATTCTGATATGTGCTTAAAGTGTGCTATATACCTACTTCGGGACTCTGCCTATCACTGGTGGAAAACGCTGGAATCAGTGGTTTCGAAAGAAAAGGCGACTTGGGACTTCTTTCAAATTGAGTTCTGAAAGAAATATATCAGCCAATGATTCATCGATCAAAAACGTAAAGAATTTCTTGAACTGAAACAAGGGCGAATGACTGTGACAGAGTATGAGCGGAAGTTTGTCAGACTCAGCAGATATGCTAGAGAGTGTGTTTCTTCTTAAGCTATTATGTGCAGAAGATTTGAAGACAGCCTGAATGAATACATAAAGTTACTTGTGGGCATTCTTAAGATTAAAGAGTTTGTGGTATTAGTCGAGCGAGCTTACAAAGCCGAAGAACTCAAAAAAGAGAAAAGAAAGGCAGAATTAGAAGCTAGAGACACTCGTAAAAGATCATTGAGTAAGATGTTCCAGTCAGCAGCTAAGAAGTTCAGAAATGATTTTAGCCGACATAAAGCTACCTCCGACTTTTCTAAACGAGATTGACCCCTTGTGAGCTCTCGAGCCACCTCGATGGCAAGTGTTGGCAACGTTCAGCAGGACCAGACTGAGTGCAAACATTGTGGAAAATGGCATTCTGGGAGCTGTAGATTCCGTGATCGGTCTTGCTTTAAATGTGGATCGTCAGATCATTTTATCAGGGAGTGTCTAATGTTAGCCAAGCAAAATACCGCTCAGAATTCAAGACCGAGCAACATGTCAGCACGAGGCAGACCACCCAGACATTTTGGAAATATAGGTGGCAGTCAGAGAGGAACGAAAGATACTGCAGTTCGATCAGAGGCTCGAGTACCAGCTAGAGCTTATGCTATAAGGACCAGAGAGGATACTTCTTCCCCAGACGTTATTACTGGCACTTTCACACTTTATGATACTAATGTGATTGCGTTGATTGACCCTAGTTCGACTCATTCATATGTGCGTAAAATTCTAGTATCCAGTAAGACTCTACCTGTTGAGTCTACTGAGTTTGTGATCCCTGTGTCTAACCCCTTGGGTCGATGTGTACTTGTCGATAAAGTGTGTAAAGGTTGCCCGTGATGATTCGGGATTCCTGCTTTCCAGCAGACTTAATGTTGTCACCTTTCGATGAGTTCGATATAATTTTGGGAATGGACTGGTTAACTTAGCATGATACAGTGGTGAATTGTAAAACAAAGATTATTGATTTGAAATGTCAGAATGGTGAGAGCATTCGAGTTGAATCTAATGATTTAAATGGGTTACCTACAGTAATATCATCGATGCTAGCCCGAAAGTATGTGAGAAAAGGCTGCGAAGCTTATTTGGCCTATGTACTGGATAATAAAGTGTCTGAAAAATAGATTGAATCTGTACCGGTTGTGGGTGAATACCTAGATGTGTTTCCTGAAGAATTACCGGCTTTACCACCAGTACGAGAGAGTTTGGCATTGAATTAATACCAGGGACGACTCTAATCTCGATAGCTCCATATCAGATGGCACCTACTGAGTTGAAAGAGTTGAAAGTACAGTTGCACGAGTTGACAGATAGGGGCTTTGCACGACCGAGTTTTTCTCCATGGGGTGCACCAGTTCTGTTTATGAAAAAGAAAGATGGAACTATGCGAATGTGTATCGATTATCGGCAGCTAAACAAGGTGACAATAAAGAATAAATATCGATTACCTCAGATTGACGATTTATTTGATCAGTTAAAAGGAGCTTCAGTGTTTTTGAAGATAAATTTGAGATCGGGTTATTATCGATTCTTGAGTCGGAGATACGAGATGTGCCAAAGATCGTATTACGGGCGAGGTCTGATTTTTTGAGTTTCTGGTTATGCCTTTTGGACTTACTAATGCACCTACAGTTTTTACAGATCTGATGAATCGAATTTTCAGACAGTTTTTGGATCGGTTTGTAGTAGTGCTTATTGATGATATATTGATCTATTCCAAAGATGAAATTGATCATGCCGAGCATTTAAGATTGGTGCTACAAACTTTGTGAGATAAACAGTTGTACGCAAAGTTTAGTAAGTGTGAATTTTGGATAATGGAAGTTAGCTTTTTGGGTCACGTCGTTTCAGCATCAGGTATTCGTGTTGACCCGAACAAAATATCAGCTATTCTTGATTGGAAACCACCAAAGAATGTTTCTAAAATTCGAAGCTTTCTGGAACTTGCGGGTTATTACCGACGATTTGTGAAAGGTTTTATTATAATAGCTACCCTGTTGACGAAGCTATTGTAGAAAGATGTCAAGTTCAAGTGGTCGGAAAAGTGTCAGAAAAGCTTTGATCAGTTGAAAGCCCTTTTGACCAAAGCTCCAATGTTAATTCAGCCCAAATTGGGTAAAAAATTTGTTGTTTATTCTGATGCTTCTTTGAATGGTTTGGGCTAAGTTTTGATGCAGGAAGGCAAAGTCGTAGCCTACGCTTTAAGACAATTGAAGCCGCATGAAAGAAATTACCTGACACATGACTTAGAACTCGCAGCTATTGTGTTCGCATTGAAAATTTGGCGTCATTACTTATACGGTGAAAAATGTGATGTTTACTCGAATCACAAAAGTCTGAAGTACTTGATGACTCAAAAAGATTTGAACTTGAGACAACTCAGATGGTTAGAACTGTTGAAAGACTATGAATTAGTAATTGATTACCACCCGAGAAAAGCCAATGTTGTTGTGGATGGCTTAAGTCAGAAATCATTGTTTGCTCTTTGTACGTTGAACGCACATATGGTTGTGACTGGTGATGGTTCGATCATAGCCGAGTTAAAAGCAAGACCGATGTTCATTCAACAAATTTGTGATGCACAAAGAATTGACAAAGACTTGATTGCTAGACGAGTTCAGTGTGAAAATGATGCAGAGTCAGAGTTTTGAATTGATGCAAATGATTGTTTGAATTTCAAAGGCCAAATATGTGTTCCGAAGAATGTGGACTTGATTTAGATGATTTTTGAGCGAGGCTCATGATAGTCGATTATCGATACATCTGGGTAGCACGAAAATGTATAATGATTTGAAACAGTTCTATTGGTGGTCTGGCATGAAACGGGATATATCTGAATTTGTCTCGAAGTGCTTAGTTTTTCAGCAAGTAAAAGCAGAACATCAAGTGCCTTCAGGGTTACTTCAGCCGATCATGATACCTGAATGGAAATGGGATAGAATCACTATGGATTTTGTATCCGGATTGCCTACGACACCGAGTAAGAAAGATGCAGTTTGGGTTATAGTGGATAGACTGACCAAATCAGCTCATTTTGTGCCAGTTCGTACAGACTATTCACTTGATAAACTTGCTGAGTTGTATGTATCATAGATTGTGAGATTGCATGGTGTGCTGAATTCCATTGTTTCAGATAGAGATCTAAAGTTCACATCGCGGTTTTGGAAGAAGCTGCAAGATGCTTTAGGTACTAAACTTCACTTTAGCATAGACTTTCATCTACAGACAGACGGTTAGTTTGAGCGAACTATTTAGATACTTGAGGACATGTTGAGATGTTGCGTCCTTGAGTTTGAAGGCACGTGGGAAAGATACTTACCTTTGATTAAATTTGCTTATAATAACAGTTTTCAATCGAGTATCAAAATGGCACCTTATGAAGCTCTTTATGATTGCAAGTGTCGTACACCGTTGTATTGGAATAAGCTTAGTGAAAGCAAGATACACGGGGTTGATTTGATTAAAGAGACTGAACAAAAAGTGGTTGTGATCAGAGATACTTTGAAAGTTGCCTCAGATCGGCAAAAGTCTTATGTTGATTTGAAACGTAAAGACATTGAGTTTCAAGTTGGAGATCAAGTGTTTTTGAAAGTTTCCCTGTGGAAGAAAGTACTTCGGTTTGGTCAAAAAGGCAAACTAAGTCCGAGATTCATTGCACTGTATGAAATCATCGAACGTATAGGGCCTGTTGCTTATAGATTGAAGTTGCCCACTGAATTAGAAAAGATACATGACATATTTCATGTTTCAATGCTTCGTAAGTACAGATCAGATCCATCACATGTGATCACTTTGTCAGAGGTTGAAATTCGATCCGATATGACGCACGAGGAGGAACCAATTCGTATTCTAGCTCGAGAAATGAAAGAATTGAGGAACAAGAGAATTCCATTGTAAAAGTTTTATGGAATCGGCACGGAGTTGAAGAAGCTACGTGGGAGCCTGAGGATTCAATAAGGCAACAATACCCAACTTTGTTTAACAGTAAGATTTTCGGGGACGAAAGTCCCTAAGGGGGAGAGTTGTAACAGTCCAAAATTGACCCTAATCGAAACGGTGGTTTTGGGACCACGAATTCGAGCTCGATAAATAAATAAATATCATATTTCATGTTTATTATATGTGAATTAATGTGTGTGAAAGTTTCGTAGAAAGATTTAATCATTCGTGTGCTTAATTCGATAAAAAAGACTTAATCACGTAAATTACGAAAATAGCAAACTATAGTGAAAAGTTCTTATTTGATGATGGTTGTTTAATATGGAGCATTAAAAGGGCAATTAGCCCATTTTAAATGGTAGTGGGCGGCAATGGTCAAGAATGACCTTATTATATATGTTTTATATATTTGTTTATAATGGATAAAAAGGTAAATTGTATATTATGTTAATATATCATAAAACATAATGAAAATAAAGCCATCATCTTTTATTTCTTCCTTGGCCGAATATGGAGAAAAGAGTAAGGGCTAGGGAGCTTTGAGTTTCTGCAATCAATTTGCTTGATTAAGGTATGTGTGATTTTTGGTTTTTGATAATTTTTACGTTTTTGAGATCGTTGCTTCGTATATTACCCGACCCATGCTAGAATTTTTGAGATTAGAGTGTATGTGAGGTTCGGCCATTGCTAAGTTCTTGTGGTTTTTAATGTTTTATGATTTTATATTAAAGATATGTTAAAGATTAGTATATTTTTGTATTGGAAGTTTTGGTGAAATTGAGTATTTAGGGCCAAATTATAAAAATGAAATTTTAGAGGGGCTTATTTGCAAAATAAATGAAATGTATGCCTTGGTAGGGATGCATAGAAGATTCGGCCCTGAAGAATTAAATGCAAATTATGTGTATTTTGTGTTTTGTACAATTAGGACTAATTGGTAAAAATGTGAAACCTTAGGGGTAAAATGGTAATTTGCATATTTATGTGTTTTGGGACTAAATTGAAGTGAAATGTACTTGAATGAGCTGAATTTAATGTGTTTAGATTAAGAGCAAAGAAGAATAGATTTGGATCGGGGAAAGACAAAGGTTATCGAATAGCCGGATTACACGGTTCGTCGACACTCGAGGTAAGTCCTTAAGCAAGTATGTGTGAAATATTTAATTATGAACTTATTAAATGATGAAAATTGTAAACATGAAGAATAAATTTAAGAGATGGCCGAATGTGATGGTATGTTATTGAAGTTAATTGTATTTTTTTTGTTTAGTGTAATGTGAATAAATTGGTTCGGTTTAATATATGAAAGCATTATGAAATATATAAGAAATGTTTGTGATTTCAGTGTTAAGTGATGTGTATGGAAATGTTAAATATATGAAATACTCGGGCTTCAAGCCTAGTAGGCCTCGTGCCGGTGATTAATATCGGGCTTATTGCCTAGCAGGCCTCGAGCCGGTGATTTAGTTCGGGCTGTAAAGGCTAGCAGGCTTATTGCCAGTGGTACATCATAAACAGAGGATTTGAGAGTTAAACAAGTTGAGATGTATATAAATAATAGTATGAGCTATAAACTCAGGAAAAAGGTCAGCTTATTGTATTGGTAAGGAATAAGGTAAGATAATTTATTTTTAGTTGAGTTATTCGTGATGTGATGAAGCTAATGATTCAAACTGTGTTCTATCAATGATTCAGACTGTGTTCTATCTCATGACATTGAGATTATCATTGATTGATATGATCTATATATATGTGAAATTGAGGTATATACATATATTTATGCTACATGAAGATTCGACTATAGATATGAAAGGCAGTGAAATTGAAATTATGACATGTCTTCGTAACTTGAAATGTTCAAATCATATGTTATCCTTATGAAATGGTATTGTATAAATTGATGTGATAAAGTACTATTGATTAGGTTAAATATATGAATAATATTCAGCTAAGTGAACTTCATATTGAATTAATTATGCTAAATGCCACAAGCATGAAAACTAAATGTTAAGTATATGTTTATGTCATTAATATTGCTTGGGACTTACTAAGCTAGTGAGCTTAATTGTGTGATATGTTCTTCTCTGTTTTATAGATTTGGGTAAAGCTACGAGCTCAAGAGGGATCGTTGAGAAAGTCATCCACACTATTGCCCCTTTTGGTATTTAATCTTAGTTTTGAATCGAAGGCATGTATAGGTTAGACTAAGGTTTTGATTAAGAATATTCGGTTTTGTATATATATACATAGCCTTGCGAAAATGGCTATTCCTTTTGGTCAAGTTTAAATTCCTATGTTCTTGTTATAGTGGCTTGATTAAGTTATTAAATGAGGTGAGATTCGGTCATGGTTAAATCATGCATGGAAAGTAGTCATATAATATATATATATATATTGTGGTGTGTGGTTATTTTTTTTAGCAATAAAGGAAATGATGGATATTTGATGATGTATAACGTGTAGTATAAATAACAAATAATATGCCTATAATAGGTGGATGTGTTGCGTTCGGGATAAGCATGACATATTGATATGTTTAGTATTTGTTGTATTTTGATATGTACTATTATATGTTAAATGAGGTTGATATGTATATATTTGAAGGATGATCTTGGCTAGGTGATTTATGTGTTGCTTGTTAATTTGTTTTATTATCGATAGATATGTTAAATCATGTGTTTCATTATTAATGTAAATTTTGTTTATAGGGAAAGGTACGCTTGTTATATGTATAATTTATATGCTTCAATAGTGCTTTCGGTCATACAGCAATGTTGCTATGTTTGTATGTACATATGATCTTTAAACAGTATAGATTGTTCGGTTGTTTTAATATGTATTCATTCGGTAGAAAAATGTATGCAAATTGTTTGTATTAAACGATATTTGATTTATGTCGATACAAGTATTTAAATGATGAGTCATTTTATATTTTGATTGTACATGTATATATATTTATATACCATGAATGTATAAATTTTATGTATTGTATATTCCTATATTTTGAGTACCTATAATAAATCTCGTTGTGCGTTTTCTAATTCAATAAGTTGAAATGTTATATAAAAAGGAAAAGAGTGCATTGTTGTGCTTAAAGTCTAATGAAGGTCTATTTGGAATTGAGTTTAGTTTGGTAATAGTCGTAACCCTAATCTGGCGACGGATACAGGTTAGGGTGTTACATATTTCTCACAAAATACTCACATGTACCTGTATCACTTCATCACATAACTTTAGCACTTTTATTCTCTTGAGCATATACCTAGCTCTTTGATATCTCTAACATAAACTTTGTTCTTTACCTGTTGAACTACTTGAAATATCGAAGGATACCCAATCTCATCATACATGAAACACGATGCGAAAACCATATCCCAAATATGGTCTTATATGGGATCACATCTCGATGCCGATGCCATATGCTAGATATGGTCTTACACGGGATCTTATACCTCGATGTCCATGCCATATCCCAGATATGGTCTTATACAAGATCATATATCGATGCCGATGCCATGTCCCAGACATGGTCTTGTACAGGACCTTCTTTATCACATGTTGTGATAATGGTATCCTTACTATTCCTAATGTTTTACCGGGGCTTCAACTCAACATAATAGCATTACACTTTCATCGAGGCATCATTAATCAATTTCATTGAAATACTAAACATTTCTCATGATATCAAGCAATTAAGACTATAATAACATTATGTACCTTTAATTTCACACAAACTTACC
Source organism: Gossypium rotundifolium (assembly GCA_025506655.1). Classification (NCBI taxonomy): domain Eukaryota; kingdom Viridiplantae; phylum Streptophyta; class Magnoliopsida; order Malvales; family Malvaceae; genus Gossypium; species Gossypium rotundifolium. The sequence continues at coordinate 102,321,204 of CP106722.1, read as the reverse complement.
TCGGTACCAAAATATGCCAATTTGCAATCTAGTCCGAAACCTTGTCTTTTACTTGGTCAAGATTAATTCCACGTTCTTCTTGATCTATAATAACAAATTCAGTCATTTTAATTACCACCTTAATCAAGGCATTTCGAAAATCATACTTTGGCAAAATTACAAATTTGCCTTTAATCTTTTACAAATTACAATTTTACCTTTAGGCTCGTAAAATGAAATGTGTTCATTTTTCACACACCCAAGCCTAGCAGATTCGTATTCCCTCTTATAGCAACTCAAGATTTCAATTATTACACACATTTTCTACCAAGTTTACAACATTTACAAAAAGGTCCTTTTAGGTGTTTTCATGGAAACACCTTTCACAAAAGTTGTGTATTCAACACCCAAGATTCTTTTTCTTCCATAAAAATTTCGCAAACAACATAATTACTCACATGGCCACACCCTAGACTCTTAACTATTTTGCAAAATAGTCCCCTTATTAGCTATATCATGTTACAAGGGTCTCAAAAGTACAAAAATTATTAAAGAATGACCATCAAAACACTTACTTGCAAGGAGAAAATCTTGGCTAAAATTTTTGCTGCTAATTTTTGGTGGAGAAGATGGAGAGAAAATATGATATCACTCTTTTTCTTTATTTTATTATTACAAGTCAATTTAGTCACCAAAACTCCACCTACCCTTAAAAAATCTCATTTTCTTATCCCTTATGGTCGGCCACTCAATTTTAAAAGGTCTAATGGCACATTAAGGGCCTCTAATTAATATTCTATAGCTTTTAGACACCTTTAACGTGTAAAATAAAACTTTTTCACTTTATGCGATTTAGTCCTTTTTCACACTTGAGCATGAAATCACTAAAGTTATTGCACCAAAATTTTCATGCACTCATATAATTATGATATAACTCATAAAATAATATAAAACTAATTTTCTCCAACCTCAAATTAGTGGTTTCAAAACCACTATTCTGGGTAGCCCCAAAATCAGGCTGTTAGACGGGTAATGTAATGCCTCGACAACCTTTCAGCGTTGTATGATGGCCATAATCTCGGACATGTTGGAAAAATTCATTGAAGTCTTCATGGATGATTTCTCTATGTTTGGAAAAGATTTTGAGGATTGTTTAAAAAATCTGGAATTGATTCTGTCCTATTGTGAAGAAACAAATCTTGTTTTGGACTGGGAAAAATGCCACTTTATGGTTTGTGAAGGAATTATTCTGGGGCACAGGATATTACGGCAAGGGATTGAACTGGATAGAGTATTGAAGTAATATAAAAATTGCTACCTCCCACCAGTTTCAAGGGTATTAGAAGTTTTTAGGTCCTGCGGGATTTTATAGAAGATTCATTAAGTATTTCTTGAAGATATCTAAACCCTTGTGCACCTTGTTGGAGCAAAATAAACCTTTCAATTTGATGAACATTTCTTGGTAGCTTTTGAGTAATTGAAGAAACGACTGGTAGGAGCACCAATTGTAGTAGCTCCGGAATGCACACTGCCTTTTAAACTCAGGTGAGATGCCAATTATGCTGTGAGAGCAGTGTTGGGGTAAAGGAAAGACAAAGTACTACGTGCAATATATTATGCAAGCAGAACCCTGACAGATGCATAGTTTAGCTATACCAACACAAAAAAGGAGTTATTAGTTCTGGTGTTTGTATTTGATAAATTTTGCTCTTGTCAAGTTGGTACCAAGGTCACAGTCTACACGAATCACTCTGCTATTAAGTATTTAGTAAGCAAGAAAGATGCAAAGTAAAGATTGATTAGGAGTATACTCTTGTTGTAGGAGTTCGACTTGGAAACTAGAGATCGAAAGTTGACTAAAAATCAAGTGGCTGATCACTGGACAAGGTTATAATTTGGAAATAAAGATGGCAAAGACAAACTTATTAAAGAAGACTTTCCAAATGAGAAGCTGTTAGTTGCCATTGCATTACCTTGGTAAGCTGATATAGTGAACTTTTTAGTAAGTGGTGTAATGCCACCTAATTTCAAAAGCCAAAGAAGATGGAAATTCCTTCATGACACCAAGCATTGTTATTGGATTGAACCTTTCCTATTTAAGCATTGTGCTGATAAGAAAATTAAAAAGTCTGTCCCTGGTGATGAAATACATAGCATTCTGTAGCATTTTCATTCAACTCCTTACGGAGGACACTTTAGAGGAATGAGAATTGCAGCCAAAGTACTTCAGTCAGGATATTATAGGCCGAGTTTATTCAAGGATGCTCATGAATTTTATCAGTCGTGTGGCAGTTATTAGATGACATGAAATCTATCAAGGAGACACGAAATGTCACTGCAAAATATTCTAAAGATTGATTTGTTGGTGTATAGGGATTATACTTTTTGTTTCGAACAAGGGTTCTTATTCAAGGGCGAGCCACGCATGGGTTATGATGAGTCCATGTCCTCCATCATAGAGAAGCACGGGTGGAACATTTTTTGTTTGCACCCTGAGGACATTTTCAGAAAGGTTGTTCGTGAATTTTATGCACATGTTAATTAACCCGATTCTCCTTTTATCTATGTTCATGGAAATTCAGTTCGGTTTGATGAATATCATATTAATGTCCAATTTGGGATCGCTGATATGGAAGATGAACACACACCCTTCATTGACAATGTCACTGTCGATGGATTGACTCAAATATTGAATGATTTATGTGTCGAATGTACGCGTTGGACTGTTTCCAGTCAAGATTAATATACCATTGAGCGAGCTTCTTGAAAGTCTATTGGGAAAGTGTGGTGCCATTTTCTGAAGAGCCACCTCATACCATCAACTCATAATACAATTGTTTTAAAAGAGAATGTAACAACCCATTTTTCAGTGAAATCGAAACAGTGGTTTTGGGACTACAAATCAAACCCAAAATATGATTTATTTTTTATTTTATTATACGATCTATAATATGATAGACGTGACATGTAAAATTTTTGACATGAAAATTTTAACGATTTAGTGCCTAATTACGAGAAGGACTAAATCGCATAAAATGTGAAAGTTGAATTCTAGTAGCTATAAGGATCAAATAGCTATGGAATTCAAGACTAGAGGTCCTTATATGGTAATTAGATAATTAAGAAAAGTATGTAGATTTTTCATGGTGACTCATCCATAGAATTATAGAAAAAGGTTAAGGACTAAATTGGAAATAGTAAAAAATTAATTAATCAGAAGATGATAAAATAAAATATCATCTTATTATTGTCATCTTCAACCTAAAATTTTATGGAAACATAGGAAAGAGAGGGGAAACTTTTGAGGCTTAATTGCGTAAGTTCTCTTGACACGTTTTTAATAATTTTAGTATTTTTTCAAACCGGGATAGCTTAATCTCTCTATTTGAGGGATTAATTTGAAAAGATATCAAAGTATGAAAATGGGTCATGGATGTATTATGCTGGAAATTAGAAATTTATGATAGAAAATGGAATATTATTTATAGATAAACAACTTTTACAAAGTGATTTTTGATGAAAACATGATTTAGGGACTAAAATATAAACTTGTGAAATTGAAGGAAAAAATTCTAAAAATTTAAGCATACACGTGCTAGAAAATTTGTAATGGGGCTTTGGCTAGGCTTGGAATAGGGGGTAATTTTCAAAAGTTTCATATTCTCGGCCTAGGGACAAAATCAGAATTTAAGGAAACGTTAGGGGCAAAATGGTAATTTTTCCTAAGACTTAAATTGAGTCCATTTAAATATGAAATGTACGAAATTGATGGTTAAATTCATTTCTATAGATCTGATAACACTAATTCGAGGTTAGATTGAGGAAAAGAAAAGGTTTTGGATTAGTTGATTTCTAACGCGAACAAGTGTTGAGGTAAGTCCGTGTAACTTAATCGGGCATGTAATTATGTTGTGTTGTATGTAATGTGATTTATGTTGATGTGGTTACTTGTATACTATGATGGAAAATTGATAAATGCTTAAAATGAGAAAAAGGGTTAAGTCCCGATTGAATATTGGATTCCGATGATTATATGCGCTTACCCAAAATTAATATGGTACTGCATTTGTTGCGGGCGGGATTTAGCTCAGACAAGTCATCCCATTGACCTTCTTATGGAAAGGATTTAGCCCAGGCGGGTAATATCAGTATAATACCTCTCGAGCATATGTTATGATTAGGGTTTTGCCTAGACTGGTAATCCTAATCGGGCTCCTCTGAGCTTACGTTATATAAAGGATTTAGCCTAGACTGGTAACCCTATTTTACGATATGTGGCTCGAGAGAGTGTTTCTTGGTTGAGTGCCCTATTTGTATGAAATTGATGGATTATTGAATCGTACACTTTGATTGTACTATTTAAGCATCCATCGAAATTCAATGATTCGACGGACATGAAACTCCTAACATGGCACAAAAATCTTGAGATGATATGATAATGACTCGAAAGAATATTGCTTGGTGAGCTCATCAATGTTACTTGATTAATATGAAGATTTTAGTGACTAACATGTTTGATTGATTGTATGTGATTAGGCAATTTAGCCAAATGGATGGAAGCATAAGATTGTATGCATAGATTTTAATAAGTAAGATTGGTAGGTTTAGTTTTTGTTATACGAATTTACTAAGCATGTAATGCTTACTCCATTTATTTTCCCCCTGTTTTATAGTGCTTGAAAGCTCGTGAGGGTTGGAGATCATTGGAGCATCGTCACACTATCAACTAGCATTTTGGGTATATTTAATGAAGTCATTTTGGGTATAATGGCATGTATTGGACAACTTGGCCAATAGTGGCTTGAAATGCCATTTTGTAACCTAGCCATTAGAATGGCTAGTAATGGTTCAGTTTGGTATGAATAAGTAGAATATCATGATATATTCATATACATGTGTTATGTTAACAATGTATGATGAATGTTGTGAATGCCTAAGATGTTTCAAGGTAAGTCTATAAACACTTATGCATGTAGTGATATGCTATGTTGAATGATAGAAATTATTCAATTTGAATGTTGAATTGGTTGGTGTTGGATGTGTGTTTCAAGTGCAGGTCTTGGGTGAAATTTTGGGTGAGAAATAAAGCTAGAAATGGCTTCATTTTGTCCATATGGGCAGACAAATAGGCATGTGTCTGGACCATGTGTGACACACGGCCTGGTAACATGGGCATGTAGTTAGGTCGTGTGTCCTCTGCACCTAAATTGTGAGAAATAGAATGCTCAGAATGCACATGGGCAGAGACACGGGCGTGTGTCTCAACCGTGTGTGCCATATAGCTTAGAACACGGGCGTGTGTCTTGGAGGTGTAAAACCTGCACCTAATTCAAATTAATTTAATTAACCACACGGCCTAGAACACGGGCATGTGACATGGCCATGTGGCGCAAGTCAGAGAGCACCCTAAATCAAACACGGCCAGTAACACGGGTGTGTTCCAGGGTCACATGGGCATGTCCCTTAGACCACACGGGCGTGTCCCTTAGACCACACGGGCGTGTGAGTCATGCATTTTAGAAAACAAATTATAATTTTACGAAAAATTCTTAGAGGTTCTGATTAAGTCCCGATTTGATTCTAATGCTCATATTGGGCCTTAAGGGCCCGATCAAGGGACATTATGGATGATCTCGGTAAATGAATAGTAAATTGAATTATTTTAATAGAAAATATTTTGAATATTTTGCTAATGCTCTAAAACCCTATTTTGGTGACGGGTACAGATTATAGGTGTCACATTCAGTGGTATCAGAGTTACGGTTTAGCTGATTCTAGAATTTGATGTAGCAAACATGGGTTACCTATACATGCCATTATATAAATTGTGAAAGTGTGATAACTCTTGATCATTTTAAATGTGTTTTTCATATAGTAATGTCATCCAACCGAGCTTGAGCTGAATCCGAGGAAGTTGAGAGCAATGCTTCAGCTTTAGTACAAAGAGTTGCATCTGCATCTGATAGTGGAAGGCCCGCGTCTGAGGGCCAAAGTAAGGAGGCAAAACAAGCCTTCTTTCAAATGATGAATGAATGGTTTACACAGTACCTGAGAATGAACCCTGTTGTACAACGACCTCCCCCACCTGCTCCCCAGCCGATTCTTGAGGCACCACAGGGTGCCAAACTTGTTTGAACTGGTAAGCCTCCGATAGATAAAATTTGCAAGCATGGGGAGAAGAATTTGGAGCTACCGCAGATGATGATCTGGAAAGGGTTGAGTTTTGGCCAGAAAATACCATCTGGGTTTCTGATGAACTATCCTGGACGTCTGTTGAATGTCTGAAATATGCGGTATCTCTACTAAAAGGCTTATCATTGGTAGAATACTATAACTTCAGTAGTACCAAGGGAAAACATCACATTGGAATTTTTCCAAGCTGATTTCGAGAAGAAGTATGTGAATCAGAGATTTATGGATCAAAAAAAGAAAGAGTTTGTCAAGCTCAAACAAGAAAACATGACTGTATCTGAATATGAACAGGAATTTGTTTGGTTTAACAAGTATGCTAGAGAATGGGTTTTAACTGAGGTTAAAACGTGTAAACGCTTTGAAGAGGGCCTAAATAAAGATAATAAGTTATTGATTGGAAATTTTAAAATAAGGGAATTTGCGGTGTTAGCCGATCGATCCTAAAAAGCTGAGGAATTGAGTAAGGAAAAGAAACAAGCCGAAAGAGAAGCTTGGATTTTGGGAAAAAGAACTATGAGTAAGTCGCAATCATTTGCTTCAAAGAAATTAAAGAGGTACGATGATTGTGTTACTACCTCTACGGGGTATTCTGGAAGAGAGTGGGGCTCTCAACATTCTAACCCGAGGTCTTCATCTCCATTTGTGATCAGTGTGGGTAGTGTTGGTAATCCCAAACCGAAATGTAAACATTGTAACAATTTCCATCATGGGGAATGTCGATCCAAAAGTGAAGCTTGTTTCAGATGTGGTTCACTTGAGCATTTTCTCAGAGATTGTCCCGAAAGAGTTGAAAAAGAGAAAGAACCAGCTCTAAAGCCTAGAAATCCTACATTGAGAGGCAGACCACCCCATCATCCCGGTAATGTTGGTAGTAGTCAAGGTACTATCGAAGATACAACAGTTAGATCTGAGGCACGAGCACCTGCAAGAACATATGTCTTTCGTGCTAGAGAAGATGCCTCTACACCAGACGCCTTTACTAGTACATTTTCTCTACTTGATACTAAAATTACTACATTGATTGTAACATCTCGATTTAGGGCCTAGTTGTAATAGTGGTGCGAGACCACAAATCCAAGGTATATGTATGAGTTTTTGAGGTCTATGCTGTGTTTGCATGTTAGTGTGAAAATTTCATGAAGTAATTTTGTCAAATTGTGATTACATTTCTGAAAGGACTAAATTGTAAAAGTTACAAAATATGGTATTCTAGAAGTTATTTGTATGAAATAGCTTTAGAATATCAATTAAAGGTCTTTAAATAGTAATTTCTCCAAATTCTAATTTTTGGACAAAATTGGGCATAAATGGGTTAAAATTTGAAAGTTGGACAAAAGGGCATTTTGGTCATTTGTCAATTAAATGATTAAAATAGGAAAAACATGATAGAATTTTCATTCATTTTCTTCCCCAAGGCTGTCGAAAATTTGAGAGAAGCTATTGTTAGGGCTCTTCAACTTTTCAAGCTAGCTAGTAAGTGTATTCCATCTCCGTCTTTGATATTCTTCGTATTTTTGAAGTCCTAGTAGCATGAGTAAGCTATTTTTAGCTATATGTTGAGCTAAGATGGATGTTAAAAAAATATACCCATGTATGACATGCATGTATTTTGATGTTTTATGGAAGAATATGAAAGCTTGATGTAGTAGAAGCATCTTTTTCTAAGAGAATTCCATGAAAAATGCATGTAAGGACTAGTTTGTGAAAGTTTGAGATTGATCATACATGTAGGATTTAGTAAGAATTGATGATTACTTTAGTTGAGTAAATGATTCGACTATGCATGAAAGGCTAGAAAGTTGATTGAAAATCACTTTACGAGCCTTGGGCCAAATGTGTAAATATGAGAAAGTTTAGAGGCAAAATGGTAATTTTGCTAAATTATGAGATAATGGTCAATTTAGTCAATGTGTGTATTGAATGAGTTGATTTATCATTATAGATCAAGAAAGACGATGCCCGGATCGAAACCAAGGCAAGAGTAAGGTGGTGGACTAAATTGCATACCTTTATACTTGTTGAGTACCAAGGTAAGTGTATGCGTAATCAATGCGTTCTAATTATACATTCTTAATGCTAGCTAGTGTGTTGCATGAATGAAAATGAATGAGAATGATTGAGAACCTATGTAGTTCAAATGGAATGAATGTGGTAGATATCATGAATGGATGAGCAAGTAGATATGTGGATGAGTAGTGATAATATTTGATGGTGGGCTAAGTACGATACCACCTTAATACTTGACAACTATGGGTTGTGTGCGATACCATAGTTCAGTATATTATTTAGTGGGCTATGTACGAAAATACAATGAGTACCTCTTGGTAGGCTATGTGCGATACTACCTTATTACCTGATTGTGGTGAGCTGAGTGCGAAAGCACCGAGTAATTTAGCTGTGTGGATGTATTAGTGTGATAAATGATGTGTTGTATTTTCGAGTAAATGTGGTATTGAGTGCAAGGTTGCATGTGAATGATTATGAGTATGTGACTCATAATGTTTTGGAAATGTGGTAAGGGATAAAAAGAGTAAGCATAATTGTGGATGTGAATTTATTTGGTAGTATAATGCTAATTGTTGATTAGTTTATACTAGAATGCTTAAATTGTTTATGTGTAAACTTACTAATCTCAAGGCTTACTCCTTTTCTTTCCCTTGTCTTATAGAGAAAGAGGGTTAAATCGAGATACGTGGATTAATCGAAAGATCGCCCACACTATCGGCTTACTCCGGTACACTAGACTAAATGTTTTGTATATGGCATGTATAGGGGGTAAACAAGTTAGTGAATTTTGTTGTAAATGGCTAAGATGTGTTAGCCTATATATGGATAATCTATTTTGTATAATGCCATAGTTGTTGGCTGCTTTATTATATGAAAAAAATTGTAGTTACCCATGTAAGATTGTGTTTGAATTTGAGCTGATTATGGATGTGTTGTTTGAGTATATGTTGTAGGAACTTCAGGAGTGAAAAGAACTTGGAAGTTAGCTTTGTTCTTGCCCATGTGTTTAGATAAACGGGCGTGTGTCTAGACTTCAGGCCATGTGGTGTAGTTAGTGTTAACCACAGATGGTGAGCACGGGTGTGTACCTTAGCCGTGGGGCATTGGTAGAATGCCTGGGTTTTCATGAATGGATTGAGGGCATAGGCGTGTGTGACCTTACACGGACGTGTGTCACCTTACACCGGTGTGGACGTTTCTCACCTTACACAGGCGTGTAGTCCCTATTTAGGTGGAAAATTTTTAAAATTGCAGAAGTTTTCAATAGGGATACAAGATTCTTACATGTATGAGTGAGGCCTCGTAAGTTGAGATTGAGGCTGTAGAGGTGACTTAAGAGAGTAATCGATGAGCCTAAGTGGTGATCGTATGGATTTAATCTGGTAATGCCTCGGGCCCAGTTCTGGCATGGATTACGGGTAAGGGGTGTTACATTTAATTGTATCAGAGCTATGGTTTAGTTAGTTCTAGGACTACCGTAGCAGGTGTAAGAGTCTAGCTATATATTCTACAATCGTATAATGAAAGTGTGGTGGCTTCTGATGATTTTAAGCTTGTTTCATATAGCGTATCATTCCTGATCAATCGGCTGCTGATGATGTAGCTAGTAATGCGCCGGCTTCTACGCAAAGGACCGCGTTTGTACAGAGTAAACCCGAGAATAGGGTCAAGGAGACGAGGCTCAAGAAGCCTTTCTCCAGATGATGAGTAACTGGTACTCGGAGTACGTTCAAGCAAACCCTAATGCTAAATATCCTCTACCTCCTCCTGTACCTCAGCCAGTTCCAGTGTCTCCTTAAGGTATAAAAGTAGTGAGAGTGACGAAGCCCCCGGTGGATAAGATTAAGAAACACGGGGCTAAGGAGTTTAGGGCTAAGGTTGATGATGACCCTGAGAAGGTAGAGTTCTGGCTAGAGAACTCAATCAGGGTGTTCGATGAACTCTCATGTACATCCGAAGAGAGCCTAAAGTGTGTCGTACCTTTACTAAGAGACTCAGCATACCATTAGTGGATGACGCTGATGTCAGTAGTCCCGACAGAACGGGTGACGTGGGACTTTATGAAGGAGTTCTGGAAGAAGTATATAAGCCAGAGATTTACTGATCGGAAAAGGAAGGAATTCCTTCAGTTGAAGCAAGGAAGAATGCCAGTAGCAGAATATGAGCGCGAGTTTGTTAGGCTTAGCAAATATGCTCAAGAATGATTGTCCACGGAGGACGTTTTATGTAAAAGGTTTGAATATGGACGGAATGAGGATATCAAACTCCTGGTTGGTATTTTGGAGTTGAAAGAGTTCATAGTGTTGGTTGGTAGGGCAAGTAAGGCCGAAGAACTGAGTAAGGAAAAGTGGAGAGCGATAAATTAGGCCTGAGATGCAGAAAGAGGCTGATGGGAAAATCTTACCAAGCTTAATCGAAGAGATCAAATGAGGCGAATCCCCGGACCACTACATCGTTGGATATTCACCTCAAGATCAAGGCAACACTCGTTTGGGTTCAAGAGTCCAAGCCACTTCGATGGAAAGTGTAGGCAATCCGAAGAACAAATCGGAGTGTCCAAGTTGTGGTAGATATCACACTTGAGAGTGTTGGGGTAACAGTCGAAATTGTTATAAGTGTGGTTCCCCCGACCATTTTATCCGAAATTGCCCTGAGAGAGATGACAAGGAAGAGAAGCAAGAGATAAGACCTAGCAATGTACCTTTGAGGGGTAGACCACCAAAGAACCCGAGAGGGGGGATTAGTGATAGAGGTGTGTCACGAGATTCTACTGTGAGACCGGAGGGTCGAGCACCTGCTAGGACGTATGCCATTCACGCTCACGAAGAGGCATCCTCCCCAGATGTGATAACGGTTACTTTTTCTCTTTATGACACCTTTGTAATTGCTTTAATTGACCCAGGGTCTACCCATTCCTATATTTGCATGAGATTGGCATCTAGTTTGAGTATAACCATTGAGTCTACGGACATTGTGGTTAAGGTGTCAAACCCGTTAGGTAAGCATGTGTTTGTGGACAAGGTGTGTAAGAACTGTCCTTTGATGGTTAAGAGTCATTGTTTTCCTGCAAACCTGATGTTGTTGCCATTTGATGAGTTTGATTTAATCCTTGGCATGGACTAGTTAACTACACAAGTGTCTTAGTGAATTGTCGTAGTAAGTTTATCGAGCTTAAATGTGAGGGTGGAGATGTTGTTCAGGTTGAACCAGTTGGATCGTATAGTCTACCAGTGATGATTTCTTCCTTAATGGCCTAGAAATACTTGAGAAAGGCATCTTAGTCCTATCTCGCGTTTGTATTGAATACTTAAGAGTCTGAGGTGAAGATTGAATCAGTGCTGGTGGTATGTGAATATTCGGATGTATTCCCGGAGGAGTTACCCGGATTACCTCTTGTGAGAGAGGTCGAGTTTGGGATTGAGCTAATTCCAGGAGTGGCACCTATTTCAATTGGTCCATATAGGATGGCACATATTGTAACATCTCGAATTTGGGTCTAGTAGGATTGGGCCCAATGGGCCTTGGGCGTACTAACGGTTAAAATTTTTGAGAATAATAGAACGGCTTTAATGCAAGTTGGATCTAGTAGGTGAGTGATTTTGGAAGGTTAGGGGGCTCCTATGAAGTCGCGAGTTCAAGTTAGGCATTAGGAATAATTTTGGTTTGAGGTGAATAAAACCGTGGGAGTTAGTAGGTAGGCTTTAAGAATAAAATGTGGAGAAATTGACACAAGTGGAGTGTGTGGTGTAGTTGCAAAGTGACGGCACATAAGAGGCAAGGGGGTGACGCTAAAAGGAAGGAAGGTGATCCAAGGTTCAAGGCGTGGCACTTGCATTTCTTTTTGGTAATTTTTTCAAAATGGATTTAAACCTTGGCCATAGATTTATATTTAGTTGCGCATGGTTTTAGTCACAAGAGGAGCTGGTGGCTTAGTGGCAAGTGGCGTGAATTGGCTGATGGGAGAGCCTGGGTTCGAATCTCATGGACAGGAAGGGAGTATTTATTTTTCGGATTAGACGGCAAGAGTTTGAGTTGGATGTAAACTCTACTGACGGAGGGATCCCACATCGGAAAGATACAAAGAAGGAAGGTGAGAAGCTAGCTATATAGAGAGCTGTCTAGAAGGAGAATAAGCAAGACCTAGTTGGCGTTGGACGTAGGAGTCGTCGGAGCGCGGTTTAGCAGCTTCAGACTCCTATCAGATGTGTACTCTCTCTACTATAGTTGTAGAGCGGCAAATGCCAAAATACCGATCACACGGCGATGGTAGCCACACGAGCATGCGAGCGCACGTGTGGAAGCTTCGACGCGATAGTTGAGGCCACCATGAGTATTCTTGTGGGTGTGGGCTGTTGGGCCAAGTGGGCCCAATGGGCTCGGGGGCCCCTATGAGTAAATTGTATGATTGAGTAGTAGATAGTGAACTAGACTATGTGAATCTCATATATATGGCTAGGTTTGGACTGAAAGGGCCACACGAGTGTGTGGGCCCACTTGGGCCTAGAATGGGCCTTAGGCCCATTCGCATCATTATCTTTGTTTAGAATACTTGAGTCGTTCGAGGTGACAGTGGACCTTCTATTGGGTCGTTAATACCTTGATTTGTAAAATGATCAAAATACCCCTAGTTTGTAAAATTATCGAACTACCCCTTGGTTTGGAAAATTACCGAAATACCCTCTGGTTTGCAAAATTACCGAAATACCCCTAGTTTGTAAAATTACCGAAATACTCTTGGTTTGCAAAATTATCGAAATAGCCCTGGCTTGTAAAACTATCAAAATACCCATTGTTTGTGAAATTACCAAAATACCCTTGGTTTGTAAAATTATTAAAATACCCCTGGTTTGTAAAATTATCAAAATGTCCCTGGTTTGTAAAATTATCGAAATACCCTTGGTTTGCAAAATTATCGAAATACCCCCGATTTGTAAAATTATCGAAATACCTTCGATTTGTGAAATTACCAAAATACCCCCAGTTTGTGAAATTACTGAAATACCCCCAGTTTGTGAAATTACTGTTTTACCCCTAAACGAAAAAATAACCGTTGTACCCTCATGGTAGTACTAGCGTTTTATGTGTTAATTGTATGATTGATTATGTTTGAGATACACTGCATACAGGAATTAGTTATGAGTAGAATTACCAAACTACCCCTAACGGGTAGGATTACCGGAATACCCTTACATGGTAAAATTACTGATAAATGATTGTTACTGAGCATGGCCATTCTGCATACACGTGTAATGATTGAGCATGACATACACGACATATTGCATGGGGATGGGATATTGATGATCGGGGAAGTATATATCGGTGGCTCTGCCACATTCTGTATAATGGCTATATGCCAACCTAAATATGGCTCCATGCCATCTTGATTATGGCTTTGTGCCAATCGTATTTACCCAAGGCTGTGTGCCAATTATATTACTGTCGCTGATGGCTATGTGCCAAGAAGAATACAGTTATTGATGACTCTGTGTCAATCATATTTACCCAGTGCTGTGTACTAATTATATTATTATTTCGGTGGCTCTGCCACATATATCGGTGGCTTTGCCACATTGTTTCAATGGCTTGGTGCCACATATATCGGTGACGTTGTCACATTATATCGGCTTTGAGCAGCATGATTATCAGCATGACTGTCAGCATGACTGCCAATGATGAGTGTAGCTGAGGTTGGACATATGGAGAGGAGTGTATAGGATGGAATACTAGGTTGGGCTAGGTTACATTGCATTCACTATTTATGCCATGCTGTTAGGGCTACGGCCCAGTTCGACTCGTATGGGCTTCAGCCAATTTCATTACTGTGAGAGCTAAGGCTCAACGTGTTTCGGTAGGCTTAGGCCCAGTTATCATTCGTATAGGAGATTACACATTGAGTTCTTGTAACTCACCCCTCTACTTAATTTTGCATGTAATTCCTAGCTTTGCATATTTGGAGCCAGGTGAACTCTGTGGTGGCCATACATCGTAGCTTAATAAATTTTATTTTGCAGTACTATAGATTTTATCTAAATTTGGGTTTTTGTTTTGTAATAAGGCCTTGGTATTTTGTTTTGGTTTTAGCTTTTAATTCGGTTTCTGCTTATTAATTTTGAGTGCTCAATTTGGGATTTTCTAAAACATTAATAACAATATTTTCTATAATATTAATACACGGTTTACAAACAATAATGGATAAAACACTGGATTTTCTTAACATTGATAATTCTTTTCAAAATACCGCATGTCTATAATAATTTAAATGTCATTTTTCTAAAACACATTGAGTTGGATTAATTATAACCAAGATCATCGGAAATAGAAACGAAAATGTTTTTGCAAAGAGAACTATAAAACAAATTGGATTTTTCACAAAACTTGGTATTTTTAACGAACGCATAGATTTTTTAACAACCTTTCCATGTGACATGCCAGATTCGGTCGTAACATCTAGGCTGGGTTTGGGGTGTTACACCTATAGAGTTGGAAGAATTGAAGGTTAAGTTGTAAGAGTTGACGGATAAAGGTTTTGTGAGACTGAGCTACTCACTGTGGGGTGCTCCGGTATTATTTGTGAAGAAGAAAGATGGGTCGATGAGATTGTGCATAGACTGCAGACAACTCAACAAAGTGACGGTGAAGAATAAGTATCCTTTACCAAGGATTGATGATCTTTTTGATCAACTGAAGGGAGATTTAGTGTTCTCTAAGATAGATTTGAGGTCTGGTTATTATCAGTTGAGAGTGAAAGAGAAAGATGTGTTGAAAACTACATTTCAAACAAGGTATGGCCATTACGAGTTTCTGGTTATGCCATTTGGTTTAACGAATGCACCTACGATTTTCATGGATTTGGTGAACCGTGTCTTCAGACCGTATGTGGACAAGTTTGTGGTTGTCTTCATTGATGCCATATTGATATATTCTCGGGATGAGAATGGTCATGGAGAACATTTGAGAATTGTCTTGAAAACTTTAAGAGATAAGTAGTTGTATGCTAAGTTTAGCAAGAGTGAGTTTTGGCTCTGGGAGGTTGGATTCTTAAGACACATTGTGTCGGGAGATGGTATTCGAGTTGATCCAAGTAAGATATTGGCTATTGTGGATTGAAAACAGCTGAGGAATGTATCAGAAGTTAGAAGCTTTCTGGGTTTAGCGGGATATTACAGACGTTTCGTAAAGGTATTTCTGTAATTGCTACCCCAATGACGAAACTGTTACATAAAGATGTAAAGTTTGATTGGTCTGAGATATGTCAACAAAGTTTTAAGAGGTTGAAAACATTGTTGACTGAGGCACCGGTTTTGGTTCAACCAGAATCGAGAAAGGAGTTCATGGTTTATAGTGATGCATCGTTTAATGGTCTTGAATGCGTGTTGATGCAAAAGGGTAAAATAGTCACTTACGCCTCTAGACAGTTAAAACAGCACGAGAAGAATTATCCGACTCACTATTTGGAGTTGGCTGCAATTGTTTTCGTGCTAAAGATTTGGCGACATTACTTGTATGGGGAAAAGTGTCGAATCATTATACGAATCACAAGAGTTTGAAGTATTTGCGACAGAGGCGGTGGCTTGAATTGTTGAAAGACTATGAGTTAGTCATTGATTATCATCTAGAAAAAGCTAATGTGGTTGCGTATGCCCTGAGGAAGAAATCCTTGTGTGCTCTAAGAGTTACGAGCACGAGCTTATAATTGTCTAATGATGGTGTTATTTTAGCAGAGTTGAGAGCTAAGCCATTATTTGTTCAACAGATAAGTAAGGCTCAAATAAATGACAGTGAGATGCAAGCTCAGAAAGCTAAGTGTGGATCGAAAAGTGATTCTGATTTCTGAATGCGTCCGGATGATTGTTTGATGTACCATGACAGAATTTGTGTACCAAGAGATGAAGAGTTAATCCAAAAAGTTTTACATGAGGCACATAGTGGTTATTTATCAGTACACCCGGGCAGTACAAAAATGTACAACGATTTGAGAAAGTTTTATTGGTGGCCGGGTATGAAAAGAGACATTTCAGAGTTTGTGGAAAAATGTCTAATTTATCAACAGGTGAAAGCTGAGCATCAAGTGCCTTCGAGATTGCTTCAGCCAGTGATGGTTCCTGAATGGAAATTGGATCAAGTTACCATGGATTTTGTGACGGGGTTGCCAATGACTCCAAAAAAGAAAGATGTTGTATGGCTTAGGGATAAAATCAAAATTTAAGGAAAAGTTAGGGGCAAAATAGTATTTTTGCCTAGGACGTAAATTGAGTCCATTTAAATATGAAATGTACAAAATTGTTGGTTAAATTCATTTATATAGATCCAGATAACACAAATTCGAGGTTAGATTGAGGAAAAGAAAAAGTTTCGGATTAGTAGATTTCTAGCGCAAACAAGTGTCGAAGTAAGTTCGTGTAACTTAATTGGGCATGTAATTATGTTGTGTTGTATGTAATGTGATTTATGTTGATGTGCTTACTTGTATACTATGATGGAAAATTGATATATGCTTAAAATGTGGAAAAGGTTAAGTCCCGGTTCAATATTGGATTCCGATGATTATATGCGCTTACCCAAAATTAATAAGGTACTGCATTTGTTACGGATGGGATTTAGCTTGGACGAGTAATCCCATTGACCTTGATATAGAAAGGATTTAGCCCAGACAGGTAATCCTAGTATAATGCCTCTCGAGCATAGATTATGACTAAGGTTTAGCCTAGACTAGTAATCGTAATCGGGCTCCTCTGAGCTTACGTTATATAAAGGATTTAGCCTAGACAGGTAATCCTATTATACGATATGTGGATCGGGAGAGTGTTTCTTGGTTGAGTGCCCTATTGGGTACCCTTGAATAAGAAAGTGTTGGGTTAATGAATCGTACATTTTGAATGTACTACTTAAGCATCCATCAGGATTCAATGATTCGACGGACATGAAACTCCTGGCATGGCATGAAAATCTTGAGATGATATGATAATGACTCGAAAGAATATTGCTTGATGAGCTCATCTATGTTACTTGATTGATATGAAGATTTTGGTGACTAAGACTCCAAAATCGTAAATAACTTGAAAAACGGGGCTAGAACGGACTTACCATGAGCATGGAAAGGTTGAGAAAACCCTAGCCATGTATTCTCTTGGTAAATTTCATCCATATGGAGAAGATGGACAAATTTGACATTTTAATTTTTTTTAATTCATTTTATTTACAAATGGACCAAAATGCCCTTACAAAAAAATTTCTTATCTAACATATACCATATCCATTTTTGTCCAAAAATTTAACCAATGGGATAATTACCATTTAAGAACCTCTACTTTAAAATTTGATAGCAATTTGACACCTCTAACTTCTAGAACTCAAGTTTTGCACTTTTTACAATTTAGTCCTTTTGACTAAATTGAGTGGCCAAACGTCAAAAATTTTTGAACAAAATTTTCACGAAATCGTTCCCTGGAATTGTAGACCATAAAAATATAATAAAAATGAATTTTCTTACGTCAGATTTGTGGTCTCAAAACCATTGTTCCGACTAGGCCCTAATTCGGGATGTTACATTTCTCCCCCCTCTTTTAGGATTTTCATCATCGAAAATCTTATGAGAAGAGTGGTTTAGTATATTTCTCTTAATTTCCAACTGAACTTAAAACTAGAGCTTCGGTTAATAATACCTTCAATTGCTTTAACTTTGTTAGTATACCAAGACCATTCAAACTTTCACAAATGTGATAACTTTTCCAATCAGAACAACTTTAACTTATAATAACATCATCCAGTTAGAATAATCCAATAGGCATATCTCTGTATTATGCTTTATAGAATATAATTTCTGTATATATAAAACAAAACCATAATCAGTAGAAACATAATAATAATCTCACACAAAATTTTACCATCGACTTCATTCCAACATATTTAAATAGATTTCCGAAGAGATAAAGAAATACCAATTATAAACCGACCAGTCCAATAGGGCATTCTTCTAACATCATAGTTAGCTTCTCACAACGTAGAAACTGCATCAGAAACTGAACAATCACACACATATCTCTGAGGATAAAAGAATATATAGAATGCGTAGAAAAGATCATCATATTCATTTCAACTGGAACTGTCACACACACAGACATCTTTACTACTCAAATATCATTTCTTTGACTAATTCTGTCATCATGAACCCCGTATTTTTCCACTCACTAACGAAAATCAATTCGGGGAAAATTTCAGCAAACACATACTTTAGACATCATATCTGAATAATTCGATTAGCCAAGACTAACTTCTCATTTATCCTTGACACTGCATAATCTGTATAATCTTTAAAACATTCTAATATCCTTCCAAAATTGTTTCCGCTTCCAAACTATTCTTATCTCTATATGCATTACTAAGTATTTCACCACTAAACTCTTTAGTTTCACATTTATGGACTTATTCCACATGGTTCTCGTGAATTTTCATTATAAAACAACACTGGTAAGGGCATGAGGTCGTAAAACTTCTGACTTAACTATCATAAATATAGACATATGACTTTGTATTCATCACCAACATCATATAATCACAATTATATAATTCACTTCAAGCTAATTAACACACATAGTCATGTTACACAAGCTTTTTCGATTATCTTATTCAAACAAGTGTACATAAACACACATTCTGTCAAATTGAGTAAATTTACTTATCGCACTCACTTAATCAAATATGTTGGGTACATAACATCATATGCATGCCAAACAAACATGGATGGGCATATCACCATATAAACTTTCATTTCATTCCATTTTTCACATTTCTCAACTTGTGGTTATCTTATTTCTTACATTAGCACATATATATCATGAACTTCTATTCATACCTTTCCAAATTTTGACACATCATAAGCACATATCAATCATTTAAATATCATTATCAGCATTATTGGAAGATAGCTTTGTTGGAATCATCTCTGTCTTAACAAAACAAATTTGTCAGAGTCGGGAGATATCACACTATCACGAGTAGTAATATGGCATGTATAGCTAGAGTCGCATATGATATGTTAGTCTGAGAATCGACTAAACCATAGCTCTAATACAACTAAATGTAACACCCCTTACCCATATTCAACACCGGAATAGGGTACGAGGCATTACCAAAACACATACACTTGAAAACGTATTAAACTAAGTCATAAAATTTCATCCAAATTATACAAAATGAACTGCTAAATAAAGGCAAACATTTTAGGCCAAACAAATTATGACATATACAAATGACTAAATCTCCTATACATTCCATAAAACTTAAGAGGTTTGTATTCACTTTTACCCCCGATGATAGTTTGATAGTGTGACTACATCTCCGGCAATCTTCAACTCGAGTTAGCATACAACCCTATAAGATATGAGAGATGAAGGGAAGTAAGCTACAAAGCTTAGTAAGTAAGTATGTAAGTAATAAGTGATTTATTAACATGCTTTTATAAATCTTCACAATATGTTCTCAAGATAATACAATCATAATTGAACATAGTTCCACTTTTTATTCATGTTCATCGCAAGCTGCCTACTCGAGTCATAGTCACTAAATTATTTATATTTAGAGCTACGAAACTCCAAATTAATATCCGTAAATTTTAAATGAAACTAGACTCACATATCTTCTTACCATAAAATTTCAAGAATTTTTTTTATCCAATCAATACATTTTATTCATTAAAGATTCCCCTATTTTACTATTTTACTATTTTACTATTCTGACCTCTCTTCACTACGAATCAATTTTCTCCTCGTACAGATTTCATATGACCTTTTTATTTTTTTAATTTGAAAATAGACTCATTCAGGATTTCACGAATATAAATTATATCCCACAATTATTTTTGTACAACTTTTAATGACTTTTCCAAGGCAGAACAGGGGATCATGTAATCATTCTGAACAAATCTCACAGAAATTCAAATATCTCAAAATATACGAATCATTTGTTTTCTATGTTTCTTTTATATGAAAATAGACTCAGTAATCTTTAAATCAATATCTCATATAACATATAAGTCAATCTCTACTATTTTTAGTTATTTTTCAAACTCATGTCACTGCTACTGTCGAAATAGTTTTATTGTAAATTTTTGCTCTCTCTTTCACTTTAGTTGTGTTCATCACTTGTTTATACCAACCTTTCCAATTTATGATTACATATCGAACATATTTTTCATACCTACATTTGCCACATTTCTCAATTGTCACATTCACACTTGCACTTATTCATAACATGATCACACCAATCATCATTAGAAAATTATCTCGTTGAACCCCTTCAGAAATCGCCCGATACTCGGTGGTCTCAGCACATAGCTCCACCTACACATAATTCACCTTTCTTGTACACATGGTGAAGGTCCCTTATCACCCATGTTTCCTAGCCATTCCATCTCGTAGCTTTCTTGTCTACATGGTGTCCAACACTAGGAACCACTCATGTGACCTAGCTACTCATAACTCAGAACTTTCTTGTACACATGGTATACACACAAGATACACATGTGACCTAGTTACATATGAAATTATTATCCCATAGCTTTCTTGCACACATGGTGAAATTCCCTTATCATCCATGTGGCCTAGCTACATATCAAATTTTTCCATCTAGTAGCTTTCTTCTGCACACGGAGAAGGTCCCTTTTCACTCGTGTGACCTAGCTACATATTGTCCGTATCTCTCGGTTTTCTGAAGGTTCAATCGAGAATTTCCCATTCCATTCATTTTCATATTTTAGTTATCACCCAATGATTTCCATAATATCTAGTAAAATAAATATTGTACAAGTGAAATAAATGCATTATTTACATATAAACTTTCTTGTCAAAATCTCGTCAGGTACAACCGTGTAGCAACTCATACAACCCATGTAATATTAATTTAACATCCAATTCCTGTAACATTAATTTGCCATTTAATTTCACATGGCACAATAAACATCACGTTTTCCATACCATACATACCATCTATCAACTTCTCTTAAACATATTACATCATACAATTTATGCCATATCAATAGAAAATTACAATTCAAGCTTGGTATTGCATTATTATTAACACACAAACTTACCTCGAATGCCGAAATGCCCATTTTATCAACTTTCTCGATTTTTGATTTTCCTCCACTTCTAGGTCCAAATCTCATTTTTGAGGTCTAAAACATCACATTTCACTTATTTAATTAATTTACTATTCAAAACAGCTCTTAACTCAACTTTTGTAAAATTACAATTTTGCCCTTAAACTTTTACATATTTGCACTTTTGCGCCAATACTCGAAAATTAAACTTCATCCATTATTCTTATGTTTTATAACATGCTGATCATTTTTCCCTTCTATGGCAACATCAAATTCTTACTCTAACATAAACTTATGAACATTAGGTATTTTTACCGATTATGTCGTTTTACTCGTTTTCACCTAAAATCGCTTAACAAAAGTTCTTTAACATAATTTCAACCTTCATATTCTAACATAAAAAATCAAAATACACACTTCTCACCTATGGGTAATTTTCCAAAGATGAACCCCAACATGAATTATTGGTAGCATAAGCTAAATCGAGCCATCAAGACTGAAAAATCGTAAATAACTTGAAAAACGGGGCTAGAACGGACTTACCATGAGCTTGGAAAGCTAGGAAAACCCTAGCCATGTCTTCTCTTGGTAAATTTCATCCATATGGAGAAGATGGACAAATTTGGCATTTAAATTTTGTTTTTAATTCATTTAATTTACAAAAGGACCAAAATGTCCTTACAAAAAAATATCTTATCTAACATATACCATATCCATTTTTGTCCAAAAATTTAACCAATGGGCTAATTACTATTTAAGAACCTCTACTTTAAAATTTCATAGCAATTTGGCACCTCTAACTTCTAGAACTCAAGTTTTGTACTTTTTGCAATTTAGTCCTTTTGACTAAATTGAGTGGCCAACGTCAAAAATTTTCAAACAAAATTTTCCCAAAATCATTCCGTAAAATTATAGACCATAAAAATATAATAAAAATAAATTTTCTTACATCGAATTTGTGGTCTCAAAAATACTGTTCTGACTAGGCCCTAATTCGAGATGTTACAATTGTGCTTATGAAATCCATGAGGAACTAATACTCTTATAGGGGATTAGCGAGTGGAGGTATGACTAATTAATTGTTGTGTAGGGATTTCTTTGCAGATCAGCTGTTTGGGAAATGATGAAGTTAAACCCTAGGCCTGACGACCTTAATAAGTCATTTAGGTGGGAATTAACCCAAAATTGGTATGACCTATCCGTGAATATAATATCCCCGAATCAGTCTGGATTGTGAGGTAGAGAGATAAGTAGTGCTTTAGTGGAAGATCGAAAGATCCTGCTAGGGTGACGACTAGTTGATTAAATAGAAACTCGAAGTGACAACCGATTATGATTACCAAAGCAAACTAATCTCACATGCTTAGATCTGATTCAATTTACGTAATTAGTTTTCTAAAGTCTCTTTATTTATGTTATTTTCCTTATTATTATTAAAAGCCCAAAAATCTCTCTTTATGTTTCTTCATAATATAATTTATTTAAAGTAATAATTAGATATAATGTTTAGATTAAGGTTAATTTAGTATTCGCCTCCCTTAGGTACGATCCTCGGAGTACTCATTTAATTTGTTGTAATTATTTTACAACCTAACCCGTACACTTACGGATACTACTTATTTCATATCTTGTGCGCAAGTTTTTTTCTCTGGATTTGGTACGTCTAGAGGTGGTCAAGTTGTTAGCGTCGTTGTCAGAGCTTAACAGCCCGATTTTGGGTCTAGTCAGAACAGTGGTTTCAAGACCACAAATTTGATGTAGTTAAGTTTATTTTTATTACATTTCTATGGTCTACAATTTTATCAAATGATTTCGTGAAAATTTCGTTCGAAAATTTTGACGTTTGGGCACTCAATTTAGTAAAAAGGTCTAAATTGTAAAAAGTGAAAAAGTTGATTTCTACTTGTTAAAGGTGTCCAATTGCAATGAGATTTTAAATTAGAGGTCCTTGGTTGGTAATTAGACCATTGGATAAGTTAGTGGACAAAAATGGACATGAATAGGTGAAATTTCAAAGTTATGCATTAAGGGCATTTTGGTCATTTGGTAAATAAATGAATAAAAAGGGAAAATAAAGCCAAAATTTTTGTCCATCTTCTTCTCCATATGCCGAAAATTAGAAGGTCACCATATCTAGGGTTTGTTCAATTTCCAAGCTTGATTGTAAGTACATCCTAGCCCCGTTTTTAATGCTCTTTACATTTTTGAAGTCGTTATCATCCGGTCTATCTATTTCTACAATTAATTTGAGTTACGGTTGATGTCTAGGGTTTGACCCATGTTAGACATGTATGTATTTTGATGGCTAATGGTAGGTATGCATGTTTGATGTGTGATAGATAACTTTTACTAAGTGATTTTTCATGAAAATACCTAAAAATGACCTTTTGTAAAAAGATTTCAAAATGTGTGTAAAAGTGTGATTAAATGAAAAATGTGGGCTGCTGTAAGCATGAAAAAGGTTTGGCTAGGCTTGGGTCTTGAAGAAAACGAATAGATTTCATTTTACGATCCTATGGTCCAAAATGTAAAAATGCCAAAGTTTAAGAGCAAAAATGTAATTTTGCCAAAATGTGATTTTTGGATTGAATTGTGAAATGTGGATAATAAATGATTTAAATTTGCTATTATAGATCAAGAGAAATGAGGTTTAGACGTAGATCTGGGGAAAAATAAGGTGTTTGACGATTAGGTCCATTTCTACTATTTTTGGTACTGAGGTAAGTTCTTATGTAAATAATGCATTATTTTATTTATGTTTTAAATGATTTAATATTCTATGAATTATGATTGACTCATTGGATGTAATGATAAAGTTTGACAAGTGAGAAATCTCGGTTGAACCTTAGGAATAGGTAGGATACGAATGTCATGACATTAGGGTTATTTGAGATTACATGTAAGGCCATATTTGAGATATGGCATCGATACGAGACTTCATGTAAGACCATAGCTGGGCTATTGGCATCAATAAGAGATCCCATGTAAGACCATATCCGGGATATGGCATTAGTATAGTATTGTGCATACGAGATTCCCGAGTATCCTTTAATATTCCAAGTGGTTCAACGGGAAATTCAACGAGTATGTCAAAATTGTGAAAGGTTATGATTATGTTACGAGTTGGTACAGGTACGTACGTAAAATCATTTACTAGTGAGCAAGTTACGATTAGAAGATCTTGATACTATTTATGCCAAGTTCATCATGTTTATTTGTATGATACATGTGTCACCAAGCCAACTAGGGGATTGAAAATTGTCGGAGATCCATTCACACTATCAACTTAATATTTTGGGTACCATTGATTTTAATATCTTGAACTATGGCATGTATAGGGACTTGGTCATTTTGTTATGTGTTATAATTGATTTAGCCACATGTGTTGGCTTATGTTGGCCGATAATTCATTTTGTAAATGGCCACTGGAATTGGCTAATATTTGTTTAAGTATAGATATGCACATGATGATGCTTTCCATGGATGTGGGAAATCACATGATTTGATTTAGGATATATGTGATGTTTGTGTATGATAAATGATAGCATGTGAATGGGGTGTTGATGCCTTAGTAGTGGCTGATTTGGTTGATGGTATATGCTTGGAATGGTTCTAGGTTAGATGTGTAGTTTGTGCATTGAAGGGTGACAAAATGGCTTAGTAAATAGCCTTATTTTTTTCCACACAGATAGACACACGGGCGTGTGTCTAGGCCGTGTGTGACACACTACTTGGCCCATGGGCATGTGTTCTGGCCGTGTGTCCCCTACACCATAATTGTTGCAAAACAAAATGTCCAGAGTATAGCACATGGGCAGATACACGAGCATGTGTCTCGACCATGTGTGCTACACGGCCTTGGCATGGGCGTGTGTCTCGGTCGTGTGAAGTCTTCACCTATTTTATGAAAAATTATGGAAATTAAATCGACCACATGGTCTAGCACACGGGAGTGGCCATGTGGCATAAGTCAAAGAGCTCCCTATTTTGAACACAGCCTATAGCACGGGCGTGTCCAAGGGTCACACGGGCGTGTGCTTTGGAACACACGGGCGTGTGAGCCCTGTAACATGAAAAATTTTCTAAGTTTCGTAAAATTTTCTAAAGTTCTCGGTTTGGTCTCGAACCACTTCCAAAGCATGTATTGAGCCTCGTAGGCTCATTTTAGGGATGATATGAATGTATGTGAAAAGTTTTAAATTTGGATGGAAATTACGTCTTGGTTTTGTATGTTTGCTTGTGTTTAAGTCCGGTAATTCCTCGTACCCTGTTTCGGCGTCGAGCATGGGTAATGGGTGTTACATGGAAAGACAACGCCACTAAATTAATTTTAATTTTTTCATTTAATAGACTAATTAGGAAATTAATAAATCATAGATCTGATTTTTTTAGCATTTCTTTATTCACTTCTAATTTTAGGTTGTAGGGAAATATCCATAAAAATACTTACATATCCGAAAAGACTAATGTCTATATTCTCCTGGTGTTCTAGGAGATAAATTTGTTGTTTGCAATATGATAAATAACCTTTAATAACATAATGCAAGCATTGGGAATATTTTTTGACATGGACTAGTTGCAATCTAGTATTACTCATCCCATTATTCATAGTCCTCACTTTGAATAAAATCTTTCATTATTAACATGGATTTCTCATAATGTCAGGTTTAATGATAATAGAAAAGAGGATCCTATAGCCTTTCTTCAATAGTTCAAACATATATGCAGGATCGTTACATGCGTAAGCATCCTAGCAGAAGCTATTAAATTATTACTAATTCCATTCGCACTAGATGGAAAAGCGAAGGCTTGGTTAGATGCACTGCCACCCGATACTATCACTATATGGACTGATTTTGCGTAGTTATTCCTTCGTAGGGATCTGCCTATGACTCGGGTAATCAACACTTATGAGCAAGTTTTTCAATTTAAACAATATATTACCAAAACATAAGGGCAATCTTGGGAATGATTCAAAAAAATTCTTATGGCAGTATTGGGTGGAGGTATACATTTTGCAATTCAAATACAGCATTTCTATGACGGATTGGATAGTCATAACATGTACAAATTTGACATCATAACTGGGGGAAGTATTTGGAAGAAAATGGGAAATGAAGTCATGGAAATATTGGAAACTTTTTTGCGAGAATGAATTTATTTTGGGATACATAAGGAATTGGAATGTTTGGATTTGGTAGAACCTATGATTGGATTTGATCACAGCAAATTTGGCTAAGCACGATGAATATCCATCAAGAAGAAAATTTGGATGATGTAGAACAAGAAAACAATCAGATAACTCTTTAACTTGATTGGTGGTGGCAAAGTAAGGAACAACCAGAACAACTAATTCTAAATGCAACAAGAATAGTACCATCCATTACCAAACCTCTTAAGTTAGAATTAAAACCATTACCAGAGCATATAAAGTATAAATATTTGTGAGTGCAAAACACTTTACCTATAATTATTGCTGCTGGGTTAAGTTTTGAGCAAGAAGAATCATTATTTAGTGTTTTAAAAACACAAAAAATCCATCAGATGAACTATTATTGATATCAAGGGAATCAATACTGCGTTGTGCCAACACAAGATCATATTGGAAGAAAGGAAAAAGCCAATGGTAGATGCACGTCGGTTAAATACGGCTATGAAAGAAGTGGTAAAAAAAGAATTACTCAAATGGTTGGATGTAGGTATTTTGTATGAAATTTCTAACAGTGAATGGGTAAGTCCCACACAATGCATTTCGAAGAACGGTGGGTTAATGGTGGTTGAGAATGATAAGAATGAGTTAATTCCAACAAGAACGGTCATTGATTGGTGAGTATGTATTGACTGCCAGAAATTAAATGATGCAATGAAAGAGATAATTTTTCGCTTCCTTTCATTGATCAAATGCGAGATAGATTGGCTGGAAAAGAATATTATTGTTCCCTTGATAGATATTCTAGATATCATCAAATTCCTATACATCCCAATGATTAAGAAAAAACAAAATTTACATGTCCTTTTGGCACATATGCTTTTAAACGATTTCCATTTGGATTATGTAACGCCCCAGCGACCTTTATCAGATGTATGACTGCTATTTTTGCTGATATGTTGGAAGAGGGCTTAGATATATTCATGGATGATTTCTCAATTTATGGAGATTCTTTTTCGGAATGTTTAGATAACCTTGAGAAAGTTTTATAAAGATGTGAAGAAACAAATCTGGTACTTAATTGGGAAAAATGTCACTTCTTGGTGAAACAAGGATTAGTGTTAGGACATCAAATATTGAGAAAATGTTTGGAAGTGGACAAGGCAAAGGTTGAAGTTATAAAAAAATTTCCTAACCCTACAACAGTCTGAGGAGTGAGAAATTTCTTAGGACATGCTGGATTCTACAGGCGGTTCATAATAGACTTCACTCATATCTCTAAACCATTGAATCAACATCTTTAGAATGAGACACATTTTATATTTGATCAGAACTGCATCAAAGCTTTCGAGGTAATAAATAAAAAACTTATCTCTACACCTATAATCATTACTCCTAACTAGTTAGAACCCTTTATTATAATGTGCGATGCTAGTGATTATGATGGAGGAGAAATAGTAGGACAAAAGAGGAGTAACATATTTGGCACTATTTATTATGAAAGGAAAACACTCAACTCAGCGTAGTGTAATTATACTACCATTGAAAAGGAAATGCTCACTATTGTCTTTGCTTGTGAAAAAATTTGCTCTTATTTAATGGAAAATAGAGTTTATGTCTACACTGATCACTTGGCATTAAAATATGTTATGAAAAAGAAAGAAACAAAAGGAAGACTAATGAGATGGGTGTTATTGCTTCAAGAATTTGACATGTGGATAATGGATAGAAAAGGAATGGAAAATCAAATCGCAAACCATTTATCCAGGAAAGAAAATGATTTACAAGAGCAAAACTTTAAATAAATCAATGAGACCTTCGTTGATGAGTAGTTATTCAAGGTAGACATCTGTAAGGTTGGGTTCAGGAATAACAACACACCATAGTATGAATATTACGTGAACTACATCGCTAAAGGTGTGTTTCCACCAAAGGTATCATGGAAAAAAAAGAAGAGGATCATGCATGAATCAGAAAATTACATTTGGGAATATCCATATGTCTTCCCGCAATGCGCAAATCAGTTAGTTTGAAGACATGTAGGGGAAGAAGATATAAAAGATATTCTACAAGGATGCCATACATCATTATGTGGGGGGCACTTCTATAGAAAAAGAACAATTCAAAAAATACTGTAATCAAGATTTTATTAGCCGATTATGACCAAAGATGTTCATGAGTTTGTACAAGGATGCAATAAATGTCAAAGAATTGGAAGTATATCAAAAAGAGATGAAATGCCACAAACGGGGATACTGAAAGTAGAGGAATTTGATGTCCGGGGAATTGACTTCATGGGACCCTTTCAAAGTTCGTTTGGGAACCAATACATTTTGCTAGCAATTGATTATGTGTCCAAGTGGGTTGCAGCAGTGGCATTACCTACAAATGACACAAAAGTGGCAGTTAGATTCTTGAGAAAAAAATCTTTGCCAGATTTGGAACACCTCGTGCATTGGTAAGTTATGAAAGATCTCTTTTTTGCAGCATGTAGTTTGAAGCCACTTTAGCTAAATACAGTATGAGACACTGAATAACAACAGCATATCATCCACAAGCTGAGGTGTCCAACCAAGAGATTAACTGAATTTTGGAAAAAAAAGGGGAAATCCAAGTAGGAAAGATTGGCAGTAATACTAGACGGTGCACTGTGGGCTTATAGAACTGAATACATAACTCTGTTAGGTATGTCTCCTTAAAAATTAATTTATGAAAAAAAAAATTCACTTGCTAACTGAATTAGAGAAGAAAGCCTATTGGACAATTAAAGAATTGAACTTAGACCCAGAAAGAAAGACTATTTCAATTGCAGGAATTAGAGGAATTTCATTTCATGGATAATGAAAACACAAAACTGTATAAGGAGAGGAGAAAAATTTGGTATGATGCTGAGATACGAAAAATGAGAATTTTTGTCAGGGCAAA
Source organism: Gossypium rotundifolium (assembly GCA_025506655.1). Lineage (NCBI taxonomy): Eukaryota > Viridiplantae > Streptophyta > Magnoliopsida > Malvales > Malvaceae > Gossypium > Gossypium rotundifolium. The sequence goes on along the minus strand of CP106722.1, from coordinate 102,291,856 downwards.
AGGTCCTTCTATTTAATTCAAGGTTAAAATTATTTCTTGGTAAGTTGAAATCCAGGTGGACTGGTCCATACACTATAAATCAAGTGGTACCCCATAGGGCAATAGAACTTATCAGAAATGGAGGATAATTTTTTATCATAAATGGTCAGAGAGTGAAACATTATTTTGAGGGAACAACGAAACAAGTGATCGATATTCAATCATTACAATGCAAAACTTTATGGTTTCAATGTAGAAGTAAGGACTTCATGGAAAATGAACGGGAAATAAATGAAGAAAGTAAAGTTGCTAAATACCCTAAGATGAAAGAGCACGGTGGAAGTTGCCCTCCCTGTCACAACAACAGTACTACATATCAATGCAATAAATAAAATTTAGCATAGGTAAACTATCCTCGATGTCGCGACAACCCTAAGGGATGTCTCGACACTCCTACATAATTTGCAGTCTAAATTTTACTAAATTGTGACATGTTTGTAATTAAATTTCAATAGATTTAAAGTTCTTTAACTTTTCATTGACTATGAATAATATACCTAACACAAATATAACTCTCAGCCTTTATTATAATCTTATTCTAAGAATCAATAGGCTACATAAATCTCTTTTTTCTCCCCCGATATTGTGAAAAATTAAGATTTCTCTATCGTTGTTCGAAAAGCAATAATTTTAGAACAAAATACTAAAACAAATTTAGGTTTTAGTAGTTACGAATTCTTGTAGAAACACAATGAATCCATCTATTGAATTCCAAAAAACAACATAGACAAAAATCTGCAACAGTTGCAACCTTATATCTTTATCCAAGAGCAAGGGTTTGACCCGTTGATGAGAAATCATAAAGGAGTGTGGGAAATTGCAACAGAAAGGGAATGCACTAACTTCTGCTTGCCACCTGAAGAGACAACAATAATATCTTTTGTACAAGAATTTTATATCATACTAAAAGAAAGAGAAGCGACAAGACTGTATTACATGTTGTGGGCATATGTTAAAGTTAGAGGGGTCATTATTCTGGTAACTAAAAGAAGTATTTGTCAATATTATAATGCTCCTTATTATTACAGTGATTACCTGTACAAAACATATCTCAAAGAGTTTAAAAACATAGACATGGAAGAGATTTTGAGATTTTTAACAGAAGGGAAAGAGTTATGAGCATATCAAACAAGAACAGAGATACTTGAGATATTCAATCAAGGTTGATGACTCGAACAATAAAATTATGGATAAAGTTCATATGTTCAATAACTTGGCCCACAGCAGACCTCTCTAATATTGGCCCAGTACAGGCCATTCTAATATATGCGATCTTGCAAAGGAAGCAGATAATTATTGGTACTTGGATGTATAAAAATATCATTGAGTGTGTAAGAAAGCAAGCACAAGGGACATTTTTTCCACACCTTATAACGGAGCTGTGTAAAAGAGTAAGAGTACCTATGGAGCGGTTAGATAAAGAGATGAACCCTCTAAACAAATTACTAGAAGATGATTTATACAAGCAATTTGTAATACTAAAGAGAAAACAAAAGGAAGAAAGGAGAAAAAGATGACTCCAGGAGGGAGATGAATAATCTCTTTAAAAAAATTATGTTACAATACATATATACATTAGGAGAATTTATATTTGGTTCATTTTACTTTAGGAAAGTTAATTGATTTTTTTTCGCATCTAGTAGTTATTAGAATTATACAAGTATATATTTATAAATTTTTGTGTAAAGTCCCCACATGAAAGAAGAACAACCTATTCAAGCTTACAAAGGAAGGAGTACCTACCATTAGCCAATAGATCCACCACAATCAATCGAGTAACTTCTTTTCTTATCTTTGCAGGGATAGACATTGAGGACAATGTGTTCTCTAAAGTGTGGGGGTAATATAGAAATTTTGTTACAATTTTTAGGTTTTTATTTTAATTTTTATTGTCAATTGTGTGCTTGGGCTTGTATAAATACGAGTGGTTAAGAGCATGCATATAGGTTGATTATATTCACTATGAATTTGGCATGACAGTAGATGATTTTACATTTTTTATTATTAGACTACTAAGTTCTATACATTACACTGTAAATAGACATTGTGCAATAAAATGTACCAAATGATATAGAGAATATAGGAAAATGAGTATGCTAGTATGTATGGTAGAATATTGAATTTGTGATTGTTTGCCTGATTAAATTTGTGAATATTGAGATACCTAGGGATGACCTCAGGCATTTTTTGGTACACACCCAGAGCTAAAAAGCTAACCCAATTTATTCATCATTAATATTGATATTTGTCTAGAAAACACTTCTTGATGAACCTTAATGCAAAATAGAGCCAAAAACATTAATTTATATTTGCCCTTTTTATTTGGTCCTAAAATGCATGGCTATAGACGTCTGGTGTAACATCGCTAACCTGTATCCGTCACCGGAATAGGGATAAAGGCGTTACCGGACAGATCGAAAGCTTTTACGGACATTTAGTAAACAATTCACCAATCGCAATCAAATTGTCCCTTATATAGGTCAATGAGACCTTAGTCATGCTTTAGAGTATGGCCGGGATTAAACCGAACACATACAAAAATTCTCGAAAATCTAAAACTCTTTCAAAACTGTCAAGGTCACACGCTTATGTGACCAGGCCGTGTGTCTCCCACGGCCACTAGACACAACCATATGTTCAAGCCGTGCCAAAACAGAGCTTGTATACTGACTTTTCCACACCGCTACCAGACACGCCTGTGGGTTTTGGCTGTGTAACATTAGGCTAGCTACTAACTTACTCAAACGGCTACCAGGCACACCCGTATGCCATGGCCGTGTACACTTATGCTATCTACTAACTTATATCCACAGCCACTAGGCACGCCCGTGTGCCACGGCCGTGTAGACAAAATAGATCACTTGCAAGGTCAAAATTCCAACCACACTAGGGTCATCTCTCCTAGCTACATACCAATTCATTTCATAAACACTTAACATCCAAAAACATGTCAAACAACCAACATAGCTTCATACTCAACATGATTTATTCACATTTACCTTTCATATAACTATTTCTTTACTCAAACATACATTCTCATAATGCATTCATATGCTTACCCTAGCCTCGGCAATTCCATTAGCTATCAAGCCATACTAAACATACATCATGTATCATATTTACTAAAACATAATACCAACATTTACCTAGCCACATCACATGACTATTTACACATCTCAAGCATAACTCAAAGTGACTAACGTATACATACAATATCTAGCTATATTCACATTACAAAAATACCAAAATGAGTTTGAGTAGTGTGATGACGATCCTGGACAGTTCTCGAGCCTTCAGTAGCTTCGACGATCTATAAAACAGAGAAAACACACACAGAGTAAGTTTTCTAAAGCTTAGCAAACCATATACAAATAAACTTAGCATATAATACACATATTCAATTTGATAAAATGTCATTTATAGTTCTCATAGCAAATTCATCTCATATTCATTGGCTCATATGCTTAGCCATATCATACCAAATTCTTAAACTCAAATATCACATATACACATAGTTCATTCAAGTATATATTCACATATTGTCTCATAATTCTATTTCACATATTCATCATAGTAAGTTCATATAGATACTTACCTTTCATGCACACTTAGTGTACATATCAAAAGTACCTGATACAGATATACAAATCACATAGTCGTTCATAAATCAGATTTGCCCGTTGTACCGTTCAGTATCTAATAGGATACTTAGAGTGCTCAAAATAGTTGTACAATGCCAACATCCCAGACGTGGTCTTACATGTAATCAGATATCGATGCCACTGTCCCAGACAGGGTCTTACACGAATCAATACGATGTCAATGTCCCGGACATGGTCTTACACGTAAATCTCATATTGATGCCAATATCCCAAATGTGGTCTTACACGAATTCTCGAATCAATGCCAACGTCCCAGACGTGGTCTTACATGATATCACATAACAGACACCTATGTCATGATGTAGACTACCCTAACTATTCATAGGTTCAAACGGGACATTTCAGACATTGTCGCTATATCTATTCTATCTCAGAATTCTTGTATACATCATCTTATATGCATTCATCATTATCAATAGTCACAAGAACATACATAATTCAATACAAATACATTTATTTGTATATTGACTTACCTCAGATTCGGATATTCGTTTGGACTCGGTTATTCGACTACTTTCGCTTTCCCGCGATCTAAGTCCGTTTTCTTCGGTCCTTGATCTATACAAATTCAAATTTAATCCATTCATTCATCAACTTATTCAATTCAATCTAAAAACATACATTTACGAAAATTTGCAAATTAGCCCCCACATTTACTCATTTGGATAATTTAGTCCATTTTTCACAAAACATCAAATATACAAAATCACCATATACTCATGCTTATCCGAATACTCATGTATCTCATATAAGTACAAACATTTCATTTATTTCATAATTTAGTCCTTGAAAATGCTATTTTCACAATTTAGCCCTAATTAGCTAAATTCATTAAATTTTCAAGAACAAAACATGTTCATTTGACACCTAAACTCGTCAAAAAGCTCACCATTTCATCAATGGCACATTTTATAAACATCATCAATTCTTCAAATTACAACATGGGCTTGATAAAAGACTAAGCAACAATCTCAAAAATATAAAAATTATCACAAACTGAGTCAAAAACATACCTTAATCAAAGCTTGCAAGTGTCGAAACCTTGCTTAACTTTCTTCCTTTTCTTTCTTTCAATTTTTTCAGCTAAAAAGATGATAACTATCCCATTTTCATGCTTTTTTTCCTTTAATTATCTTTGATTTAGGAAAGTACTCATTTACCCTTTTAATAAACATATAAAACAAATAAATACTAAGTTTATTTTGTCATTTAATGAACCACTAACTAAATAATGGATTAATTGCCTCATTAGGCCATAACATTTAAAAGCCACAACACAAAGGTACCTTAACAAATAGCATGAAAATTGTGCATTTACTGCAATTTAATACTTTTTCCAAATTAAGCACACAGACAAACAAATTTTTATACGAGACTTTCACTTGTACTTAATCACGTGTCAAAGGCATAGACAATAATATTAAAATATTATTCTAAGTTGGATTTGTGGTCTCGAAACCACTATTCTGACTAGGGTCTAAACCGGACTGTTACAATTCTCCCCCTTAGGGATTTTTGTCCTCAAAATTCTTACCGTTAAATAGATTCGGATATTGTTGTTTCATTGAATCTTCAGGCTCCCACGTAGCCTCTTCTACTCCGTGTCGATGCCATAATAATTTCACTAACGGAATTTTCTTGTTTCTCAACTCTTTCACTTCACGATCCAAAATACGGATCGGTTCCTCAGATCGGATTTCAATATCAGACTGAATAATTACATGTGACAGATCGGATCAGTATCTTCGAAGCATCGAAACATGGAATACATTGTGAATCTTTTCTAGTTCAGAGGGCAACAATAATCTATATGCAACTGGTCCAATACGTTCAATAATTTTATATGGTCCGATGAACCTTGGACCCAACTTACCTTTATGTCTGAATCAGAGTACTTTCTTCCACGGAGACGCATTTAAGAACACTTTGTCACCGATTTCAAATTCAATGTTTTTTTGTTTCAAGTCCGCATAGGACTTCTGACAATCAGATTCTGATTTTAGACTATCACGGATTACTTTTACTTTTTGTTCACTATCTTTTATCAAATCAACCCCGTGCAGCTTATTTTGACTGAGCTCAGTCCAATACAGAGGTGTTCGACATTTACGCTCGTACAAAGCTTTATATGGCATAATTTAATGCTCAAATGAAAACTATTATTATACGCAAATTCAATCAATGGCAGGTACTGTTCCCACGTACCGTTAAACTCAAGAATACAACATCTCATCATGTCCTCAAGAATCTGAATAATTCGTTCAGATTGACCATCCGTTTGAGGATGAAAAGCATACTGAAATGTAGTTTCGTGCTGAAAGCTTCGTGCAATTTCTTCCATAACCGTGAAGTAAACCTCAGATCTCTATCTAACACAAAAGATAATGGCATCCCGTGTAATCTCACAGTATCAGAAATGTAAAGCTCAACTAACTTGTCAACTAAATAATTAGATCTCTCCGGAATAAAATAGGCAAATTTTGTCAATCGATAAACTACAACCCAAATTGCGTCTTTCTTTCTAGGAGTCAAAGGCAATCCCGAAACAAAATCCATTGTCACTCTATCCCATTTCTACTCAGGAATCAGAATCGGTTGTAATAAACCAGATGGGACCTGATGTTCAGCATTAACTTGTTAATAGACTAAACATTTCGAAACAAAATCAAGAAATGTCTTGTTTCATACCAAACCACCCATAGTGTTGGTTTATCTCATGGTACATCATTGTACTTCCCGGAGGAACAGATAAATGACTATTATGTGCGTCATTCAAAATCAAATGAATCAATTCTGGATTTCTTGGAACACAAATTCGATCTCAAAATCTCAAGCAATCATTACTATCCACTCAAAATTCAGAATCAGAGTTCGGATCACATTGAGCTAGTTTCGCTATTAGTTCATTATCAACTTTCTGAGCATCACATATCTGCCGTAAAAACAATAGTTCTGCTTTCAATTAAGCTATCACTGAACTATTATTAGATGGATCTAATTGAGCACTCAAAGCACATAGTGCAAACAGTGATTTCTGACTCAATGCATCAGCAACGACATTTGCCTTACTCAGATGATAAACAATTACAAGTTCGTAATCTTTTAACAACTCTAACCATATTCTCTGACGCAGATTTAAATCTTTCCAAGTCATCAAATATTTTAGGCTTTTATGGTCTGAAAATATGTGACATTTCTCACCGAACAGATAATGACGCAAGATTTTTAATGCGAACACTATCGCAGCTAGCTCAAGATCATGAGTCGAATAATTCTTTTCATGCGGCTTCAATTGTCTCGAGGCATAAGCTATGACTTTACCTTCTTGCATTAATATTTATCCCAGACCATTTAATGAAGCATCACTGTATATTATAAATTCTTTACCCGATTCTGGTTGTTCTAACACTAGAGCTTTAGTCAAAAGGGTTTTTAACTCATCAAAACTTTTCTGACATTTATCGGACAATTCAAATATTACATCTTTCTAAAGTAATCTAGTCAAAAGAGTTGCAATCATTGAAATGCCTTTTACGAATCTTCGATAATAACCAGCAAGTCCAAGAAAACTGCGGACTCCAGATACATTTTTTGGAGGTTTCCAATCTAGAATAGCAGAAATCTTGCTCGGATTAACTTGTATTCCAGAGGCCGATACAATATGTCCCAGAAAACTGACTTCACATAACCAAAATTCACATTTACTGAATTTCGCATACAATTTTTTCTCTCAAAGTTTGTAACACAATTCTCAGATGCTCGGCATGCTCAGTCTCATCTCATGAATAAATCAATATGTCTTCTATGAATACAACAAAAAATCGATCTAAGTACGGTCTGAAAATTCTATTCATTAGATCTATAAAAATAGCAAGAGCATTCGTTAGTCCAAAAGGCATAACTAAAAACTCATAATGCCCGTACCTCGTTCTGAAAGCAGTTTTCAGAATGTCTGAATCTTTCACTCTTAACTGGTAGTATCCCGATCTCAGATCAATCTTAGAAAACATAGTGGCTCCTTTTAGCTGATCAAACAAATCGTCAATCTTGGGCAACGGATATTTGTTCTTTATAGTTACTTTGTTCAACTGATGATAGTCAATGCACATTCTCATCGTGCCATCTTTCTTTTTCAAAAAATAGAACGGGAGCAACCCAAGGTGAGAAACTTGGTCTAGCGTACCCTTTGTCGGTCAACTCTTGCAGTTGTGACTTTAACTCTTTCAACTCTGGTTCCATTTTATACGGAGCTATCGATATAGGTGTAGTACCAGGCAACTGATCAATACCAAATTCAACTTCATGAATTGGAGGCAATCCCGGTAATTCTTCAGGAAATACATCAGAAAACTCACAAACAAATGGCACTAATTCAACTTTCTTTTCAGATGCTTTCGAATAAATCACATAAGCAAAATAAGCTTCATAACCCTTTTTCACATATTTTTGAGCTTTCAATACATATATCACAATAGGCAATCCATTCAAATCATTGGACTCAATCTGAACTATTTCATCATTCAGACATCTCAAATCAATTGTCTTTCTTTTGCAATTCACAATAGCATCATGCAATGTCAACCATTCCATACCCAAAATGATATCAAACTCATCAAATGGTAATAGCATCAGATCAGTAGGAAAATAGATACCTCGAAACATTAACGGATAGTTCTTGCGTACTTTGTCAACCAGGACACTTTTTCCTAAGGGGTTCGATACTTTTATTACAAACTCAGTAGACTCTACAGGCAAAGTCTTACTGAATACTAAGTTCATGCATATATATGAGTGTGTAGAACCAAGATCTATCAATGCAATCACAGAAGTATCATAAAGTGTAAATGTACTCGTTATAACATCTGGAGATGAAGCTTCCTTTCGAGCTCGGGTAGCATACGCTCTAGTAGGTGCTCCAACTTCGGATCTCACAACAGTATCTCTTGTAGTTCTCCGACCACCACTTACGATCCTTACATTTTGGGAAGGTCTACCTCTCATTCGAGCATTATCAGACCTCAGATTCCGGGCAGTTTCTTGCTCAACAGACTCTGAGTAATCACGGATAAAATGATCTAATGATCCACATCTGAAGTAGGCTCGATCATTTAATCTACAACTTCCCGGATTCCTTTTTCCACAATGTTTACATTTAGGTTTCTCGGATCGAACATTTCCAATACTTGCTATTGGAGTTGGTGGAGTTTTGGACCTCATTTGTGATCTAGCTCGATCCTTATTTGAATGTCCCACATTAACTCTTGAATGGCTTTGTTCATCTCGAAATTTCTTCGAAGCAGACTGAAATGATCTACTCTGAAATCTCTTTCTCACATCTCTAGCTTCAGACTCAGCTTTCCTTTTATCTTTCCCGAGTGCCTCAGCTTTGCACGCTCGATCAATAAGTACAACAAATTCTTTTATTTCCAAAATCCCAACAAGTAAACAGATGTCCTCATTAAGACCATCTTCGAATCTTTTCCACATTATTGCCTTGGTGGATGTATATCCACGAGCATACTAACTCAGTCTCATGAACTCTCGTTCATATTCTGTAACAGAATATGGCCCTGTTTCAATTCTAGAAAATTTTTCCGTTTCTGATCAATGAATCTTTCACTGATATATTTCTTTCGAAACTTAGACTGGAAGAAATCCCAAGTGACCCGTTCCTTTGGAACCACAAAAATCAAAGTATTCCACCACTGGTAAGCTACATCTCATAATAATGATACAACACATTTAATACTTTCTTCCGGAGTCAAGTACATCTCATCAAATACCTGGATAGTGTTTTTCGACCAGAACTCGAATTTTTCAACATCGTCATCACTGGTAGCCCTAAACTCTTCAGCCACATACTTACAAATTTTGTCAAACGGAGGCTTGTTCAACAGATTCAGATTCATAGTCAAAGGCATAGTAGATGTTTGAGGGGGATTAACCGGGGGCGGAGGTTGTGAAACAGCCGAATTATCTCTCATAAATTGAGTGAACCATTCACTAATCATCTGGAAGAAAGCTTGTTTAGTTTCTCCCTCTTGGCCACTCTTAACCGGTCTCAGATCAGATGGCACTGTCCTCTGCGCAGGAGTAGGCGCATTGCTTTCTACATCGTCAGCTATGGCTCTTTCGAGATCCATTACTATACGAAAATCACATTTTACACATCGGGATTCATCACACAATTACATTTCAAATATATGGCATGTATAGCTAGACTCTGACACGCAGTGTTAGTCTGAGAATCGACTAAACCGTAGCTCTGATGCCAATCAAATGTAACATCCCTGACCCGTATTCGTCACCGAAATAGGGTTAAAAAATTTACCGGATAGATCAGAAACTTTTACAGACATTTAGTAAACAATTCACCAATCACAATCAAAGTGTCCCTTATATAGGTCAACGAGACCTTAGTCATGCTTTAGAGTAGGACCAGGACTAAACTGAACACATACGAAAATTCTCAGAAATTAAAAATTCTTTCAAACCTGTCAGGGTCACACGCCCATGTGACCAGGCCGTGTGTCTCCCACGGCCACTAGACACAACCGTGTGTTCAAGCCGTGCCAAAACAGAGCTTGTATACTAACTTTTCCACACAGCTACCAAGCACGCCTGTGGGTCTTGACCGTGTAACATTAGGGTAGCTACTGACTTACTCACACGGCTACCAGGCACACCCGTATGCCATGGCCGTGTACACTTATGCTAGCTACTAACTTATATCCATGGCCATTAGGCACGCCCGTGTGCCACAGCCGTGTAGACAAAACAGATCACTTGCAATGTCAAAATGCCACCTACATTAGGGTCATCACTCCTAGATACATACCAGTTCATTTCTTAAACACTTAACATCCAAAAACATGTCAAACAACCAACATAACTTCATACTCAACATAATTCATTCACATTTACCTTTCATATAACTATTTCTTTAGTCAAACATACATTCTCATAATGCATTCATATGTTTACCATAGCCTTGGCAATTCCATTAGCTTTCAAGCCATACTAAACATACATCATGTTTCATATTTACTCAAGCGTAATACCAACATTTACCTAGCCACATCACATGACTAGCATATACATGCCATATCTAGCTATATTCACATTACAAAAATATCAAAATGAGTTTGAGTAGTGTGATGACGATCCTCGATGGTTCCCGAGCCTTCAGTAGCTTCTACGATCTATAAAACAGAGAAAACACACACAGAGTAAGCTTTCCAAAGCTTAATAAGCCATATACAAATAAACTTAGCATATAATATACATATTCAATTAGGCAAAATGTCATTTATAGTTCTCATAGCAAATTTATCTCATATTCATTGGCTCATATGCTTAGCCATATCATACAAAAATTTTCAACTAAAATATCACATATACACATAGTTCATTCAAGCATATTTTCACTTATTGTCTCATCATTCCATTTCACATATTCATCATAGTAAGTTCATATAGATACTTACCTTTCATGCACACTTAGTGTACATATCAAACGTACTTGATACGAATATACAAATCACATAGTCATTCATATCTCATATTTGCCAGTTGAACCATTCGAAATCTATTAGGATACACAGAGTGCTCAGAATAGTTGTACAATGCCAATGTTCCAGACGTGGTCTTACATGTAATCAGATATCGATGCCATTGTCCCAGACAGGGTCTTACACGAATCAATATGATGCCAATGTCCTAGACATGGTCTTACACGTAAATCTCATATCGATGCTACCATCTTAGACGTTGTCTTACACGAAATCTCGAATCAATACTAACATCCTAGACGTGGTCTTCCATGATATCACATAATAGACACCTATGTCATGACATTGACTACCCTATCTATTCCCAGGTTTAAACGAGACTTTTCAGACTTTATCACTATATCGATTCTATCACAGAATTCTTGTACACATCATCTCATATGCATTCATCATTATCAATAGTCACAAGAACATACATAATTCAATACAAATACATTTATTTGTATATTGACTTACCTCGGATTTAGATATTCATTAGGACTCGGTTATTTGACTACTTTCGCTTTCCCGCGATCTAAGTCTGTTTTCTTCGGTTCTTGATCTATACATATTCAAAGTTAATCCATTCATTCATCAACTTATTCAATTCAATCTAAAAACATGCATTTAGGGAAATTTGCAAATTAGACCCCACATTTACACATTTGGACAATTTAGTCCATTTTTCACAAAACATCAAATATACAAAATCACCATATACTCATGCTTAGCTGAATACTCATGTATATACAAGTCTATACATTCCATTTATTTCATAATTTCGTCCTTCAAAATGCTATTTTCACAATTTATCCCTAATTAGCTAAATTCATCAAATTTTTGAGAACAAAACATGTTCGTTTAACACCTAAACTCGTCACAAAGCTGACCATTTCAACAATGGCACATTTCATAAACATCATCAATTCTTTAAATTACAACATGGGCTTGATAGAAGACTAAGCAACAATCTCAAAAACATAAAAATTATCAAAAACTGAGTCAAAACATACCTTAATCAAATCTTTCAAGTGTCGAAACCTTGCTTAACTTTCTTCCTTTTCTTTCTTTCAATTTTTTCGGCTAAAAAGATGATAACTATCCCATTTTCATGCTTTTGTTTCCTTTAATTATCTTTGATTTTGCAAATTACTCATTTACCCTTTTAATAAACATATAAAACAAATAAGTACTAAGGTTATTTTGTCATTTAATGAACCACTAACTAAATAATGGATTAATTGCCTCATAAGGCCATAATAATTAAAAGCCACAACACAAAGGTACTTTAACAAATAGCATGCAAATTTTGCATTTCATGCAATTTAATCCTTTTTCCAAATTAAGCACACGGATAGACAAATTTTTATACTAGACTTTCACATATACTGAATCACGTATTAGAGGCACGAAAAATAATATTAAAATACTATTCTAAGTTGGATTTGTTGTGCTAAAACCACTATTCTGATTAGGGTCTAAAATGAACTGTTACAATTCTCCCTCCTTAGGGATTTTCGTCCTCAAAAAACTTACCGCTAAACAGATTCGGGTATTGTTGTTTCATTGAATCTTCGGGCTCCCACGCAGCCTCTTCTAATCCGTGTTGATGCCATAATACTTTCACTAACAGAATTTTCTTATTTCTCAACTCTTTCACTTCACGAGCCAAAATACGGATGGGTTCCTCTTCATAAGTCATATCAGATCAGATTTCAATCTCAGACGAAATAATTACATGTCACGGATCGGATCTATATCTTCGAAACATCGAAACATGGAATACATTGTGAATCTTTTCTAGTTCAGAGGGCAACAATAATTTATATGCAACTGGTCCAATACGTTCAATAATTTTATACTGTCCGATGAACCTCGAACTCAACTTGCCTTTATGTCTGAATCGGAGTACTTTCTTCCACGGAGACACTTTTAAGAACACTTTGTCACTGATTCCAAACTCAATCTCTTTTTGTTTCAAGTCCGTATAAGAGTTCTGACGATCAGATGCTAATTTCAGACTATCACGGATTACTTTTACTTTCTGTTTAGTATCTTTTGTCAAATCAACCCCGTGCAGCTTATTTTCACTAAGCTCGGTCCAATACAGAGGTGTTCGACATTTTTGCCCGTACAAAGCTTTATATGGCTCCATTTTAATGCTCGAATGGAAACTGTTATTATACAAAAATTCAATCAATGGCAGGTATTGTTCCCACGTACTGTTAAACTCAAGAATGTAGCATCTCATCATGTCCTCAAGAATCTGAATAATTCATTTAGACTGACCATCCGTTTGCGGATGAAAAGTAGTACTGAAATGCAATTTCGTGCCTAAAGCTTCTTGCAATTTCTTCCAGAACCGTGAACTAAACCTCAGATCTCTATCTGACACAATGGATAGTGGCACCCCCTATAATCTCACAATATCATAAATGTAAAGCTCAGCTAACATGTCAAGTGAATAATCAGATCTCACTGGAATAAAATGGGTGGATTTCGTCAATCGATCAACTACAACCCAAATTGTATCTTTCTTTCTTGGAGTCAGAGGCAATCCCAAAATAAAATCCATTGTCACCCTATCCCATTTCCACTTAGGAATCAGAATTGGTTGTAACAAAATTGATGGAACCTGAACATTCAGCTTTAATTTGTTGACAGACTAAACATTTCAAAATAAAATAAAAAATGTCTCGTTTCAAACCATACCACCCATACTGTTGCTTTATATCAAGACATGAGCAACGCTATTACAGACTCCCTTTTAAGTGAAATATGGGGCTAAAGGGATCTGAGGATTTTGAAAATGTCAGAGATTGTAACTTATCTTTTAATTTGTTAAAGATGGTAGAACAAAATGGAAATAGACTCTACTGTACAAAGGGGCCAATAGACATTGTGAGTTTGGGAAATGAGTGAAGATCGAAGCCTTGCTCACTACAGAATTCAAAGATGTTTTTGCATGATCGTATCAAGATATGCCTAGGCACAAGGAAACTATGGAGTGTTCGAAAAGGCACATCTTAAGAGTTTTCTGATATCCAGGTCGATTATAAGTTTCAAGTACTGTTGGTTTACCATGAAAAAGGGATTGCGTCAGTTATGTCATAAATGCCAAATAGAGGAAGACAAGACTTATGTGCTTTCTCCATATACGTGGGGCATAGATGTTACGGGGACGATCTAGTCAGAAGCTTCTAACAGACATCATCATCTTTTCGGTTGTTAATTACTTCATTAAGAGGGTGAAGGTCGCTTTATATGCCAAAAGTTACATGTCTAAATATAATGTCAAAGTTGACAGTCTGTTTAAAGATCAGATGCCATATCAGGGCAAAAAAAAAAAAAAAAAAGAAAGAAAGAAGAATTAAGAAAGAAAGAGAGAAGGGAACATCCAAAAGATTTTTTTGAGACTTGTAAATATTGGCGTAGAGAAGTTACCATTTACCCTCTTTGCTTCTTGAGTATTGGCTATGACCTCCACCGGGGCAACGCCTTTCTCATTGGTTTTTGGGATGGATACAATCTTGCCCATCAAAGTTGAGATTCATTTTCTTCGGATTCTGTCAGAGCTAAAGTTGGATAAAGTGGAATAGGTTCAATCTCGATATGATCAACCGAATCTGATCAAGGAAAAGGTTAAGAGCCATCCGTCATGGTCAAATATACTAGAAGCAAATGATGCGGGCTTACAATAAAAAAAAGTCCACCCTAGGGGGTTCCATGAAGGAAACTTGGTATTGAAAAGATCCTCTCTATGCAAAAGGATTTCAGAGAAAAATGGATGCCTAATTGGGAAGGACCTTATGTTGAAAGAAGGTCTTTTCTGGAAAAGCATTGATACTAGCTGATATAGATGGCAAGAGTCAGCTAAATCCAGTTAATGCGGATTCAGTCAAGAAACACTTCGCTCAAGAAGGAAATAGGCCAAGGCGAAAACCCGCAAAGGGCGCTTTGAGGCTTTCCTCCAAAAAAAAATGGAGAGGCCAAGGTGAAAACCTACAAAGGGACTTTGAGACCAGATAGGCTTTGAGTCGAAAACCTGAAAAGGGCGGCTCAAATTATGATCAAATCGTGATGGGGCATACAGTAGTTTTTTTACGCCTAAATTAAGAATGGTGAAGTATGTTTCATCTTGGGGCATCGATAAAGTACTCTGGATCTCCTAAACACATATTGAGCTTAAATGGTCCTCAAGAAGTTTGAACAGAGAAGCTCAGTTGACGATATCTGGGGCACCTAGTTTCCATCTTACTCATTCTGAATCTGCTCGCTTCAAAGTACACTACCAATAAATTTCCTTTTGATTGCATCTGCTACCTTATTTGTTTCGAGCTATGCTCATAATTAATTTCTTTCTAGCCCATTATTATGATCTTTTGCAAACATTTCATATTGAATTAATGATTATTGAACTAATAATGCTTTCACAAAAGAAGTTTAGTGTATTACTCTGAAAATCTCTAAATAATATAAGAATCTAAAACAGGACAGTTATTTAGAACTATCTAGGCTTAAAGGGTTCGGAGCACTTAAGATAAGGGTCTAAGCAGTGGCAACATTTCCAGATTCTCTGTTAGAAGTATCAGTTGAACACACGTCAAGGATCACCTTAATAAACAGCAAACAATGACAGCCCAAGTGTTAAAAATGGATCATTCTCATGACATTTTGCATCCATTCATAACATTCGTAATACATATGGTTAGGAGCATTTTCATGACATCCAAATCATTTGACATAAGCATAGACCCCATGAAATCAATTCTACAGGTAGGTTCCCTAGAGGACAATGTAGCAAAATTGATGGGAGTTACAGAAGATTACAGATCTTATCTTCACGGAGCAGGAGTGAAGCAGATCAGAAATAGTAAGCCTTATGTCCACTAAATAGGAGTGGAGTAGGCTAAAGATAGCAGATCTTATCTCCACTGAGCAGGAGTGGAGCAGATCGAAGACAACAGATCTTATCTCTACTGAACAAGAGTAGAGTAGATTGAAAGACTGAAGCCTTATATCCACTGAGCAGGAGTGGAGCAGGCTAAAGATATAGATCTTATCCCACTGAGTAGGAGTGGAACAGATCAAAGACGACGAGCCTTAACCCCCTAAGCAGGAGGGTAACAAGCCAAAAATTACAGATCTTATCTTCACTGACCAGGAGTGGAGTAGATCGAAAGCAGTAGATACTATCTCTACTGAGTAGGAGTAGAGCAGATCGGAAGACTGAAGCCTTATCTCCACTGAACAAGAGTGGAGCAGGCTGAAAGAAAGCAGATCTTATCTCCACTGAACAGGAGTGGAGCAGATCATAGCGGATCCTATCTCCACCGAAAGCGAGGTGGGCGAGATAAAAATTACAGATCTTATCCCCACTAAGCAGGAGTGGGGCAGATAAAAAATGGCGAATCTTATCCCCATGTATCGGCAATGGAGAAGATTTAAGCCACTAGCCTTATCTCCACCGAAAGGTGAGTGGAGCAAAATGGAAAGCGATCTTATCTTCACCGGCGGAGGTGAGGGAGCAGTCATAACGGATCATATCTCCACTGAGTAGGAGTAGAGCGGATCAAAAATTATAGATCTTATCCCCACTGAGCAGGAGTGGGGCAGATCAAAAATGGCGAATCTTATCTCCATGTATCGGCAATGGAGTAGATTTAAGCCATTAGGCTTATCTCCACTGAGCAGGAGTGGAGCAGACTGAAATAACAGATCTTATCTTTACTAAGTAGGAGTGGAGCAGATTGAATAGCAAGTCTTATCTCCATGTATCAGCAGTGGAGCAGACTGAAGATCATAGCCTTATTTTCACCGAGCAGGAGTGGAGCAGGCTGAAAGAACTAATCTTATCTCCACTGAGCAAGAGTGGAGCAGATCGAAGATGATGGCCTTAATCCCCTAAGCAGGTAGGGTAATGGGCTGAAGATAGCAGATCTTATCTCCAATGAGCAAGAGTGAAGCAGATCGAAAGTTACAAGTCTTATCTCCATGTATCGACAATGGAGCAGACTGAAGATCATAGCCTTATCTCCACTGAGCAGGAGTGGAGCAGGCTGAAAGAAAGTAGATTTTATCTTCATTAAGCAGGAGTGGAGCAGATCGAAGATCCTAGCCTTATCTCCACTGAGCAGGAGTGGAGCAGGCTAAAAACAACAGATCTTATCCCCACTGAGCAGGAGTGGAGCAGATCGAAGATTATAGCCTTATTTCCACTGAGCAGGAGTAGAGCAGGCTGAAAAAGCAGATCTTATCTTCACTAAGTAGAAGTGGAGCAGATCGAAAGTAGCAAGTCTTATCTCCATGTACTGGTAATGGAGCAGACTGAAGAATGTAGATCTTATCCCTACTGAGCAAGAGTGGGGCGGGTCATGGATATAGATCTTATCTCCACTGAGCGGATCGTGGATACAGATCTTATCTCGAAATATCAAGCAATCATCATTATCCACTCGAAATTCAGAATCAGGGTTTGGATCACACTGAGCTTATTTTGCTATTAATTCATTATCAACTTTCTGAGCATCACATATCTGTTGCAAAAACAACAGTTTTGCTTTTAATTCAGCTATCATTGAACTATTATTAGACAGATCTAATTGAGCACTCAAAGCACATAGTGTAAACAGTGATTTCTGACTCAATACATCAGCAACGACATTTGCTTTACCCGGATGATAATCAATTACAAGTTTATAATCTTTTAACAACTCTAACCATCTTCTCTGATGTAGATTTAAATCTTTCTGAGTCATCAGATATTTTAGGCTTGTATGGTCCGAAAATACGTGACATTTCTCACCGAACAGATAAAGACACCAGATTTTTAATGCGAACACAATTGCAGCTAGCTCAAAATCATGAGTCAGATAATTCTTTTCATGCAACTTTAGTTTCCTTGAGGCATAAGCTATGACTTTACCTTCTTGCATCAATACGCATCCCAGACCATTTAATGAAGCATTAATGTATATTATAAATTCTTCGCCCGATTCTAGTTGTTCTACCACTAGAGCTTCAGTCAAAAGGGTTTTTAACTCATCAAAACTTTTCTGACATTTATCGAAACATTCAAATCTTACATCTTTCTGAAGTAATCTAATCAAAAGTGTTGCAATCATCGAAAAGCCTTTTATGAATCTTCGATAATAACCAGCAAGTCCCAGAAAACTACGGACTCTAGAAATCTTGCTTGGATCATCTCGTATTTTAGATACTGATACAATATGTCCCAGAAAAATGACTTCACATAACCAAAATTCACATTTATTGCATTTCGCATACAATTGCTTTTCTTTCAAATTTTGTAACACAATTCTTAGATGCTCAGCATGCTCAGTCTCATCACGTGAATAAATCAATATGTCATCTATGAATACAATAACAAATCGATCTATGTACGGTCTAAAAATTCTATTCATCAGATCTATAAAAATAGCAGGAGCATTTGTTAGTCCGAAAAGCATAACTAAAAGCTCATAATGCCCGTACCTCGTTCTGAAAGTAGTTTTAGGAATGTCTGAATCTTTCACTCTCAATTGGTAGTATCTCGATCTCAGATCAATCTTAGAAAACATAGTGGCTCCTTTTAGTTGATCAAACAAATCGTCAATCTTGGGCAACGGATATTTGTTCTTTATAGTTACTTTGTTCAACTAACAATAGTCAATGCACATTTTCACCGTGCCATCTTTCTTTTTCACAAACAGAATGGGAGCACCCCAAGGTGAGAAACTCAGTCTAGCGAACCCTCTGTCGGTCAACTCTTGCAGTCGTGACTTTAACTCTTTCAGCTTAGTTGGTGCCATTCTATATGGAGCTATCGATATAGGTGTAGTACCAGGTAAATGATCAATACCCAATTCAACTTCACGTATCGGAGGCAATCCTGGTAATTCTTCAAGAAATATATCAGAAAACTCACAAACAACTGGTACTGATTTAACTTTCCTTTCAGATACTTTCGAATCAATCATAGAAGCAAAATAAGCTTCATAACCCTTTTTCACATATTTTTTAGTTTCAATATAGATATCACAATGTGCTTATAGGTTTGATCCTTGTGAGGGTGGCAAATTGGCCTTGCACATGGCCTGTTTTGCCAACACAGTAATGGCACACGGGCGTGCCTAATGGATAATGACAGAATCTAGCCTAAAAGTACACAGCTTAGACACGGGTGTGGCAACTAGCCGTGGGCATAAGTCAGTAGCTAGCTTAAGAGCACACGGCCATGGCACACGGGCGTGCCTGGTGGCCGTGTGGAGAAGTCAGGATGCTTGCTCTGTTTTGGCACGGCCTGGACACATAGGGGTGTCTAGTGATCATGTGAGGCACACGGCCTGGTGTCATAGGCGTGTGGCCTCAACAAATTAAATGTTTGAAATTTCTAATAGTTTTGTAAGTGGTCAATTTAGTCCCAACCCCTTTCTAGCATGTGTTTAAGGTCTTGTAGGCCTCAATAAGGGACTATTCGATATGATGATGATTGACTTTATGTTGTAAATGAGATGTGGAATGACTTGATTGTTCAGTAATACCTCTTAATCCATATTCAAACGACGAATTCGGGTTAGGGGTGTTACATTTTATTGGTACCGAAGCTATGATTTTGTCGATTCTCAAACTAACGTAGTGTGTGTGAGTCTAGCTATACATGCCATATATATAATTATTATAGTGTGATGAGTTCTAACAGATGAAAATGTGTTTTCGTATAGTAATGGATCCCGATCGAGCAGTTGCTGATGATGTAGAAAGTAACGTGCCTACTCCCACTCAAGGGACAGTGTCGGCCATATCTAGGCCTAATGATAGTGGTGAGAGAGGAGAGGCTAAGCAAGCCTTCTTTCATATGATGAGTGAGTGGTTTTCGGAGTTCGTTCGAACGAATCTGGCTACTTCACAACCTCCACCCCCACAAGTACCTATGGTGCCACAAGTTGTAGATCCAATCAGATTGAATAATCCCCCTGTGGACAAGATTTGAAAGTATGGGGTCAAAGAGTTTAGGGCTACATCTGATGACAATGTTGAGTGAGTCGAGTTCTGGCTCGAGAATACCCTTTGATTATTTTATGAGATGTCGTTGACTCTGGAAGAATGTATAAAATATGTTGTTTCGTTGTTGAGGGATATGACTTATAATTGGTGGAAGACGTTGATATCTATAGTTTTGAGAGAGAGAATCACCTGGGATTTTTTTTCAAGCCAAGTTTCGAAAGAAGTATATCAGTCAACAATTTATTGATCAAAAACGTAAAGAGTTTTTAGAGTTGAAACAAGGCTGTTTGTCAGTTATTGAGTACTAATAGGAATTTATGAGATTGAGCCAGTATGCACGGGAATGTGTTTCGACTGAAGCTACTATGTGTAAACATTTCATAAAAGGGTTGAATGAGGACATTAAGTTGTTGGTCCAGATACTCGATATAAACGAATTTTTTGTGCTAGTTGAAAGAGCATGCAAAGTTGAGGAGCTCAGTAAAGAAAAGAAGAAAGCTAATTCTGAAACTCGTGATGAAAGAAAAAAATTGATGAGTAAGTTTTCTCAACCTTCGATGAATAGATTTAGAGATGCAAGCAATCATTCAAATGCTTCGTTTGGACATTCAAGTAGAGATCGTTCGAGACAAAGTGCTGGTCCACGAACTCAAGCTCCGAATGAATCAAGTGTTGGCAATGTTAAAAATAATAAGCCTGAGTGTAGACAATGTGGGAGACGACATGTGGGAGAGTGCTGGGGCAAGTATAATAATAGAACATGTTATAAGTGTGGATCACGAGATCACTTTATTTGGGATTGCCCAAAATTAGTTGAGGAAGAAAACGTTCAAAATGATAGACTGAGTAATATGACGGCTAAGGGTAGCCACCGAAAAACACAAGAAATGTGAACGAAAGCTAGAGAGGGACAACCGATACAGTTGTGAGATCAGAGGCGAGAGATCCTGCTCGAGCCTATGCTATTCGAGCACGAGAAGAAGCATCATCTCTAGACGTCATTACTGGTACTTTTACTTTATTCGATATTGATGTGATTGCATTAATAGATCTGGGATCAACTCATTCCTATGCGTGTGTGAATATAGTACTGAGTAAGACTTTATTTGTTGAGCCTACTAAATTGGTGGTTAGAGTGTCGAACCCTTTAGGCAAGTGTATTTTGGTGGATAAGGAGTGCAAGAACTGCCCATTGATGTTTCAAGATATATGTTTTCCTGTTAATTTGATGTTGCTACCATTCGATGAGTTTGACATAATTCTGGGTATGGATTGGCTTACTCTGCATAATACCATTATGAATTGTCAAAGAAAGAGTATTGAATTGAGAAGTCAGAACGGTGAGATAGTTCGAATTGAATCCAGTGATATGAAAGGATTACTAGCTGTTGTATCTGCAATGAAAGCTATGAACTATGTGAGAAAAGGTTGTGAAGCCTATTTAGCGTACGTGATTGATACAAAAGTGTCAAAAAAGAAAGTTGAATTTGTGCCTGTGGTATGTGAGTTTCTAGATGTGTTTCCTGAAGAGCTATCGGGATTACCTCCGATTCGAGAAGTTGAATTTGGTATTGAGTTAGTGCCAAGAACTACCCCTATTTCGATAGCTCCGTATAAAATGGAACCAACAGAATTGAAAGAGTTAAAGTCTTAGTTGTAGGAGTTGACTGACAGAGAATTTGCACAACTGAGTTTCTCATCCCTGGGGAGCTCCTGTGTTATTTGTGAAAAAGAAAGATAGAACTATGAGAATGTGTATTGATTATCTATTGTTGAACAAAGTGATGATAAAGAATAATATACGTTTCGTTGTATTGATAAGTTGTTTGATCAGCTGAGAGGAGCTACAGTGTTTTCAAAGATAGATTTGAGATCAGGCTACTATTAGTTAAGAGTTAAAGAATTCGATGTGCCGAAAACTGCTTTCAGAACGAGGTACGGACATTACGAATTCTTAGTGATGCCTTTTGGACTAACAAATGCCCTTGCAGTGTTTATGGATCTGATGAATCAGATATTCAGATCGTATTTGGATCGCTTTGTAGTGGTGTTTATTGATGATATTTTGATTTATTCGTGTGATGAGATGCAGCATGCCGAGCATTTGGGAACTATGCTGCAAACCCTGCGTGAGAAACAATTGTATGCAAAGTTTAGCAAATGTGAGTTTTGGTTATGTAAGGTTGGTTTTCTCGGGCATATTGTATCAGCTGCGGGAATAAGAGTTGATTCGAGTAAAATCTTTGCTATTTCAGAATGGAAGCCTTCGAGAAGTGTGTCCGAAGTTCATAGTTTTTTGGGACTAGCAAGATATTATAGACGGTTTATGAAAGGTTTCTCGATGATTGCGACTCCATTGACAAAGTTGTTACAGAAAGATGTTAAGTTTGAGTGGTCAGAAAAGTGCTAGCAGAGTTTTGAACAGTTTAAAGTGTTGTTAACAGAGGCGCCAATATTGGTTCAACCTGAATCGAGCAAGGAATTTAAGTTTATAGTGAAGCATAGTTGAATGGTTTGGGTTGTGTGCTGATGCAAGAAGGGAAAGTCATTGCTTACGCTTCAAGACAGTTAAAATCGCATGAAAAGAATTACCCAACGCATGATCTTGAATTGGCTGCGATTGTGTTCGCATTGAAAATTTGGGGTCATTATCTGTTTGGGGAGAAATGTCACATCTATATTGATCATAAGAGTTTAAAGTACTTGATAACTCAGAAAGATTTGAATTTGCAACAGAGAAGATGGTTAGAATTATTGAAAGACTACAAACTTGTAATAGATTACCACCCGGGTAAAACTAATGTTGTAGCTGATGCCTTGAGTCGGAAATCGTTATATGCTTTGCGAGCTATGAGTAATCAAATAGATCTGTGTGATGACGGTGCGGTTATAGCTAAGTTGAAAGTTAAACCGATGTTTGTACAACAGATTTGTGATCCTAGAAAAATGATGTTGAAATGATGGCTAAACGAATTCTATGTGAATCAAATATTGATTTAGAATTTCTAGTTGATAGTGATGATTATCTGAGATTTAGAGATCGGATTTGTGTTCCGAAATATTCAGAGTTGGTCTCGATGATTTTGAATGAAGCTCACAACAGTCATTTGACTGTACATCCGGGGAGTAAGAAGATGTATAATGATCTGATACAGTACTATTGGTGGCAAGGTATAAAAAGAGACATTTCTGACTTTGTGTCGAAGTGTTTAGTTTGTCAGCAAGTTAAGGTTGAACATCAAGTTCCGTCTGGTTTGTTGCAACTGATTATGATTCCTAAGTGGAAATGGGAAAGAATTACAATGGACTTTGTGCCGGGTTTGCCCTTATCTCTAAGTAAGAGAGATGCAATCTGGGTGATAGTTGATAGATTGACGAAATCAGCCCATATCGTTCTGATGAAAACCGATTATTCTTTAAATAAGTTAGTTGAACTGTATATTGCTGAGATTGTGAGATTGCACGGACAGAGATCCGAGGTTTACCTCGCAATTTTGGAAGAAATTGCAAGAGGCTTTAGGCACAAAATTTTAGTATGGCTTTTCTTCCGCAAACGGATGGTCAATTCGAATGAATCATTCAGATTCTCGAAGACATGCTGAGGTGTTGCATAGTTAAGTTTGAGAATACGTGGGAAAAACATTTGTCATTAATTGAATTCACGTACAATAATAGTTTTCAATCTAGTATCAAAATGGCACCATATGAGGCTCTTTACAGTCGAAAGTTTTGAACTCCATTGTATTGGACTAAGTTGAGTGAGAACAAGATTCACAGGGTTGATATTATAAAAGAGACTGAGCAGAAAGTGAAAGTAATTCGGGACAGATTGAAAGTGGCCTCAGATCGTCAGAAATCGTATGCAGATTTGAAACGAAAAGATATTGAATTTAAGGTTGGTGATAAAGTATTTTTGAAAGAATCTCCGAGGAAGAAAATACTTCGATTGGCCGAAAGGGAAAGCTAAGTCTGAGGTTCATCAGACCGTATGAGATTATTGAACGAGTTGGGCCGGTTGCTTACAGATTGATGATACCACCTGAGTTAGAAAATATTCATAATGTGTTTCATGTGTCGATGCTTCGACGGTACCGATCTGATCCGTCTCATGTGATTGCTCCTACTGAGGTTGAGATTCAGTTAGATTTGTCGTATAATGAAGAATGATCCAAATTTTGGCATGAGAGATCAAAGAGTTGAGAAATAAGAAAATCTCTTTAGTGAAAGTGTTATGGCACAAACACGAAGTTGAAGAGGTTACGTTGGAGCCTGAGAACATTGTGAGAGAGTAATATCCACAACTATTCGTTGGTAAGATTTTCGGGGAAAAAAATCCATAAGGGGGAAAGTTGTAACAGCCCAGTTTAGACGCTAGTCAGAATAGTGGTTTCGAGACCACAAATCCGAGGTCAAAATATAATTTTAAAGTTATCTTTGGTATTGATTCTATGTGACATATCTGTGTGAAAATTTTATCGATTGTTTGTTGAATTAAGATAAAGGACTTAACCGCGTAAAGAGTAAAGGCTATGTGTTGATTTATAAGTATCTAAGTGTTGTTGTCTTCATAATAAGATGGCCTTAAGAGGCAATTAAGCAATTATTAAAGATAGTGGATGGCTAAATGACATATTAGCCTTAATATATATTTGTTTTATATGTTTAATAAAAGGGCAAAAGAGTAAATTGTGTAATAAGGTAATATTAATAAAACAAACGAAAGAAAAGATGAATGTTATCATCTTTGTGAGTGTCGAATGTTGAAGAAAAAGAAGGGAAGAGAGATTTAAGGTATTCGGCCAATATTTGAGCTTGATTGAAGGTATGTTTGAGCTCGATTTTTGATAATTTCTACGTTTTCATAATCGTTACTTCGTGCTCTAGCTAACCCATGCTTTAATTTTGTGAATTGATGATGTTTTTGTGAGGAGTCATTAATGAACACTTGAGCTATGTGTTAGTTGACAGTGAAATATGGAAACTTGGTGTTGGATTAATATAGTTTGTAGTGGGATTTTTAGTGAAATTGAGTATTTTAGACTTAATTAAGAAAATGAGAAATTGAAGGGTTAAATTGTGAAATAAATGAAATGTATGAGCTTGTATTAGCATGGGAAGGATTCGGCTAGCATATGTGTTTTGAAATTTTGTGTATTTGATGATTTTTTCAAATAGGGACTAAAATGTCGAAATGTGAAAATGTTAGGGCTATTTTGTAAAATGCCCTAAATGTGTGTGTGTGGACTAAATTGAATGAGTTGGTGATTGAATGGATTGAATTTGAATGTGTATAGACCAAGAAAGGAGAGGTTCGGATCAAGATCGAGGCAAAGATAAAGTGCTCGATTAATCGACCATTTCGATAGTTCGACGTCCGAGGTAAGTTCAGATATAATATGTGTTATTAAGATATGTTTTAGTATTATGGAATGAATATGTATATGATTATGAGATTTAAGATGCTATGTGCAAAATTGAATTAAATGGCACTAAGTGTGCGAAATTGAAATCGAAACAGAGGTGAGTAGCACTGTGTGTGCGATGTTATAAAAGTTTCAGCTTATTGATTTGGCACTTTGTGTGCGATACCGAGATAAGTCGGTTAAAAGAATAGGCACTAAGTGTGAGATGACGAATATGCTTAGATCATCTATATGGCACTGAGTGTGCGATTAAATTAAACGAATATCAGAGAATGATAGACATGTAATATAGAGCATTGAATAGCTTGGAAGTTGAATAACTATGTGTTAATTAAGGTATGTATTGAACCTTTGTGGTTGATGAGTTTATAGATAAAGTTATGAATGGATGAATGGATATTTTAGCTATGGATGATATGGTATTAATATGAGAGAATTGATCTATGTGATGATTAACTATATAAATTAGTTTAATTTGGTGAGATAATGGTATTGTATTTCGAACTTACTAAGCTTTTGAAAGCTTACTATGTGATTATTTCACTGTTTTACAGTGTCAGCAAAGCTAGCTCGGATCTTGGGATCATCAGCACTCAATATCACACTATCGACAATCTATTTTGGTATTTTTTTTTTTTGAAGATGTGAATATTGGAATATGGCATGTATAGGCTAGTTGTTTTGTAATACAAATGAGATGTGTAAATAGCCATGTGATGTGGCTAGATAAATGTTTGAAATATGCATATATAGATATGGTATGTTTTGATGGCAATGGTGTTGTTTTACAAATGGTAATCTTAGTGATAGTTTGATGCTCGTATGATCTAGTGAATTTCAGGATGAATCATGTTTGGTATTGAATGTGTTAAAATGGTGCAATTTAGTTTTTAAGTTGATATGATTAGATATGAGATTGTATGAGATGAATTGATGATCATTTGATATGTGTTAAAATGAATTTTTGATTAGATATGAGATTGTATGAGATGAATTGATGATCATTTGATATGATTACAAACGGCCTGGTGGCATGGGCATGTGGCCTCAACAGATTTTGTAAATGTTTGAAATTTCTAATAGTTTTGTAAGTGTTCGGTTTAGTCCCGACCCCTCTCTAGCATGTGTTTAAGGTCTTGTAGGCCTCAATAAGGAACTATTTGATTATGTCTTGATGTACTATGATGATGATTAACTCTGTGTCATAAATTGGATGTGAAATGATTCAATTGTTCAATAATGCCGCTTAATCCCTATTCTGGCGACAGATTTGGGTTAGCGGTGTTACAAGCATAGTCCCAAATTCAGAGATTCAATTTGTTATAGGAGTAACTTAAATTCAGACTCAAAGCAAACCAATTACATGTGTACGTATATGAAATTTCAGTTCATATATGATACCGATCAGATTGAGGTACAATATTCCCATTCTCGCACGCTACACACCGTCTTCGGCCATCCCAACACACCATTAGGGACATTCAATTCCCAACCAACCCTCCACACCTCAAAGTGTTCATTGACACTTTTTGCAGAAACGTAGCTTAGCTGCTAATTCAGTATGCAACAAGTGCCAGAATCAATTGTATACACCTGGTGGCATAGCCAAGATTTAAAAACAGATTTCTTCCTCCTCGATATCTCAACCCATGCTAATGCAAAACACAAGTACCAGTATCATGTGTTCATTCATTCTAATTCATTTCACAATCAATAATAAAATAAGCATTATAGTGTACTTATAACTAAGTTATTCACAGATCAATCTCAGAGTATCAGACAGTTCTAATATCATTAATTTCCATCCTTCATATATTAAAGAAGCCAATATCAGTGTGAGGTAACATTTTTTCCCTCAAAAACAGGTTTCGAGACCCAATCACATACCACACTGCATGGTCACACGCCCATGTGTCTTGCCTGTGTGGTTCCAAAGCATAAACAGTGAGTTACACGGTCTGGACACACGCTCGTGTCCTTGCTTGTGTGCCTCACAAGGCCTCGGTAGACACCCATGTCCCTACCCGTGTGGCTTTTCTATCCCAAACAATTAGTTACACAGCCTGGGCACACACCATGTCCTTGGCCATGTGGTCTCGTTCAACAAACAATGAGTTACACGACCCAAACACACGTCTGTACCCTAGCCAGTGTGAACCTTACACGAACGTGGCCACACAGGGCCTAGACAGACACCTATGTTGCCCTAAATCAACAAAAAGTGAGTTACACGAATGAACACACGGCCTACCACACGCCCGTATGGCTCACACAGGCTAGTCACACGCCCGTGTGCTGGCCATGTGGCGTCGGTAGTTACCATTTTCGACGATCGAAACTTGTAAAACTAAGGTTTTTCAATACACACCTGAAAAGATTTTGAAAATAGCACAAATTAGCCTAAAACAAGGACAAATTAGCCAATTAATTAACAGAACTTCCCGATTGCTCACTTAATACCTACGTTGAAAGTTTCAACACGAAACCTGCAAACATCCCAAACTTACCGAAACCTCAACAACAATTACAAAGATTTTTTTGTTGCTATTCCTATTGTCAATAGCCTTGCCAGCTAGGTAAATGCAAAATTGTTAAGAAGAGATTCCCGAAACTCACAAAAATACTCCATTCCAAACAATTTACAAAACAAAGGAAAAATCGCAGAGATGCTTGCATTGATAGTTACTTGCTGATAGCCTTCTAACCAGTGACTAACAACTGAACTTTCATTAATCCCATATTCCCTCACCACTTCTAGTTAATGAAAAGAAGGAAAAAATAAAAATGACAAAAATAAAGAACAAAAATAAAAAAAACAAAGAAGAAGAAACTATCGTTAAGAAATTTCCTAACTTCCAAGCAGATTTTTGCATTTGACAAAATATTGTCCTAACGTATACGATGGGATTCGAACTTGGAACCAGACAAGATACAGATATATGTTAAACCAGTGAACCAACAGGCTCATTCTTATCACAATTTCACACTGAGTCAAACTTAAGCGGGTAACGCGTGCTTATGGGTTGATTTCAAAAACAACAACACTTTTAATGATGCAACTCGAACTCCAGACCTTAACTCAATCACAGAACATAGAACCACATATACAGAAATTATTTACTGCAAAATCTCAGAATTAAATTCTTAAAATTTTGGGGCGTTACAACTATCTCCCCTAATAGAAATTTCGGCCTCGAAATTTTACATGGTTCGAATAGATACGGATATAGCCGTCGAATTAATTCTTTCGGTTTTGACATGGATTCCTCAGTACCATGGTTCTACCAAAGAACTTTTACTAGAGGAATAGTTTTCTTCCTCAGCATCTTAACGTCCCATTCCAATATCTGGATAGGCTCCTCTTCAAAGGTTAAGTTCGATTGCAATTTAATCTCGTTGACAGTAACAACATGTGACAGATCCGACCTATATTGTCTCAGCATCGAGACATGAAATACATCATGAATTCATTCTAATTCTAACGGTAACTCCAACTGATATGCAATAGGTCTAACACGCTTCAGAATACGGTATGGTCTAATGAACCTCGAGCTCAACTTACCCTTGCGCCCAAATTGGACAACCTTATTCTAAGGTGATATTTTTAAAAACACTTGGACACCAACCGAAAACTCAATATCCTTTCTTACTAAATCCGCATAAGACTTCTGTCTATCAGAGGCTGCTTTCAGATTATCACGAATCAATATCACACTGTTCTCAGTTTTAGAAACTAGTTCAGGACCTAGTATGCATGGTTCACTTAATTCAGTCCAACATAACGGAGTACGGCACTTATGACCGTATAAGGCCTCGTAGGGTGCCATCTGAATACTAGACTGGAAGCTATTATTGTATGCGAATTCCGCCAATGGTAGATACTCCTCTAACTACCCCTAAAGTCTATCACTCAACCCCAAAGCATATCCTCTAGGACCTAAATAACTCATTCTGACTATCCATTAGTATGGGGGTGATATGTAGTGCTGAAATTAAGTCGGGTGCCTAAGGCCTCATGGAGTTTCTTCCAGAATCGAGATGTAAATCATGGATCTCTGTCAGAGATGATCGAGACCCAAATCTCGTGTAGTCTCATAGTTTCGGCGATATACAATTTAGCTAACTTATATAATGAGTAATCTGTTCAGATAGGAATGAAGTGGGTTGATTTGGTCAATCAATCAACGATGACCTAAATTGAATCTTTCTTAGTGGGGGTTAGAGGCAACCCCGTAACAAAATACATTGTTATCTGCTCCCACTTCCACTGAGGAATTTTAACTGGTTGAAGCAATCTAGATGGCAACTGATGTTCCGCCTTAACCTTTTGACACATCAGACAGTCAAACAGAAAAGAGACTACCTCCCATTTCAGTCTAGGCCACCAGTAGAGTTCTCGGAGATCCCGGTACATTTTATTCCCACCAAGATGCACAGCATTGGGACTATTATGCGCCTCCTATAGAATCGAATGCCTTAGTTCCTTATCATTGGGTTTACAAATCAGACCTTTGAAGCATAACATATTATCGTTATTCAAGCTAAAATCAGAGTTCTCGTTTGAACCAACACTTTGCAACCGCTGCAGTAAGGACTCGTCGCCTAATTGTTTAGCTCGAATCTGTTCCACCCAAAGTGGTTTAACCTGCAATTCTACCAATATTCCTCCATCCTCAACCAAACTCAGACGGGCGAACATTGTTCTTAGATCAGTCATCGCTCTACGAATAAGAGCGTTTGTAACACCCCTTACCTGGGTTCGAAGCCGGAACCGGATACGAAGCATTACCTAATTCTACCTGGTTAAACATATCACATCGGGCTATAAAATTTCGTTTTAGCTTAAATACTTTCTATTCAAACTCATAACCTACTCATCCTGGACCTGCGAGGCCTTAAACCTACTTCCAAAAGGTTTCAAAAATTAATCGAAAACTTCCACACACTTAGAAGATTTTTGTCTATACTGGCGCCACACGCCCATGTTGCTCAAGGGACACGCCCGTGTACCCCTGAGGCATGCCCGTGCTCTTCACCCGTGGTCGACTCTGACTTATTACACACGGCCAGACATACGCTCGTGTCCCTGGCCCGTGCCCCTCACATGGCCTCAACACACCCGTACCCTTAAACCGTGTCTATCACATGGCTGAGATACATGGCTGTGTCTCTGCCCGTGTGGCCTGGAAGTTGGCTATTTTCCAAGCCAGTTCCCCCCCTAAAACACAAACTCTCTTGTATCCATTTTATCAACATGTATCATCCTATAATTGGACATTCGAATATCCAATTTTTGCATACACGTTCTCATACACATTTCCATTCATGAAATCATCACGACATCTCAATTATGTAATTACTACATACATGAATAACCACATCATAGGCGTGTAACAACCGTCAATGTTGGCCATCCCCAAATAGCCTTAATAAAAAAAATGAACATTTATTAAATAAGGGCCAACATTTTAGGCCATAAGAAATATGACTCATGTGACAAGACAACCAAGCCTACTATACATGCCATAACCCAAAAATTAATGTATCTAGATATACCAAGTGCTCCAATTGATAGTGTGAGCGAATCTCCGACATCCACCGATCCCCAAGCTAACTTGCCAATACTACAAGGCAAGAGAAAAGAGATGGGAAATAAGCATAAATGCTTAGTAAGTTCATATAAAAATAATAAGAAATTAATAAACTTGTATGGATAAATCATCACAATAATTTCTTAAGATAATATAATCATTATATCACATGCTTACACCTTGTTACTCATGTTCACATTAATCTGTCTACTTGAGTCATTGTCACTAAATTGTGTATTTCTTGAGCTAAAATGTTCCAAATGAAGAACCTTAAATTTTACCTGAAACTATACTCACATATCTTCATACCATAAAATTTCCAGAATTTTTGGCAAAGCCAATTAATACAGTTTATTCATTAAATTTCCCCTATTTTACAGTTCGACTATTCTGACCTCTCTTCACTACAAATCAATTTTATCCTCGTACAGAGTTCATATAACCTTTATGTTTAATTCATTTGAAAATAGACTCATTCAGTATTTATGAATATAAATTATATCCATTAATTATTTTTTTTTAAATTTTACTAATTTTTCAAAGTTGGAATAGGGGATTCCAAAACTCATTCTGACCAGGTCTCAATAAAATTCAAATATCTCATAATTCATACTTATTTTGCTTACTCTATTTCTTTTATAAAATAGTAGGCTCATTA
This sequence comes from Gossypium rotundifolium, assembly GCA_025506655.1. Taxonomy (NCBI): domain Eukaryota; kingdom Viridiplantae; phylum Streptophyta; class Magnoliopsida; order Malvales; family Malvaceae; genus Gossypium; species Gossypium rotundifolium. The sequence goes on along the minus strand of CP106722.1, from coordinate 102,259,927 downwards.
AGATTTAATTTCATATCTCTCCCAGCCTTTAATTCAATTTCTACTATTTTTGGTGAATTTTCAAAGTTATACTAATGCTGCTGCCCACACTGTTTTAATGTCAATTCCACTCATTCATTAATTCTTTATGTTCACTTTCATTTATACACACTTACACCAAAGCATATTATAATTTGGCTCATAACAACCAAGTGATCATAGACACATCTTACTCGTTTGCATCTTATCAATAATGCATCATAATCCGAGCACATTATTTATGAATCTCATATACATACCTGCGCCTATTCATAATACTCACATATCCTACTCTTACTTATCTTGAGCATACTCCTTGAACTTCCCATTGAACTACTTGTAACATTAAGGATGTTTGGGATATCTCGCACACCTGATATGACGCCAATTCCATAGTCTAGATACGGTCTTACATGGGATCAGATACCGGTGCCGATGCCATGTCCCAGACATGGTCTCACACTGGCACAGTCACTGCCATGGTCCAACCATGGTCTTTTCCGTCAATTCATCACGAGTAGTAGTACAAATGTACTTGACCCTGCATTTCTCACGATTGATCCTTCAATCCAATCTCGTACTTGCATACAGTCATGATTAGATTACATACATTTATAAAATAATACATCTCAATTCAAATTTAATAAGCATTCACTATAGACTAACCATATGAACTTACCTCAACGCGAATCGGTCATTTTGATTGACATTTCCCCGTACTTGGTCCAAATCTCGATTTCTTTGATCTAAAATGTCACATTTCAATTAATTATCACTCACATTACTCATTTTAATTAAAAAATCATAGTACGGTAAATTTATAATTTTGCCCCTAAACTTTCTCATAATTATGATTTTACCCCTAGGCTCGTAATATGATTTTTATTCAATTTCTATGAAATTCAAGGTCAGCCGAACCTTTTTCTCTTCCAAAGCAACGTCAAATTCTTATTATTTCACACTTTTAGGAGCATTTATAACTTTTACTAATTAACCCGTTTTAACCATTTTCAATGAAAATCACTTAGCAAAAATCGTTCTCCTAGCCTCGTGCACCCTTATTCTACCATTAAACATCAAAATGCACAAATATCTAGAATGGGTCAATTTTTAAACTTCCTTTTTCATGCAAATAAATGGTATAAATAGAAAGGTTAAGCTTCTAGGATCTAAAAAATACGAAGAACATTAAAAACGGGGCTCAAATGCACTTACAATTGAGCTTTGAAAAAGCTTGAAATCCTAGCCACGGCTTCATGAAAATTTCGACAGCATGGAGAAGAGAATGAGCAGATTTTTGAGTTTAAATTTTGTCTTTTATGCCTTAAAACACCCAAATGACAAAAATGCCCTTTGTACTAAAGTTTCAATTTTTACCCTTCCATGACTAGTTTTGTCCACAACAAAATAGGATGGTCTATTTGCCATTTAAAGACCTCTAGTTTAAACCCCCATTTAAATCAAGTACTTATGTTCTAGAACTCATATTTTGCAATTAATGCAATTTAATCTCAATAATAAAATTGGGCACTTTATCGATAAAATTACTTAACAAGATTTACACATCATCATCCAAACATATCATAGACTCTAAAACAATCATAAATTAAATGTTTTTACTTCGGGTTTGTGGTCTCAAAACCACTGTTCTGACTAGGCCCTATTTTGGGCTGTTACAACATTAGCTACCACATTAGCCTTACCCAGATGGTACTCTGTCGTGAAATCATAAACGTTCAGTAATTCAACCCATCGATGTTGCCGAAGATTTAACATTTTTTAGGCAAACAAATATTTGAGACTATTGTGATCGGTGTAAATAATACACTTTTCACCATACAAATAATGTCTCCAGATTTTCAAAGCAAACACAACCGCAGCTAGTTCAAGGTCATGCGTAAGGTAGTTACCCTCTTTTGTCTTAAGCTATTGTGATGCATAAGTGATCGTTGTTTGTCGAGTTTTAAAATTTATAAAGAGAATCATCGAACCTGGAAACTAACTCTGACAACGACTTAAGGCAAGTGCACCTATCGAACAGTAGTATAGCTTAGGCAAGACTGGATTGTCGAACCCAAAGGAACTAAAAGTACTAATACTAACCTTATTTTTATTATTTAGCCTAAATATTAAAATGATTGGTTGTTTTATCTAAAACTAACTGATTATTAAGCTAAGATTCAAAGACAAAAAGAATGAATTGAAGAAATAACTTTAGGAAAGCTCAGTTGACTAAGACGATACCCTTAGGAAGAATCCACCTAGACTTCACTTGTTATCTAACACTAAAGCAGACGGTTTATTCACTTGACTTGCTCCGTAGGATTCCATAATTTATATTACACCCTATCTCGAGGCGAATAATGTCTAACCCTAGGTTGATTAATTGAAATATCTTTCTAATTAAAACCCCTAGAATCACATTAACTTGATCTATGGACTCCCATATTAGGTTTCACCCTAATCCGGCAAAATCTCGTCACCCTATCTCTAGGCGCGCGATCAACTCCGCTTAATTATGCTAGATCTACTCTCAGGCAAGGACTTTTGCTCCACCACTTAAGCACATTCAACTTGAATCAATATCCCGGAAATATTAACACAAGAATTAAGCTCACATAATTAAGAACAAATCAAATATTTTATCATATAGTTCTGAAAACAATAAGAAGATTCGTCTTAGGTTTGATCCCCTTCAGGTCTCTGAAGGGTTTAGTTCATAACAATAAAAGAAAACATCTCAGAAGAAAAGATAAAACAAAACATAAGAAATCCCTAAAACTCCCTGAAGGAATTGAAGGAGAAATCCACCGTCTTGAGTAGAATTTCAGCTTCTTGAGATGGATCAACTGGCTATCTTCGAGTGATTCCCACAAATCTGACCTTTTCAGATCGGCGCCATGGCCTAGGTAACTGCCCCCTCGAAAGTTATGCTTAGGGTGTTTATATACGCTATTGGAATGCTTTATTTGGCCCCTAAGTATCCTAGTCTGAGTGGAATTCCTACTAGGGTGTTTGCATATGCTTTGGAATGTGTTTCTTTGCCTTCAAGTATTCAAATCCGAGTAAAACTCCTCTTGGTCGCGGCAGGGACACGGTCATGGCACACGCCCGTGTGAATCGAGTTTAGGCCATGGTCGAGTCTACTGAAGAGACATGCCCGTGTGTTTTGGGGTCCGAGCCATGTTAGAGTAAATTAGGGAGGCACGGCCGTGTGGTCTTGGGTCCAGGCCGTGCCGATTTCTTTTTTGGCCCAATTTGGTCTGTTTTAGGCCCGTTTCTCGTTCTTTTCATCCCTAGGTGCTTTCCTGAGTATAAAACATGAAAAGAAAGGATTAAGAGCACCATTTTACATAAATCGAGGGACAATTCATCCAAAAGTATGCTAAATGTGGGATTAAAATATGTTACTTTTACGGTTTATCAATAAGCGACTACCTTACCGTCTTGCATGAGCACACATCCTAACCTAATATGGGAAGCATCACCGTCTACCAAAAACTCCTGACCCAATTCCTGTTGCACAAAGACAGGAGCTTGTGTCAGAATGGACTTGAGTTTATCGAAACTAGACTGTTGTGCCTCATACCACACGAATGGAACATTCTTACGCAACAGTTTTGTCAAAGGGGATGCAATCAGAGAATACCCTTCGACGAACCTCCAGTAGTACCCCGCTAAAACCAGGAAGCTACGAAGCTCAGAGACATTTTTCGGCTGTTTCCACTCAACAATAGCTTTGATTTTCTTAGGATCAACTTGGATCCCCTCCGCCGTCAGCACGTGACCTAGAAAAGCAACTTCCTGGAACCAAAACTCACACTTATTGAACATGGCATACAACTATTTTTCTTAGAGTATCTGAAGTATAATGCAAAGATGATCATCATGTTCTATCTCAGTTTTAGAGTAAATCAAGATATTATTAATGAAAACTACTACAAATTGATCAAAGTATGGTTGAAATACCTGATTCATTAAATCCATAAATGTTGCTGGTGCATTCGTTAAACCGGAGGGCATTACTAGGACTCGTAATGTCCATAACGTGTCCTGAAGGCAGTTTTGTACACATCAGTCTCTTTGACTTTGAGCTGATGGTAGCCAAAGCATATATCAATTCTTAAAAAGGCAGACGCTACCTGAAACTAGTCGAACAACTCATCAATCCTCGGTAACGAGTACTTGTTCTTGATTGTTAACTTGTTCAACTGTCTATAATCAATGCACATTCTCATCAAACCGTCTTTCTTCTTAAAAAACAATACCGATGCCCCCCACGGAGACACACTCGGTCGAATAAATCCTCCATCAAGGAGTTCTTAAAGGTGTACTTTTAATTTAGTCAGTTCTTTCGGTGCCACACGATAGGGCGCAATGGACACTGGAGCAGTACCTGGTAACAGATCAATTCCAAACTCCACCTCTCTATCCGAGGGTACTCCAGGAAATTCCTCTGGAAAGACATTCGGGAGTTCCATCACGGTATGGATATCTCCCACTAAAAGCTTTTCGAGAATAGAATCAAATACGTAAGCAAGGTATGCCTCGCGCCCCTTTTAGACTAACTTATCCGCTACAAGGGCAGAGATTACATTAGAAAGGTAATCTCGACGCTCACCAATCATAATCACCTCGTCATTCTCAGTCGGTCTTGAGGTAACCCTTTTGGTTGCAGATTCTAAGCTGATTTGATACTCAACGAGCCAATCCATTCCCAGAATTAAATCAAACTTATTAAATGGTAATTCCATTAGGTCAACTGGAAATATCATACCCTGGAGCTCTAGGGGTACTCGCCTGTATACTCTATAACCTTGAATTGACTGACCCAGATGACTAATCATGAAAAACTCTCTAGCAGTATTCTCAGCTGTTAAACCCAGATTTGTAGAAACACCACTAGCTATATACGAGTGAGTAGAGCCAATATCAATCAGAGCATAATATAGAACAGAATGAATAAAAAAGGTACTTGCAATGACATTAGCATCATCACTCTCTTCGCAACGTCTCAACACATAAACCAGTGTCGGCTGACGAGCCTAAGCCTGACCTGTACCTCTACATAGAGCTCTATATCCTCTTTCTAATCCATTGCCACCCCTACCAGTACCACGACCTCTAAGTGGTTGCTGAATCTCTCTCAGAGGCCAAACAGGATTGGGGGCCGGAGTCTGTGCTGCAGTTGGCACTAAATCAAGTTGACAGGGCCAATCCCTAACTCAATGCTTTATCGAACCACAACGGAGGCACGCTCCTAATTTCTTCCAACACTCGTCCAGGTGACGGTTTCCACAATAAATGCACAGCTGAACCTCAGTCACTAAAGCTGATGCCTCGTCCCTCGAGTGTCTATCAAATCTCGCCCGCTTCTTTGGACGCTGAGCAAAACTAGAGGGACCCGAATCCCTCTTAACCTTATTTTGATCCTTCTCATGGTCACGCCACTCGCGCTCAGTGTGCTTCAATCTGATAAACCAAAATAGTAATATATTTTAATCCCACCTTTAGCATGTTTTTGGATGATTTTTCCCTTTAATTATGGAAATAGGTGCTCCTAATCCTTTGTTTTCATGTTTTATACTTAGTAGAGCACCGAAGAATGAAAAGAATGAGAAACGAGCCAAAAATAGAGAAAATGGGCCAAAGTATGAAATCCACACGGCCTGGGCACAAGACCACACGGCCGTGCCTCGTGAGAAAAGTCGAGCATGGCTTGGACCCTGAGAAACACAGCTGTGCCTCATCAACGTGATTGAACACGGCCTGGCCACGACTTACACGGGTGTGTGCCATGGCATGTCTCTACCGCAAGAAATAAGAATTCTACTTGGATTAGGATACTTAGAGGTAAAGAAACATATTCCGAAAGCCTATATAAATACCCTAAACACCAACCTTTAAGGGGGTGTTTAGCTAGGCCAAAGAGCCGAGCCAGATTAGTTAATTTTAGGGATTTACTCGAAGAAAGCCAGTTGATTCATCTCAAGAAGCTAGAATTATATTCAAGATGGAGGATCTCTCCTTTAATTCCTTCAGTGGGTTTTAGGGATTTGTTATGTTTTGTTTTATCTTTTCTTCTAAGATGTTTTCTTTTACAATTATGAGCTAAACCCTCAAATACTTAAGGGGGATGAAACCTAAGACGAATCTTGTTATTGTTATCTGAACTGAATGATAAATATTTGATTTGTTCTTAACTATGAGTTCTTAATTCTTATTTTGGTATTTCTGAGATATTGATTCAAGTGTGATGTGGTTAGGCAGAGGAGGAAGAGACCCTATCTAAGAGTAGATCTAGCATAGTTAAGCAGAGTTGCTCACGCGCCTAGAGATAGGGTGACAACAATCTACCGGATTAGGGTCAAACCTAATATGGGAGTCCATAGATCGAATTAATGCAATTCTAGGGGTTTTAATTAGAAAGAGATTTCAATTAATCAACCTAGGGTTAGAAGTTAGTCGCCTTGAAGAGAGGGATTAATATAAATTAGGGAATCCTACGGATCAAGTCAAATGAATAAATCATCCGGTTCAGAGTTAGATAACAAGTGAAGTCTAGGTGGATTCTTCCTCATGTATTGTCTAAGTCCATCGGTTTCCCCTCAAGTCCTTCCCCAAATTTCTTATTTTTCTTAGCATCAATAGTTTAGTTAATTAGTTAATTTTAGATTAGATAAAAATTCCCTTAATTCGTAGGCTAAATAATAGAAAGAGAGTTAATATTAGTACTTTTGGTTCCTTTTGGTTTGACAATCCAGTCTTGCAGCTAGCTATACTAATGTTCGATAGGTGCATTGCCTACATCGTTGTCTTAGTTAGGTTCCAATTTCGATCATTCTTTTTATAAATTTTTATGACTCGACAAACACGATCAAGTTTTTGGCGCCGTTGACGGGGAACTAAAAAATTAAGAACGCTCAATTTTTATTACTTTAGCCATATTATATTTTATTATTTTTGCAATTAAATTTTCTTTTTACTTTTCTAAATTTTCTTTTTCTTTTTCTCTTCTTTTCTAGCAGGTACCTCTAGTTTATGACTAGAAGGAACCTGACAGGACCACTACTTTACGACAGTGATATTGAAGGAACCGCACGCAGAAATCGTAGAGAAGTAAGGCAAGGCTTAAATTACATACAAGGAGAGAATGAGGACGAAACAAATACCATCGAAAGGATGGCTGAGAAAAATCTGCCACATCAATATATGGCCGACCATCATGCTTCTCAAACTATGTATGATTATGCTAAACCTAATTTAACAGGAGCTGAATCGAGTACTGTTAGGCCTGCTATAGCCGCTAATAATTTTGAATTAAAACCTAACACTATACAAATGATTCAACAATTTGTTCAATTTGATGGTTTGCAAGACGAAGACCCAAATACCCATTTAGCTAATTTTCTAGCATTCTGTGATACCTTCAAAATAAATGGTGTTTCTGATGATGCCATTCGCCTTCGGTTATTTCCCTTTTCCTTGAGAAATAATGCCAAACTGTGGTTACATTCTCTTCCACGAGGATCAATCACTATATGGGACCAAATGACCGAAAAATTTTTATTAAAATATTTTCCACCGGCTAAAATGGTCAAATTAAGGAATGATACCTCTTCTTTTATGCAGATAGATTTAGAAACATTATACGACGCATGGGAGAGATACAAAGATCTGTTAAGAAAGTGCCTACACCATGGTTTACCCTTGTGGTTACAAGTCTAAACTTTTTACAACGGTGTGATCCCCTCAACCAGGCAGTTAATTGACTCAACCGCCAGTGGAACCCTGAATAACAAAACTCACGAAGCAACTTATGAATTCATAAAGGAGATGTCACTAAATAACTATCAGTGGCAAGTTATAAGGACAAAGCCAACCAAAGTAGCCGGAGTTTTTAATCTTGACGCAGTTACCATGCTATCAAATCAGGTAGATGTGATGAATAAAAAGAGTGACGGTTTGCGTGATTCTTTGCAGGTACATTTAGTTATGCTGTACAATACGAACGGAGGATGGATGAACAATACAGAATATCCACCTTACAATTCGAGTGCTAAAACTGAGCAAGTTTATTACATGGGCAACAATTTTAGATCTCAAAATAACCCTTATAGTAGAGCTTATAATCCAGACTAGAGATACCACCACAATCAAGGACAACAGCCCCACCCATAGGAAAAGAGACCAAACCTTGAAGCGACACTAACAAAATTTATAGATTTATCAAAAACCTGCTTCAAAATACTGAAACGATATTAACTAATCAACAAGCATTAATCCAAGGGCTGAATGATCAAATCAGACAACTAACTAAGTTAATTTCTGTTAGGCAACCAGAAAGTTTAACTAAACAAGACTAGCAGGTGAAGGCAGATACACTAAGGAGTGGAAAAGAATTGGTTGAAACAAATAAGAAGATACCACGTGAAACTGATAAGGCAAAGGACGAGGAAGTTAAGAATGTAACACTAATACGAGAAGAATGTAAACCATCAATACCATATCTGGCAAAGTTGAAGAAAGACTTCCTAGACGCCCAATACGGTAAATTTCTTGAACTTTTTAAATAATCACATGTCAACTTACCTTTTGTTGAAGCTATTTCACATATGCCGACATACGCAAAATTTTTAAATGAGCTTCTAAAAAATAAAAGGAAGTTGGAAGAAATATCAATAGTAGAGCCCATTGAAGAATGTTCAGCTCTTATCCAAAACAAACAACCAACCAAATTGAAAGATCCAGGAAGTTTCACTATTCCCCGTTTAATTGGTAGTTTAAACATAAAGAAAGCACTAGCTGATCTAGGTGCCAGTAGCCATTTAATGCCCTATGAAATGTTCAAGCAACTTGGTCTCGGAGAACCTAAACCCACTAGGATGAGTACTCAGTTAGCTGACAGATCTGTTAAATATCCTAGGGGAATTATCGAAGATATTCTAGTAAAAGTTGATAAATTTATATTCCCTGTTGATTTTGTTGTGCTTGACATTGATGAGAATGTTGAGGTGCCTTTAATTTTGGGACACCCCTTTCTAGCTACTGCTAGGGCTGTTATTGATGTAGGTGGTGGTAAACTTGCGCTGAAGGTAGGCGACGAAGAAATTATTTTTCAAATTTATGATGCTTTGCGATATTCTAGAGAACAATATGATTCTTGTTATTTTATTGATGCCATTGATCATTCTATTCAAGATTCTTCGCAGGAAATCGCACATAACAACACGTTGGAACTGTGTCTTACTCAAGGTGAGGAGGTAAATGATGATACCGATGAATCAGATCCTAACACATTTCCCCCTAGACAAATGAAAGAAGAGGGAAAATTAATGACAAACTAAAACAAAAACCCTCTATTGATGAACCACCCAGATTAGAATTAAAATAATTGCCAAAACACTCAGAATATGCATTCCTCAGGGATAATTCTACGCTACTAGTGATCATCTCTTCGGAACTGAAGCCCAAAAAAGAGGATGAGTTGCTACAGGTACTAAGGGAACATAAAATGGCCATAGCTTGGAAAATTTCTGACATTAAGGGTATAAGCCCATCATTTTGTACCCACAAAATTCTAATGGAAGAGGAGTATAAACCATGCGTGCAACCTCAGAGATGATTGAATCCTAACGTGAAAGAAGTTATTAAAGCTGAGGTAATTAAACTTCTAGATGCTGGAATAATTTATCCTATTTCGGCCAGCGCTTGGATAAGTCCTGTACAGGTCGTTACAAAGAAAAGAGGCATGACTGTTGTAGCAAACAAGAAGAATGAATTGATTCCTACAAGAACAGTCACTGGATGGAGAGTCTGTATTGACCATAGAAAGTTGAATGATGCAACCAGAAAAGATCACTTTCCTCTACCCTTTATTGACCAGATGCTAGAAAGATTATCTGGGCATATGTACTACTGTTTCCTAGATGGGCTTTAAGGATATTTCCAAATCCCCATAGCCCCTAAGGGTCTAGAGAAAACTCCATTCACATGTCCATACAGGACGTTTGCTTATCGTAGAATGCCTTTTGGATTATGTAACGCTCCTGCTACTTTTCAGCGCTGCATGCTAGCCATATTTGACAAACTTGTAGAAGACGCTATGGAGGTCTTTATGGATGACTTCTCGGTATTTGGTAATTCTTTCCATCTTTCCCTTCAGAATTTAAAACGAGTAATAATAAGGTGTGAAAAGATGAACCTTGTTTTAAATTGGGAAAAGTGTCACTTTATGGTTCGAGAAGGGATTGTGTTAGGGCATAAAATTTCTAGTAAAGGGATTGAGGTAGATAAAGAAAAAGTTGAAACCATAGAAAAATTACCTCCTCCAAGCTCAGTTAAAGCTATTAGAAGCTTTTTAGGACATGCAGGATTTTATAGAAGATTCATTAAAGATTTCTCTAAAATAGCTAAACCTTTAACGAAACTACTAGAAAAAGATGTACCTTTTGATTTTGATCAGGAATGTTTAGACGCATTTAATACCCTTAAAGATAAATTAATAAATGCCCCAATTATAATTGCCCCTGATTGGAACTTACCCTTTGAACTAATGTGTGATGCGAGTGATTTTGCAGTAGGTGCAGTTTTGGGACAGCAAAGAAACAAGCACTTCTAGCTAATTTACTACGCTAGCAAGACACTAATGGCTACACAAGAAAATTACACAGCCACAAAGAAAGAATTACTAGCTGTTGTTTTTGCATTTGATAAATTTAGAAAATATTTGATCCTATCTTAAGTTGTCGGATACACTGATCATTCAGCTCTGCGTTATCTTTTTACTAAACCCAATGCAAAACCTCGACTTATAAGATGGATTCTACTATTGCAGGAATTTGACTTGGAAATTTAAGATAAGAAAGGAGCTGAAAGTCTTGCAGTAGACCATTTTTCTAGACTTCAAAACCCGCATGTCAAAGAACTCGATGTAAGTGAGATAAACGACTTGTTTCCTGAAGAGAAACTCTTTTCAATAACCAACTCTAAGGTACCTCGGTTTGCAGACATTGCCAATTACTTAGCTACTAACGTATTACCAAAAAACTTTACACATCATCAAAAGAAGCGATTCTTTGCTAATGTGAAAAACTATTTTTAGGAAGATCCTTTTCTTTTTCACATATGTGCAGATCAAGTGATTCGATGGTGCGTCACGAAAGAAGAAGTAAGTAAAATCTTAGAGCATTGCCATTCAGGACCTTCAGGGGACATTACAGCGGGATTAAGATAGAGCACAAAACACCCGAATAAGGTTTTTACTAGCCAACCTTATTTAAAGACACCAATAGGTATGCTACTTCATGCGATAAATGCCAGAGAACAGGTAATATTTCTAAATGCAATGAAGTACCTCAAACATATATATTATCATGTGAAATATTTGATGTATGATGTATTGATTTTATGGGTCCATTCCCTAGTTCCATAGAAAATAAATACATTTTAGTAGCAGTCGATTATGTGTCAAAATGGGTGGAAGCCCAAGCCTTACCTAGTAATGATGCTAGAGTAGTAGTAAAATTTCTGAAAAAACTCTTTTCTAGATTTGGAACACCTATAGCAATTATTAGTGATAGGGGCACTCACTTTTGTAATACTCAATTTGATAAAGTACTAAAGAAATATGGAGTACACCACAGGACAGCTACCCCTTATCATCCTCAAACCAGCGGACAAGTGGAAGTAACAAATCGAGAACTTAAGCGCATCTTAGAGAAAACAATTGAAGCAAACAGGAACGATTTGGCTGTTAAAGTAGATGATGCTTTGTGGGCATATAGAACGGCATTTAAAACCCCTATAGGAACATCCCCATACAAACTCGTCTACGGGAAAAGTTGTCATCTACCATTTGAGTTAGAGCATAAAGCCTTCTGGGCCATAAAATTCTTATATTACGATCTTAAACCTGTGGGTGAGAAGGGGATGATGCAGTTGAATGAGTTAGATGAATGGGGAGCTAATGCCTATGAGAAGTCATGTTTATATAAGGAGGCAACAAAGCGATGTCATGATTCTCATTTAAAGCACTCAAAACAATTCGAAGTAGGTGACTTGGTCCTATTGTACAACTCAAGTCTAAAAATATTCCCTGGAAAGCTTAAATCGAGATGGTTAGGTCCATTCGTGATAAAAACTATCTTTCCCTATGGCACAATCGAGGTAGCCCATCCTACTCGTGGCACATTCAAGGTAAATGGTCAGTGACTAAAAATTTATACTGGAAACGATTTTTAGGATATAAGAGAGGAGCTTCGGATCCAAGAACCTCCATTTAGGAATGAAAATAGGGTAAGTCTAGCTTAAGACTTTAAACGAGCGCTTCCCGGGAGGCAACCCGAGCACTAACTTTAATAATAATATTTTTTAACTCCCAAACTTCAGGTTTCCCTACCACACGACATTGCACACGGGCGTGGCCGTGGCCGTGTGAATACCACGACTAACCACATTGGCATGGCAAAGGGGGTGTAGAAACAGGACACTAATTTTTCAGGCCACGGGCTACGACTAAACGACATGGCCTTGTGACATGAAAATGCATGAAACTGACTAAAACACACGAATCTAAAACACGCCCGTTCCGTCCAACCGTAGACGATCCTGAATAAACGACATGGGCAACTAAAACGCCCGTGCCTGGAGACCGTTGACGACGCTGAGTTATAGCCACGCCTGTGAAACACGAGCATGGGTAACATTTCAAACCGCGCTTAAATTTAAAAATCATGAAAAATATGGGCTGAAAAAAAGGAAACACGGGCGTGGCATCTACCCATGCCCCCTTTTCTATTTAAAGAACATAACCATCGTCTCTCCAAAATCCCCCCCGAAAATCCAAACCCTAGTCGTTTCCCTAAGAATCCCCTACCCAACTCCGGCCCCCATCAAAGAAATTCAAAACTCCTAACTTCCCCCACCCTTTATCTCCATCCCTTCGTCAAGTACACATCAAAAACTAGTCCACGACCGTGCCCAGAGTCACGCCTGCACAAAGTTGTTCCACCATCGTGTTCAATGAATTTTTTTGCAGCACATGTCTGTACCACGCCCAACCACACCACCACACTCCAAAAGCGTTACTGGTCACTTCTTATTTTTGCAAATTTTTTCTGCTTTTAATTATTTTATAGTTAGAATTTTAGTTTATTAGTTTATCACTATTAAATTGATTTAGTCATTTAATCTTTGTTAATAATAATGCTTAGAATTAAATGGAACCATTTCTTGTCAAATTCTTGCTCATGCTAAAATATAGTTAAACTATCCTATTATGAATTTAGTTTCTGTGTATTTTGGATATGGAATGAAGACTGGATACATCTTGGTAGGAAACCTTACTTGAATCATCAATTATCTAATATTTCCAGGACTACAATGTCATCGTCCCAAGGAAATAAAACTGCGGTCCCTAGCTTTAAAAAATGAAAGGGACCCAACTCATCTTCGACCAGTACATCCGCTGAACTATGACATCCATTCTTGCAATTCCCACAAGGACCCCAGGACGACCTCTATAGGCTACTCCGCACACGACCCCTCGGCACTAGGAGGTGTATTGATTGGGCTGCTCTAATTGGCAGACGATATACGAGCCCTATTAACCATGGATCCATAGGACCAATTCTTCACAATCACTGAGCCCACCTATTTGGAACTCACTCTAGAACTATGCTCCACGTTCCATCTCCAAACAGTAATGACAAACTACGATGACCCCGGTACAATCCAGTTCCACCTAGGAGGAATCGTCAACGTACCACAATTTGGAGATGCTCTGGACCTCTACATCGAGGAATTTATGGAGGACCATGACCTCTCAGATCTCCATCACCACCTTCACAACACTCCAACGAGATGCTGGTACAACATAGCCCCTAATTCAAACTCATACAACCTTAATCGCTCCAACGCAACAACTCTCACCCCATCTCTACGGTATTTACATGCCATACTAGCCCACACATTGGCAGGACAGCGCAAGAGCACTGGCATCGTTAACACTCACGACGCTTACTTCCTATGGTGCATGGCTAACGGCCAAGTTTTCAACCTAGCATATTTTATAGCCCGTGCCATCCAACACCAAATAGAGCAACATAGGAGATGAGTTATATCTATGGGCCCCTTCATCACACGATTGGCTCGGCACTTCGAACTCCTCACCACCACTACTCAGGCCTCCTTATTGACACTGATAGGATAGATGTCCCCACAGGGCATCCAAACAATGCTACATATGAGGATGATCCAGCGATGACGAGGGATGGATCCTCCCCAATATCGACTAGCTACTACTACTGAGGAGGAGGATCCCGAGGACATTACTGACGTGAAGAGCCACCATAGAGCCATCGCACTCCTCATACAACCCCATCACTTACGAACATTTCTGGATAGCTTACTCAGTTCGAGCAATATTGCACCCAATAATTCAATAACACCACTCGAAGATTCGATGGCATTGAAGCAACCCTTTAGCAGATCTATCATCACCTCCACATATCACCACCGCCTCCACCTACTGATCCAGCCGACAACAAGGACTTTTGAGGCCCTTTATTATTATGCTTTTTACTTTATTTGTGTTTTTTTTTATTTTTCGCTTTATTTCAATTATTTACTTTACTTTATTTTATTTTGTTTTCGTTTCAAACTCTTATTATTACAGTTTTATTTATTTGATAACTGGCTATCTAAACATCGAATATCCCTAACATCACCAATTAATTAGTACCTCCTAAAAAAATTTTAACTGATGAATTCGAAGTTTAAAGGTTCATTACGCCACCCCAAGAAAGGAAAACATCATTTTCACCACCACATTTACTTCGAATCAAGTTTCTACACTTCCAACTTAAGGAATCCATCCAAAAATTCAAGAAGTATCACCTCTCTTCCTCTCTTTTAATTTTCTTATTTTATGATTATTATCTGTCTTTATACATTGAGGGCAATGTACATCTTAAGTGTGGGGGTGAAAGTTTAATAGAAAAAGTGTCTAACTTTTTGCATTATTCTCAAATCCCTGAATGATATTCTGTCTTAAAGTAATTTTCTCATATCACTAATTAGAATGAAATTCTTGTTGATTCATGATTTTTATTGATATGTTTTAGATTAAGTCATTGATAATTGTGTAATGATGATTTAAACTTTAAGATACTAGAGAATCAAGCACGATGAGTCTATTTTCAATAATTAAAATTTTGTTAGGTTGTCTACCTAAATTTAAGTTGTTACCTTGAAGTTTGAAATTTACAAGGTTGACATCAAAATACCCATAATTTTTGTGAGATTTTGAGCCTTTAGAGCATACATTCTTTTCATGCTCACTTTATTGATTATGAGTGTGTAAACATTGATTTGTTATTCTAGAACTTGCTTCAATTATACATGTTGAGACCATAATATTGATTTGATATACGAAGATGATTAAGGGACCTAGGGTTCAACCCACTAATTTCACTAAAAAGCCTACCCTCATAATTGATCCTTAGTGAACCCCTTTGATCCTAACAACCCTTTCTTTTTGACTCAACCCATAATATTAAATCGAAACCCATCTCGTATTTGCTATCACCATTCCTTTTGATTACCCTTCTATCGAGAATTTTTTTGATTAGTTGCCTAATTAGATTATTTCAGTTGTAAAAGTTCTATTTTATATTTGATTTGTTCTTAAAAAAAAATCAAAAATCAAAAATCAAAAATAAAAAATCAAAGTATATTCATTATTAGTTATGTAATTAAGCGAGCCTGTACGTTTAATTTCAACACCTTTATAAAAGAAGCTCGTATTATTAGTGTTACAAGTTTTCAATTGATGTAATTATTCAGGTTATTAGTCATTTTTTCTAGTTAGGTAATTTGTCAATTCAATCTTGATCCTAACCCTTCGAATTCAACCTTTATCCACACCTTTAACTAAGCCCCGTTACAACCCTTTTAAAGACCTTTTGATTTGTGTATCATCTCATTTTACAGTGGTGGAGATTTGATTTTCAAGCAAGCCTATGGTAATAAGTTTTCATGTTTGACTTTTGAGTGCTTAATTTTTGTATCTTAAACACCTTGAGTGATTTGAGTGAATCTTTAGTGAGGATGTCAACTTTTGTCAATTTTGAATTAA